>VZDJ01007754.1:31410197-31433752 GCA_008694505.1 Cyanoderma ruficeps | reverse complement strand
AGCTTTATCCAGGTAAGAATGGCTGGCTCCTCCCACTGGGTGGAGCATCTCACAATAGGTATGATAGGATGTGGGTATGTGTTGGGAAAGGGAGACGGCTTGGGAAGAGTGTTAATGGCCCATTATGAAGAAAGATAAGAACAATGCTCTACCTGATATTAACCGTTGGGCCATTATCAAAAGGCACCCGCCCCCAACTGTTTTTTTTTCAGCAGATGAAATTGAATAGACATTATAACCCAGGACAACTGCAGAAAAAAAAAAGGAAAAACGATCTCCCATACATGTGCACATGACCACAAACAGTAAGCAGCCTTTTTACAGGTAAATCCAAAAATTGGAAAGATCAAGTTCTTCATGAGCACTTAAACCTGTTCTGCCAGTGAGAGTTTTCTTCAACACTCAGAGGATGGTGCTGTGCTGAAATCATTTCAGTTCAGCCCTTATTATCACTGCTATGTAAGGATGAATGTAAGGCATGTTATTCCCCATTTTCTGATGAATGGATCTTGAGTACAGGAAGCTTTAGGTTTCTGTCATAGCCAGGCTCTGGTGGCCTGTGTTATGCAACTTACTAATACCTCCAAATTCAAAAATGAGCTTTGCATGTCATAACTACGAAATTTTTACATATTGGTATGATCATATAGCTTTTTTATGCTATTAAGTCAGATGACTTTTTGAGCAATCAGTCAGTACATTACATTACAGGATATTACTTTCTATTCAGTTGTAAAGCACTGGTGTATTCTGGAGTAAGGGAGAGACTTCATTTTGGACTAAGGAGACACAAAATTAGCAATCAGAAGCTTAGAATGCTTTACCATTGCCACACTACACTATTTTTTAGCAAGTTCTGTTACATTAGCTCTCTATTCTTTAACAGGAGCACCTGCCAGAAGGAGCTGACAAATCTGTGAAAAAGCAGGAATAATTTTCCAAGTGATTCCTGATGCAACACCTATAAACCAGCAAGGATGAATGGTCCAAAACCACTACCAAAATTCATACAGTTCACTGTTCAATCCACTGGGCACAGAGAATAGAGTGCATAAGCTGAGACAAAAAAGGAAGACAGATTTTTTAAAGAGCTGCCTACAGCCATAAGATCCACAGCTCTGTGAAAGCCAATCATATGACACAAAACCGTCTGGTTTTCTCTGTAATGCACTTTAATATGTGGAACACATGGAAATCACAGGGCAGCTTTATATTTTTTGTGAATACTTATCAATACCACTCATAAACATACCGAGAGGTTCCATGCCATCTCCATAATGGTAAAAGATGGATAGTGTGTGGTATCTTTTGCTGACAGGAATATTTCTTTTATTATTATTATTCCTGGTATCAATGCAAAGTAGTTATTCAAATGTCCATAAAATGAAAAATCATTTTGCTTTTAAAAGAACTGTAAGTACATCTAATCAGAAATTTTGATGGAAGAACATTTCCCATAAATACACAGGCTAAACAGATTTGGAACATATCCTGCAGAAATGTGATGGAAGAAATACAGAAATAATTACAAAGATGTACAATGGAAATCAAGTTGAAATTTATGTTAAAAAACAGATTATATTTTTAACAATTTCCTTTAAATTAGCACAATACATGCTTAATATTGCAGAAACGGTCCAAACAAAGTAATCAACATGACAACTGAGACTGCTAACTTGATTGAAAATGAAGCATTTTAGTTGCCTCCTTTTTAGTATTGAATTTTAAAGTATCATCTTTACATTTCAATTCATATTAATAAAAGAAAAAAAAACCAGCATGAAAGGTTAGCATTCCACATTGTTGGTGTCTGATTGAAACACTTGCATTTTAAAATACAGGCTGGGAACAGGGCATTACAATCCTTGGCTCCATCCCAGCTCGTAAGACGGTTTGGGTTGGAAAGGGACCTTGAAGTTCATCTTCCAACCCCCTGCCATGGGCACAGACACCTTCCAAAAGACCAGGTTGCTCAGAGCCCCATCCAGCCTGGCCTTGAACACCTACAGGGATGGGAAATCCATCAAAATTTCCCTGGGCCACTTGTTCCCATGTCTCATCATCCTCACAGCAAAGAATTTTTGCCTAATATCTAATCTAAACCTAATATCTTCCAGTTTGAACCTGTTCCCCTCTGTTCTGTCACTACATGCTCTTTTAAAAATAATTTAATCCAAGCACACTGAAATTTGAGATACAGTCTTCAAGAAAACAGCATGGTTAAAGATGAGATTCATTTTATATAGTGAGGATAGCCAGATGACAGAGGCAGAATTAGACTAACACCTGAACTGTGACCCAGAGAACACCAAAAGGAAAAATGGAAGGGAAAGTATGCCAAGAGGAAGGACAACAATAATTACATGGGATGCAGTATCATTGGATCTTGCAATTTTCTTCACATACTGCTATAAATCACAGAAAGGTTGAGAATGTCGCTCTCCTTCCACCCAGGCACACATTTCCCAGAAGGATGTAGGCCGACAGAGACAGGTTAGTGCTGAACTGAGGTGAGAGAGAAACACAGCTGCCAACATTAAAATATACCTGCATGTGAGAAATTTTGTTTCAAAATAAATACACCACCAAATGTATTATTTACACACAAAACTCTGCTGTGATCTGAGAACACAAAATGGAGAAAAAGCTGATTTCTTTCTGGTTTTTTTCTTTTCCTTCCTTTCCTTTCAAATAATGATACAGACTCTAAGAAATCTCTCTGGTAACATTCAATTTTAAAATCTGTGGGTTTTTTGCTTATATTGTTCAGGTGTAAAAAATACTTGAGTGGAAAAAAAAGTCATATTAAGTAGAAGTATTATACAACTGAATATGGCATTTTAGAACAGACTTGTGCAACCACAGCTACAGATGAATTTACATGTTCCACCTCTATTAACTGTAACACTAACAAACACTGATTGTTGTGACAAACGCACAATGTTTAAATTCAGCTAAGTCATAAAAACACACACACAGTCATCCACCATCTATACACGAGTACACATGTGAGGAAAATCTTCCCCGTTGATCACATCAGACAACACCACTAATGCAGAGTTTGTATTTTGTGTTTGCTCTCTACAGTAACAACGGCAAGAGAAGGAAAGTGGAGCCTTGTTTCACCTGGGCCAAGCTAAGCAGGCTCTGAGCAATGACACAGCTCTGACATGGTAGCTGAGTCAGTCCAGGTTTAACCAGCCACAATTTCTGTGTCTGGCTGCAGGGCTGAGCCCTTCAGCACGGACCCCAAACATCTGCCAAACACTTTCTATAAACACACTACCTCAATATTCTTATAATTTGCCAGACTACCACCATTCACAATCCAATTTTTTTGCTTGGTTATTAAGAGTTCGTAAGAGGCTGAAGGCAGGACCTATTTGTTTGCTGGTAGCATAAACAATTCTGGTCTTACAGCTCTCACAGCACTGAAGTTCCAAGAGTTCGTGTACACACACAGAGCGCTGAGATTTGTGGGTTCAATTTTTTGTCATTCACCTCTTGGGACAGTGGCAGGCTTGAGGGTTTTGACATTAAAAGACTGAGCTAATTAAAGCTGAATCACTCTTCCCAGCCATAGAGCAGCCAAGTTTTGAAGCACCACACCCCATCATATCATAAGGGTGGAAGGAGACTAGAACTTCGGAACATCTGCTGACAAGTTTATACCTGAAAAATAATTCAGCTGATATAGGATAGCAACTATGCAGCTATCCTTGAGAAAATTCAAATTGAGAAGAATTAGTCAAGCTCCGTTTAGATGCATATGTATATTTATTTATATATTAATATGAAAACTGGTTACATGTGAACTTTCAGATCCTATTTCCATGCCCTGTTCCTTTGGTTTCAGGGTTTTTTTAATCTCCTCCATATATTTGTATTGCTTTTATGTTTTTCCTGCTTTGTGTAACTATAAGCACTTTGCTTGAAAACACTACATTCTGTAGTGTATTCATTATTTAGCTCACTATTTGCCTCCTGCTACTAATATAGGAAAAGACACTGCATAATGAATATTTATGCAAAATATGCAATAATAATTTAGAGGTTGTATTACTTCTTCTTTAATATATATTTTAATGGTAAGAAATGGCACTAAAACTTTTCTCCAGCATCAGCATATGGCACTTCTTAATACAGAAAACATATTTTAATTTCCACAGAAATAACATTTATATATATATACACACACATATGTATTTCTATATACATACATAGGATATTAAAATTATTCCATAAGTAAGTTAATGCATTTTTAAAAGTGAAAAGCAAGACTTGGTCTTCCTTGAGTCTGTTTCCAGCATGTTTCACGCCATAACACATTTCTTGATTTCAGTCTTTCTCCAGAATGCGCTCATACAAACCTCACCTATTTGATTTTTCTGAGTAGCCCATAAATTAATATACTTGTGTTTCACTGGGTTATTAAATAAAGTATTTAGTATATTTGTCATTATGCTACTGTTCCCTTTTTGCTGTTATAAGAAAATTACCAAATCCCCTAACTTTCCATCTTAGTTTCCACTGAATTTCAGTTTTAGGATTGGAGGTACTAACACAATTCCTCAAGATCAGAGCTTAGTTAACAAATGTAAATTATTTTTAAAAAAATTTCATCATCCTGAATTTGGAAAGTTCACAGAACCATTGCAATGGACAATGCAATAGCCCTACTTTGAGATTTCTGCAAATATACTCCATAAAAAAATCTAGGTGTAGATTTTTATCCCATATTTTTACTCCATAAAAGGCAAAACTAAGACATGTGACTTTATTCCAGTTTCTCCACCTATAAAATCAGGTAATTATACTTAAGTACTTCACTGAATACTCTTAACCCTTTATTATACATAAAATTTGTGAAGCTTTTAAAACTGTCAAGACATGACAGAACTGGAATCAGAATGGAGGAGCTCCATTATGCTCCCAGTTACAAATAAACACAGAAGTTCAGAGATTACCACATTAAGAAGGCTCAAAGCGAATACATTTTAGCTTTTTGTTAAACTCAGTACCTTAAACTCAAAGAACCTTTTTACTTAAAGCCCCTTTCCACCCTTTAATCTTGTTTCAACCTTCATCTATTTTCTCCTTTATTTGTAGAACTAGAGAAAACAATCCAGCCTTAGACCTCCCAGAGCCAGAGTACCATCTCCATTCCCACACTTTCTATCTTACATACCCAGAGCTCCTGCCAGCCCTTCAGCCAGAGATGTTTTACACAGGATGAAGTCTACTGCTCTCAAAGAAGCTCTGTGTCCTTGCCCCTTCACGTACATTTGCCGTGTTAAAGCAAAGATCTTGTTTTGCCCAGTTTGACAAGCACAATCACTCATCCATTTGCTTTATTCATTACTATTTTCTTGATCTTTGAGCATTCTATAAACTTAAGTGATTACTTTTATGTGGGCCGATCAAAATGTTCAAGCGTGGAGGACTGGCAGCCCATTGGTACACACAGATACTCAAGGACCACCAAAATCTTCCCTTCGGTCTAATTCACCTACTGCGTGTCCTTCCCACTATGCATCATTCTTGACTCTTCACAAAAAAGCCAAAGAGAACCAAGGGAGTGAACTCACAGAAAATAGGTATTTTTACACTTCTTCCTTGTCAACAGCCCAATGTATATAAGCACCTCAAAAATATAGCAAGAGTAGAAGCGTTACAGCACCTATTTTTAACAAACTCATGCTGACAAACATTAGCAATATCCTGTGATTCTCCTCTATCCCTTATTCAACCAAGCCCTACATCAGTTACTCTATCATTTCACCTGGATCATAATCTGGGCTTATAACTACCTCAGTTATCTAGTCTCCTATGTTGGTGCTCAGCCAAGTTTCTCCTGTCGTTCTGATCTGCCAACACTTCTGTAAACCAACCATGAGAGTCCATCATCAACTTCTTTCTCAGCTCTGTTTGGATTAAACCATCTTCAGACTTTGAAACAGCCATGCTGAAAACTGGACTTCCATCTACGTACTGCTGTCCCAGACTATGTGCCTCTGGGAGGCAACAAGATTTTTTTTCCACATTATTCTGCAACTTAAAAACACACCCTTACTATACAACCATCAATCTGCTCTCAAGCAGGAAATTCAAATACAATCAACAATATGTGATTTGCACTCTCACCTAAGCAGTCCATATAAGCAAAGGTACCTCAAAAGACAGCCCTACCTACCACTGCACGAAATAGAGTAACTGCAACAATTACATTCTTCTCACTGCAGGCTTAGTTTATTCCTTCCTATACACATATGATTACAACATAACACAATAAAAATGTTAACTGGACAAATGGAAGAAAGAGGTGCTTTAATATGCTTGTAGAACTACAAAAAGCTCAAAATGTTTCTGCTCAAGGAATATATGTCAAAATTCAGATAGAAGACTTTGTTTAAAATATGTATAAGGCAATGTAAGAGAAGAATAGGTTGCTACTTTTCCATTTGAATTACTGGAGGTACCATAAAAAACCAGGCAGAAAATTCATCTCCTATTCCCTGTGATGTTTCAGATTATCTGAGAAATAAAGGTTCAAATGGAGCAGCTTTGGTATCCCAAGGAGCAAATCTTTTGTGCTAGCTTGCATCAACATTTCAAAAACGAAAGAAAAAAATTCTCAGAACAAATATTGATCAATTGCTCTGTCAAGCTGATGCTGAATTCAGAAACACTGAAATGCTCTGCTTTTGAGGGTCCTCTTCGATCTTCATGTTGCAGATAATCTGCAATTTTATTTTATTAGTGAGTGGGTTTTGTTGCTGGGGACTGGGATGGAGGGTCAGGGAAGAGAGGGGGGCAGTAGGGAGATTTCATGCCCATAAAAGCGCAATTGAAGATCAGACAAATCTCATTTAAAGACTTCCAGTAAGAAACTGTGACCAAGGCTTAAAACACACTGAAGAAGCAGCTTCATCTTGAACTTTGGGAGCAGCTATGCTCTCACTGCCCTTCCCCCAGCACAGGAAACAGACCTAGAAACAAAAATAAGACAGGAATGCTCCTGTGCAAGCTAATGTTGTTGGCTTCTTAAACATCCACTACTCTTCTGCCAAAAAAAATGAAACCTAGGAAGATTTAACACTTCAAAGGATAGTGAGACACTGCTTTAAACATAGAATTTTCTCTACCAGAGACAGATATTCTTTCATTTTGTAAACAAACTGGAAGAATGTTATCATGAGTGCAAGTTGAGACAGATTTCATTTATATTCCTGTGCTACTTATGTACAAATACACCACTGCATATTACACTTTTACCCATTTTAGACTACAGTTAATGCTGTAGCAGTGTTATCTCCCACCAGGAAAAAAAACGCAGCAGTTGAATCTTCTGATACTTTCCAAAACATTCTATTACAACACGCAGTTTGTAAGCTTAACAGCACAGAGAAATGTTTGACAAAGAAGTTCTTTCCTTATTAAGCAATGATACATAATTATATGTTCAAGGAGAACATAACATCTTGCCAAAGGAACGTATGGCCACAAATGCTACTCACAGTATTTCCAACTACAAATTACAGTTATGCTTTCACTTGTGTTATTAAGAACTTGGCCTTTGTTTTGTCTATTTAATTTGCTAAACAAAGGTAAAAAGATGGGAAGGAAAGTGAATGGTAGGCTACATTCTCTGTCTAAACTAAAAAAACCAAACCAAACCAACAACTTTATCTCATTTTGACGAGTACAAATCATCTCCATGGCTTGCTCCGCTTCACTCACCACAAACAACTCATGTTTTCAACACTTAATTTAATATTTTGCAGGCTAATGGAAACTTTACATAATGCATTCTCCCTCATAAAGTTAAAATGTCAGCGCAAATGGGATTGAGATCTTGATATGGAGAGAAAGCAAATGTTATCTTTTCAAAATCTACAGGCTAACAAACATGATGTGGAGGATGGGATGAGCACTGATACAAAGTGATGAAGGAGGGCAAAATAATCTTACTTATTTTAGAAATGTGTCTTTTATCTCTGAGCATAGCACCCCCAACCATACCTCTCTCAACAGTGTTTTAGTGTTTGATTAATGTTTGATTAAAATAGTTTCTTGATCCCTCCTCATTCTGCTAGTGTCCTCCCTGGGGTAGGACATGAAAAACAGATTGAAAAACAACAGTTGATATGGTTATTAATAGTTATACTTCACTGAAAATTCAGTAAGTATTGTCAGGTTAGTCCTCACTCAGAAGAAATTTCAAGTCCAGTGGTTTCTTTTTACTTTAAAAAAAAAAAGAAGAAAGAAAAAAAAAAGAGTATGTTTGATCTTTTCTTCATGCATTGAGAGTTGAGGGCAGGCAGCACTCATGCCTTCAGCACCTGTTAATAATTTCTTAGTATAATGTATAGAGCAAAAGCAGGTGAAGGGAGGCTTTCAAGTTGTAACATTCCATCCATGCACCTCATCCCATCCAACCACAGTGAGGTCCCTCCCTTAAAGCACCACTTCTTTACAGCTATAACTAGCAAGAGGGAAATTACTTATTGTGGGTGTTGCATCTCAAAAATGGTGCAAAGTAATGTAACTGGTTTCCAGTTTCAGAGGATTTCATTGCAAATACGGGTAATTAAATCTCAGCATAATGAGAAAACAAAAACAAGCACTGATCACACCCTGGATGTTCCAATCTGGGAAAAATCATCATCAGACATGCAGAGCTTAACCCAAAACAACCAATATTTCTCTTGAGCTGTCTTCCAATTACCAATATAATCTTGAGCTGTTTTCCAATTACCAATATAATTTTTCTGACAGAAAATCTGCATGCTTTCAGAATGTTCTGCTTATTATACCAAAATGGAACATACATAGCAGCTCACTCATCCACTCTACTGCCATTTCACAAGTCCTTTCTCCCTGTTTTCCATGAAGTCCCATTTATTTATATCTATTACATTTTCTGTAACCATTGCTGAGAATAAGCCCCTCATTATTAGAGAAAGGTTTTATAATCTAATACAATGTGGTTCAAACCACTTGATACATGCTGGGTTACAGCAAGGGAATAGATAAATGCACTAAGGTTTAGACAGGTTACAATAGAATTATTTAAAAAACCCAAAACCAACACATTACAGTATTTTTTGCAGAATAGCTCCACCTACACAGGTGGTACTGGGCTATCGCACTGGTTTTTACACTGACAAAATTACTGGAGCATAAGCTTCTTATGCCTGGAAAACAGTACCAAGAACAGATTGTAACAAACCCTTTTACTTGACTCTCCAGAGTGGACATTCCAAGATAGCTGAACACACCCTCAGAGCGGACTTTTCATGAAATCCAAATGTAAAGGAATGCCTGGGTACTTTATTTCCTTCTGTTTTGCATGGCTACAGGATGTATGTTCAGCCTGATCTGTGAGACACTAAGCTCTACGGGTCTAGTAACAAAAATAAGAGGAGCTTCACAGCTAAAGGATAGAACAGAACAGATTTCAGTTGGAAGGGGCATATTCATTAGTCCCAACCTGCCCAGTTCAGGACTGGCCAAGAGTTAAAGCATATTGTTAAGGGTACTACTGTCCAAGCACTGTCAGCCTCGCGGCACTGACCACCACTCTAGGAAGCCTGTTCCAGCATTTGACCACCCTCTTGGTAAAGTAATGAGTCCTAACGTCGAGTCTAAACTTAGCCTGGTGCAGCTCTGACACATTCCCACACATCCTTTCACTGCCTTCCAGGGAGAAAAGATCAGCTCTCTGCTTTCCCTCCTTAGGAAGCCATTGAGAGCCATGGGGTTGCTTCCCAGGCTCCTTCTCTCCAAGGAAACAATCCCAAAGTCCTCAGATGCTCCTCTCAGGACATGCTTTCCAGCCCTTTTCATCACATTTGTTCACTTCCTCTAGAAACATTCGAGGACCTTCACATCCTTGTTAAGTTTTGGGCGCAGAACAGCACCCAGTGCTCAAGGTAATGCTGAACCAATGCTGAATACAGAGAGCAGATCACCCCTTCTGGTGGCTGGTGATGCTCTGATGCACTCCTAGGTAAAGCCTGCCCTCCTAGGATCAGTCTCAATGAGAACCATACCACAACTAATTTCAAGAAATGTACATACCGACAGAGGTAGGCATTTTGTTACATATAAGCTATATTTTGAAATGTCAGCTGGGCCATAATCAAAAAAACCAATAAAAATGTAATGAAAATCCACATTCCTGTTGTAAGTTAGGATGAAAATGTGGTCTAAAAATAAAACAGCTTCATTTATTGCACATCACAGTCCAATATCACAAAAGAAACTTATACATGCTTTTCTACATAGCATAGTAACAAAAAGTCCTTGTGCAAGTGTTACAGAAATTAACTACCTAAGAAGTCTTAATTATCAGCATAAATTCTCTAGTTGCACGATAAATAATAAATTTATACGATGATTCTGCAGACATTTAGAATTGTGCTACACTACAATGATACACCATTGGCAAATACTGCACACCATTCGATTTAAAAACATCATATTGTAAACAGGTTTTAAACTTAGAGCTTACAAAGCTGCTTCATACCTCCAGCATGTGGTATATGCTCATTTTCATCCATTTAAAAATATCACATTTGCAAAAATCTAATCTCTGGAAACATGACTATATGGTCTTAAAATAGTCAGTTTGCTGATGGATTTATAACTTTAACAGCACTTCACAATTACACTCAAAAATGTATTTTAAAAAGACTAAGTTCGTGCCCCTTCCGCAAATAGGCATTTGCAACAGGCTTTGAATTAAGTTCATACCAGACTGCAGCTCATATAACGAATAAATATGTTGTTCTATAAGCAGCAGAACTAAAAGCATCTGGGTTTTGACACTTTAATACACTAGGCCTGCTGAAGAGCCTCACAAACTCCTGCTGCCCCATGGAATGAACCACAAACTAGCCAAGAGCTCTTCCCAGTTGGTGAGGGAATGGCATGACTTTGGTCTCCTTTAACCCCTGAGCCACTAATCCTTACAACACCTGGAGGAATTCCTTATCTTTGAGCACATTAACACTGTGGAATGTGACTGATGTTTAACAGAACCAAGTGCTCTATTTCTGGGAGGAATGGAGTGACAGACAATGCAAGCTGCATATTAGGAAAAGGTTCTTCACCTGGAGGGTAGCTGGGCACTGGAACAGGCTCCCCACAGAAATGGTCACAGCCTGCTGGAGGAGGCATCTTGGATGATAATCCTATGGTTTAGTTTTAGGCACACCTATGAGGAGCAAGGAGTTAGACTTGGTGGCCCTTCTGGACCCCTTTACACTTGAAATGTTCTACGATTTTATGAATCCAAACTATGGATTTTGTTTCTTAGGAAAACCTCGATAATGCTTAGACAGGTGACATACACCAACTCCAAATACCTGAGCTCCCCTGTAGCTCATGCTACCCACGGAAAGTTTGTGGGCTGACCCACCTTTTAGTGTTTACCATAGAAACTCTGGCTTTGGCCGGCAAGTGCCGAAATCAGACAGAAGTCACTCTAGATGTAGCTGCTAATGTGCCCACGGGTACACAAACTGATTATTTCAGTTTCTTTTTCCTCTCAACCTTACATTCAGATAGTGCGAGTTAAGATCCAGTGAAATGGCTCTACTTGTCAGCAGAGCAAAACACCTAAGTAACATAACACTGCACAGCACCAGAGCCAGGCAAGCCACTTCACCAGGGAAAAGGCATGGTGCTTTATATGCACTTCCCAGTGACAGAGAAGCGCTGTATTCCAGTCTAAGCAGCTCTATTCATAATAGACAACTGGCTTTTTAATTTTAAAGGCAGTAACACTGATATTTTAATCAATTCTTAAATAGGACTAATTCATAAAAATAAAGAGCTATTTGAATTGAACTGTGCTGGTGACTAATATGCCTATTCCTCCATGTATCATACTTTTCAAGTTCCAATAACATACAGTAAATGAAGCTCCGGATGATGATATTTAGCTGTCTTGAAATTTCCTTTATGTTCTGCCAACTTCAATTCTGATTTGGAACTTGAATGGTAACTGGTAAACAATAATCTGGCATGCACTCATTAGCAGAAAAACAAACACTGTATTTTTAAAGGTACAATATACCAGATAAATTTCCATTTCACAATAGAAGACTTCAGCTTCTAGGCCAATGTACTTTCTTTATTTTGTTGCTGACTGCAAAATGGCATAAAAATACTCTATTACACATTAGGCTTTTAGCTCTAAGGCCTTTCATTTAGCTATTGCTACTTATTTTCTCTCCCTTTCCCTCCATTTTAAGAGACACCATCTGCGTGAAATCTGCTCAATTTCAAACAAGTGGGGTAGAGTCGTTTCACAGGTTAAATCTGTTGTAATTCTTATATTTGCTTTCATGGATTTGAAAATGATTTCGTATTATTCTTACTATTTAAAAAATATCCTCACCATGGGGTAAAACATTCAACGCACTAGACAGGAAAAACAGTGTCACTGGAGGACTACAATGACATTGAATGTGACAATAGTGTCTCAAATAAACAAGAGCCAAAAAGGAAAGAAAAAAAAGGAAATTACATCGATTCCTTTTTTATAATAATCAGCTATCACTTATCAAAACATTTTTAGTGAAAGTCTATTTTTAAATACATACAGGTAGTTAAAAATGAAGAACGTATGTATTGCTTTAAGCTTACAATCCTCAGGTTCTAATTAATAGTATCCTTGTTATTTTAGGACCCTCATGGGTATTTAGAGTGCTGAACTGCAATAAAACCAAGATACATAAATGAAACCTATTAAGGTCATCTTGGTCAATAAAAACTAATTGCATCAAACAGTAGCCACAGATGATGGACAGCCCTTGCCATTGGGCAGGGGAGGAGGAGAGCACATCCCACAGCCCCTGGCACCCTCTTCCCCAGCTCATGTCTCCTCCAACCCTAACCCTCTTATCCACCAGCAGGAAGCGATTTGACAGTAATATTTCAACAGCCATATGGCTGTGCCAGGGAAGTGTGGCCTTGCTGCCTCACACTGCTGCTGTTAACCTCCTCCCTGGCTTCCAGAACATCTGCTGGCTGATGTGTTCTGCCACAACAAACAACCATGGCAAAGCTTTCTTTCTCATATTCCCGGGGGAGAGGCACACAGGCTCCATCAAATGTGTCACACTGTCCCAGAAGATGCCTTACCCAGGTCAGGGGAGAACTGTGAGCAGCAACACACCTGAGGAACCAGCACAGCACAGAGCAGTGCCTGCAATGCCCAGCAGCCCAAGCACACACCCTGCCAGGGCGGGATGCTGCTCCTCAGCACTGGGGACACATGGCACACACAACCCCAGAGCCTGAACTCACAGCAGTTCTGGAAAATATTGCAAACCACGTCCTTCAACAATACAAAAGACATTCACATTGTTTCTCAAAATGGCTGAATAAATGAAGCCCAGTGCCTGCCCTAGACAGAAAGCCTTTGAAAAAATCCTGTTTCATGCAAGATGGGAAAAAGCACCTCAAACATTTATAAACTACCCAAACTCTGCATATGCACTGTCTGGGAACTCCATGAGTTCCCTTCTTCCTACATTATGAACCAGACTGCATATTTACAACTGTTTCCTTCATCAGACTAAAGCTTCATCTACAATCCCAACACCTGTCTTTTCATTCTGCCCTTTGAATACCACTATAATATATTCAATTCCTTTGGTGACAGGCCTCCTTCATCTCAGAGGGGAGCATTAACTTCTCTGAGGACTGTAACATGAGGAACTAACCGTGACTAGACAATGTTTGAAATGGACACTTTTTTCTTTTGGTTGCAGAATAAGTCTGCATTGCTGGTGGATATAAAATTCAGACTGGAGATATGGAGATAACTTGAAAGAAAATTTCAAAGCATAACTCTACACAGGTATGTCTCATGAGGAATTAGGAGAGTTGCTAATTTTTCCATTACTAAATGCTGTGTTATTTACATAGAAGCCTCAAAGACTTGTTCTTCCCTAAGAACATTGTGGGCAGCAGTCAAACATTCCTCCACCCAGCCTCCACTGAGAGGGGGCTGGGGGTACCCAAAGATTAAAAATGAACCACAGAGACAAACCAGAATGCCCAACAAGCAGGTGTTCACTGCCTATTGAAAGCTCTTAGTTAATTGGTACTGTTTTTAAAATCTACAAAGTAGAAGTAAGATGGATTTTAAAACATTTCAACTCCAGACAGGAAATTCTTAGGAATTATAAACTAGCAAGGAAGGTCAGGTCCTAAACATATACACACACACACACACACACACACACAAAGCCTTCTGCACACAACTGCTGCTGTTTATTCCTGTGAAACCATTGTGTATGCAGTCAAGAACAGATATAAATATTGAATACCTACAGCCACATTTTATATGAAGAAAATGTCTGGTCTAAAATAAAGACACGTATTTCATACAAAAGTACCTACATATATTTGTAAGAGGTCTCCCTTTTTGGTCTTTTTTTTTTAGTCAAACTATTTAAAGTTCAACTTCAAAATATTCATAGAATCATAGAATGGTTTGGGTTGGAAGGGATCTTAAAGATCATCTCATTCCAACATCCTTGCCATGGCCAGGGACATACCTCCCACTAGACCAGGTTGCTCAGAGCCCCATTCAACCCAGCCTTGAAAACTTCTCTTTGTCAAAATACAGCTAACAGCACTCTGGTTTTAATGTTTAAGAACCAGTAGTCTAGATATTAAGGGGGAAATGGCTTTAATAAGTTAACTTCTACACTGAAGTAAGTTCAAGGAGGAAAAAGACATATTTGTAACTGGCAAAAAGATCAGTTCTCAGTAAACACAGCTCCTTTTTAGATCAGTGTCAACTTGTACAGTACTGGCAGTCATACAACAGCCAAAATAGTCTGCAAACCATTGCAGAAAGAAGTGGAATAAAGGCATATATGTCTGTGCAAGGAAGCATGATGGATAATGTCAAAATTTTAGCCTAATTCTGATCTTGTACCATCAGGCATAATCAGCTCCTTTATATAAATACTCCTTTTATCTTCAGCATTTTAATTAACGTGACTGCAATTATAATGACAAAATTGAAGTTTTTTTAAAATAAGAAAGCATTTTTTTACTGGAAAATTAAGTCTATCTGTCAGCAGACAAACTGCATATTATCTAAAGACTGCATTGCCTAAGGTGAGACAACTCTTTGATTTAGAAGACGTGAAAATACTAATATATAATTTCTTTTTTCCGAACATACACCTAAGTGTACCAGAAGAACCACAAATAGCAACTGTTCTTGTGTTTTTCATGAAAAGTTCACTTTACTTCCCACACACATCAAGTTGACAACAGAGAATCAATTCAAAATGTAAGCACCTGTGTCCTAAGGCAACCTATCAGAGTTCAATTAATGAGTATATCATCTGCTTAATTTTGTTTTGATGGGGGATGTTGGGGATTGGGGTTTTTTTTGTTTGTTTGAGGTTTTAGGAGGGTTTTATGTGGGGTCAGTTGGTTGGTTTTTTGGGTGGGGTTGTTTTTGTTGTTTTGGGTTGTTTTTTCTTTTAATTTTGTTTTTTTCTGGTGTATTTTCATGGAGTTTTTTTAAAGACTCATCAACAGAACAATTTGTAGCAATGTATTAAAGCTTGCAGAACCAATTTTCTCCTTCAGAAAGGTCAATTCTCAATTAAAGGCTGAAACTGGTGCTGTGTAAATTCTTACCTTCAAGGGATCAGCCTCTTTAAGCTACTGTTTTGCTAACAGCTTCAACCAGACCTACCATGGATAAGAATCAGGGAGAAGACCAAACCTGGGGGAAACTGGCATACATACCTCTCTCTCCAATAAAACCACACCATGTAAGCACTGCTGTTTGCTTCACACTCTCTCTCGTTCCCTCTCCCCCAAAAGGAACATTAAATGTAATAAGTGAAGCAAGAATTACAGGATCAAAACAATTTATTTCTCAGCAGCGTGACGTGGCACACATGAACACCTCACCAAATACCACTTTTCACAGGAAGCAGCCTAGCTGAGAATAGGCTTTGAAACTATCAAGTTCAAAAACTGTGAAACCAACGGTGAGAGAAACCTTCTGGAAACAACAATTGCATAAGGGCAACAAAAATCTGCCAGAGAGGTGAGGGTTCTTTCTGCAAGGCCCAGATTGTGCTCCTTTTCTCTAAGTTATTATGGTTTAGTTCTTATAATTTCCTTATGAAAGGTCTCTTGAAACAGTAGCTTGCTGATGTGCTAGAAGTGTTCTTATGTTTCCATCACTAGAGCTGAAGAAACAAATTAAGTACTATAACAGCCTCTTTCCATTACAAGCTGCATGCCCCTGTGACTGGGGCTTTTTTACTGCATCAGCCAGACTCACAACTAAGATTCTCTAAGAAATACTGAATCAAAAAAAAATGTACTAAATAATAATTTTAGAGAAAGCTATCGGGTTGTACAATTTGAACAATTTAGCCAACTGTTTTGGTAGGTCAACAATGAAAAGTTGTTACATCAATTTTGGCGGTCAAAGACTTGTTTACTAGCAAAAAAAAGGATGAAAATCAAAACTTTAAATGTATTTCTAAATTTTCATTTCATAGTTTCTGTGACTTGAAATTTAAATTCAATATTTAAACAGCCTACAGTATGCTTCTTACAGGCAAATGTTCTAAACAAAAAGAGGAAAAAAAGAGAAGTCTAAGCTACTATCTTATAGGTCCTAAACTCCTCGGTGGACCAGAACAGTACATCACATTTTGTTCTTCACATCAAATTATTTCCAATAAATACCTTACACTAAGTTCTCAGCCAGCTGGATGACACTTCTAAGCTACAGAGAAAAAATAAGAAACCTCCAAGCCAGTGTGATTTGCATGTAATTCTTACATAGTACAGTTCATCATTTGATACTGCTAATTTCTAGATATTTATACACATAATAAGTAAATCTGTCTAATTTCAAGAAGCATTTAGATATATATATTTTTTTTTCCATTAGGTCACTATGCCTCATACTGTTTCTTTAGTGTTTCTGTTTATTTAAAGAACAAGATTCCCAGTTCCTACTATTTCAACCACAAAACAAGTTCTCATGGTTTTTTTGTTCAGAAATATTTGTAACAAATAGTAAACAGAATCACTACTGCAGTAATAGTACATCTTCTCACTGCATCAAATGTTACATTAAATGAAACTAAACACATATGGTAAACAAACTTGGTACCAATTTACAACAGAGACCCTCTAACCACTACACAAACCATATACCACCTGCACAGTCACCATATATTAAATGTGAGAGCATCAGTGTCAATTTTTTCCCTTTCAAGAAACTTAGGCACATGAGAAAACATCCACCCATCTGCATACAGACTGATAGTAGTCACTTGGTAGGATCTTTTTCTTTAAAATATTTTTAAACAAAACTCTTTATTTAACTTAGGGTAAAAAGATGGAGGTGATCTTTTGTTGTCAGAATGTTATGATGTATCCCTGTACTAAGACAAATTATTTATCCAGCCACTAAGCAGCATTAATTCCTCTGACTTCAACTGGAGCTGTACCTATACTCAAAGCTTCTGATAAACAAGCCACTTATTTAGCTATCTATATTCAAAAATGTTGGCTTCTAAATCACCCAGCCAGTACACATGCTACAGACACCAATTACTAACAACATAATCAGCATGAGCCACAGCCACTATACAAACAGTCTCGAGTGTCTGTCATAAAAGCACAGAAATAAGGAGGTGCAGGTAACGTTCATGTTTACTTCCATTTAGCTTAAACTCAACAGTCTGATTTCGCCTGACAGCAACCCCAAAAACCCTCTGGCTTTAGATCCAGGTCACTACAGGATGAGAACAGCACATTTTTCCTAAAAACATAGTCAAGAGAAACATTACCAGTTTATCCAGTTTGGTAGTGGTCTAGCTGAAGAAGCCCACAGCTTTTCCAAAAGCAGTTTAATGCCTCTAAATGCAGATTAGATGGCAGTCACAGCTATGCAAGAGAATTTCAAGCAACTGGCTGCCTTTGGAAAGAACCCCAACTGTATGGTCTGAATTATCTTTTGCACTGTAGGTGCTAGAATGGTCTTAAGACTGAAGGTAACAGCTGTTACCTCGGTGGGACTTGTCCTTTTTGTGTTTGTCATAATGATATGGTAATATTTCTGGAGGGCAACACATTATGTTCGGAAAGCCTTTACAACAAAGAGTTGAGCCACGTCAAGTCCTGGTGACAAGGCAAGTTGCTGGAGCGACAAAGTGGTGCTACTGCACCACTTGGAATAAAGCAATAATTTCACACATAGCATACAGCTTTAAGAAACCCAAGAAAGCAAGCTTCAGGGAAGGAAATGGCACGTATACAAATATTGATAATAAATAAAAATAAACAGAAGGTCTGTTCATTACATTATGCAGAACCTGGAAGAAATCATTATTCATCTGCTTGCCTGCTCAGTCTATTTTAGTGCAGGCTGCAGGAAATAATTTCTAATACTGGAAAAAAAAAAACATACCAACAAAACAAGACATGCAGGTGGATGGCTTTCTGTATCTGATTTCATCAGAACTCTGAAATGTAAGTGCTGGAAACCAGAATGATCAAATGAAAGACTACAAAACAGATTAAGCCTACCACAAAATAAATTTTAAAAAATGCACGTATATACACGCATTACATGGAAATGAGAATGAGGGAATTATCCTCAGCTCCTAGATCCAATGGTTATCATGCTGAAAATAGAAAAATCTAGTTAGCAAAGTATTTTGATTAGGCAACTTTCCCTTTGGAATAAACTAGCAAGAAAAAAGGAGTCAAATTTACTTTGTCCTTTTATCGGCAACTCCTGAAGAAATTACAGCAATAGTCCTAACTTCCAGTGTTTCTAGAAATGTCATATATTAATTATAAAGTGCAGTTAATATTTTCTTCTTATGCACACATTAAAAAAAGGTAAAATAGTTTATTACATTTCAATCTAAGAGATTAACACATTGCTATTTACTTTTATTGGCGGTGTGCCCAAATACCCCAGATCTGCAAGACTGATAGTGAAAAGGAAAATATTTCAGGCCTCAAAGAGAGCAGATCTTTGGTTGCCTGGAATGTGTAAACAGCCAGAGCCTGTTTTACTTCCCACCCCTACTCTCACCATACACACCTCCTCTACCTCACCCCTCCTAAATTAGCAAGGAGTGCTGCTCTTAAGCAAAGGAGAGAACACAAATGTGGTAACATCAAATAACAAAATTCTTGACATTTTAAGATGCAAGAATTTGGATCGACTGAAATAAGATGTTGCCATATAAATAGCTGTAGTCTAAAAACAAAACCAGTACCGCACAAGACCCTGAAAAAAAAAGAAAAGCTCATTTGAGCAGGCTTCCTATATGACAGACCTGATAAACACAAACTAAGGGAATCCAAATGCTTCTCTACAGACTATTCTCTGTGCAATTAAGGATCAGCCAGATCTGTATTCTATCAAAGAAAACTGAGAAGAGATACATAAGAGAAGGGATATTTTCATAAATATCTACACAACGTAACCAAACTGAGGCCAAAATGCCATGTTGGTATAAACTACCTTCTGTGAAAACAAGGATTATTACTTGCATAATGTTATATACATCCACAAAGCAGTAAGTCATAAAACTAGATATCATCACATCCTAAAGAAGTTTACAATATAATTAGACACTTTTTAAAACTCTTTAAATTTGTGGACCAATAAAGATACCTTGCACAGTAAAACTAAACAATGACAACAGACTTCCTTCTTTTTTTAACACCACAGCTCTCTATAAAAACAATCCTGTGTAACCTAGTAGAGCTTGTAAGCCACGATTTGAAACTACCGAAGTATAGAACCGATAAATATTACTGTTGTTATTTAACCAGCAGCTTCAGTCTTCAAAGCCAAATCAAAAAAAGTAAAAAAAAATTTTAAAAAGAAGTAATTAAATGGCTGTATATGATGGGAAGCTCATAAAACCTGAATTAATAAAAAGGGAAACATGGGGGAAAAAATAAATGTGGTATACCATGATCAAACACTGAAAGACAGTCTCATAAGGTTTACAAATAACAGGTCACACAGCTCTCCCACTTTTCCTTCTATTAATTTTACCAGTTTTATGAACGCATTTGGCGAACATTCAAAAGAACACATCCAGGACTAATGAGGGTAAAATCCTGGCTCAAAGGAGACACGAGCAAATGCTCTGTCAGTAGACTATTTGCAAACAGCTGAAATCAATAATAAATTCAACCTAACCAAATGCAACGCATACAAACAGAAATTAAAAGACTGAGACAATTGGCAAATACTTGAATGGTGTTTCAGGCCACAGGGCACACTTTCTCACATACGTTTCCACTTTAAATAGACTGGCAAGACATTGGCTCCACCTGAGACATCAGAATGTACCATATGTACTTCCAAGGACAAAAATAACAACTATGACAATGCTAATAGCATAACTAGCTAAATAATTCTTTAAGACAACTATTAGTAGGATGTTCGATGATCCTTTTGTGTAATTTTTCTTATCTACTGTGGTCAAACAGAGCAACAATCCCAGAGAAAAACAGTAAATCAGAATAAAATAGGTATATCCTCTCCACAGAGGCTATGCTGCTTGCAGCCCCTTACACAAGACAAGCATCCAGTGCCAGTCCTGAGGTGTTGGGCTTCGCATGTGGTAGGTCACATTTGACAGAACAGTTTTGAGACTGCCCACGATCCAGACAGGCAATGAAAACATCCTGCCACTGCTTGCCAGACACTGCTAGAGTTTGTTAAACTTCATGACATGGCCTTGCCTGAAAATCTAAGGGCACTTCACTGAAAAAGGTCCTAGGTTCCAACCATCCATCTGTGCAGGCCACTTTTCAATGTATATGTCTGTAAACACATCTCACCCTTTATACTGCAAAATATTAAGCCCAGTAAACTTCAACATAGCCAACACAGCTCCTGCACACTTTGAAGAAACCAGGCTCTAAATCTCAACTTCACTTTAGTCATCTACAGAAACTTCCAAGAACATGGAGAAGATTCAGATAAGAACAGAATTCAAAACAGACTGTGGAAGTTATGCCATACAAAAAAAACGACTTATGTGGGCTAGGGGAAAGGAGAGGGACACCACAATCTCCACTCCATTACAGGAACACGGCCTGTCGGGACTAAAGCTAAAATCATGCACATCATCTGTTGCTATAAAAAAGGCTCAGAAATGTTTACTTAATCAGTCAAGAATCTGTGCTGCCATCATATAAGGCCTGATCCTAGAAATCTCCTGCACAAGCCAAACACATTTTTGTGACATCAGGCTATAGATTTAACAGGATTTGTTGAATGTTCAAAACACAAATGTACCATCAACTCTGTTCCTGCTGGAGTTACCTGGGTATGGTGGAGCTGTCAGAAAAGAAAGACTGTGGAGCACAGAAAATATCCATTAAAATGAAACCTCTTAAATTCCACTGCAAACCCCAACAGATTTTTTGCTCTGGAGGGAGGTGATTAAAAGAAAGGCTTAAAAGCAATTACAAAAACTTTGAAGAAAAAAAACAACAAAAGCTTGTTCTGAGGCAAACTAATACTCTAAATCCAACTCCATTAGCCAGGAAACTAACTAACAGATTAACAGAAGATTAACAAATTAAAGCAATCATTACTTCTAACTCTAAACTGAACACTGAAAGGGAGAAAAAACTTTTTGTTCCATAATTTTCTTTTGATACTTTGATATCCTAACAGATAAGCGGATGGAAAAATGGGATTATACTTTTGTAAGTAGAGCTTTACATTCACATGTTTTAATAAACTAGCAACAAAATGAACTGACAATGTGTTTTGCTGTTCAAAATTCTTCAAAAGCAGTCATACATAAAGTCTTCACAGTAATTCTATAGGATGACAGGCAGATAACATTCCACTATAAGTTGAATGTAAATGATTTACCCAAATGTGAAAAGATGTGCCCTATCAATTGCCTTGTGAGGTTGTTAAAGGAGCAGATTTGTTCTTTCTTTTCATACATATATATATATTCAAATTTACATAAAAAAGGAAAAATGTACTGCAAACACTCATGGCAAAATGAATACAGGAGCAAACAACTACAAAATCATTCACTGCAATTATCTGAGCACTTTTTAAACAGGTAAAAGATGCAGGTCACAATATTATTTTTAGTAAGAGGAAATTAAATTTCTTTCACACTGGACTCCAAGTACAAAACATTTGTCCTGCTGTGCACAACAAACCTTATCTACGAAGCCACCATTCAGCAGACATGATCAAACTGACCATGTATAATTGCATTTAACATGTTGTCATTAGAGAACACAGAACTCTTCCATGTTTCAAGTGGTTTTTAAACTGAAAATATATGCTGCCAGTAACATAGTACATTCCATGAAGAATTCATTGCTTAGCCTAAGCAAAATTTAAAATAAAAGATTTAATCCACAGTGAGGCACATACGCATACAAATATGTAAAACATTAGAACAACCAGGCACACACAAAAAGTCATTGCTGTAACCACAAAAAAATGCATTATAAGGTACCCATGTATAATAAACATTACCATCGTAACACTGAAGAAATGCATAGGAATAAGTGTTTTGAAGACATGTTATCTTAGGCAAGCAAAAAAAAAAACCCAAAAAAACCCTCAAAAAACCAAAACAGTAGTCCACTTGATGGTGAGCAGGTTAAAAGCAGTGAATCCTAGCTTTTGAAGTAGCCTACTCCCACTCATCTTCCTCTTCCTTGTAAACTGCCCATGGGGACTTAAGCTACATTCCACTTTTCACCTAACCTCTACCCAGCACTACCAGACTAGGTAGTAAAGACAGGATGGTGGTGTCCCAGAAAAGTAGTTTTCATTCATCAGCAGTGAGGGAAAGCATTATGTTAATGCTTTAGTAAATTTGAGCTCTATATAATAAATAGTTTCTTTCCTTCCACTCTAATACTGCATTTTGAGCCACCCTTTCAGCTTCAGGGGTTTTGTTTTTATTTTCCAAGCACACCAAATCCTGGGAGAATGAAGCTGGATGAATTTTTATGATACACTGTCATGCACTAATTTTGAACAAATTGGCTCATTTAAATTAACTGATTATGTAAGACACTTACTGATACTAGCAGAAGCATAAGAGCTGAGAGTGTTTGGGTTTTTTAGTACAAAACCCCAAATACAAATCAGCATTGTTATTGCATTACAACACCAGCAACCCAAACAAACCCAGTAGTAGTCAAAATGAAAACAAAGGAACCTTGAATAGTTTTCACAGAATGATATAAAATCTCTCTCGTGAACACCATGCAACCTTACTAAAAATGTACTTGCTTCTGCTCCTTACTTTCATTTTTTGAGAACTGGCATAGAAAGGAAGATGTTTTCCTCATTAGAATAATCCTCAAGCATGCCTTTTATCTGTGCCTCCCAGATTACAGTATTTTAGTTTCAAAGTCTACAATTGAAAAAGTAAACTACACAGATTACAGAAGCTCTTACATTAAAAAAAGGACAAAACTAAAGCCAAAAAGTAAAAAAAAAA
>VZDJ01007754.1:30949831-31393943 GCA_008694505.1 Cyanoderma ruficeps | reverse complement strand
CCTCCCCCCCCCTCTCATCACATAGATGCCATGGATCCTTCTTTTCATTGAATCCTACAGTGCTGGGTTTTTTTCCTCACTGATTTTAGCATTTCCTTTAATGTTTGTATTAGACACATGGATTAGGGGAGATACTAGGAATGAGGTAGTTCCTGAGTGCCTCTTGGCCATCTCCCTTGAATATCTTCCTAATGTCACTAAGTTTAACTACGCATTTTGAGACTTCCAAATTCAGATTTGACAGCTTGGGCTTCAAACTATAACTTCCTCTGCATTGTGTCATGGTGAATTTCTGGCTGGCAATATTTCACAGGCTGCAGTTGCTTATGATTTTTCTGTGTAATTTGCTCTGTGTAGGCTGCTGGCTTTTTTTTCCCTTTTCTCTTGATTAAGAGGGAAAATATTAAAAGAACATAACTGATTACATTGTTTAGTATTTTCTGTAATAGGATCTTTTGTTCTTTTATTTTTAAGACTAAATATTTCATTTTCATTAAATTAAAACTTTGCAGTGAAGGATGAAAAACTGTGAGTCAGCTTGAAATATTTTGAATCATTTACATAAAATTCCTCATTCTAAAATATTTCTTTACTTACCCTTTGAATAGCATTAGCATGTCAGCCCTAAGCTTTTACTTGTTTTCGGGTGGGGGGTTTTTTTCTTTTTTTTTTTTTTTTATTTANGAAAAAATAAATCTCTAACTCTGTCAACCATGAAAGACTGGAGAAAACATAACTGAGATGCAAAGTGGGCCCAAAATTTTCATAAATATAAAAAAGTGGAACTGAAATTACACTTGGGTTTATAGTTACTAAATTTACTATATTTCTTCCTCTTTTTTTAAAGAAAAACTTTGAATTGAATATAAACATTTTCACATTATCAAAAATTAAATGCTTTTAAAAGAAAGGTTATGTGGAAAGCCAACATTTTTACATGACTTCTAGTGTAATGCTATTTGCAACTTCTTTTTCAATTATTTTTTCAATCAAGTTTTCCATGTCCGTATGTTAATGAATTTAGATCAATCCCTCTGTGGTAAGAGTAGAAACAATGCCTTTTCCTATTTACCATGGCATATTTGTACATTTGTTCACTTGCTTCCCTACTAGAACACAAAGGCGCAAGATACTGAAATTACCCTGAGGCAAAAATACTCAAACCTATATGCAAAGGATTTTTTCAACACAGGGGATCCCATCAGGTTAAAAAGATACCACCTAAAATGGCATTTAATTTCAGCACTAAGTGTTCACAGAATCAGCTTCAGGAATAGGTGAGAGAACCTGTAATTTTTCAAGCTGATTGCTTTGTAACTTTCCAGATAGAGAAAACACTGGCTTTGGGGGGGGGCGGTTTCCAATCTTTTCAACTTCTCAGTTCTACAAATTCTAGTCCCTCCAGATTAACTTGGACTTACTTGGGAGTAAAAGCAGCTGCAACATTTTCATATATCACTGATTTTCTGTAACAGTCTATGTTTGCACTCATCAGTGTTTATGTTTACTTTTGTAAGAGTAATGGGTAGTCCAGCTAGAAAGATTTATCTGCAAGCCAGAGCCATGTGATCATTTGCAACTGGAGTGGGGTCACTGAAAAGATTATAATTACTTTTTACCTCTTCCATTTGCCCAGTGCCAGGAGAAGCTAACCAGCTTGTGTTCTATAAGGATGGGCTTCTGTGGAGCTTCCCAATGGCTTGCAAAGGCACCAGTTGCCTGAACTTTCTGGTGGGGTGATTGTTAACTGTGGTGTTATCTTCTCTTACTAAGTCTACAAATTGCTGCAAACCAACAAAGCAATCATCAGATTTATCAGCCAAAACAAACCCATGAAATTACTGATTTTTCAGTAGTATGTGAGGGCTCACAACCATAAGTGTATTTTTATGTGTATGTATTTGCACAAGAAACACACAGACACAATATACAAACATGCTTCATTTAAAGCCACATGCCTTGGACCTCACACATTGGCCTTTACCCTCACAAAGACTCCACGGAATTCATCAGGACCAAGGTGCCAGCAGTCCTTTGCTGCATCCTGTCAGTTCAAAGAGAACAGCTGTGTTGTCCCAGACACATTTTCCAGATGCACTGCAAGGTGTCTTTATTTAGTACTGTGCTAGGATCCTGATGAACATCCATCCAATTGTGGCCATGTACTCTTTACTTCTCAGTAGTAATCAGAACTCGAAGATTGGGAATAATCTATGTTCAGTCCCTGATCTACCCAAACCTAGGAACAGAGCAACAATGATTTCTTGGTGGTTTTCCTTCTTTTTGAGAGCAGCAAATGAGTTTTATCTTGAGGTTTCTGTTTTTTTCTTGGAAGACATTGTAGTGACATAATCGTAGAGAAGCAATTTCCCCTACTTATTTCTTAAATAAAGGCAACCAGCAACAGGACAAAAGGAAATGGCCTTAAGCAGTGCCAGGGGATTTTCAGGCTGGACATCAGGAAGAATTTCTTCACAGAAAAGGTTGTTAATCATTGGAATGGGCTACCCAGGGAAGTGGTGGAGTCACCATCTGTGGAGGTATTCAGGAAATGACCGGACATGGTAGTCAGTGCCATAGTCTGGTTGACAAAGTGGTGATCAGTCAAAGGTTGGATTCTCTGACCTTGAAAGTCTTTTCCCACCTTTTAATTTGAATGGTTAAAAACTAAACCCCTGCTCTGCAGTTTGGCATGAGGTCAGCCATGGAGGTGTTTGTGACCAGCCATCAAGGGCCTGAGCTCACGCAACAACACAAGGCCCCCCTCAGATAAAGTGCTATCCCACTCATCCCTCAAAGGTGTGTGCAAGCAAAGGTGAACAAGGGGCTTGCCTAGAACTAACTAGAATGGGGAACTAGAATGGTTACAGGTTTAGTTTTCTTATTAAGTATCATTTTAAATAAAACTTTCATGGTGTAGAGGTAGTTGCAGCAGTATGCCTTCCCTTCAACAGGGGATAAAATAAACTGAGTTTGGGTAAGGTACAAGAATTTATGATGATATAAAACAGGTTAAAATATCACATTCCTAATGAATGTAATTAAAACAATGTATTTTTCCTAAGGTTGATCAATCTGAAGTGACTTCTGAGAGACAGAAAAGAGAAATGGCGTCCCAGGCTCTCCCCTCCATTTTCCTCTGCATAAGAAATGCTTCAAATTGTAGGAAGCATGTCCAGAAGAAGTTCAGTGCAGTAGAGCACTGCTACGGCCAATGGAGCTATTTCCATTTATAGCAGCCAAGGGGCTTGTCCTTGTTTTTTTTCTGCAGAAGAACATGCAAAGCAAATTTCATATTTTTGTTATGAAGCTGTGGACAGGTTTCAGGCTTGATGCACTGCCTGGAGATGGTCTCAGAGTATGAAAGAATGACTGAGAGAGAAAAGGGAATATTGTAGGTGATACCTAATTTGCTTTTCCACAGTCTAAACTGGATTTTGTAATTTTTTATTTTGCAGTGAATGTAAGCATTTCCTTTGCATGATTGTATTGCTCACAAAATGGGTTGCTAATATTGAGCTATGCTGTCAATAAAAAGAGTCCCTTAAAATGCTTATAATTATCTCTACAATTAGTACCTTTTAAAAAGGAGTATTTACATGATCCGTCAACAGAGCAGTTAAGTACTTTCAGTACACTTTACTTGCATTTGGCAGAACAATTTCTTTGCAGAAGTACACCAATGAGTGGGATATACTGCAGCTAACAAAGTAAAGTAGAAAGAAATGTTTGGGGATATATTTTTCCCCCTAGGGTTTATAAAGAAAGAAAAAAATCTTCAATTTGTTCAGAAAGACCTCACTTGCCTAACTCACACAAGCTGCCTTTCTGTTTTAACCACAAGCCTTTTCAGCTGTGAAAGAGTGTGAGCTCAAAAAGGAAAACAGTAAGTCCAGTGGGTTCAAAATTCTGTGTATAGTCATTTCTCCAATTTCTGAAATTTTAGAGTTGAGTTCTAGCTTTGTTAAACTCATGGTAAATTTACCACAGGCAGGAATACAATTTTAATCTTAAAGGTGTTTTCTTCTAATTCATGAAAGTTGGCATATTACAGAATGGATGAGATTTCATTACACACACACACACACACAATGCAATAAACAAATACAGTGAAATGAACCCAAGTAGAACCCAAGTAAAACTAGAGCTTCATAAATGTTTATCTTAAGAAAAGAAGCACGAAGCACTTTTTTCCCTCTAAAATGGTGGACAAAGTCACAGGTAAATGTGACATGGGCAAACTTTCCCAATGAGTTCTTTAAAATCAGTTACTTAAATTTTCTGTTTGCATTTATTCTTCTTTCTTTCTTTCTCTGCTTAGGAGCCTGTAAGCCTACTGCAGCCAAAAATATTTGATTTCCTTTGTGAGAAGGATATATAGCTCCTGAATAATTTATATTGTATTCATAAGATGATTCATAAATGTTGCTTCTCCCCTCCCCCAGATCTGAACGCTGCCCAGATTAATAATTCATTCATCCTTCTGATTCAGTTGAACTAAGTTGAGAGTATTATGTTACAGAGAAAGTGACAAATGCATAAAACAATGTTTTTCTGACCATTGTTAGAACATGGTCTTGGTCATTTTGATGATGAATCATTCAGATGAAAGCAGGGTATGTGTGGTGTGAGTTCGTAGGCAGTCACTGTGGAAGTGGGTGGCATCAGCAAAAATTTGGGAACAATTTATAGAAGCATAGACTCAGCTCACTCATGTGGATGGGACATTTTAGTCCTCAGCAAAGGAAATTTAGATTTTAGTGGCACTTCTGATCACCCTGCATGTGGAACAGGCAAAGAAATTGCGCTGTTATGGGGTGAAGTGGATAGGAATGGAGTGATGGTCAATGTGCCGGCAGGCAACTGCTGTCCCACGGCTGGAGGAAGCCCCTCAGCAGATGGACAGGAGAGAGGGGATGGGATGGGATGGGATGGGAGCAGGTCCACAGGTGAATCCCAGAGGCTGGAGCCCATCCTGTTCGGGGAAAGGATGGGGGCACAAGGTTGGTTCAGCCTGGAGAAGGGGAAACCCTGTGACTCCCTGCAAATACCTGGTGGGAGAGGAGGAGGAAGCATTGTCCCAGCTTTGCACTTGGCCCCATTCTGTGCAAGGGCTGGGACAGATGGTCCCCTTTCCACCCAAACTCGTGGGAGTCCATGATTCCAAGCTCACAGGCTGACTCTGCTGGAGCACTGAGACAGAGCAAGAGCAGCAGGATATCCTCAAGAGCCTAATTTCTGAGACTCTTACATGGTGGGAAAGTGTTTTACTTTGCCTTAAGAATCTGCCGAAAGGCAAAACTATCCTACAGTTGCCGTAGGGGAAGGCAGGAGTTCACCACTTCCAACAACAATAAAAAAGGAGAATGTTTCTTTAGAAATCTGAGCATGATTTTAATGGCCTAATATTAATCAGCCAGGATTGAAAATGATGGTGAAATTATAAATAGAGCTGAAAGGCACAGCATACAAAAACACACTTGTATTTGCATTATATTTTGTATAAATAGAAAGAAAAATAACTACTGAAATTCTTCAGGCTTAAATTCCAGTTGCTCAGTTAATATGAAACCTGTTCTTTCCCTTGTTATTTTTCATTCCTGAGCCAGTGAAGCCTTGGTTGGGACCAGCCACCTCTCCTAGTGCCAGCTCCGACCTCTCCAGCCATTGCGGCCCTAGAACTGCTCTCTTGCTTTGCAGGAGAGAGATCAAGAACAGGTTCAATATTTCTAACTGCAATCTGTCTCTTCCCATGCTAAAATCTAGTGTGAGATCATTAACAAGTGGTTCCTGTGGAGATTTTTGGGTTCAGCATGGCCACAGCTGGCTGCATAAGTATGTCATTTGATTAAACTTTTAAGTGTCCCTTTTTCAGCCTGTCCTCACCTGTGTGCAACCTGCAACAGCTCAGATCCCCTGGTAGCTTGCAGGCAGCTACCATGACTGACAGGAAGACCCTGATGTTGCTGTTCTCTGCAACCCTTCACACCAGAAGAATTTGTAGTTTGCTTGTTACTTGATTAGCCTCTGGAAAAAAAAATTGAAAATATTTTGGTAGCACTGCCTTAGCTGCACTGGACAGCAGGAGCCTGCCTCGAGCTGGGTGGCTCTGGGGCACCCCCAGGGTGCCCTGGTGTTGAGCACAAAGGGGTTTGGCTGTGGCAAGCAGCTGGTGCTGGGCTTCTCACTTCTGGGGGAAATCTTTGGGTCCTGACAGCAGCAGATTGTTGTGGCTTTTATTTCAGCAAGAACCAGTCAGGATCCAGAGGCTTTGGTGAAAATGTACTTCAGCTCACAGAAAGCTTTTCTTACTTCTTGGAGGTTTCTTACCCCAACAGGTTGTGAACTAAATGGCCTGGATTGTAAATTTATTTTTCAGCCCTAAGTAAGAATATTCTGACTTGAATTGGACAAGAGGGAAATGTACTATATATACACCCGGCCATAATGAAACAGAGCATCTTTTCTCTGAATTTTGCATTGGTTAAGCCACTCTAAAGGGTACAGTTATACACCAGATTGCTTCTTGCTCTTCCTATCACCATTTCTTTCTTGCTTAATTTGTTCATGGTGGGGGCATTAGATCCAATTTTCTTACACACTCAAACATATGGATTCAAGATGTGGGCTGGTTGTACAGAAGGATATTGTGTTTTTACTTTCTCTAACACTGAATAAGCAAATGTCACAATCTAAGCTATTGTGCTGAATTAAGAAAGAAAAAAGGTAATAAAATGGGAGACTGTGTATGGGGGGCAAAACTGGCCACTACATAAATGTGCAGAGCTAGAATATGCTTATTAAATAGGCATCAGAGAATTAGAGGAAGGTATTTCAGCTTACATTCAAGAGAATTATGGGATTGTTTATAGGGCCCAAAAGAACTTCCCAAGCATTAACACATTCAGTATGAGACGAAGAGGTGGTAGAATCTGTATAAAGGTGAACAGACATGTAAAACCAGAGTAACTTGTTAGCATTTACATTGTTGCTGCCTTCAGGCTATGGCAACTATTTCACCCACCTTTTAGAAATTCATTCGGATTTTTTTTTTCAGTGGGGTGGATTAAAAGACAACATTTTTTTAAGGCCAGGGAACAATGTCAATGATAAACTAAACTTGTGCTATTTTTTCAGAATAATGAACAGCACATGTCAGAACCCTACAGAAAAAAGGTACTGTTACTAATAATGCATTATCAAAGGAGGAGGTGAAAGTTTGGTTTATGTTCTTTTTCCTTGTCTTTAAGTGTAAATATCAGATGACATATTTACCTCTGGATCTATACATTTGTGTTGTAATGACAATTTGTCTCTTATCACCTTTTTCTAGGTGACTCCTCAGAGTCTCCAGACTTCTAGACAAAGAAGAGGAGGAAATTATGACAGCAGAAAAATCTATGCAAATAAATCCTCAGTAATGAGAAGGAAGGTGAGTTTCACACTGTTTGATTTTGACTTTTGATTACTGAAAAATACTCAGGAGAAAATTTATCTCTCTGTCTTTCTTCAGGGCAGAAAAGGTTCAAAGTGAACATGTGAGGTCTCCAATGGCTCCTCAAGCAAAGTTACAAGAAAATTAGCTTTCCTGGTAGCTTAAAGGTAAAAAAAACACCCAGAAAAAAATCCCATCCTCTTTATCACTTTATCATGCATTTAACCTTCCTCTTTAATTATTGAGAAACATGCCAATTAGGAGTTTATATTTTAAAACATTCTTATCTAGATTTTTCAAAGAAACAGAGAATTGGATGGGCATTCAGCCATCTTTTTTATTACTTTCTTCCTCAAATTAGGAAGTGCTATACATACTCACAAGCCATAACATAAGGTCCATTTGCTTTGGGATTTGTTTTCAGTGGGGACACAGATTGTGCATGTCTCTATTACCAAAAAGATGTCTGTTTTAAAGCAAGAGAACCAGGATGCAATATTGTCCTGCTCTAAAATATAATGCCAAATTGAATTTTTACTATCCTGTACCTCAAGGTTAGCACTGAACTTTACAGCAAGAGGTGATTTCATCCAAGCATTTCAGGATAAAACCAAGAAAGATTTGTTTACTTGAGGGTGTTACCAGGGTGGGGGGAAAGGAAGAAAAAAAAATCTTTTTCCTTGTAGGAAAAACAAAATAATTCTTGTTGGAAGTGGTGAGATCTAAGGAAGATTGAAAGTGGAGGGAAGGAAAAAATCTGTCACTTGCCTCACCCTGTACACCACTGCCCCTTGAGTCTCTTGATCACAGAATCACCGAATCATTTAGGTTGGAAAGCACCTCCAAGATCATCGAGTCCAACCTTTGACTGATCTCCACCTTGTCGACTAAATCACATCTCCATCTGCCACATCCAGTTGTTTCTGGAACACTTCAAGGGATGGTGACTCGGCCACCTCTCTGGGCAGTCTGTTTAAATGTTTGACAACCCTTTCAGTAAAGGAATTCTTCCTGATGTCCAGCCTAATGATGTCCCCATTGAATGGATTCTGTGATTTTAATATAAGTCCAGATTTTCAACAAGTGTGTGTTGCTATCACTCCCCTGTAATACATGGAACAATGATACTTTATAGTAGTTGAAATCTTGACCTTTTCAACTCCTACCTTTGTCTGTCTATATGAGTGTTTTTCCCTTTTTAACTATCTGTTGAAACATAATAACATTAATTTTTTAACAGCACTTAAATTACTGCTTACACTGAGAGCCTCTAATAAACCTTTAACACAGATGTATTCTTATATAGGATTTATTAAACTTTTAGGGTGTATTAATTTAATCATTAAACCTTAATGGCTAGTAGAACTTAGTCTGTACCTGAAGGGACATGCCTTTGAAATCAAAATCACAAACCTTGCTGCTGGAGTTTTTTTTTTGTACCACAGCAAAAGTTCTGTTTCCAGTAGATTTAAACTATCTCCCCAGACCAAGACATGTAGATGAAAGACGTGTTTTGCTTCAACAACTCCATCTATATTCGGGTTTTGTCAGATGTAGCAGCTGAAGTGAAACTAACAAAATGCTTTCATAGATCAGCTTCTTGCTTCAAACTTATAGCAAAGCCTTCATAAAACTTTTAAACTTAAAAAGAAGAGCAGGAAGATATTAGTGATACCTGAGTTTGGTTGCTGTCATGTAAGTCAAGTGAAAAGAAATTACACCTACTCTGGGTGAAACAGTGATTCACATTTTTCACCTTTAAGTTGAAGAGCCTTTAAAGGAAATTTGGTTCTGCCTCGGAGTGGATGTGTGTGGGAGACTGACATTAATGCCTTGCACTGGAGAAACAACTCTCTCAGTCCCTTTTCACAGCTAACTAAACACAAACAGTGTGGGGTTAGCACAGAGCCACAGGCAGCAGGGCTGCTTATGGCCCATGCTGAAGGAGAAGCTCCATTCAACAAGGTGAATGAAGGGCAGACTACTCATGGATCCTAGTTTCCCAGCCCATCAATTCCTTACATTACCTTGTATGTGCCATTGTGCTACATTTATTTCTAGAACATCATCCCAAAGCCTGGATTCTCCACCAGCCTCATTATCCCTTGGAGCAGACTCTGCTGGCGTTGAGGTCCATACCCACACCGCCTCCACTGCCAGAGCAGTCAGTGTAAAAATACATTAAAAGAGCCAGAGAGCAGCACAATTTTAAACATGTCAGTGTCCCTTTGTTAGCTACATTGCTGAGCCATATTACCCACAACATGAAAGATTTCTCTATTTAACAGGACAGGTGTGTAGTTTAAAAGATCACTTGACAGTTACCTTTGAAAAAATGTTCTAGTAGCTCAGGTCACCTAATTTGTTCTCCAAGTCGAAGGTAACACCATAAATCTTTAATTTCCCTGTTCTGATGTTGCTTTAAAATAACCCTACCTGTTCCACTGCATTTTTCCCCATTAATCTATGAGGTTTGACTGTATTTAATGAAGTAAGGACCTCAGGAGAAGCTACTAACATTCAAGACTTCAAGCCAAATATTTTTATTAAGATCCTTCTCACACCATGAATATTAAGTATTTATAGCTGTACTGGGCCAAGAAGAAGGCAGCACTCAGATACTTCAGCTGAATGGTTTCTGTAAGGCTGGCAGACTTTCTGACTGTTTTAATTGACAGCATAACTCTGTTCACTTATAACATTATGTAGAAAAAATATTACAAGTGGCCATTTAAACTCTATTTCTCTGTTTCCCAAGTCTGCCTGAAAACTTGGAAATCACAGTGATGTACCTGAAAGCAGTAGAGGTGTGTGCCTGGCTGCCACAGTGGGATGTGTCCTGCAGATTCCCCCACAGAGCTGGAGACAGCAGCTGCTGCAGGGGGGACACTCTCTGCTGTTACTGCTGGAGTCGAGCTGCCTTGGATGTCTGTGTCTGACTGCACTGCTCAGTGTGAATACATCTCTACATCTATACAGGTGTAGGAACATTTATAGAGAAATCTTGAAATGGTATAAATCGGCATAATTGTGTTTAATGGGAACACAGCCATTTACCTTAGGTGAGTACTTGGCTCTTTTTCGTTCATGTTGTGGCGAGACTTTCTCACTCTCAGGGTGCTTGCATTAATATACTGCTAGCTATTTATTGAACCCCACCTGGCAGGGTTCAAGGGCTTCTTCAGAGATGTGGAAAGTCTTGAGCAGACACTGGAAACAATGCACCTCAGAGGCTCTCAGAATTGGCCAGAGCATGTTTTGCACTGATCCTTTTGATCCTTTCCCTTCAGCAAAGTCGATGTCTTGCATTTTGTTGGGTAGTTTCATGTGTAATGACCCTGATAGATTAAAGTGTAAATCACTAATGAGAAATACTATGAATAGCTGAGAGTACTAGAAAGCATATGTGGAACAAAAGGACAGATACCTGTGTTTTGGGGCTATATAAATCTCTTTGGATGAAGACTACGGCCTCTGTTTTCATTTTTTTAACACAGAGCACACTCAGGCCTGGCTGTGCAGTTGCAGTATTTATCAGTTTTCACTGCTCAAATAATATAATACAACACGTGCATATCTGATACTTCTTGCCACATTTTAAAGCAATATCTAATTAGGACATAAAACTAAATTCTAGTAAATGACTGGAACTTTATGTGTTACTGAACACTGCCAGAGCAGAACAAATGAGGAAAGAGGTACAGACAAGCCTCTGAACTCATTAATTCTGAGGTTGGTCACTACATACAGGACACATTTTTCAGCATGGAGAAATGAATATGGCAAACACTTGAGCCACTGTTGAGCCAGGATACACCTCTTGGACCTTTATAGTAGGAAGTGAAGGAGAAAGCTGGATAAGGCAATATCAATCTCCATTTGTTCCCACCTCCTACACAGCAGCTATAGGAAAGTTCATTTCCCAGAAGGCTGGGTTTTATCTGAAATTGCAATATTAACTTAGAACCACATCACGATTTATTTAAAAAGCTTGCACTACAGGGAATTAGTATGGAAAGGATTGAAGCCTGGGTCGCTCATAGATACAAAATGCAGTTGTTATAATTAGGAACACACAAAAAAAGGCTGGCCTATTTTCGTCTGCTCTCTACAGAGTGGTTCCATCTGATGAAAGATCATTGTAGACACTGACATTGCATCTGTGTTAATCTTGTAGGCAGATGACAGAGAAATTGGCCAGGGTAGTGGGTAAGGTAGAAAAGTTGCCTGTGCTGTGCAAACTGAATAGCTTAATTAGGTTGTCATGACGAGCTCAATGTATTTTAATAAAACTAAAGAGAAAATAACACACATGGAACAAAATTGCAAGTTATTCTTTGAGGATGGGAGACTGTCTTGGCAAGCAGTCACACAGAGGCATATTTGGTAATCAGTGGTAATTGCCTCGAGCTGAATGCTCAGAGGAGCTCCAAAGACAAGAAAGCAAATCTCCCAAAGGTATTTGCAAACATCTTGGAGATAAGAACCATGGCAGAGAAGTGGCTGCACCTATATATGTAATGCTGAGTGTAAAACATCATGTCCAAGTGAAAAAGTTACATTTCAGAAGGAAATCGGAATTTTGAGAAAAAGATAAAAATACAATAAAATGGAGTAAAAACTGCAAGGCAAGTTCCATTACATGTAAGGAATTAGTTACAAATTTAGAATAGATTACCATGGGTAGAGATTTAAACAGTGAACAGCTATTTGAGGCTGTGAGCTTTTTGACCTTTCCATAAAGGCATAATAAAATCTAATCACAGGGAATTGGAATTTGAGAAATGAAACATCAGAATAAAATGTAATTAAGATGATTAACTCCTGGTATCATTTTTCTACTGGATGCTCCATTCTGCCATCATGGTTTTGCATCTCAACAAATTATGAGAAATATATGTCCAGCCACAATTTCAGATTTGATTTTAATTTATGGAAGAAAATCTGCATGTGCTGATTAAAAAAACACAAAGAAACAAATAAGACTAAGCTAAGAACTTAGCTAAGAACAACCTAAGAACTACCTCTGCATTATTTAAACTGCCTTGGTCCTTATCCACTTGTTGATTTTATGCTAATGATCATGCCAAGCAGCTAATGCAAAGGATCACACAATTGCAAAAATTGAAGCATTATTCTTTATGCCATAAAAAAGCCTAAAACTAAACATAAATGAAGCCTACAATAACATCTTATTACAAATCCATTACTCCCCCAAACTAAAACACTCGTTTACAGGAACATCTAACCACAAGAACTGTTTGGAAATCTTTTGGCTTTCTTTGTGTTAGAGCACATTTCACACCTCAGCTCAGTCCATCTACTGTTTGCTTCAGAATGCCAGGCTTATTATGTCCTCTAGTTTTTTACCATCCTATAAGATCTGTTTGTCTTTTACATTTTAAGGAAATACAGGGAGTTTCATAAACACTACAGTCACTACTGAAGATGAAATTTTCCACACTGTTAGGAGTCTTTGTTTCCTCCTGATAAAATAAAGCTTGGAGTTAGACTTTTAAGTTACATTAAAATTCCTTAAAAAACACCTCCTTAGAAATATGTTGAGGATGGATTGACCTTCGCCATACGACTTTCGTAGAAGTGTGCAAGAATTTTTTATGGAGTATGACCCAGCTAGAAGGCTACCTTCCTTTTTAGCAGAGCAATGATTACAGAATGCTGAGCCAATGAGGGAGCGAGATACTTGTTATTATGTTGTTAAGCTGTATATTGCATTATCCAACTTATTCTTTAGCATCTGCACACATCTAAATAAAAGGTATGAAGCCAATGTGATATTTCATTCATGTCTGGGAGACATCATTGAATAGAATCATAAAGTCATAGTATTCCTCCAAGGTCATGGAATCCAACCTTTGACCAATCACCAGGCCACTGCTCTCAGTGCCACATTCAGTCATTTCTTAAACACCTCTAGAGGTGATGGCTCCACAACCCCCCTGGGCAGCCTGTTCCAATGTTTAACCCCCTCTTCCGGTGAAGAAATTCCTCCTGATGCCAAGCCTGAATCTCCCCTAGAGCAGTACTTGGCCCTTTCCTCTCCTGCCATCACTGGCCGCTTGGGAGAAGAGGCCAACCCCAATCTTGCTCTAACCTCCTTTCAGGTGGTTGTAGAGTGATAAGGTCACCTTTGAGCCTCCTTTTCTGCAGGCTGAACAACCCCAGCTCCCTCAGCTGCTCCTCACAGGACTTGTGTTTCAGACTCTCCACGGGCTCCATTGTCCTTCTCTGGACACTCTCCAGCACCTCAGTATCTTTCTTGTCCTGAGGGGCCCAGGAATAAACACAAGAGTTGAGGTGTGGCCTCACTAGTGCTGAGTGCAAGGGACAATCACTGCCTCGGTCCCGCTGGCTGTACAATTTTTGATACACACAATTGTTGAAGGAAGTAGATTTAGCAGTAATGACATAGAGAATAGGCTTTGCTGGTGATGCAGCATGTGGATTACATTCCCATTTATTACCCAGCTCTCCTGTGTCTATATTAGAACTGCTCCTGATGGGAGGTGTAAGATACACATAGACCTAAAATTCCTGGTTTTGAAATTAACATCTCCATTTGAGCTCCTTTAATGAGAGCTAGCCAAGATAGTTGATCCTTCAGCAAAATACTAGTTTAAATTATCTGAGTATTAACCTGACTTCTAAGATGAAAATTACTTGAGTCAACACCATGAAAACTGATCTATTGTTGTGCATTGGGCCAGAAAAGGTAACATAATTTTTTTAAAAAAATGTCCTCCTGTATGATTGCTGGTTGTTCCATTATTGTGGTTTGAGTCTATGTTTTTGTGAATGATAAAATATAAAATTTGACCTTGAAAAATTATAAAAACCAGTCCTTGAAAGTTATAGATGATTCCAAGAAACTAAATACTTCTGTGTTTGTGACTGTATGCACACACACCTGTGTGTGCTTGCATGTGATTGCGGGGTTCTATGTGATATTATATTTGATAGAGGGACATTTATCTAACAAACCACAGACAGATCTCTACTTTAAATAGGACTGTGATCACAAGATAAGGCACATAAAATGTTAACTTGCTATCTGGTACTATCAGGGCATAAACACGAAATTCTTATGATGAATTGCTCCAGCAAACACATTTTTAGCAGTGTTGAAGAGCGAAAGCCAGAGGAATTTAGAATAAAAATTGGAGGCACAGTTTGTGTAATGAGGTGAATTAACCACTTAAACTACTTAATGAAGTGCAGTTGAGTCTTCAGAATTTTGAGTGTTCTCTAAAATATCTGTCTTGCCCCACGCTATGAGCTTACAGTAAGAATCTACAGTAGGATCAGCGAGTCTGATCTTTCCACAGGATGATCTCTTGGCCTTAAAAATGTACAAATATTTATTTGAAATAAAACTGACAAATTTATAGACTCTGAGCACTGCAGTCAGTCTATTCTCCCAGTCCAGTCTGGTGGAACCATCTCCTGTCCTGGTTTGTGGTGCCTTGTTGAACTCACTCAGAGGAGCTGATCTCAGCCCATGGCAGGGAGAAGCACCCTGGCCAAAACTTCAGATGTTCTTATCTTTTCTAAGAGTAAGAGTTGTATTTTCTACATCAAACACAGTCATGGGTAAGGAAGCAACTTGCTGACTTTGAGTGGCAGGGAGGACTCAACATCCAGAGGTTCCTTGTGACCAACATCTTTATGCATCTGTGAGTATTACTTAAAATGTATATATCATCAGTCATCAAACCCAAGTACAGTCACTGAAGTGCTTTTTTATTACTCATTACCTCCATGAGTAGAAGTTAGTCTTACATAATTAGGACTTTACATGACATTGCCAAGTAAAATAATCCAGACTTTGATGACAAAAGGTTGGCAGTTTCTTCCAAACTTACGTGCAGCTTCCTTACACAGTGTTTGAAAATTTTGTACATACCTGGAATGGAGGTTTTTATAAACTCTGGAAATTAAGGTTTAAAGGAAAAAAAAAAGTCTAATTCTGGACATCAAACATAAAAAAATTACTTTTAAGTGCCATACTTGACATTCTTTTTAAGTTTTTAACATTAAAAAGTTATTTTTAATGCTTTGTTGAGAACTAGAACTAGGTTTTCTGGTCTATAAATACAGATTTAAAAATATATAAAATTAAATTTTGGAGTTTAAATAGCTGACCCAGCATAGTACTTTCAGAATCTGTATTTCCATTTTTACTTTGTGTATCCTTCTACCCACAGAGTAGAAGAAAAAGAGCCACATAATGTGATCGTTCTTTGATGGGAAGATCTTCTCAGAAACCCAATCAAATTCAGATTTTTATATCATCGTTTGAAAACCCTCTGTAAAACAGATTCAGTAGGAAATCAAAGGCAAACCAGACATTTTCTTGTGTGAGGAAACACAGAATATATTATGTTGTCTACATAATTCTTATAATAATAAAAATGATGAATCACATGTAAGAAATACAAATAGAACTTTCCTGTAATTGTCAAAAAATACTTTCTTTTATGTATGGTTATATTTAAAACTCTCGCTCTTTTAATATCCACAAGAGAACTAAAGGTGGCTGGGAAAATAAATCATGCAAGAATTTCAGTACTGGCTGCTGCAGAACCCAGAGGAGGCTTGGACAATGCTTTGGAAAAGTGGTGTTGTGGAAAATATTACAGTGTTGTGGAAGAAGCAATAGTTTATTAAAAATAAGGGCTGCAAAAATGAAATGATGTGTGGTCTGGCAAATGTTTTATTTTTAAAGTTATGCATCCTGCTCATCTAAAAATATGTTAGAAGAACCCTGAGCTGGTTGAGGACCAGCAGCTGTACATGCCTGCTAAGCACAGCAGTCACAGGCAGTTGATGCAGATCGGCCCTTAGCAGTTCTCTGATGCAGATCACAGCCATTTTTTTTTCTACAAGTAAAGTAATAGTCATTAAGATACCATTTTCAGAGAAATATCTTTTTTAGGAATCATCTTGAAAGCAACTACCAGTATTTGCAACTTTGTGAAAAAATCCAAAATTCTGTTCTTAAGTTACCTGCAGTCACAAGTGCACTGCTTTGTGTTATTACCACACAGCAGGATAGCCATCTGTGCCCTGAAGTGTGCGTGTGTGCTGCTGCTGCCCCCTGACCCCCGGCATTCACCACTTCCCAACACCCCTCCAGAGCAGAACCAGGAGCTGAGGCCTCCGGGTGTGCTCATGCCCAAAGCTGCACGTCTGCAGCATGAGCCCACAGGAAGACTTTGTGACCCAAACTTGTGGCTGTGGTTGTACATAGTTTGTGGAGTTGGGAGCCGGGAGCTGGCAGCATCATGGCAGAGGAGCAGGAAACACTCTTAGTTCCTGTAGCTCTTAATGAATGGACAAGTGTCACCCAGTCCTTTGAAAAAATATGTTCTTCTTAAATTGCTGTAGTTGCTAGGAATGGCTGCTGCTTTGTTAATTAAAATATTCACTGTAAAGTGCTTTTCTGTTTAAAATTGGAAGACTTTCCCCCTTAAATTCCATAATGAAAAAGGATATGGTCCTTGTTTTGTTCTGAACTTGACTTCCAAAGGCTTTCTGTGCATGTTCATGAAGACCTTCGCAAAGATTATAATATAATAAAGCCTGTTGGTGTGCTGGTGCCGCTGAATTTTGAACGCTTCATCCAACAAACAGCAATGTGACGAAATGAAAGGAATGATGCATTTCCAGAGCCTGAATTGCAGAGCTAGAGCTCCCTGGGGTATCTCATCAGGACAGAAAGCAGCCTGTTCCTTATTTCTCGACCTCTCCAGTACAACTGGCTGTGTAGGACTTCGAGGTGAGAATCTGATAAAAACTGAATAATGGCAGAAGGGGATTCTGAAGTGGAAGAACTGCTCTCCGGAGCCTAAGGGGGAACCCTAAATAAGTGACATAAATGGCTGGTGTGTCTGAAGACAGCAAGTGCTGAGTGAGCTAGATATATATCATTCCCTAAATAAAATGGATGTCAAGAAATAAATTTAGACCATAATCCTGCAGTGTATTCTTTCAGGTTTGGTATTAAAAAGCCAGCTACGTCTTTTCCGTCACCCAGAGTTTATAAAAACCTATTAGATTTTGAAGTAAAATAATAAAAGACATACAGAACTATCAGACAAGCATCAGCTTGTTTATCTTTGCTTTGCAAAATTCAATTGTTTTGAAGCTGCAATTGTAAATGCAGGACTTCTGACTTCACATAAGTCACTTAGATAGGTTAAGTAACATTCTAATTAAATTGCAAATCTTAAATTTTCTTCCAGAAGTGAGGGGTTTGTAAGGAAACACGAGGGGTTTTTGGGGTAGCTGTTGTTATCTGCTGTTGATGTCAGCCTAGGCCTGACATTGCAAAACAATCTAAACTAGCAGAGCAATCCTCTATGTAGTGTGTGGGAAAGGGTTTTCCTCAGTAGGAAGACAAAGAAATAATTCAGCAAGCCCCTTTTAGACTTATTTTCCCTCTGTCTCACTCCATAATTGATTAAGATAGTTGTACAAAATCATCTCCATCTGAAGCTTCAAGAGCAAAGAAAAAACGGCAAAAGTTTCTTTAAACTTAGGAATAGTTTCTTTTTGATTAAGCAATGCTTAATCAGCACCAGAGGGATTCCAGAGGGTGCATTTGTCCTTGTGACAGACCGCAATGCTTTGGGGTCTTTGCAGGCAGCTCTGCCTGCAGCTGCTTTGCTCCCTCAGAATTCAGCCAGCATTGGGATCCACACCCCCAGGCACAGCTGGAAAAGCACAGGGGTGGCCACAGCCGTGCTGTAATCAACCCCTGTGTGCAACACTGTGAGCACCACTTGATCCCAACTCAATCACAGCTGTTTGTACAGAAACGGCATGGCCTCAAATGTTTTGGTGACGGTGCCATTGACAAAGACCTCCTGCTTCCCATAGGCTGGATGGACCCTGACACGTGGGATTGCCTCTCCAGGCTGGCCTGGCCAGCATTGTGCAAGCTCATTTGTGTAAGAGTCTGGGGCCATCTTGTCACAGATCTAAGGCAGGAGTGCACAAGATCATAGAAAACTTTCCTTTGCCCTTTAGTTCAGAGACATTTAAAACTAAACATAAAACAGTCAAGATGTTGCAATCAACAATTTTGCAATCATCAATCATTATAGCAAGGGACTTCAAGGCACAGTGAGACACAGCATTTTTTGAACACCAAATTATCACAATTTAGGCAAGGAAAAAGAGCAACTACGCCATGTTTCCGTAAATCTCCAGTCACAGTGGTTTGGGTTATGGCCAGTTGATTAATTTAAGCATGCTGTGAGAATCTGACCAGAGTTTCAGGGCCATCTTTAGGAAGATTTATTTTTCTTTCTTTAAGTTAAATTCTGGTTTCAGCTTCTGAAAGACAAAGTATTGTGGCAAATTGTTAGTGTCCTTGGTTTGACTGTTTTTCAGATAATTATAATGCTGCATTCATTATATTTAGCTATGCTTCACCTTCATGATTCACTTCTCTCCTGTGCTTTCTCGTTGCAAACCTACATGTTCTACAGACAGTAACTAGCTAGATTTCATAACATTTTTTGTGTTAATTTCAAGATTTCCTTTCCATTTTCTGTATGTTGAAACTGTAAACATCTTTCATTTTATGCCAATTTTACAGCTAATAAAAACATGGGGCAATAAAGGTATTGTTATAAAACTAATGGAAAGAGATCCTTCTGTATATTGCAATGAAATGGAAGAAATCAACATAAACTCACGAAAAGAATTATTTCAATATATCAAACTAGTATTTTCCAGCACCTACACTTGTAATAGCACTTTGGAGTATAAGCCAAAAGACTCTATTATTTCATTTCAGATGTACTGCAATGGCTTCAGAGAGAAAAAGGCTTTAAAGGGATGCAGTTAGGGGATCTGTTACTGATGCCAGGGGCCAGGTTGCTTGTTGGAGCTCAGCAGTCTGTCAGCTTGCTGCAGATAAGCTCTGTTGGAAAAATTGAGTTTTAGGTTGCTAAAGAAGGGTGGTTTTTCTCTTGAGGTGGGGAGAGATCTGATATCAAACAGAAAATTTACCAGCTCTTTAGGGGAGGTGTGGAATGCTGACATAGCAGGCACTGACCCATCAAGCACCCCTGTTGTTTTGGTGTAAACACAGCTAGAAAATTACTTTAATAATTTCTACATCCTCAGCTGTTGTTGCCACAGTCTCCAAATGGAGTGACTAGCCAATACAGAGAGTTGCCAGGAGTGCATGGTTAAGCTATGAAACCAAGAAGAGATTAAAAGGCAACTGTTTGCTCATTTAGAATTTGTGCTGATGACAAACAGGAGTTCTTGCCTATGTGAGGCCGTAAAGATTTGTCATAGTAATTTACAGAAAAAATAAAGTGGATGAGATCAGTATTCACTCCCAGTTACACAGCAGTAAATTCAGAGTAACTTTATTCACTGACATCATAGGAACTAGTCTGGATTTACACCAGCTTGAGTGAGAGCTAATAATGGTCTACTGAGAATTTAAACTTCATGCCTGAATGTGCAAGAGGGAGAATTGGCTGAGTTATGCAGAGCTAGGCACAGACAATTGTGTCCAAAGATAACACTGAGGAGGAGCTTTTTGCCACTGTCCTTATTGTGCTCCTTGCACTATTAAATTGTGCTCCAGTTCCAAATGTATCTGTAAGAATGAAAGCCTTATGACTACAAATGGACTATAAATTATTGTTCCTGAGCTTATTTTCAGGATGATATCCAAGGAGTCATCGTTATTAATTCTGCATATTCCATGGATGGGTTCAATGACCCACTAGGCTCTTCAAATGTCAATTTGTTCTTTTCTAGAATCTATTATAGCAAAGATGTCCAGGGTAGTCCTTAAGATATTATCAGAACAGTTTGTATTGGTGTGTTAAATACTTCTTCAATTTTAAATTGCTTCTTCAATTTTAAATCTGTTCCCCATGCTTGAAGATAAGTCTTTGAAAATCCAGCTCTCCAAAGAAGAGAAGCAGTGAATGACCTGTTTGGAATCACCTGTATTCTTCAGCCAGCTGGGGATGCCAGGAATTCATAATCAAGTCCTTTATGGCTGGATATGTGTCATAAAAGATGTGAGCCAAGAAAGGATCATCTAGTCAGGTAGCCCTGTGAAATATGATAGCTTTAACCCTACAACGTGTCTGATTTCCATACATCTATTTTTTCCTCCTATTATCTCTAATATGTAGAGGCAGAAGTAAGCTGTCAAACTAGGAATCTGAATGGAGGAGACTGTTTTTTAGACAATGATATTTATGCCTTAGAAATTATTATCTGGCATTGAGAACCTGATTTGTATGAGGGTTTTTGATAGCTGATGACCATCAGAATATTACTTCAATCACATGCTGAAATTACCTGTGTATTTGGGTATGTGTTTTTTATAGGCAAGGCACCATGTTAAAAGAAGTTAGGCACAGCAGCCATTTAGATTTCTTTCTGAATTTCACTAAGCACATATCTACCTTGGGCAATACCGTAAGTCTTTTCCCTGACCTGTTCTTATCATGAAGAGAAAGTATATTTTCCCTAAGCAACTTAAAGTCTGTATTAATGGACATTCCTGAAGAGGTAGAAAATGGTTGAGATTTCCTCTTACCACCTCTGCTTCAATTTAGAGCTTGCATGATATGACTGAAGCTTGCTTTTATTTTTAATAAATATTTTCTTTGGGAAAAATTACTCTTGGCTTAAGTTCCAGTCCTTTGCATTCTGAATCAGCAATTAAGCTATTGAATTAAAGCCTGTAAATAGCAAATGTTTCCATTATAAAACCACTAGTAATTCTACCTCTTTAAATAGTAGTGCGATAAAAATACCTCAGAAATTCTTTGTAATCAGATCTCTGACAGTTATCTAATCTTCCTCTCTAATACAGGGGGAGGAATGAGGTTATGTAAAACCCGTATCCTCCTTCCAAAACAGAAAGCTCTGCAGTTTCCCAAGTTACCTTTTCAAAACTTTACTTAGTATTACCGTACTAAAGACAATACTGATATTCAGGTGCTGAAGCGCATTTGACTTGGGTTTTGATCACTTAAAGAAGGTTCATGTCAATTTTTCTTGTTTCATCCCATCTACTTTGTGGTCTTTGCTGTCTCTTTCATTATACTCCAGATGTAAATAGATTCCAGCTGCACAGACTCTCTTCTTTTGGTGCTGCTTTTTAAAAACAGCAGCATTTTTGGCTTTGGCATCAACATGAGGATAATTACCATGTGGTCTCCATTTGCTTGTAGGTTGAAGACCCCCACCCTAGATCAAAAACTATTTCAGTTGACTGAAACAGCATTTCTCAGTGAGTAGAAATGATGCATATCTGGCAGCTTTTCAGTGTAAAATGAGTCATCAAAACACACTGACTGTAAGCATCTTCACTCTTCCTTCCCACATCTCTTAATCCAATGATGGCTGAGATTGGAATAAAGCTTCATCTTCAGCATGTATACAAAACATAGGGGTACAGAGACAAACACTTGATTGCAAAGCAGTCATGTAATGAAAAAGCATATAATTTGAATCAGATTGGGCTGAAATTTAAATTGCAACAAACTATTTGTCAGTTTCAAGTTCTGAAGACTCAATTCAGTCTTTTCCTAATTTTCCTTTCTTCATCATTTCTCCTTCTCACTTACCCTCCCTTCTCTCAGTGTAGGAGCTCTGCATTGCCCAGCCATTGTTTTTTGGCTTCTGATAAAAACAAGATTGAAGAAATCTACTAGCACTTACACTACAAATTAAAGGCAAAATCTAAAAATTAAAAAGCAGTAAATGTTTCTTTAAAAATCTCAATAATGAAATATAATCTGCTCTAGCTGATCCTGTAACTGCAAACTGATATTCAGGGCAGTATATGGAATTAGAAGGGAAGGCAAAGCAAGTCAAGGAATGGGAAGGGAAAGGAAAGGAAGGGAAGAATGCAAAAACTTTGAGGCTCAGAAAGAGAAATCAGAAACATACATGTGCCACTTAAAAAAGCTGAAATTTATAAGAGAGGAATTCTTGATGTGGTTGCCTTAGCTTTGGGTAAGTACATGACCAGTACTGTGATAGACTCACGTCAGGGTTCACTGTTACGGAATGCCGGCAGAGACGTGCTGCTCCTGCACACGACTCTCAGCTCCTTAGGAAGGACTTGGTAGGTGTCATTTGGTGATATTCAAAAAACACACCATGGTTGTGAATGATGTTTCTAACTTCCAGTTTTGGATGAATTGATGGTGAAGTTTGTAATGAACTATTTCTGCACCTCTTGAGATTCCTAAGCTCTGATTATGACTGCAAAACCTGCAGTAGTTGTGGCTCTTGGTGAGGGAGAAGGACCAACAGTCCTGGCTGGTCCTTAGCTCTGCCAGCCACATGGATACCTTTGGTCTATTTGACATTCCTACTGACCTCAGTTATTTTTAAAGAGGCCTGTGACACTCTCATTCTACTTTGCATCAGAAGTTCTATTGCCTTTCTCAATGAATATGCACAGCTGCATCACTGTCTGAAGGAAAGCTCAGTTGTGAAGTCTTTGGCTTGTGATGTTTTTTTAAAATGTTTGCCTTTTTACAGTATTCAACACTATAATACAATGTATTAAAACTTCATAATGATCAGGGAAAGCAGACAAAAGGTGTTGTATAATTTGGTCTGTCCTTTAGAGAAGGTTGGCAGGTGTGGGGAAATTATTTGGTAAAAGATGAATGGCATGCCACACAAACATAGCATTATCCGGTGTTCACAACAGTGCACACCAGAAAACTTGTAATGATGGACAAAGAGTACAAGAAATCTGAGGCTACGGCTTCCCCATCTCTGATTTACACCCTCCTTTGCAGAGCAAGGTGCTGCTCCTCAGAGCTGGCTCTGCAAGGAAGAGAAGCTGTGTGGCTGCCAACCTCCAGCTGATGCACTTGGACTCTGCATCTCAGCTGGATCTTCAAATGTTGTCACTGGCCCGGTGCCACAGGAGCCAGGAGAGCAGTGCCAGCATGTGGAGCATGGGATCTGGCCTTGCATTTTTAATGTGGATAATTGGTTTAGAATACGAGATAGGAGCTGGTGACTATATGAATTGAGAACCTAAATATCCTAAAGGGTGCAGGAGTGCAAGAAGTGTATCTGTACATTTTTTTTTTTTTTAACAAGAGGATTGTTTTATTTTTCAATCTTGGCTTGTGTTACTTCTTTCCCTATCTGTAAACTTCATTCCAAATCAAAATTCTTTCCCTTTATGTAGCGAGTTTGAGCTTTACAGGCACTTGGATTTTTTTAATTTAAAACTCTGTGCTTAGTTTTAAAATTACATATATATTTTTAAAATGTATTTCTCCTTGCAAGGCAACATTCTGCCTTGTAGTACACTGGCATTTCATGTTTTCTCTTGTTATGGCTCACACTCTGTGTCAGGGCTATAAAAGCTGGTACTGTTTATTCACATTTGAGGAAGGAACAAAGAGAGCTTTCTGCAGTTGGTGCACCTGGAATGTGAAGTGAGAATGGTAACTTCTGCAGCCTGCTTCTGCCAGGTGGCAGCCCCTTGCTACATCACAAAACCAAGAAAAAAAATTGGGAAAATGTTAAAGGTTTGGGTACATTTTTTCTTAAGGCACTAACTTTGTTTTCTGTTGATTGAAGGTTTAAATTTTAGATTTAAGAGCCATTCTGTTCTGAGTTGCCTAGCCACCCATCGCCACAAAGCAAGAGAATCATCAGCTCCTGTAGGATTTTGCAGCAATGCTAAAGTACACTAATTGTAAAGTTTCTGTAGAATTTGTGTTATCCTAACACAAAATACAGACTGCAATTTATGTAGGCAGAAAAGAAAAAGCTCTCTTAATGGGTTTAGATGAAACAAAAAGATATCAAAAATGCATTTGTGTTTCTGCCAAAACTAAATACAACAGCTGCTTGTTTCCTCTAACAGTACTTAGCATTCACCTTTTTCAAGGACTTTATAATAATATGTAGCTATCAGTTATACAGTACTCAGAGAAGATTAGGTAAAAAAAAATAGAGACTGGTTGTCTTTGCTTATCCCCAAGAAGTGGTGCAATAGCAAAATCCAAGGCTGCAATATTTTCAAATGTGCTTTAAATTTATTAAAATTTTATTTTCCCTTACAGAAGACTTGCTCTTACTTGAGCTGATGGTTTTGCACTACAGCATTGGAAACAGCATCTAGCTGATGTTTCTGTTGAACTGGTACTGAAAAGAGCTTGCATGCCAAAAAAAGGCCAGAAAAACTTGCTACGTGGTTTTAGAAAGCACAGTTCAGATCTGACATATGCAAAGGGCAAAGAATAGTCCTGAAAGCTCTAGCAAAAGACTTTTACTTCAGTTCTGAGAAGACTGATAACTACAGAATAATTAGAAAATACAGTATTTGTATAAATACAACTTTGGAATTGGTTCTCCAACAGCTTTTTGAAACCCAAGTCAGAGAAACTTCTCCTGTATTCCCAGGATTAACATTTCATGTTATGTTTGAAAAGTTTTACTTCTGACTTTTATGTCTTCATGATCTAACTGTTGGTTTTTAATATTCTAAATCCCCTTTCAGGTAATAAAACCTTCCCAGTAATTCAGTGGAAGTAAAATTTGCCTAAAAGTAAAAACACCTCATCAGTACCTTGAGCTTCATTTCCTCCAAATTATCAGATAAATATCATCTTTCTCTGCTTTCTTTCTGCACATGAATATCAGGAGTTGCTTAGATCTTTTACCAAGGCTTGATCCTGATTGACTTTGAAAGTTAGATTAAGGCTTTCCTTATTGTTTTCTACTTGACAGAAACACAGATGTGTTATTTTAACAGCTTTTTTTTGCCCTTCTAGACACATAAAGTCCACTTGCTCTTCTGGGACTCTACTGCTTTTTGGAAGCTCTAATTTGCACCTGGACTGAAATTGTCCATGGGCGAAAATCAGGTGGCTGGGAGTAGATCAAGTACCACGTGCTTTGGCTGTACCTATTAATGAGCATCCTTGTGTCCAACAGGCTAGTGAATAGGGGATAACTAGCTCTGGGCAAATATAGTGGCCTCATTAGGATGGAAAATCTTTTGTTAGGGAGATCTGTTTGTCTTCTTATCCTTTTATTTAGCAGGGCTGATGTAAAGAGAGTGAAATTCCTTATGCACCTAGCTAATATATTTTAGAACAGTCTGAGCAGTATACAGCTTGTACCATGGAGATTCACAGAATTCCCTTTACAAGGCAAGTTTATTTCTCCCTCCCTCTTTCCATCTACTTATGTATGCTTGAAAGTCAGCCTTTATGTTTAGCAGTTAAGTTTTGTGTCTTCAGTATGGTTTGGTCAAATCTGATCACTTGTGATGGTATGTTCATATTCTTTCTGGATTCATGTATTTTTATTTCTATTTTCTTTGTCCCACTGCATGCATCACAGTACACATAAATAAGTCACCAGTGAAGTCGTTACTTCTTTTTTAAAGTTTCTCCCCTGTACTTCCATTTAGACCATACACTGCCTATTTCACCACTTAAAATTATTTCCCACTTATCTCCTAATTTTAACAACTTCATTCCTGCCTTTTGTTCAGTTCTCTGTGACATACCTTGTACTCCACAACCACCGTGTTCTCCTTTACCTTAAAAATAAGTGAAGCTTCATGAATTGCCTTAGTCAAACTGTCCAGCTAAAGCCAGAGAGTGCTTTAATTCAGTGTACTAACTTGTGGGAAACAACAGAGCCACACTGTGAAAAAGGTCCTCTGCCCCATGGTCCATCCCAGCATCATTCTGTCTTTGCCACTAGGTTGGTTACAAAGCTTTCTCTTTGTCAGTTTGGATTTCGCCACAATTTGTTGAATGTGTTTTCATGTAATTCCAGTTGTCTCTCTAATCATTTATCTCCATTTCTATCCTGCGGACACTTCTGTTCACCCCTTACTCTTACCCCACTTCCTCTTTAACGGGTGTTTGTCTCTTCAATGTTTTATTTCATGCACTAACCTGAAGAGATTTTGCTTCAAGCAAAAATTTTGAGCCATGCTTGAGTCTTGCTGTTATTATTTTTACTTCACCATTCCTTCAGTGCAAATCCTATTGGTTATGCAATGTCTTTATGTATACTCTTTGCAGAAAGTGTTTACAGAGTCCTGGCACAGCTTCAGGCACTGTGTAATTTACAGATCAGTGTAAATGAAAGCAAGCTGAGAAGTAATACCATGTTGCCTTTTATTCCCACCTAGTTCTTAGATCATCATCTTTTTTTTGTCACCAGTAGCCCATTAATTTTTTGCTAATCTTTCCTCTCTGCTTTGCATAGCAGAGGCTCTCGCACTGCGAGTCTGCTTTTCTAACTAATGCAGGTCACAAAACATCTCTGTGTTCTGTTCCAGCAATTCAAAATGCTGCTGTCTGAGCCCTACATGCATTGAGAGTAAGTACATGAGCATGATTCATGTACATATATGTACATGCAGGTGAGGACAGATGTGTGTGCCCACACACCACACACAAAAGAAGGATGGAAGGTGCAAACCAGAAAGGTTGATGCCTGTCAGACACTTGACACAGAGACACGGCCTCCTACTCTGTTTCAGTCCATGGCATCTACCCAGAACAACAAAGCAACCTGCTGGGTAAAAGGTGGGAGCCATAACACAAAAAGAGCGGGTTAGACAACTTTCACCAGTTACTTCTCAACACTTTCTTACCCAGATGTTGTCCAAAAATCAGGCAACAAAAGCAGATTACAAAATAATAAATATAATTTACCCCTGTTAATTCAGTCCTTCCCCTACTTAAACTGGCTTAAGCGTGGAAACCTATTTCTTCAACTCAGACATATTAGATCACCCATCTTCATGCAAGTGACCACATTTACAGCCATCACTTAATTTAATAATGGAAAGATAATTATTCATTCTGGTATTGAAAAAAACTTTAGGAACATGTTTACAGAGAAAATGGATTTAATTTCTGGATCTTTCATTTAAAGCCAACAGAAAATTGTCTTTAATTTTAGGTCTAGCTGGACTAGTAGAAACCAGCATTGGACAGGACTACAGCTTTATTAAATTTAGTTGGAAAATACTGATATTTATATTAACAGTTTTCCTAGAAAATAATGCATTTTAATTTGAAAATACTTTACTTTTTGAGCTGGAAATGTATTATGCAGAACTATGGAAAAGCTCAATCCACCAACATGACAGTTGGCAAGCTAAAATAGACTGGCACAAAATTAGAGTAAGAGACAGAAAGTAATAATTGCTTGACCTGCAGATTGAAGAATAAAGAATGAGAGATCAGCTCCAGTTATATGCTGCAAAACTTCAAAAGCTTCTGATTGACTCTTAAGATTCATAGGTTATTTTAAAAAAAATCAAATTTAGTTTATAAGACTTATTAACTTGGAAACAGCACAGTCATAAATAAAGACATGCTGTAGACCAGAGGTGAACCCTGACAGAATATATTTCCCTTAATATATATCAGTCAAAGGTGGTATTAGGCAGAGCTTTTGTCACCTCTGTGATTATTAAGATACAAGGAAACCCTGCAAGGAAAGCAGGCGAAGCTGTAAGTAAGCTTCAAGAGTTTAAATAACAAATACATGCCCATCTGGCTATACATTGGTTTTCCTCAGCTCATCTGCTGAAAGGTTGTCTCTAAGTCCTGCTGATGGACAGACGCTTCCTACATAGACCTCATCAGCCCCTTTAAACTTAATTGAAAAGTTCAGTTGATTTGCATACTACTCCTTTACCTGACAAATGTTTTACTCCTGAAGGTGGACTCACTCAGACCAAATTGGGCCTGCTTTCATTTTTCCTACTGAACATGCATTGATCCCATTTACAAATATCCATGATAGATGTGAAGTTTTAGTTAAGTGTTATCTCATGAATAACATGGAGAACTTGCAATGTTTGTCTCCTCCGCCTTGGCAACCTGAGAAAGATCACGACTAAAATACATGTTCGTGCAATAAATTCCCCTTAAAAAGTAGAAAGCTCAAACAGTTGAGGAGGAACAGTGAAGATAGGAAAACCACTGAGAAATAATTTTTAAAAAATATATTTTCCCCCTCTCCAACCCTCCTTTCCAATGCCCTCTTAATGGGTGGCTCCCCTGCAGATGCCAGGGTATAAATCTCTTCCTTTGTTCAACCTCCTGGGCACTTTCCATGGGCCAACACTGCAGGCTCTGGGACTTCCAGGTGGCCCAGACACCTCAGTGCCATCACAGACGTGTCAGCTGGTGGCCCTGGCAGGCAGGAGGCTGAGGGGTCAAGAGGTGACTTGTGAGCACCCCAAGGCATCTGCTCCTCCATGGGGTACCAAAGGCCACCACGTCCCACCCCAGCCTGATTTTTAGTTCTGCTGTGACGACCTTACGTGCTGCGGGCGTCACTTCCACAGTGGGCACTTTCAAGAGGAAAGGCACTAATTTTAAGGCCTGATGCTCTTTAACTCCAAAATCTGGACACACTTAACAGCCTGCATGTCAACCCACACAAGAACTGAACTGAAGATGGATAGTAACTTAAGTGGAAAAATGACCTACTAAATTATACTCCTGGCATCTCTCTAGCAACACATTTCAAAACACTGTTGAGATACTACCGTGGACTGCTCAACGTCAACCCTACTAACTAGGGCATGCAATCATGTGACTACTCTTAAATTAGGAAAGACCAATCTGTATCCAGACTCTAAACAGTTTCTTTAGACCTTGCCAAGATTTCAGATATGTCATGTATTCTGTCCCTCTGCAAAATATACCCTGCACAGTTCAAACCCCTTAGGAGAGTCTGCAGGCTGCATTGCTGACCATGGTGTGCAAGCCATGGATGCAGTGTTTTCCTACAGGAGCTTTCTGTACAGTCAGAGCAGTTCTGTAGTAGTTGTTCTAGCGACAGTGAACTCTCCAGACAATACTACAGTGATGCCCAGTTAGGAAACATAATCCATTTCTCCTAGCAAGAGAAGGTTAGGTTGAGAAAAATAGGTTACTGAACTCATGCATCTGGAGCTCATTTACAGCTCAGCTGCAAGGTGTGTGAAGGAAGAAGGCAAGAGGGGTGTCTCTTATGGTGGGAGAACGAAATGGAAATATAGGCTAAGCTTTCATCTGAGAGAGGGGAGAGCTTTGAAGTGTTTTTGTTTGAATGCTGGAGAAAGGTAGAAGGGCAGGTTGCTTTTTTTTTTTTTCAGATTTTATTCCAGTAAACAGAAGAAAGAAGCTGTACTGGAACGAGAAAATATTGAGGATCACATGAAATTGCACAAGAAGAAAGAAAATGCTATTTTCTATTTTTGCATAGAGCTCAGCTAGTGAGTGCCATTACACATGGGTTTTTTTGAATCAAAGATAGGTGCTTTGTCTGGAGTCACGCAATATATTTCTAAGAGTTTGGCTCTGTTGGTGGTGTACTCTTCGTGTGGAAAGATTGAGACAGTTTTCAAAGACATCACAGTCTGGTGAAGTAAAGCTGAATTTACTTTCACTTGAATGAAATATTCAAGTGAGACTTGTGAAGGGCAGCACTGGAACTTTACAAAGAGAATGAATGATAAAACTTTTGTAGCTCCTCTATTTCTTCATCATATGTAAAATAGCCTATGGCTTCACACTTTCAGTGTAATCTCAGTTTCCATTTGCAGGTTTCTATGCCTCTTTTCCATCTAATATATATGAATTTACCTCTCTTCTCTGCTTTTACATGCACACAAAACCTGTTTGCTCTTTTTCTGTGTGCTGAGGAGGGTTTTTGGTGGCTGCATTCTCCTGTATCAAATAACACTCCAGGAAAATGAAATTTGAGATTTATATGTGAACTACTTATTCACAAATAACTTGTGATTGCAAGGGTAGCCTAAGATAACCAAGTTTAAGTAAATTGTATCAGTTAACGAAGTTTTATTAAAAACCTGAATCATCCCTTAGAAAATTATTAGGGTTGTGCCTAAACGCTTGGTGGCCAGCAGATGCCAAGGTTCTGTGGCTCTAGAAATCTGGGATGCTTCCCTCTCTCTTCTCCTTAGCCACTTCCTTCCCTCTCTGCCACTCCTGCTTTCTTTTCTGCCTCCTGCCTTACCCTACCACATAGACCTGTCCTTCATTTTTCACTTTTTTCCCCCCATTTTGATTTGGTTTGTGCATCCAACAACCAACCCTTCTATTAACTCTCCTCTTGTTATCTGCCTGTTTCTGTTCCTGATGCCAGTACAGAGATTTTTTTCTTATTGCCTAACATCATTCTTTTTTTTTGTTCTTAACTCTCTGTGTTTCTCACCCTCTGCATTTAATCAAGTCACCACCTCCCCTCCACCGAGTCACTTGCCGGAAGCAGAGTGGTCTGATAAGCGCAACAGACAACTCTTACTCTTAGTTTGAACTTTAAGCATCACAGTAGTGGTATTAGCTGTTGACAGCTAAAAAAAATTAGTTTCTGGGAAGGTACTTATGCTACACTCCTCTGTAACACACATATTCTATGGTGAAGGTTTGGGAATTTTTATGGAGCCAAGCTAGATCAGCATTTTTATTGGAATGATCAGAGATGTCACAGGCATCTATTTCCATGAAACATTTTTAAGTCACTTCACAGCATAGAAATGCAACAGTTTGCAATGAAACCGCGGTCAAAACATATTCAATATCAAAATAAAATTACAGAGAATGCTTCATATTTCATCCTTGGGAAAGGAGAAGATGTGTTAGGTGAAATTTCCAAGCAAATTTAACTGAAATAAAGTTGAACTAGTGTTTTTGCAGAAAAGCTAACAAATGAAAATAAAATCTTAGCACATGAAATGGTGCATTACTTCTGTGCATGTCCTGCAATAAAAGGGACACTGGTGCTGCCCAGTGCAGTGCTACAGAGGTAGTTTAGACAGCTCAGACTAGGTTTTGGTGGCAGAAGCAGAACTTCCAGGACTTACACTCCTTGCTTCCTGATGTTGTAAGTTCTCAAAACCAAAAAGCTCTTGTTCAAATATAAATTGTTTCTGTGTGAACATTATGCAGAATAGAAGCAGGACACTGCAGGTGGGGTTTATGTCACCAAGTGCATGTATTTATGACTGAACTGCTGTGTGGATTTCCTTTATGATTAGTGAGAAATATTGTCGTTTCTACAGTGTGACTCATCTCATTCTACTGTAGATATCAACATCAGTTTAGACTTGCCTATATTTTGAAATTGACTTTAAAGGGATGTGACAGTGACTAGCTCAAAGTGCAGATGCTTAAAATGAAAAGAGGTAGACCTACACCTTCCATCCACAATGGAGTGGCGCAAACTAGAAGATGACTTGCATTCTCTGCAAACACATCATGAAACTGTACTGAGGGAACACCATGCAATAGAAACCAGCTGCAGTCTTTGAGTATTCAGCTATCATAGACACACTTCATAGGAGCCCCCAAAATGCTGAAGAACAAAGACTTACATCCTGAAATCAAAGAACACATCTGCAATGCCAACATCTCCTCTTTTTTTGCAGGAAACCAACAATAGGTCTCAAAAGAGAGAAAATACAAACTACCCTTTACATCACCACAACAGATGGACCAGTTTCAGAGGGCCCAACTTGCGAGACCAACTCACACAGGGCAGCCACCAGAATTTTAGTGTTTGGTTCTTCAGAGCTCTCAGCTGTGGGCTGTGACCTCTGGGGAAACACAGTGAGAGGAATTTGCCACGACATCTCTTAGTATGTGTACAGCTTTGGCTTGCTGCATTTTATATATGAAAATGCTGAGAAGAAACATTCTTATTCTGGCTTCTCTTTTTCCCTCTTTACTGCAAGAGTATTCTTACTTGCTCTATGAAAAGGTTCTCATGTGCATTTTAGGCAGAAGCAGGAAATTTGCTCTCGTCATGGATCAAACAGAATCGTCACTAATGACACAGCACAGTGAAAGGAAAAAAAAATAAAAGAGAAAAATGAAATGTTTGATACTCAGCACTGGAGGAGAGTGGAAACAGAATATGCTTTGAAAAATTTCCTTGCTGCAGTATAGCCCTGCATAGAAGACTTTCCACAGTCAGACTCAACATATTCGGAAGCTTCTCTCTTTAATCTTCAGGTCAGGTTTTGACTCTGTGCTTTCACTAGCACAATATAAAAGAATAAAGGCTCAAAAAAGGCAAGAGGAAAAAATAGTATGAAAGCATGAGACTTAGTAAATCAAACTGTCTCAGAAGTAGAGCAACCAAGGTGCTTTAAGGACTGGGGCAAAATTTTGTCTTAGACAAGAAAAGCACCATCTGGGGATAGCTCTAATAAAACAAATGTCCTCGCTCAGCTGAGAGCTAAGAAATGATCTCATTAATGATCTGAAGGCCAGGTTGGATGGGGCCCTGAGCAACTTGGTCTGGTGGAAGGTGTCCCTGCCCATGGCAGGGGCATTGGAACTGAAGGATCTTTAATTCCCTTCCAACCCAATCCATTCTATGATTCTATGACTAAAATCAATCCTAGTTGCAGGGTCTGTGCGATGTGAGAAAACATTACTTTCCATAAGAGACGAAGAATAGAAGACAAAATTGTACACTCAATGTAAACTATTGTTTTGGAAGTTTAATTTATGTAGGTACATCACTGCAAATGCCTCTCTTTGAGGTGGCTGTGAAAAACTGCAAAAATTCAAAATCATCTTCATTTTTTGGTATCAGAGACTCCTTTTATTAGCTTTTAAGCTGCATGTAGTTCTGAAGACTTGTGAACAAATTCTTAGGCAAACCTGGACTAACTAAAGAGTGCTTCCCTACAAAAGCAACACCTCTTGTGAACAGAAGGAATAAGGATCCCAGAAGAGAACTATCTCTCTGAAGAGGCATTGCAGTGCTCACTCATAGGTGGATTGTAGGCAGTCTCCCTTGTTTAAAAACAGAGGATTCAAGAGAAGGTAGGAATAGGCAAACAAGATCAGACAGAAACTTCACTGTTTCCAGTGACAGCAGCCTACAGCAGGTGCCCAGGGAAGAATATATGAATGGCCAAAATATGGTACTATTTTGCCATAGTGCAGACTGGTCCAAAGCTGTATCATCTGAACCTGCTCTGGATAGCAGAGCAGGACAGCTCAGGAAAATGTGAAGTACAAAATACAAAATTTTATTCATCAAGCAACAGGCTGAATCATGATGTATGAGTAATGTCTCATATACTGAATTGGAAATCAAACATCCAATAGTAACATTATCAAAAAGAGGAAACTTTTCATTGTCTTCAGAGTATATTAAATTTTATTCCAAGATCTTAGCAAATAGAAATAATAATAAAAAGCAAGCCTACCTCATCTATACCATTTAACATATCTTGTTTCACTAGTACAAAGAATTCCAGCTTCAGCTAAAGGCCATTCTTTGTCCATAATTATTTTATTACTAGTGCATTACTCACTAAATTTAGTTAATTCAATTGTAAAGTATAGTAAAAAGCAGCACAATTGATAAAATACAAAGGGGTGGAATCTGTTAATCTGTAACTACTGCTTTTCAAGGTAACACTTTGAAGTAAGTACTCCTGGGGTTTTTCACTGCATGTAGAATGTTAACACCAAAATTAAAAGGAAAAGCAAGGGTCAGTTCTGTTTGGTTTTGCTCTCTGAATGCAAGTATCATTGTTTCTATTCTAGCCAGAATATTTCAAAGTTTAATAAAATAAGTTTTACATTTTATTTAGATTAGTTCTATTCCATTTTTAATGTAACTGTACATTTCTGACCTTGCCGTAGAACTATAGAATGGTTTGGTTTGGAAGAGACCTTTGAGATCTAATTCCAGACACAGACAGGGACATCTTCCACTATACCACATTTCTCAATCCCCCATCCAGCCCAGCCTTGAACACTTCCAGGGATGGGGCATCCACTGGCAAACTGTTCCAATACCACTCTCTGGTATGCAATCAAAATCCCTCCCCTTTCAGTTTAAAACTGCTCCCCCTTGTCTTATTACTATCTGCCCATGCAAAAAAATCAGACAGATTTTTTTTTTCAATTAAAAAAGAAAAATCAAACCAATTACAAAATTCAGAGCTATTACCAAGCTAATAAACTCGGAAGTCACTACTGACATAAATAGATTCACTATGAAATAATGTCATCATGGCATTGGGATTTGGCCCAATGTGTAGGTGTCTGGAGCTTTCTTCTATAATGCAAGCATTCAAGGAATTGATACATTGTAAAAGCTCAGATTCCAATTTTCAGACTGAAAAGGCTGGAAAGAATTATAACCATATTAGGACATTAAACCCCTTATTAACATGTTCCAGGCAGTAGTAGGTTATTTTCTCAGCCAAGTCACAGAACAACCTTCACCTTTTTTATGGCTCAATTGCAGCTCGGCTGGGGATTTGCACACAATGAGGCTGTTTTCACCAACAGGGCAATGGCTTTCCACATCTCCGTGGTGCCAGCCTCGAGGTGATGACTGGCAGCGAGGAAATCGTTATCTTAAGGTGGGCAGGTCTGACGGATTTCCTTTCAGCAAAACAAAACCATATGGCAACACAGCTTTTGCTTCGGATGAGGCATGCCAGGTAAGGAGGGGAATGCCAGGAATGGTGATGAAGAAACATCCCCAGACACCTGGCTTACCTGTTTGCACTGCTCCAACAGATTGCTGCAGCAACCTTGCAGGGGCCTCCTTGCTCTTCAGGAGGCCTCAGAGGCAGAATTATTTATTGCTGTGATGATCCTTGGTGAAGAATGGCTGTGTAACAGCTGTGTGTCTGTCCTGGTCCAAACATTGTCAAACTGAACAAACCTTTTGAGCTCTGGGTGACTCAGATAACAGACAAATGCCCAGCTTAGAACCATTTTTTGAAACTGTGTGGTTTGAAGGAGAGGGCAGTCTCTGTTTTCATGGGATCTCGCATTTACTGCTACAACCAAATCATATCCCTTGAACTAATTTGCCAATGCTACCACCAACAGAGTGAGTGTGTGGCAATGGCAACAGAAATAATTTCCATGAACCAAAGAAGTAATTTAATGCAGAAGTTATAAAATTTTACATCATAAAATATACTTTATACTGTACAAGTTAAATAAACAACCTTAATTTACAGCCAATCCAATGTTACATGTCAGTCCAAAGTTTTCATCCACCATTAAAGAGCTTAGTAACTCATTTTAACCCTAAATATTTTCATTTTTAGCTGATGACTGCATGTAACCAAACTAAATAAATGCTCACATCTGATTTGTTCCTTCTCAGGATAACTGCTTATGTCCATTTGTCTTCAAATTTACACCCTTTCCTGTTGGACAGAACTCAGTGGAGGGTATAGGTATATTCCTGAGCCTATTTTGGCTTCTGATAAAGGTTATAGTATAATCACTCCATGATTCAGGAAGATATATATTTTACACATCTGCTTGGAAGGCTGAATGAAAGTGATCTACCAGGAAGCTGATCCTCAGCCATAACTCTACTGAAATAAACAGACTGCAGTTGGAATTTATGCTAGCAGAGGATTTTTACCCTGCATTGCCTTCCCATTTCTGCCTAAAATGATCACATGAAAACTTACGTTAACTTGTCTTTAACTTAGAAATTAATAAGACAGAGAGGAATGGTGTTTGTATGGCTGGAGTGTGTAATATAGGCTCTAAAACAGATCATGAAGTCCAGAGATATACATACAATGCAGTCAGAGATGTATCAAAAATGGGAGACTGTCAAAACAGATAAAAAAAAGTCATTTAGTCGCATCACCTAAAGTAGCTGGATTACCACAAAGCTGGTGAAAGGTGGTAAAAAATCTATATATAATAGAATATGAATTTACAGTTCCTTACCTCACTGTAAGTACAGCCCCACAGCTACTGCTTCAGGGGATTGAAGAAAGAAATAGCTGTGGTACCTATGAAACATTGCCTGCTTTTTTGGAGCAGCCAGCTGGAATTGACTAAAATGCAGAATGTCACATCAGATCTCACACAGATGAGAGGTTTGCTTGCTTTCCAGTAGAGATAACAATCATGATGAGCCAGCAGAACTTGGTCTGCAGCAATATGAAAGACACGGAGTATGAACATTTGCTAACTCTCAATAAGAGGATGACCCAACCTGTTAGGAACACCACACCTTTTTAGAGCCCTGAACTTATTCATTCCATATTTTTACTTTATAAAATAGTGCTAAGAGTATGACCTCTTTCTTCTTGGCTCTTGTGCACCCAGTTCCTAGCCTGAGTCCTAACAACCATGGTTTCCAGAGAATATGTTTTGCTGGCACCATGACAGGGTGTGGGGGTTTTTTCTCTACAGCTTTGGAGAGCCTGAAAATTCCTTTTTTTTTTCCCGCTGAAATGGCTCACTTGAATGCAAATGAAATCCTCCATAGATGGGGGACAAGTTTGAAAAACAGCAGTAGGAGAAGTAATATTTTATAAAGAAAATTAAGAATGATTCCAAGAAAGAAACTAGGAAGCAGAAATCATCTCAGGCGTGTATGGAACCACATCATGATGCAATTGAAAATGTGACTGTATTATGGCCAGTAGTTCGATAATGAAGGGAAAACTGTGAAGCTCATTTATGACAATCTAAAAAAATTAAAAAGACAGAGCATGTTGATAATGAGCCTTGAATATTCTCTCTTTTCTTTTCCCCCTTTTTTTTCACCTTTGGTCTACTTGGCACTCACCCAAATTAGAAGACTGACAGTCATTTCTCTTTAATAATCACTTTTGGAGACTCAAGAAGCACTCGCCTTTCAGCTCTGTCCACAGGGAATCATTACCACTGAAAAATAAACGTATATACGCTTAATTGTTTTTACTGAAATAAACACTCTGGGTACCCCCTGCCATGTAATGAACATGCACTGGGTTAACTACAAGGGCTGCTACCACTGCCATCTTTGATTGCTTGCTAGTGGCAGATGAAAGATTAAAACACATATTTTTTTGACAGTAAATATGATTTCACTTTTTTGGCTTCCACATGAACTCACCCTTTACAGAGCAGTGCAGAATAGCAAAGGCTGTCAAAATAAGGTTAGTGAGAAAGTGGAGTAGCAGCTCTTTACAGGGTTTGATTATTCTTTTGTGAAAGAGTCTGTAAACAAAACCTTTAGGCCTTTGTCTACTAAACAGTGCTTAGAAATTCTTCCAGCTTAGCATTTTTAATATGTGGGAACATGACTGCGTAGGATTCAAGAGCACTCAAGATTTTTGAAAGCAAGACAATTTATTTTTGTAACTAAATGTGGCCTCAGAAGCCAAGATGCAGACAAAAGACCACTTCTTAAAAAGAATATAAATGCCCTGTATGCTCTGAGCTGTCTGTGAGACATCTTTCCTCTGTCTTGACTGTAAAAACCAAGATTTTAACACAGCAAAAATAATTTTCAAGTATCAACATAAATTTTGAGCTTGCAATGTAAAATCTAATTGAAAGTTTACAGGTCTTACTTTTTACTTCCAGCCTTTCTGCTGGGATAATAAGCCAGCTGGTCTGAGGCCTGATATCCCTTCAACTAACAGTCAGCTCTTTGAGATGGCCAGAACCTTCAGAACATGCTACATGCATTACAGGGCATAAAGACTCAAATCTCTTCCCTTCCTAGAAAAATACTTGATCTAGGGCTGGGACATGTGTTTCTTCACCAGATCAGTTCACCAGTTTCTAAACATGGCGTGGAATTGAGTGCAAATTTACACATGCCTCAAAGCAGAAACTGATGGGATATTTCCATCTGAATTTCCCTTCTCTATACCTGGGACATGTCCTGAAAAGGGGGTTAAATGTTCCCTGAGCCCTCCTTTGACACTACAGCCATACCCAAATCCATACCATTGAGCTCTTTTAGCCGCCTAGTAGGACAACCACATCAGTGCTGTCAAGATATTGACAAACCAAGATATTAACTGAGCAAAAATAATTTTCAAGCATCAATTAACATAAAGACCAGTCTCTGGTTTGTGCAAAGTCCTGAACTAAGCTAGGGAAATGTTCAGGATGGTGATGGTGGATCTAAACCTGGAAGAAGCCAAAGACCACTGATTATATAAAGACTAAAAGATTTGAGTTCCAGTGCCTGGAATCTTTCCCTGGCACAGTTAAAGTTATTAGGATGGATGTGGCCATACGTTTCCAGGTGCTTTAGACAGCAGCTGAGCCTGGAGTTTGTCACTGCTGGCTTTGCTTAAATATCAACCTTAGATGTCTTAAAGGGAAACCAGCACGTAACTGGTTTCTTGAATTTAATCCCAAAATCTTGAATTTAATTCTAAAAGGCTGGGGAATAGATTTCCTACAAATTCTTTGGATAGATTTTGTGTGAGTTTGTAAAAGTTACTGCCAGTGTGGGTTTTTTTTTGCCTCCTACTATTTGAGATTTGGTAGTCATTTTACCTCTGCAGATTAATGGCTAATTTTCAGTCATCTTTTAAATACATAGTTTTCCTTATCTATTATACAAGTAGGTGCTAGTAATGCAATTACAGAATGCAAAGCATAATGAAATCTTTAAAAAGTACTTACATTTGTATTCTTAAAAGGATCAAGATTTTCTATCTGGTTAGCTCTTCTTCGCTTCAGGCTACTTGATGAAAATTAGGGATTACTGTATCCTCCTAGTTTAGTCATCAATCCATATACATATCACTAGCTTTACACCCACCTAGTAGGGACAGTTTTAAGTTTCTTTTACAAAAATTGTAAATACCAGCCAAACAACTTTTCAGACTACAAATGCTGGTGACAATGAGCCCCCTCCTTGCCTCAGCTGTTACTCCCAATCTCTTCAATGCTTCCAGAGTGCTTCTGCCTTAATCTAAAAGTAATTCTAGAGACAAACATCGGTGTGATCAAAGCAAATTACAACACAGGAAGGACTGGAGCAATATATGTGTGTTGCTTATGGCCATGGCAACACCTAAGTTTTAGCTGTCTTGCCACCTCCTACAAATGACTTCAACTAGTGTGACCAGACAACGATGACTACGATTCCCACCCACATACACAGGCACATACACACACGATGCTATCTGTTCTCCATCACTGGAAAAGAGTGACTTCTGGGATGAAACACAACTAACAATAGATATCTACGTTAAAAGAACTCTTAGCAAGTAAATATCACAGACAACTTCTGGCATGAATAAGTAGAAAGTTAAGCATACAGTTTTTGAAATATTCTTTACTTGTAACATTATTTTGAAAACTTTCTACCTATTTCCCTGTTGAATTTGAAGGCATAAAATCTCTTGGATTTTACTGAAAGGACCAGGATTTTCCTTTAAGATTTTCTTCCATGTAAGTGTTGATGCAGCATGATTCACTGTAATCTAAAGAAAAGCCTGCACTTTTAATTTCTAGTGTGTGTGTTACAACCAGAGTTGATTTGAAATAATAGGTTTTTGATGGGAAGTGGAATTTTACACTTTGATGATTTTTTAAATTTGATTTTTCATTGGAAAACCAAATGGACCCAGATTTTCCTCTTTCAGATCATTTTAGGGAGCAGTGTAAGAAAATGAAGACTGTACTTTATTATAAACACTGAAATAGGCCTTAAAGACATCATACCTTAACACAACTATTAGAGACGATTACTGTTAGATTTTTGCAAGGCTATGGGGAGCCTGCAGTTGGTATAATGATATCAAGATAGAGGCTGAAGACAAAACCCTCCCTTGGAAAAAGGGAACTGGACTGCAGTACCAGAGCCAGAAGAGCAGGCCTGCAGTTTGCAGCGCTCCTCAAAGCAATGCAACATTCTTAAGTCTCCCTTCTGGATGGGAAGATCCCCAGGGTGAGAGACATTTTCAAGACTATCTTGTGGATGAGGCAATTATTTCACTATTAATAAAATGAAACCTTTTGCAAAAGCTGCATCATGTTATTTGAGTGTTCTCTGTCCTCGTTCAATTCTGCACAAAAACCTTTTATTGGAACAAGCTGAGGAGAGTCACATGAACACTAAGTGTATTCCTTCCTTTCTGTCTCTTAGCACCATGTGCTTCTCAGTACATTTAATACACAGTAGTTCTCATGTGCATTTTGGTACAGAGTGTATTAATTTTGAAGATCCCTTTCTTAGGCATATTCCTGGAGACCTAATCTGTCACCTCAAATGTCCTCTGTTTGATTTTATCACAACAGAACATGTCATGACCAGAATCCTATTGCTAGCTGAGCCTCCTTTGCATCATGCAGATGTTTAAACCAGATGTTTTGGAAAGGATTCCTTACTCTCTTGTTCTCTATCTATGCTTTGTGTTATTTGGATGCGGCACAATTAAAAGTTATAAAGAGATGTTCTACATTTCCAGTTTCCAGCTGCAATTATATAGACACTCCTACTAACTGTAAGATCACACAACCTTTGTCTTAATTGGGTAAACAGGGTGTTTGGAGTACCACACAGCAGGACCTGGCTAATTAAATATTGTTCAGATTCCCCACTGGGGAGTTTATGCAACCACTGAACTATAAGCCATAGTGTTGCAGCTCAGAAACCATGTAATTAAGGTAGCTACTCTGTTGAACGACTGCCCTTCCTTTCCTAAAGAAATGTTGTAATTGTCCTGTGGCGTTTTGTTGGGATAAAGTAAAGAAAATTGGACTGATCTGAGCTGTTTGCAGAAAAGCACAGCAAGTACAGATCTTTTTGAAAAAGCAAGTGAGCTTTTAACTTACTAGGTCTTCAAGTGATGGTGTTTTCTACAAGCATATTTGAAATTTTCATTTTGAGCTAAATTGCTGTAGATGAGTGAATTTCATCACTTTCATTTCTCTATAGCATGTGCTAGGAAATCTTAATCCCACACTTGGGGTGGAGATCTCCAGGAAGATCCAGAACAGTATTATCATGCGGGGGCAGATACATCTATGCTAGATGCTCACACAGCAGGACAGTGACAATGGCAGAGAGCAACTCCCTCTTACAAGAATGGAAAGAGAAGACAAAAGGTCCACCAAAGGTAAGACAAGCCAATGAGCACTTCTAGTGATGTGTGGTTCTTGTTTGCCTCATTTACGTCCCTTCTCAGGTTTTGCTGGTCTTTGATAGGATACATTCACATACAGGAGAGGACTGTGAATATCAGACTGAAGACTTCAACAAGAACCCTTCCTGTGTCGAGGCACTTAGGCTACAACTGAACTATGGAACTCATAAAAACATCCTGACTGCTCAGGTATGTGAGCACCCTACAGCTGCATCCCGTGTGCCCACTGGAAGGGACCAGCATGCTCACCACCCCATTCTGCTTCCTTGTTCTCTCCTTCTGTGCATGTTCCAGCAGCTGTTGCAAATGGCATGATAGGGAACTGCAGGTACACAATAGAAAGTACCTGTGGTTCAGTTTAGGTGTATATTTGCAGACTGACTTGGTTCTTGGGATCCCACGGGCCTAAACTGGGATGCAGACTCTTGAGTTGACAAATATCTTGAAAGTAAATCTGAATCAAAAGCTATAATTTTGAACAAACAATCCCACCAATGTGAGGGATTGTCCAACTCCTGTGCTGAATGTTACACTTGGAAAGTATATTACTTGGAAAGTAATTCGCAAAAAATCAGATAAAAGGTCTGAAAGAAAGAACTGGATTTATAGGTCTTTCCTTTGCCTTTGCATATAGTTGTCTCCAGGGTCCTGCGGCAGCTTTAGCTTAGATCAGGCAGGTGGAAGAAAAGCAGGAAAAGAGGGCTTATGTTTCACATTTAAGCTGCCAAAGTTTGATATGGCACTCAAGGCTAAGTCATATATGCCAACTTCACAGCACAGGAATTCTCTGCAGTATTCATTGGAATTATGCTCATGTAATAAATAAGATAACTTTCTGTTTGAGTACACTCAAATTGGTATTTTCTTTGTTTCAGCAACAGAGGATAGAGATAAGATGCATAACTAAGAACCTAGAATAGTTTCTCAGTTCCACATTCAGGTGCTTCCCAAAACACATTGCTGTGAGACTTGAATGCGCATTGTTCTCCCTTCCCTCAACCCAAAAACCTACTGGAAGGAACCCTGAGTGCTTAGCTGGGGAAATTGGCATGGAGTACTGCAGTAAATCCATGGGTCTGGAAGCTTTACAAGGCATGACATCGGGTTGTATCATATGGCATGAATCTGCTCTAGAGTTTAGATGCAACCTAGAGATGCTTCAATGCAGTTCCCAAAAGGACTCAGTTACGACGATTCTTAGGTGACTCAGAATGTAAATAAAAAGTGGGAATTTCACGGTCTTTCTGAATGGCTTTGGGCCTGGGAGTAAGAGTCACTCAGACAACATGGTAGGTGCCCAGTAGAACATACTGAAATGCTTTCTGCCCCTCTCTAAATTTAAGCTTCTCTGTATAGGCCTGCGTTACGTACCAGGGTAGCATTAGCATTCACAGCCTGTACTTTGGTGTTTAAACGTCCCTTTGGAAAGGGATTTCTATTCAGTACTTCTGTTTTAACACATGCCCTGAAAGAAATGAAATGTAGATGCCTAAGGAGGTCTGGAAGCTGAGGTTAAATCCTTTACAGCTCTCACAGGCAATGAGTGGCAGAGGAAGTTCCTGAATCTGTCTTCTGTGAACGCAGGGAAACATCTTAACTAACCTGTAGGCACTTTACCTTCACTCATTGAGGATGATGACCCAGTGGGATGGCTACGAGAACAGAGAACAGTATTCTGTAGTGCAGGACTGGCTACCATGTGTTGCCTTCTGTTCCTGGAGGCTCCTAGACAGAAAAGGAAGGAAAAGGCAGTAGAATAATTTGCCTGTAGCAACTTCAAAACTGTCAATATTCAATATTATGGCACCAAGAGAAAATCTGAAAAAGAGAAGAAATCTTCTGCAGTGCTTGCTGACCGGAACACCATCATACTACCAAATTCATGTAATAAAAATTGAGAGATTTTAATGAAACTGGATCCTCATATGCACTTAAAGCAACCAGCAAATTTTAAGTAAACGTTTATTTGTAAATGAGAAAATGAAATCTAACTTTTGTTTTTATGAATTCTTAATAACCACTAAAGTTTCAAATCTTTAGAGAGCTGCCCAGCTGAGATAGGGCTTTTCCCTCAAACACAAAGCTGTTTAAGAAATGGTATTAGGTACAGGCCATGGGTGGCTGATCTATAGCCCAGAAGACTGATAGTACAGATTGGATACTATTTTTTTTTTTGTAAGATCTTATTCACATGCAGATATATAACTTCATTAATTAAACTCCAGGGCTGTGAATGCTGTAAACCTTTCTGTTTCCTCAAAACATTCCTGAAAACATAGTAATTTTTATTATGGTTAATGTTGATAATGTTTTTGTTCTCTTTAATAATTCCTCAGTTCTTCTTACTTAAAGCAAACCTCAGACTAGTCTAAATAGGAGACTACAAGCCAAATTATGATCTCAGCCCAATGTAAGTCTGCTTTGTTTGCCTCTGGTAGACAGACTTCACATTAATTTTGAGATAACTGTATGAGGGAATCTGAGCCAAAACCAGAAACTAAACTCTTTTCTGTGAGATCTACAGTGCCCTGCAACTCTGAAGCACAGATCCATCTGGAAAAGCTGCTTTGCCTGGTGATCTCTTGTGCATTTAGACCATCATAAAAAAGTGCTCTTTGCAAACCCAAGTCCAGCTAAAGAACGGTCTGGCAGTCGAGGGAAGATGTTCCTCTGTGTATTTTACTTTTAGAACACATCTGTCTACCCTTGAGTTAGTTTTCTCTCTGACCACCACAAACTCTCTTCTATCTGGAGAACATGTGAAATGTCCTTCAGTTGTAGCAGTATCCCAATTCCAGCAGAGATTTCCTAATACACAGAACAGATGACAACATGTTTCTACCCATTTATTATACCTGAAGCATACCTCAGCAATCCCTTGACATTTCCTGTTTTGCTGAATCAAAGTACTAACAGTGAGTGGAAAAAGAAATACAAGTAATTTGAGCTATTCTGGAGCCCCAGAGCCTCAAAGGAAGATGTTTCTTCACCTTGGAAACAATGAGAACTTTGAAATTGTTGTCCACTACTGCTGGAAACAGAGTTACATTATGAAAAATAATGCCCTGCAGAGATGTAATGTGCTCAAGAACTGGATATCACAACGTGGTTAGTGTAAAACTAATGGAAAAATTTGTATTTTTTCATTTTTATGGAATTTACAGGAATATTTTTATAAGTTACTGCATTTTTAAATGTCATTCTGAGAGTGTGCCTACACTTCTCAAGATGTTTTCCAATTGAATTTTGAATATATTTCAAAACATTTTTTTAGAGATGAAAAAATCTAGTGACAGTAAATATAGATGAACTCTGAAAAATACACTGAGCTTGTGTAAGTACAATTCATTGCTATGAAAATTAGAGTGAAGAACAGGATTAAATGAGGTGGGGAGCACCGACTGCTGGTAAAAATACCACAGCAGGCAGAGACCAAAGGACAATTTTGCAATAAAAAATCAATATGCAGGCAGCTATTATCAACACTGATAGAAATGCCATCTTAAGTGGAATTTACAAAGGCACTTGGCACTGGTTTAATTTATTTCTGCTGCAGTGGATGGGACTTTTGCTGGTGAGGTTAGCTGAAGCCATGCTTCTGAAAACAGCACCCTGAAATCACCCTTACCTCTCCTGCTCCTTTATCCTGGAAAAGATCTACATCATCTCTACAATAAAAACTTCAGGATGGGAAATGTTCCTTTGCTGTGTGACCTTGCAGCAGCAATTGCTCTGATAGAAGAGTGGAGTTTTTTCAGAACTCGGCTTCACAGGTCATTCCCTCTCTGCCCCTCAGCAGACGCATTTAACTTGGTTTCAGCTAAACCCTGTGAGCAGAGCCCGTCAGGCTGAGGCTCTGGACTGAACAGTTCTTCACCTCTGACAACACCAAACACATGCAGCCGAGCTGAAACTGTGAATCAAGTCTCATTTTATCTTTGCTTGGCACCCCTAAGCTAGTTCTGACCTGACCACATCCCCTCAGGGTGCCAGGCAGTCTGTCCTTTCTGTCCTCTCCTCAGCCATGAGGTGGTTCCTTTGGCAAAGCCAGCTGCTGCCCCGTTACTGGAGACATCTGGTGTCCCTGCAGAAGTGAGGAGAAGTGGGCTGTCAAAGGAGCCATGCTTGTAGAACTGTGGACATGGTTACAACCATATAACTTTTTCCTTTTGGTGGGAATGGGAACTGTTAGGATTTTGACCTTCCCACGAACCCTTCCTGTCCCAAACCAAAAGCAACCAGGCTGTTTGCCTCACTCCATCCACAAATTACGAGTGTGTGTAATCACCCACCACACCCCTCAGTGTGGGAAAAGAACTGGGGGTGCCAGAGACAAAGACTCGTCAGAAGCAGAAACTCTGAGTGAAATCCTTCATTATGTCACTGTACAGTGTAGAAAGGCTTGATTGAAACATGCACCAGCTGCATGGGGTGGCAGGAGAGCAACCTGAACACCTTGAATCATCGTGGCCATAGACAGACTATTTCTCACACTGTGGGAGCTCTCTGAAGCCAAACACCATCCAGCCTTACTACACGCCTCCCCGTTACAGCAGCTCCTTGGTTCATTCAGCTCTAGAAGATCTCCTCATGAACTTCAACTTTAATTTGCCTCCAAACAGGATTATATCACCATGCTGCAGACAGGCATTCAGCTCCCAGCTCCAGAGCAGGCAGATGTGGTGAGGGTTAAGGGCTTTGTTCCTCTGAACCAATGGGAATGAGGACTCTCATGTTTTTCACTCGCTGCCTGAATTTAAGAATGGCAGAAAGCCAAGGAACAGTGCACGGTGCGTGCACCTATGCAAACTACAGCCAAGGGATGTAATTTACTAATCTTCACAGCAGCCTTTCACATGAGCCACATGAGTGTAGCCCAGCAGCTCAGTTGCCAGTTTTCTCAGTACTCACTGACACAAAGCCATACATATAATATTTAAGCTCAAATTCACAGAAATTGTTCTAATACAGAGTTTTCCATTTTTACTAATTTTTTAAAGAAGAATCACACACATTTTGATTCTGGTAACTTTTTCTCACCTGCACGCCTGAAACTGTGGTTAGCAGCACTGTGATTTCAATACTTCTCTCTTACTGTTTCCTTTTACAATTTGTATCATGAATTAGTTCTTTTCCCACCATTTTCTAAGAGAAGAAAGCATCCTTAAGGAGATTAAAATTAAAATAATAATTTAAAAAATTTCCTTTTTCCTGCTCCAAAATTCTAATAGAGAAAATCTATTCCATTTCAGTGCAACAGGTCATTACTGTGCTGATGTCATTAGGCATGTTCATGATGTTGCATAAAATTAGAGGTAATTACTAATTCTAACTGTAAGAAGAAATCATTATTTAAAAAAAAAGTCACAGACATATCATACAGGCCAGATCCTGGAAAAATAATTTAAAAACTTTTCAATTTTCCCTTGAGTGAAAATCAAGAAATGCCCTGACTTAAACATGTGACTGATTCATATTTGGAAATTAAGAACTTTTGTCCACAGGGACATCATGACATTTATGCTGCAACAGTTTCCTGGATGTAGGCTGTTGAAAATGTGGCCCACACAGTATAAAGAATTAAGGTAAAGGAATAGCTACATCAAGAAATCATTTGTGGTGTTTCAGAATATATGCATATGCTTAAAATCCAGGTTTCTTAAGGTTAATGCATTAAAGATCAGAGTTGGGCACAAAAGTGAATCAACTGAGAAGTATCAAATGTAGTAAGTTACCAGTGCTGAAAATAACAAATTGACTCTGACTTGTGCAAGTAGGCCACACCATATGCCTTTCTGTTCTAATGTTTCAGAGAACTGCTTCAATAAATAAATTAATCTGCACCATCACAAGGAAATGCACACAGAATTTGCTTTACTGCAAGGCAAAGTGTGGCTTGGTAAGTGACCCAAATGGATGAGCAACAGAGCTGTGGGGAGCTGCAGCAGAGTTCTTGGAAAGCCACTGTATTTGCTGCAACAGTAATTAGGCAAGAGCTGGCAAGAGCTGATGGTGGTGCAGTTTTAAATAAAACTTGGTATTTGTTAAAGTGCTTTGGATGATGGTTGATACTCTTTGCTCAATATTCCTCATTGTTCCAACAGCCTTGAAAGAAGAGTTGTGAGAACTCCGAAAAAGTTCCCATAGCAACAGCAAGGAGATGGGACTATTTTTCTCCCAGCCCCGGGTGAACAGCAATGACACACAACTGTGGTAGCTGGGCCGTTCCTGTGCTGAGCAAACCTACTCTGTTTTTCAATTTCTCACAAAAGGGCAATATTTTCATTGCCCCCCAAAAAGAGATAAGTGACTTTTCTCTTAAAATTCTTCCATTATTTTCCCTCTTAGGAGGACACAGAGCCTCTATTTACCCTCAGGAACAAGAACGATGAAACAACAGCCTGCACACATGTACATCCTAAATCACAAACAGGGCCAGCAATGAGGCCTGATGACCACCTCCCCAGAGAAACTCCCTCAAATCCATGCCTAACCTGCCCACAAGCCCCAGTTTTGCTCTCAGCCACTGGAATATTCCCAGGGAGTTTCATGTCTCTGCAGGGATTCAGGGGCATCCCACAGTCCCCCTGTTGCTGCTGTTGTCAGCAGCGTGCAGCTTCCCTGGTGACTTGCAGTGCGTGGGCTTTTATACAGAAACAGAGATGATGGACCGGGCTAGAGGTGACATGAGGAGGCCCACTTGGACCTCCCCGGTCTATCCAATCTTTCCTAATTGCCTTCAGGAATGTGATGGCTAATCACAGACCTTCAAAAGTCATGAGCACAGTCCTGAGGTTAGCACACTTCTCTGGCCATCATGAAAGTTTTACTTAAGACAGGCTTTTACGCATGAGTGCAGCTACATGTTATAACACAGACATGTCAAGAACAAAACCCAGAGAACCAGAAATTTGTGGATCCACACTTAAAGAAAGTATTTCGGGATACTGTCCATTCATATTTCAGGATTTCCCAGTACTTACAAGCAAACTACTATCTTCTTAAGAGGAAATTTTACTAAAAAATACCAATGTACCAATTACAATTTACGTACCTCTATGCTCTGCCTCTATATTGCACCTATAGAGGTGTCTTCAGCACCCTAACATGGTGAAACACTTTCCGCTTCATTCACTCTGTTACCCAAAAAGATCATTGATTTAATAAACCTTTCGATTAACTAAGCATAATTTCTTCTTAATATATCAAATTTTCCAGTTCTTTTCTTATCCAAGGCTTCCAAGAAATTCCCTACATCAAAAGGACTTTCTTTGTTGGGGTTACCACCTCTTCAGAATTGCCCACAACCCCAGTATGACTCCTTACACATGCAAACGCAGGAAATCCCTGGTGCTGGGATGTGCGTGGCACATTCCATGTGCCAGACTGGTGTATACTTGCCTGTTTTGGCTTGGGGCTATAACTGTGCCTACACAAAGCCTTGCCCACACGGGCTGGGTTTTTCCACCACTAACCGGTACAACTGGTAGATCAGGCCCTGACCCAAGTGCAAAGGCGATGGCACAGTAAGGAGAGACGGTGCTCTGGGGTTTCCCTTTCACCAGCACTCCCCCTGTTGTTGGCACCAAAGGCTGCTGGTGTCTCTTGGAAGCGCCTCGCAATGACAAGCGGTTTCCTTAGCGTTTTGGGGGGTTTGTCCACAATTTCCTACCAACATGGAAAAAACCAATAAAGATTCAGATGAAAAACTGAATAACTGATTGGAAGAAATCCAATGACTTCCTACCCTCAAAAACTGTAATTTTTTGAAAAAATGTCCTTTGTCAGAAAATTCTAAAAAATTAAACATGAAAAATATTTTGTTTAACTTCTCTTAAATATATTTTTTTCTTTATTTTTATTCTAAAAGCTCTGAGGAATCTCTAGGCATGTGAAAGAGTTTATTCCAAGAAATTGATTTCTCAAAGGAAGGTGCTGGCTAGCCAGTTTACTCAGCTAAAATTTGAGCAGTATAGTACCAACCAAAGGTACCTATAGAAAGCTATTCAAACAAGGTTCTAGCCCCACGACTACCAGGCAGCTATTGATAACGAACTATTCTTTTATTCAGACTTACGGAAAGGTCTGCTCTCATATACAGCAGTAACTTCATTAGTAAATGGAGTCACGGTACTGCACTTTGTGTAAAAAGTGCAGCAGGCCTGTATTTTCTCCTTGATTTCATATGCTGACGTTATAGATTAGAAATAATTCAGAAAGGAAGAAGTCAATGTATTGGCTGAAAAATTTCAGGGCAGCCTAAGAAGAGTTAAACCAGGCTGCAGTGCCCTCCTCCTCCCTTGTACTTCGTCCTTAAACAAGGGTGCTGAGAAGAGCTCCAGCACTGCCGTCCCCTCCCCCAAAATAATTGAGCATGCCCCATAAAATCAGCCTGCACAATCCCGAGGGAGGTAGAAATTCCCATAAAAGGATCATTCCAAATCCTCAGGATAAGTTTATTTGGCATGCTATTCAAGCAATAGGAGCCTTGCAATTGTTTTCCTTGACCTTTTAACCTGCTTTTCTTATCCCAACAGAGGTCAAAGGACAAGAACCCGGCTCTCCCCCCCTCCGCCTCTCCCTGCCCGGCCCCTGAGCACACCGAGGCTCCAAGGGAAGGCTTTAGCCCAGGCAGCCACAGATGTCTGCAACGCGAGGGCTGGGGAGGGGAAGGGAGGGGAAGAAAAGGTGACTTGAAGCTGATATTTATTTAATTGATCATTAAGCCTGGAAAAGAGAGAAAAATCGAAGAAAGTTTTCCTGCAGGCAAAGAAAGCAGTGGGGATTAGGGCACTCTGTGTATCGATATAACAGCATTTTTTCTCTGCTGGTTCCAGTGGGTCAAGTCTTAGCAGTGCCTGGAGAGATCCCATTTGACTGGTGCTGCTCTCCGGGAAGATGGGGAGGGAGAAGCCTCTGCCAGGGGAAATAATTACATATGCCTTTCCTTACAGAACACACAAAATTATCCTGCACTCTGCTTACACTTTGAAGCTCCCGCAGCTTCAGCTCTCGAGCGGCTGCAGAGGATGAGAAGAACGAAGGCGGAGGGGGCAATGCCCTCAAGGGCAGGGGGAGGCTGTCCCTGCCCACTCCAAGGCGTTTTACTGAGCAGCCGTGACACCCCTCGCCCCAAGGCCTCGCAGGGGTGAGGCCGAGCCCCTGTGCCTGCCCACGGGCGGACGCGGGGCCTGCCGCGCACCTTCCCGGAGGTGAGGGAGCGGCGCCGGGCCGGAGTGCCCCTCTCCTCCAGGGTTGGCGGTAGCGGCGCGGGGCCGGAGCTGACCCCGCCGCAGAGCGCGGCTTCCCCGGCCGGCCCACGTGACCGCAGGGGCGGGAGGGGCGGCCGCCGCCCTGGCCCCGGCGGGGGCGCTGGGCCTGCTCAGGCTGGACGGAGAGGTCCGCCGCCGCTCCTTCGGCCGGGGCGGGGACCCCACCTCCAGCACCGCAGGAATTGCTGGCCAGAACCCCGTCTCCCGGCAACCTCCGCACCGCCGGGCTGGTGGGCGGCCGGGCTGGTTTTACAGCAGTAAAGGAGAAAAGGGGTCCCGGGGCTTTGGGCCTGTTGAGACCAAAGGGGCTGTTTGGCCCAGCGGTTCCCTCACAGCCCAGGTGCTTCTCCAGGCTGTAAAGGGTCGTTACAGTATCCTTGTAAATCACAAAATGCATTAGATTGGAAAAGACCTCTGAGATCATGGACTCCAACTTGTGATGGAACACCACCCTGTCAACCAGACCATGGCACTGAATGTCTTGTCCAGTTTCTCTTAAACACCTCTAGGGATGGTGACTCCCTCCCTAGACAGTCCATTCCAATGCCCAGTCACCCTTCTTGTGGTGAAATATTTAATGTCTAACTTAAACCTGCCCTGGTGCAGCTTAAGAGTGTCCTCTTGGTCTGTTGGAAATCTACTTTGGTTCAAACACAAACCAAAGAATTGGGTGTTTCTATATCTTGCAGCTTTTTCTGTTCCCCCAAAACTAATCATCCACATTGGACGTTCTGGAGCTAAGAAAGCCATGCATTCAATGGGTCACAGTATCTTCACAAAAAACTGGTTGTGTAGAGTATTTCTACATTTTCAAGCAGAAGAAGGGAGTGAGGGAAGGGGCAGGTGTCTAGAGGTCTTGGTTTAAGATGTGGAAAGTCTTAACCCACAAATGCTGCTCTAGCCCAGATGGCAACCAGTGTGTAGGGACTGCAGTTTTGCACTCCCAGGAAAGATCCCTCACAGGACAGTTTTGCCTGGATCATTTTGGGAGTGGGAGTGTAAAAGCATTTGGACAAATTGAGTTTCCATGACTTCCTCACCAGGTCATGGCAAGGACGGTAGCTTGTTGCTCTCTGAGGTGACTCCTGATGCAGAGCTGTGGAAGAGCACAGCAACACCTGCCCTCCATGTGCCGGTTGCCCTTTGCGATACCAAAATCTGTGAACCCCTCTCCAGCTTGTCTGTGCCATGATCTTCCATGTCAGCCAAGAAGGAGGGGGCAGAAGAAGCAGTGTATTGAACTGCCCAGCATCACAGAACCTCGTGGGAGCGATGCAGCTGCAGCTACCTCTGCAATATTCATCAGAACAAGAAGAATGGGGATTTTGTTTCTTTGTGATAGCAATGCATCACCCGTGTCTTTCCTGAAGTTGTTTCTGAATGTCCACTAAACTGAAACAAAAATAAAAATAATGAGAAAAAGCCCCAATCTGTCAAATGCTGCCTCAAATGAACAGGCTCCAGGAGGTCTCTCTGGGGATCCTGGGACAGATGAAACAGCCAAGTCAGTGATGGCATGAGGCTGGCTCTGCAAGAGAGTGCTGTGGAACTCATTCCAAGTGTGAAAGCCAGATTGATGTGAGTGATGTGGTATTTCATGGGGATGTAAAATTAGGATACAAGCAGACAGCCAGTTTCTCTGCTGACTTAATCTAATGCCTTTCCAGTAATCTCAGAAAATTGCACTGATTAATGCAAGAAGTGACTAGGATCCTGGAACAATAAGAGCAGGATTTCAGCAGAAGCAAATAAAGGGGACGGAAGAGTTCAGGCTTGGTGCAAACTGATGTTTACTTAAATCTACAGTAGTGTTTATAATAAACTTAGGATCAGTTCTGTCTGTGAGAAGTTTCTAGTATGATTTAAAAGCTTTCGGAATCAGCTTTGAGTGTTAGACTGGCACCAGAGGAAAAATATTAACATCTATCCCTTTTCTCACTAATTTAAACTTGCTATACAGCTTAAACCCCAACTCTCATCACAGCTGAGTTTGACCACTTAGCATTTTTGGGGCTGTTTTAACACATTTCAGGAGTCCTAAACAGAATCCAAGTGTATCCACTGCGTTTTAGAAGAAAATAAGGAAAAACAAAGCTTTTTTTGTATGCTTGAGAGAACTGAAATGACTACGATGAACCTAGCATTCATAGTATACATTCTGATAAACCACCTTTTTGGAAATAATTATTGAAACATATTTTTGTTTTTATAGATTGTTTGGTTTCTTTGCTGCTGAAGGTATGTTTCCCAGTCTGTTGTCCGAAAGAAACTCATGACAAAATGGGCAAATTGACAGGAAAATAAGACCTAATGATGGAGAGAATCCAAATGGAAAGCCTGCTGCAACTTGACAAGGATCCACAAGAATTACTGGACACATTACAAACACGACCAATACTTGCAATTTTAACCAAAGTCATCAAATATATATATATATATATTTAAAGGGCTATTGAAAATTCATTGTATAGCTAAACAAAATGCAGTTATTACATCCTGCATTGTTTGGGATTTTATTGTTCAGTTTACCTCACTAATGTATATGCAGTCATGTTCATTTAAGCTAGAATATAAATAAGCTTCATCTTTTGCCCAGGATTTTTTTCCGAGCAGTTACTGTGTAATGGAATGAAGTGGGGTAGCCAGAACCACATGGTCACAGGTGTTCTCTTCTGTTCAAGTAAAATAAAGTGCTCTTAGTAGGCTGTCAGGAAAACTAAAAAGAAAAATATGCAACTGCAGCAGTCATGGTTACAGATGAAACTCTGTTTGTATGCATGTGTATGTGAGCATGTAGTGGCCTAAGTGCAGCATGTTTAGCTCTGTAGAGAGCTTTCCTGCTACACCATAGCAGGCAAGTGCTTCACATTGGGTGCTAGAAATTCCCTGACAACAGAAAACAGAAGCCTTCTCAGTCACTTTTAAAAATATGTCAATACCTACTCCTTTTAATTGAGAAATGTTTTTGTCATAGGGGAAATACAAGTTCTCTTACATTTGCTGGGTTTGGGATCATAAAATCCATAGTGCCCTTGGTGGTGTTTATTCCAGGAGAAGGCAAGAAATGTAATTACTATTTTACCTTTGGGTTTTGTTGTGATGATGCAAGCATCTGTAAATAGTTTGATATCCCATTTATTCTGTAATGTTCTTGGTAGTTGCAGTGGAATATGCTAAATCATCTGATCCTTTGGCTATCTTGCCATCTTCCTTTACCCAAATAGCTCCTTGTTTTTAAAGCTGTTCTAGCCCATCTCTCCCTTTTTGCTGCAGTTCTTCATGAGAGGGATGGTTTTATGTTATGTTGCTGCAGGCAGTGTATTGCAACTCATGCACTTGTGTGGATAATGAAGAAGCTTGTATGGAAAAGTTGGGGTGCGGTGGGCTCTTAGGATGAATGCCAGATAACATGCAGTGCTGCCTGACTTTTAACTATGTCCTGAAGTCTTGCAAACAAAAGGTAAAACTAGTATTTCTTTCTGTTTATGACTCAAACCCTGCTTGTTTACAACAAGAATTCCTCATTTCAGCTTTTCAAAGCCATAAGGACTGTTGACCTACTTTTCAGGTGGGAAAAAGACACGGAGGCAGCAAGCTGTCTTGCAATATACTGTAAAATTATTTCCTTCCATAAGTACATAAACACTTATTTGCATTCAAATGTGACTGGCCTTCCAAATCTGAGAAATCGCCTTTGATTCCTCAGATGTTGATTTTTAGAATGAGTGGTCACAGATTCAGGGGAATGCAGAATTTCTTTTAAACAGACCTTCAGCATGCCTTTTTTTCCCCTGCTTATTTGAGAGCAGATTTGTTGTTCTTTCTCTGGACTCGTATTTTGGGGGGTTCAGGCAAGGGGTGGGATATATATGTGATCCTCCAGCCTTCAGGCCAAGATGATTTTAACCGTAGCACATTTATGAGACCTGTGGGTGTGATCGAGGAGCAGGTTTTCAGAATCAATTAACCGATGCCGTGGTGTGCTGGAAAGGGAGGCAGAGATCTGAGCGGAGTCTGGATGGCTGATACCTGTTGGAGAGGCCTCTGCTGCAGAGCATCAGCAGCCTGTCTGTGTTTGCTGCCTCCCACTTCAGTGTCACCCCATCCGTAGAGAAGTCAGAGTCTGGAACGCAGAAGCCTCTTTCTCAGATTTCCCTCTGACATCCAGTACTGAATGTACCTTCTGTGTCTGAACTGAAAATTTCATCACCTTTTTCATTCTTCTGATTTCACTCTCTCTCTTTCATTCCTTACATAAAGCAGAAAACACAGGCAAGGAAATGCAGCCAGAAGGTCCCTCAGTGTAGATGGGGGCTGGGATGTTGTTCAGGACAATTACTCTGGGAGACTGTGTAGCTATGCAATTGCAAAGCCAAAAGAGCCCTGGGGAATTACATCAGCTTCTTTTTTTTTTCCCTTCCTAGGGGGAAAAAATCTTGAATAGCGTTATGAGCTGTCTATCTAATCAGCACTGCCCCAGTTCACAGCAGAGCATGCAGAATGAACCAAGAGCAGAGCACACACAGCTTCTGCTACATGCTGTTTTCAAAAACCAAGGCACATAATTTCCTGTGAAGCCCTAAAGAATAGAAAGGATAATATGAAACGCAGTCTTTTTCCTGGCAATCCTCTCTGTGTATACTCCGTCTCACCTTCAATCTCCCTTTGTCTCCTCTCTGTCATTCATGACTCAGCACTGCCTTTCATAAAACCCCTGTGCCTCTCGAACATGCTGACAGCCTCACACTCCTCTTGCAGGGCTGCAGATCTGATGCCTTTGTCTGTCCTCATAACCTGACTCATCTCTTCTTGGACACTGGCCTTTGCCACTCACTTCCTGACAGAACAAAATATCACACTGGGTTAAAAAAAAAAAGAAAAGAAAATCCACTCAAGGCTATGAATGGTGTAGGATTACTCAGCTAGTTGCAAGACCAGCTCAGCACCAGGACCTGGTACCTCCCAGGTATCTCCCAGGGCCCTCCACGAAAGCTGTATGTTGCATGGCACTCCAACCCCTGCTGAAAGTTCCCTCCCCCTTCCTTCGGCACTGTGCCACCTGCACAGCTGCTGAGAAATGCCCCAAACCCCTTCATGTCTCCTGCTGGGTAGTAGCAACACCCACTGCTAATACTTTTTAATGCTGCCACATCACTTGGAGCACTGTCTCTGCAGGGCAGGCATTTTGCTTTGTTTTGAGTATCAAGCACCTCCCCCTCAACCTGTGACAATAAGGAAAGATTTAAGCAGTTGCCAGACTAATGGTTCTGACATGCAGGCAAAATGAAATAGCTCAGAGTGGAGCTGGCAACCAGGAAACTTCAGAAACAAATTGATCTGGCAAGGAGTTTTCATTATGCTTCAGGGAACAGGTTGGTCTGACAAAAATAGAAGTTGGCAAATAGATTACCTCTTGGAAAACAGCACACCGAGGTGGTGCACTGAGATGTGGTGTGGTGTCTGATCTGGCTCCAGGAGCTGGGGTTGGCTGGTTGGGAAGGAATGAGGAGATCGAGCTCTTTTTGAAGCAGAGCTTTTGTTATTTGTGTGTTTCATAAAGCACCGTGCCCGCTTGCAGCTTTCTCCCGCGGCTCCTGTCGCAGTCAGGAGGCTTTGCCAGTGCTCATCATCCTCGACTTTCTGCAACGTGTTCTGCTCTCACTTGACACAGTCATGGTGTCTGTTTTCCTCTGACCTTTCCCGCCCATCTCCTGGGCTTCTGTTGTTCCTCAGCTTTGTTCCTGAGTGTGGTGAGGGAGGGTGAGGAGCCCTGGAGAAGATTTTGCCCTAATTGCCAATTGTGGCAGCCGCTGTCACAGGTACCATATGTTTTTATACCTGCAAAGCATCCAAATGCTTAAAGCCATGAGAGAAGAAGCTGTTTATAACCTGATGTAGAAGTCTCTAGTTTTGGGAATACCAGGCCTCCAGAATGATTAGAAGATTTTCACTATGCACTAAAATATTTTGCCATCACTATAAAACACGCAAACCATGCATTCTCTAAAAAAAAAAAAATCCCCTTACATGTCTAGCAACTACAAATAATTTCTCTGTCTCCACCTGTGAATGTTTCTAAAAAGTAGCCTGTTCTTTCTGTGAATTCTTCTTGTCAGCTCTCTCTCTCTTCTTTTTTTTTTAAATGATTCATCTTTCAGTTACTCATTGTTCCCTTATATGGCCTCCCTATATGTCTGTACTTTTTCATAATGAATGGTATTCTCCATACCCAGTGTTGATCCTTGGTAAGAGTAATAACTTGTTGCTATTTTGTAGCAGTATAGACAAGGAAGGATTTTTAAAAAAAATTAGCAAGCATGTTTCTTTTCCCACAGAATGGGTACCATCAATGGAAAAGTTTAGCCAAACCATATAAAATGAATAAGTCTGGGTCTTGAAAGTTGATCAGAAATCCTTGGATATACTGTGGGAAATGTGCTGAATATGTATGTCATGGCACAATGCAGAGATTTTTCTGCATATCTAAAGATGGAAAATTAGGAAATAAAAAAATTTACAAAAATGTTGCATTGCTTGTTTTTTACTCTGGTCGTAATGATGTGCCTCAGTTAACGTTAATGCACTATAATAAAAATTGAGGCACGTCATAGTCAATGCATTGCTGCAGGTCCATTATTCATAGTTTGGGAAGGAAGCCCTGTGGGCCCTTGTACTTCCCTGCTAGGATAAGAATATACTTTTCCAGGAGAATAGGCATTCACAAGGATGACAGATGAGTAGTATGGTAGTTCAAAGGCTATATATAGAGCTCTTGAAATTTTTTCCTTTTTTCCTTTTCTTACTGTCTTCCTGACAATTTCATAGTTTCCTGCTAGCAATCCATCTGTTGCACTTTAAGTTAAGGTAAAGTATAAATCTTGCAGTAGTTATGAAACCATTACAAGGGAAAGGTTTAGTTTTGATTTTTTATGCTATAAAACTGTTTGGAAAGTGCATGGATGAAAATGCCTAACAAATAACGATGTCAAGCTGTTGTAGCAATAAACACAAGCACACTATTCTACCAGGAAGGCTTCACAAAACGTACTTCAGTTGTGTGCAGTGTTAGTAATGAGTTGTCCAGGTGACTGACATCGGGATTCTTTTGTTTTACAAATGGTGTGTAATCCAGTCATGTTTCAGAAAACTTTACATTGTTTTTTCCCAAACCACAGTTTCTAGAATTCATCATGCATTTGGGATTGATGAATCTAAATAGCTTTGCATGATTGGGGAGAAAATATGCCACTTTTTTCTTTTTGCTTAAAATGCCATCTTCTTCATTGTTTTAGTGAAAATCAAGCTGAATTACTCCCAACCAGTGCATTGATTATATTTAAAAGGTTTGCTGCAGAGACTTTTCTAGGTCTAGAGATGCTTAATGTATTACATGCCACAGTTTAATTCAAAATTTATTAGGCAGTTTGTGAAAACAGATTAAGTTTGGATATAAAAATTGTTGATTTGACATCAGCTATGATGGGTAACTAAAGAACAATTATGTACTTGCAGTCTGTCAGTCTCAAGCCAGATTAAAGTTAAATATCCTGAAAAATGCCTTATGACCTAATAAGCATAAATTACTATGAGTTATGAGGGTTGCAGTGTGGTTTAGAGTTTGAAAGACATTGATAAAGCTTGATGGAAAAACTTATATTTTATAAGATAGCCCTGCCTTCCATCAGTCTTAAAGCCAATCTGAAGTATCACTGAATCAAAAAGGAAAAAAAAAAGGGAACTCCTCGTATTCTGTCCCTTCCAATTTTTCTCTCTTTTCCCCTCCCCCTTACAATTTTCCTTTCTTGTTTCCTGGTTCTGTGTTTCTTCACCAAAAGTGAAAAAAGCTGCTTTTTTATGTAAAAAGGAGTATATCCTTCCTCCTCCATGTGACCATTAAAAGAGTGTCTGAGTTGGTTTCTGTAACGTTATTGGGTACAATATAGATGGAGGGTGAACAGATGACAGGGAAAAGCAGAGTCAAGCCATTCCTGCCGTGAACTCTACCAGCTGAGAACTGAGTGAGCTGGGAACTCTTTCCATTCTTAAACCACCTTTCCTGAGGGAAAAAGTAAAAGAAAAAGGCATGTGATATTTTAACGGCTATGAATGTTTTAAAATGATGACTTTGACTGTTTTCTGTATTCCAATTGTTCATTACCCAGATCTTTTGGAGACACAAAGGAAGTGTTTTGTCGCCCTTCTGTCTCTTTTGGAGGTTTTTCAGCCTATTCTTTGCAATATCACTGTCATTTTCATATAGATGCGGAACACATTCCAATTTCCTTTGCTTCAAAATTTTAAACATATATTTTTCAGAAGAGTGAATCTGTGTTCAGTCCTAGGGAAAAAAGAGCCTGAAGTGCTACACTTTCATGAAAATGTGGAGAAAGGTTTTTTTTTCATTTTGATTCTCCTGAAATTTCTCAGGCAAAAATCTCATTGTGTGATTACTGCTACTAACAAATGATTGAAGCAATATGAAAAGAATAAGGCAAGAGAAGAGGGGAGGAAAAGGAGGTGATTGATTATGAATGTGAAAACTTTATTTACACACACACACACATGAACAATCAGCAGCTTTGAGAAAAGAATGCAGAAAATAGCACACACATACATTTTTTACATTTCTGTATGCATAATGGCCCTCTGAACAAATCAACCAATTTGGTAATTTTTCTCCACAGAGGATTTGTTATGCTTGTAAAGAGGCAGCATTTTGAATGACACTATGTTTTTTCTACTTTTTGCTTAGTGCTTATGAGATGAAGTTGACAGAAGGGGGATTTTTTTTCCTGTAGTCATCCAGCACTCAGCATGATGCAAAGCTGATTTTGAGGGAAGAGAATTTGCAATGTTTTCTGCAAAGCATCCGCAGCTCAGGAATAAGATTGGTTAAATGGGGTTCCACTGGCAGATGTTAGGGTAAGTCTATAAATGGGAGACATAAGTGAGGAGAGGTAAAAGTAGAGCAATATGTTTTGCTGCTCCTGACCTGCTGCTGTCAGGAGCAGGTCAGCCCTCACCAACCCATTGCTGCTTCTTGATCACCAGGCCCACAGATTTGGAATTTGATCCAGATGGTGGTGGCTTGGTGGCAGTGGCCTGTCACATTTCACACATGCCAGCGTCCCCTTAGGTCTTGGAGGTGCTTAAAGGTGGGCAAACGACTCCTCCAGGGGTTGGTGCCCATTTGCCCTTTGTCCTCCAAGCTGGCAATTAGCAGAAAAGGCAGTGGTGCAGTAAATTATGGTCAATGAATTTTGCAACATTGTCTGAATCACTGGGCTCAGCAAAGAGAGTTGAATGCTGGGCAATGATAATCCATTTGGCAGCATGTTAAAACCATTATTTAAGTGGTGATGAAGATCAAGATTGTATCTGTGTGGGGTTTGTGCTTGTTTTTTTTGTTTGTCTTCTGAAGAAGCTTGATTTTTTTTTTCCCAGTATTGATGTTGCTTTGTCACTGGTGGTGGTGGGGTGGCTGATGTAGGTTTATAAAGGCTTTTTTGCTTTTATAACTTTTATGAACAAGCATAGGCCTAGGAACTGTTTAATGTCAGTGGTTCAGTATTTGCAGCCTGCATATTAAATGTAAGCTCCAAAAAAAAAGATTATTGAGAATAAGTCTTAAAATTCCCTATCTATATTTGTCTTTTCCTCCATTCTTGCTGGAGGAAAAACCTTCTTGGAACAGCTTCCAAAAATCCCCTCATGAATATTTGCGTGTGTGCTTACGTGGGTGCCTTTGTGTACAGGGGTGTATCCACCTGCCAGAGATATTCTTGCTTCCTCCCCTTTAGGTTGGGAGCTAGTGGAGACTGAAATGATTGTTCATGAAGTCCATAAGGAAGTGTTTTAAAGACCCTTCCTCAACCTGCTGTGGACCTTTTCGAAATTAGGAGAGTCAGGCCTGAGCAGGTCCATGAGACTGACTTTTGGAAGTTTCTTATAGGGCAGGGTTAAAGCTGGAGGAACTAAGGATGTGCCTATGCATGCACACACATGCACCACCAGAGTTATACGAGATTTCTCATGATGGGCAGCTTTGGCTCTGTTCTGCCTGCCTGTCTGCCTTCTCCTGCATTTGCAGTGTGGCTGGAACACCTATGTGTAGCAAGGTGCATCTGAGTGCTGTGCAGGACACACTCCTATCAACAGGGGTGCCCCTGGAATTTTGTTGGGTGTCTGTGGAAGGCTGTGCTAGACAGGCACCTTTTGTTGTCATTTGCCTGTGACAGGGTCTTGCTGTAGGTCCAAGGCAGCCCACAAGCTATGCCCCCAGTTACAGGACCCTGTTTCAGCATGTCTAAGGACAGGCCATGATTTTTTCACGTTGACACCTTCCTCGGCATCCAGGTAATCCCAGGGCACTTTGGTATCTTATTTTTTGATCATTGAGTGCGACAGTTTTTTCTTGCTCACAGTGTCCTTGCAAGGAATGAGATCAAAGGCCTCTTGCTGGGCGCTGTGGCTGCATTGCATCCCTGGTTTTCTACTCTCTTGTAAGACTGTCTTTATTTAGAGTGGGTGGAGCTGCAAAAATCCATTACAGATTCAGTGAAATGTATCTGTATTCACATAGCTACTTTATATATTGTCAAAGAGACAGCATATTTTGCAATTGCTGCGACAGTATGCAGAGTTAGGAAGTATGTGGTTCAAATAAAATGAGTTAATATTTGCCTTTGTTTAAAAATGCAGTGTTGCTGTTGGGATGCAGTTAGAGTTGCATACATCTCCAGAGGGAATCTAACTTTTAATTTTAATATGCTTTCTACACAATGTTTTAGGTCCTCTCTAGTGATTTATCTAGAATGGTAAAAAATAATATAATACTGTGTTAGATCCAGCAAGTAATCTTTATTTTGAAATTCATTATATTTTGTGTGGTGAAGACACATGGTACTGTAGTGGTATATAGCAGAAGAAAATCTGTATTATGCAAAATGTGTTGTGAAGGGTGGACGCTAAGAATACCAAACACTTTCTGCTATAATTCCTGTCATGACAAAAATCTCCTACTGATGATGTTGGATAAATATTTAAAGCTAAAACATTTTCCATGGAAAGATGCAGATTCAGTGGCATGAAAATAGTCTATGGACTTGCGAGACTTTGTTGAATTTCATGTTGAAGAAAATCCAACACATGCCAAAATAATCTGAATACTTTGCCTCAACTTTCAAAATGAAACTCCCAATTTTGTATTTCAAATGTATTTCTTGCCTAGATCTCTGTTTTCAAATTAAAAAAAAAAGAAGTCAGAATTGAAATGATGTGTGCAACAGTGAGAGGATTTTCAGTTCAGTGACAACTGCTTTTTCTGTCCTCGTTCCCTTCTCCTCCCACAGTGGATTTGCCATCAACTAAAAATATCCATCATATTTGTAGATCTGTGTCTGACTACTCTATTTCACAGCTCTTTCCCTTTCCACTGTGCCATTTCTACAGCTATCCCACGCTTCTCAAACATTGATTTTCAAAATTTTCGTGATTGCTAGTCATCTGTCTTACCTCCATCACACGGAGGTACCTGTACCCTTACTCTATATCAAGTGACAGAGTTGGAGAAAACTCTGTTGGAATAACTCATTTTCATGAGCTTAGGTTTTACTCTACCTTCTCAAGGCTACTGCCTGCTGTGAACTCTGCTGTTTTTTGGCAAATTTCCTCACATTTCATAAAGTCAGCAATGCTGGGATGGTGCCTCCTGCCTGATTGGAGGTCTCTTTCCAGTCAGTGTTTGAAACACACGAAATTTATTTCATAGTTCAAGGACTGTTTTGTTCTCTTTCCATCCCCGGCTGTGGGGCTTGGGCAGAGCTGTTACACAGATGAGGGGTAATGTCTGGCGTTGGAGGTACCTTAGCCCTGCTCCCCATTTCTACACAGCTGGTGTAACAATTGCAGCTCAGTGGTTCATCAAAGCAAGCACAGGTCTGCTGCAGGTCCCCTGCATGGCTGTGCCACACAGCAGAGCCATTTTGCAATCAAAAGTGGTTTATGATAATGAAAAAATGCCAGGAAGAAGTTCTTTGTACATGTATTAAACTCCACAAAAGGTGATTCATTACAGCTTCATGATGTGAAAGACCCAGAACCTGCTCACTGGAAAGCAGTGTTGGAAAAAAACTGGAGGAAACTGCTTATTTTCATCTCTCTGGAATTTCATCACTAGCAGAGACTTGAAGTGGAAGTCTAGATACCAAACCTCACGCTCCAGTAAGAACAAATTTCAGTACAAATGTAGAAGAAGGGTTGTTAAAACACTGTGTAAGGGCTAACGTGCAGCTGGAGGATGGACTGGCTCCAGTGGGGGGACAACTGCAGTTTGTTCACTCTTGTGTGGTGCAATTCTGACATGGGGCTGTTTTCTGAATTGGAAAATTGCCTTTTTGTATTGACAAAAGCCATGTTACAGCAGCTTTTTCCTCTCAGACATGTCTCCTATGCAGAGAACCAAGAAATGGCTGTGTCATTCCTGCTCTGTTCAGAGGTTTCTACAGAAAAAGGCTTGATTTGAGGCTGCCTGTGCTGGCACATACTGAAGCTGGCACATCAGACCGAAGGACCATGGCCTGTGGGAGCTCCCATTGCAGGCACGCCACATGTGGCCTGTCCCTACAATCAGCCCTGGAGGACCGTGCATCCTCTGGAATATATGGCTGCCTTTAATCCTAGGAAGAATTTTAGCCCAGCCATTCCAGCATGGGCTTGGCATGCCCCTGTCCCCTAGAGAGGTGCCTGATGCCGGGGCTACCCTGGTGCCCCCAGCTGCCCTGCTTCTGGCTGAGCTGGGACAGGCCCTGGCTGCCTGGCCCTGCAATCACCCACCATGGGGAATTGGGACAGGGGCTGATGGCCATGGAAATGGGTGTGGGGTCCTGGACCTTGGCCAGGGTGGGGTGGACCCTGGTCAGGGTGGTGTGAATGCTGGGGGGCTAGTGTTGCACCTAGAGACATGGAAAACAGGCAGTTGGGAAGATGTGGTTGTATCTGATCTGATCTGTAGCTGTAGCTGATCTAGTGATAAGCTTAGGGTAGCAGAGAGACAGAGCAAATAGCACGTCTCAGAAGGCTTTTAATATATAATGGCTTATTTAGTCATTTTAGTTAAATCATTTATTTATGTGAAGTTTGGCCCTTTAACTGTAGTGCGTGGGTCTGGTACATGATCTGCCGTGTGGAGTATGTGACTCTGCAGGCAAAGCTGTTTATATTCCAGGATTCTCTAAGCTGTTTCTGACATATCTTTGTTAGATGCATTATGCATTTTACATCTCATTCCTAACAGTGGAATACAAACCTCACACTTAGGCATTTCCCACAAAGCAAACCCCCTCTGCAACACAGAAATGCTGAACGCTGATTTACTGTTCATGTGTGAACAAATAAATTCCCCAGAAAGCTGTTGTTTGGAACGTGGGGCACACAGCTTGCCTCTGCCGCTGTGTGGTGTGGGATGAGGTCATCCCTGCCACAGAGCCAGCCCTGTCTGCAGCCCTGCTGCCGGAGAAAGCCCCAGACAGCTTGGAGGAGGCAGGGAAGGTGTGCATGGGGTCAAAGAGTGTGGGTTTTGTTGTGATAAAACTCATGCAAGCCTTGGGATTTATAGCATGGTCTTCCTCAGGAGTGGCAATTCCAAAATGCTCCCTCACCTGCCTGAAGAGAGCGTAAGCAGCAGCATACTCCTGTTAGAAAACCAGAAAAATAGATGAAGGTGAATTGTTCAAATGTGTATGTTAGGAAAATGCATATGAAATGCAAATAGATTGTCATAACTCTTACTCTGTGATGGGCTACTTGGTCTGATTCCAGAAACAGAATGTGACATTTTTTAGAGCAGTACTTACAGAACATCCACAAGACCCTGCTGCAAGACCTGGGCTGAAGTCTGAGACTTTACAAACTCTGCATCGTTTGACACAAGGCAATATGTCAATGTATAAACGTGCAGATGCTAATGTCTTAGTGAAAAGAGGTTAGCACATTTAACATTCTGTGCAACTTCATGCAGCCTTTTTACACATTATATTCATATAATTATGATAAGCATTTTAATCTTCCCAGAAGCTTTAGGAACAAGCTTACTGAACTGTGACTTGGTGAATTTTTGAACTCTCTTAAGGCAGAATATGATGAATTATTAATGAACATGAAATACTTTTATGATGTTAGTGCTACTGGCAGTCTGGAAGACTTCAATTTCTTGGGCATGCCAGCTAAAGAAGAGATGAGAGATTTCTCTCTGCCTCTCTCTTTTCATTTTTAAGCCAAAACCACGCAGTAAAATTACCTGCAAAGCTGAATAAAAATAATATCTATTGAGTCCAAAGGAAAAACAGCAGGTAGAAAAATATTAGTAATGTGCTCTATTGAAAATGAAAAAAAATCAATAAATGAGAAAACCTGAAATAGATTCCGACATGACACAGAAAAGGAAAAACAGAAGAAGAAATGTTATTCCAAAGAATCTGCCAGTGTGTCAAGTCATGTCACAGAAAGCAACTTTGGATGAGGTTGGCATAAACAAAGGATTTTGTGTGTTGTTAATAAAACAGCATATAAATTGTTCTGCAAACTCTTTCTGTGTTCATTGGGGAGAAAAAAAGTACTTTAAACAAATGAGAAGACTTACATAGGAATTCTGACCTCAGACCCATTCAATTTTATGGAACAGAGGTTGTGTTAAAGGAAGCTATGTAACATTAGAGACAAATCTGATATGTCAGGTTTAACTCTGTCACCATAAAGACTGGGACCCTGTGGCACACAGAATTCTGTGGATGGAGCATACAGAAGGAGAGGTGTTTCCAGGATATTGTGGTTTCAAGGACTTTGCATTTAAACAATCATTGAAGAGTAAAATATCAGTTGTGAATGATGTTTTGTCTAGTAATGCACTTGGCAGAGATCCATGGTTTCCTGAAAATATATTGGTCTTTTTGAAAATGTTGGGTTTTTTTTTTTTTTCTGCAATGGATAGCTGATCATAACAAAGCCAGCTGGAACAGCTGATAGCTTGATGGCTGTAGCACTTACATGAAAACTTATGGTTCTTTGCTTCTCATTATTTTGGTGTATTATTCTGCCTTCTGTACTAAAAATTGCGAGTCTCCTTTTTATCATAAGATGGAATGAAAACACTTCCTAACACTCGTACACTGGAGAGTGGGAGTTGCCATTTGGAGACATCTTGTCAGGCTAGTCTGAGAGGACCTGAATGAAGTTCCACAAAGCCAAGTGGAAAATCCTGTGTCTGGTCTGGAGCAATCCCATGGACTAGTACTGGCTGGGGACTGTTTGGCTGAGAGCAGCTTTGCAAAAAATGACTAGATGGTCCTGGTGGATTCAAGTTCATTGGAATGGAACAAGTTCACTTTGTGAAAAAAGGTGAGCAGTGTCACTGTGGGCTGCAGGATCTTAGCCAGAAGTTCAAGTGGTTTTTTTACTCTGTTCAACATTTTGAAACCGCCCTTGGAGAACAGTGTTCATTTTTGGCTGTACCAGTGAAATGGACACAGATATATTGGAGTGAGTCCAGTGAAGGGTGGACAGGGGACTGGATCATCAGTAGTAACTGGCTCTGCTTGGAGCAGGGACTTGGACTAGGTGACTCCCAATCTGCATGAGTCCGCAGTTCTGTCTTGTCGAGTTGGAGCTTTTCATGTCACGTGTGCAAATCCTTAAAAAGGGTTTTCTGTGCCATGTAACCATGGCCTCATTTTCTTTAGCTGTGCTGCTATGTTTTCCCAGAGTTTTAGAGGAAGTGGCAATCCTATGTGTTTGTGCACATCAGCTCTGCCAGTTGTACTGGCTGGAAGATTTATTGCAACGTGAATAATGTGCTGCCTTTCATTTCTGAGCCAAGGACCAAATATTCATGAAGATGTGAAGGTACATTTTCTGGGTAGTGAGAAAATTGTAATTGGGATTAAAGGGTGTTCAGGAAGACTTATCAACATTGTCTTCAAGGCAAGCAAAGAAAAAATACTTAAAATTTTCAAAGAAAATCTGGACATTATAATTTTATCTGCTGCTACATTTTAGTTACAGTGTGGTATCTTAGAAATTGTTAGAGATTTTTGAAAATGTTACATTGAACATGAAAATGCACAACCTGTTTGTAGTAGTAGTTGCCTGTAGTTTTGCAGGATTTTCTTTCCCAATTATGTTGCTGTATTTTGGTGCAGGATGATGAAGGGTACATCTGCACTGTCTTTCCTATATGCTGACTTGGGAACAGTTTTCCCTATCAGGTGGATATATCCTCTGAGTGCTGATGGGGCTTTCTTCTTGTTTGCTCTTGTTTGTGCAGTATTGGACTTGCCCTCAGGAAGTGGGAGTATGTCAGAGATTGGTAACAACAAATAGGTAGATTTACCAACACAAATCAACCAGATATGCATTCAGGATAGTTTACAGCTACTTACAGTATAGCTCAACAAAAAACCCCAGTTTTATACAGCATTATTTCTTACTTGAATAATTCTGTCATCAGAGAAAAGAAATGGAACCCTATATTTTATTTAAACATCACTCAAAAATTTAGGTTTTGGAAACAGAACTTTAGAATTGAGACGTGGACCTGGACTTTGAAATCCAGATCTGAGCACTATTTATTCCATGATGAGCCTACATGCACTTAAAGAAAATAGTTTATGAAAATAGGCCTATTTTCATTTTCTTGAGACTGAAAACTTCACAGTATTGTAGCATTCCTGAAGGATACCTATATGCTGGCAAGGATAATAACATTTATTTTCTTTGCAAACCATTAATTTTGAGTATTCACATTCAAGATTTGCAATTATTTCATAACTCTGGAGTATTTCTTACTGAATGTTCTTTTGGTATACAAATATTCCCAATGAGTGAAGAGAAAAGGAGTTTACATTATAGTGAAATTACAAGAAATACCACGATGGAATTCCTTGAAGTGTTTTGATGACAGTTTGAGGAATTTATGGACACAATCAGAGAATCATCTGGTTTGGAAAAACTTCCTCCTGAGCCAAGCAGTCCATGTTCCTTGCTGTGGTAGATCTGGATAATCCCATGCAGTGCAGAAGGCAAGAATTGGTGCAGTGAATTTCCTGGGATTATCCCAGCTGTGTGGAGCTGTGGACCCTACACATGCTGTCATAGGAAAAACCTTTGTGTGTAAGCAAATAACAATGTGTTGTGTGGTTAGGAAAGAGATGTCTGTCCACTCTGACCCATTAAATTCCTTATTGTTCCAGCCCATCCACCTCCATGAGCCTGACTCCTACTCTACAGATTTCATGGAGAATATAGTCCTTTTTCTTTCTATTTCCTCTGCAGATTCACTGAAGTATTTGTTTGATTTCCATCATGCTACTAAGTGAGTGGGAATGAATTACTGTGAGAAGAGGAAGAGAGCACAAATCTATTTTTGGTCTTAAGGAAATGAATTAATTTAATCTGATATGATTCCTCCTGACAAGCACATACTGTCTACCATTTCACATCACCTCATCAAAGCATAAAGATGTTTACAAATGGACAGAATCATTAACAATTTGCCAGCTGGCTAGCTAAGCTGCTTAGACTTTAACTGTTGAAGCTCCATTTTTTTGGTGTCTCTCTATTATGTATATTAGAAAAGAGATATTGATATTAACTGCAATAGACAGCAATTTTAGCTTATTTAAACCTTACAAAGTGTGCAAAACTCTTATGCCTGAGAATATGGCTGGGGTGGAATTCTGCTGCTACATAGAGATGCTTCCTATAGGAAACAAAAAGAAAGGTAGCTTAAAATATTTGCCTTTTTTAATATTCACGGGGAGGTAGTTCCAAGATCAGGGAATAGTTAAAAGTCTTAGGAGACATGAGATATTTTCTAACTTGTGAGTTGGTTTTAATCTGCATGGACAGCAGCTCTTACCTGCAAAGTAGGTAAAGGCTTTGCTGGCCTGGCAGCAGTGTCTCCATGCCTATTCCATGCAGGAACTGGAGCTACAGCAGTTTACCTCACATGCTATGAAGGGATCATTAAACTGCTTCTGAATTACCTAGGCCTTCACACTCATGAATTGACAGGTTTGCACAAATCTATTTGGCTTCCAATGTGGCAAAGCTGCTGGAATGACATCAGTGATTATTTCCTAGTAATCTCTTGGAAGTGGACCCTGGAAGGGCAAATCTTTATTGCAAGTACAGTTCAAGTAAGGAACTGTTTTGGAAGGTATTCAAACTTGGAGAACTGGCTTTGGAATAAGTGTGCACAGACACTGATTAATCCTATGACACTGGAGAGCATTAAATAGCTCTATGAATAAATTGTTTCTTTGAGCTGAGACTGTTTATTGCTTTGGAAAAAACCTTTTTCAGCAGCAGGAGAGTTTTGAGTCCTAACACCTTTGTTTTCCTCTGTCGGATTGTTTGTTTTTAACTCAGACTGTTTCTGTCTGAACTGACTCATTTGGAAATTGAATTGTGCAGTTGCTTTGTGCCCTGGAGATTTTGTTTTGAGAAGGAATTTACCTTGTAACAAGGAAACGTGTGGGGAGACAGGGAAGCAATGAAATCCTAAGTGTTCTTTTGATGGATTAAATAATGAATTTTCTTTAAGAAACCACACAATAAGGTAATCTTGGGATAGCCAAATTCTTAACTTATTTTTTTAGACTCTGTGTGTTTTGATTTGATTGATTTTGGATGAATGCCCCTTTACTGGAGGCTTTTATATTGTTTAGACTTGGCTTTCAAAACTGATTTGGGAAGGTTTTTTCCCTCAGAGTATAGCAAATGCATTATGTATCTATTTGGGCTAATTTCTTTCCATGTATTTATCATCATTTTTTAACTGTTGATTTTCAGTTTTCAGAATGGCTTTAGGGGACCTTTATGTGTATCTGCTTGTGTTCCTGTATGTGAAGTCTATATTTGTCATTCTTACAAAGCAAACATAATTTATAATAGGGGGTTCATGTAAATCAGTACTGTAATTAGCACTTTGCCCTGTGGTAAACCAGGTTAGGTTTTCTTCTGCCATGATGTCCTCAAGGTTTCTCATTGTTTTGGGTTAAGCATAAAAAAATTCTGTTGTACTTGCCCATACTTTATTTAGTTTCATCTTTGAATCTATTCTGATCTCAGTATATTGATACAGGGCTTGTAGTGCCAGTTCTTATCTTGCTCAGTGCGGTTCATTTATTTCTAAGGACAGAGTGGAGAAATAGGCATAGCTAAAGACAGCTGGGAGACAACAGATCCTCTGTGCAGCATTTAGGTGGATTAATGATCCATTCAGTGTGAGATCCAGGCTTAGACTGACACTAAAACTGAATGAATCAGAAAAAAAGAAAAAAAGAAAAACAAAACTAGAAAAAAAAACCAAAAACCAAAGCCTTCCCTTCAGCCCTGATAAAAACAATGAAGCCTTTTGGTGTTATTCTGTTGGTTGCCATTACAGAAAATTTATGAACTTATGAAATAAGCCTGTCATGCACAGTGAGAGAAAGAAGAGGCAGAGACATCAGAACAAGAGTGGGAAGGAGTTGGAGGATGCTTCTGGCCAGTCCCATTTATTGTTAGTATGAGAGTGTTATGAATGAGACAGGAAACCAAGGCAAGGTGAAGATTACTATTTTGACAGGGCAATTGGATGTTCTCGCATGGACCTGCCTTTTAACGTGTTCAGGATACTGTTCTGAACCTATCTGTTGAATCTGGTTTCATTCTGTGATGGATCTGTTTGGTTCATGCCTTCAGGAAGACTGTTTATACTATCCAGCTTGAAATTTTTTGTATGTGATTTCATAAAATTTGGTCTTGAAGAGACGATGTAGGCTGGGAAAGCCTTACTCTGCAGTTATCAAAGTCCTATAACAAATACTGACCAATGCTTAGAATGAGATCTTGCCAGAGTTTGCTCTGGACTAAGTTATTTTAAAAAGAAGTTCATTAATAAGATACACGATTGAACAGTTTACATATTTAAAATGTGTAAACTTCTTAGATTAAATTATCAGTTTAGAAGAAACATCAGATTTAAACTGTGTCTGGAAAATAGGAGAGAGGGCTCAAATGACTGCAATGGAGTTAGGTAAAGTCCTCAAAAGCTCTGTTTAGGAGAATGAAATTAAATCACAGATACAGAGCGGGGAATAATTGATGGTATGACAGCCAAATCACAAAAATTGCAACAAATTCAAGAGTAGCTTAAAGAGACTGGAGAAAAAGAGTTTTGTTGGTACAAAATGGGTTGTACCTGACTATGAGTGTCCTGTGGGGAAATGCTCTTGGCATGCAAGTTTGCATGCTCCTACAAGCAAGAAGCCGGAGTTGGTTTAGAAATGGAGTAGAAAAGTTTAGAAATTGAAATATATGGGTGTAGCAGGAGAGGTCTACAGAGACTGTAGCTCCATATGGTTAAAAAAATCCTTTCCATGCAAACATTTTGATTATATTAATTCTATTTTGCTGTCCCCAGGTACCAAGGCACTCTTTGCTAAGCCTAGTGACTGGAAGAAATGGATATTTTCACGTTGTTGCCTTTCACGTAGTTCACTGTGATGGTGGGCACAGCTTTGTGAGCAACATGTCCACCTCCATATAACCAGATCAATGTGTATGCCTCTAGGTTCATGTCTGTTCTGTGGAAAAGGGGAAGTAGAGGCAGAGTGGTTGTCATGAGAACAGTAAATTGAGCTTTCTCTTTGCTATTCTTTTCCTTGGGAGCAGAGGAGGATCATCAGTGAAAGTGGGAGAGAAGTACAGAATGCTGTAGAAGGAATTGTCATTCATTTTCCAATGGCATCCTGGCATGTGTGTGTGTGTAAGTGAATTGCAAACAAGATGCACTTTCTTGGTTGGCTTTATGTAATTTGTAAGTCTCAGACAAAGTACCAAGCTATGGCTTAGTGCCTGGGATACTTGTCTAATAATTTTCATTCTCCAGTGGTCTTTTCCCAGTAAGCTAGACAAATGCTATTAGACCTGTTCTGTGGATATATCTTGGGCTGCAAATCCACCTGAGAAACTGGGCGAATTGTTGAGCAACTAAAAAGTCATCTCTGTCTTGACTAAAAAACCCAGAAAACTTAATTCAAAATCAGGTGCATGTCTGCAGAATTTCAGTGACAGCAATTTGGACAGAGAAAATGCCGGAATTTACTTGCAGGCTTACAGCCAAAATGTAAGCTTTTCTGGAATTCTCTGAAAGTATAAAGCAAATATATGTACATACCTGGAATTATGCGTAACATAGACAACTGAACCCCTCTTGGCTCCTTGTGTTAAATGAGACAATGTAGTCAGGGAAAAACAAAGAGATGGAAGTTTTTCTTCTTGTATGGATATTATTTACAGAGCTGTTGCTTCCCAGTGGAGTTATAAACAAAATGAATAGAGGCAAAGAGTTCTTTTGTTACTTCTTGCAACTGCAGAAGCAGAAGAATTTCTGTATTTAGGAAGAGAGAGTAATCTTGACTAGAGTTCAGCTGTTGCATTCACCCATCTAAACTTGCAGCTCCAATTTTTTATTCACTCTGTACTTAGGGTTTTATGAGAGAGTTTTCCTCACATTTCTCCTAACACCCTCCTGCACACAGACTTTCACAGACTGTCTGACTTAGTGGTATAGCACTAGACAAGAATGGGGCTTAACATTAGCACTGACATTGTGTTATCTTCAAAATGTGGTCTTTTTATCTTCCACTTGAAATATTAATAAACTTCAAAAGCTACTTTCAATCTGAAATAAAAAGCTCTGGGGATATCCTTAACTATGTTGACACTGCTGCTGCATCTTGATGATAATCTTATCATGCAAAGGTGAAAAAAAAGGCTGATCTATAAAACATGTGCTGCACAAACCACTGCAATTTCGAATTACAGATGGCTGGGTATTGACCCATGGATCATTTCAATTACTTGCTTCTGTAGATATGCATGATCCACCACCAGCCTACCACAATTTGGTTCAGATAGTGGATTGGCAGACAGAAATGTTTCCTTTAAACTGTTGACAGGTTGTCTGATAAGTAAATGCTGAGGTGATGTCATGTTGACTTGTTGCAATATGATGGAAAGTAACAGTGCGAACCACGTATGCGACAGGAAAAAAGACAAGGTCGTTTTCTGTGATACCATCATGTCCTCAGCAGGAAGTGCTGCTGCAGCAGAGTTGAGTCATCAATACTGGAGTTCATCCATCAACTGCAGGGAAAAAGGAGACAGGCATTAAAGGCGACTCATTTGCAGAATGTGTGCTCCTAAATTTCTGTGAGGCAGTGGATGAGTTCAATGGAAAGAGGAACTACTGTGTGTTTAAATAATTAAACACATTTTGGGAAATAATTTGTCCTTTTTGGGAAAGTGTAAGTGACAGCTCTTGTTTTATTGCATGTATGGTGCAAATGTGACAGGATGAAGATGCAAATGAAGACAAAATAAGAAGTTCTCTTTTAGAATTTTCAGTTGAGTTGTGTACCTATTTGAAGAGAAGTTCAAGTACTTTTTCATTTTTTTTCAAATGGCCTGTGCAAAGACATGATTTTAGACACCAATCCAGCCGTTGTAGTTAAAGATCCAGGCTGGTGGTGACAAACGTTTATATTCAAATGCTGGTAAAAATTCCAGTGTCTATTCCTACAGAGTTAACCCTGTTACCTATAACAGTTGCAGTGTCTGACAAAGATTCAATATGCCTTGTAAAGGAGAAAAGACCAAAAAAAGTGGCAATTCAAAATATAGTACAGGCCTCAGAGATGTTGAAAAAAGCTCCGCCTTTTACGGTTTCAGTGAAAAGTACAGAACAAAATGATATATGGAGAACAACAGTTACATATGTATATAAAATATTCTCTCTGCTTGTATACATCTGTATACTAAAACCACTTGTGTTGTCCTCCTTTCAGTTCAGCTAAGCCAGTTGCTGAACTGGGGCTGTTTCCAGGGGCTGAGGCTGCATTATTGACTAAAACACTCCACTCTGGTCTCCTGGGACATATGAGCATTTCAAACCCATTCACAATAACAGAGCCCAATCCTATGCTGTAGGGCCAATGACTCTGCATCAAATGGCCGGCACAAAGCAGCCAGCCATGACACATCCTATTACCTCCTACTGCTCCTCCCCTGTGCTGTTTGTGCAAGGAAGTGTGGTCCAAAATTTTTTTATGCAGAATCCAACTGTGAGAAATTTGGCACATGTATACTACATTCTGAGCTCCATTAGATACTCCTTAGCCATAGTGAAATATTTGAAATATGAAACGAAATAGTGAAATAGTGAAATATGAAACGAAAGATGCAATTTCGGGTCAGAAAAGTATCTAGAAACAGCTCATGTACTTGTTTAGATGTCCTATTGTGTCGCCCACCCCCAAAACAGAGGTTTTTAGGAAATCCTGGTAAAGCCATAATTGTAATCATAAGTGAATGGCTCTCTGTAATGCTGGCCTCGTTCTCTAGAGCTCTCAGACATTAATGGCAGGACTAAAGATCTATATTAGGCACTGTGACAGCAGGAAGAAATCTGGCAGTCTTACAGTGTCATTTGGTGGAAAATACATTGGAGCTGCTTCTGGAATAAATTTACATGAGAGCAAAGAGGAATTAAATAGAGACGAAAGCACAGATTTGCTTGCAATGATGTGGATGAGGATGGCAAATGCACAGAATGTTTAGTTGCAAGTCTCCCTTCTGTTATTGTGCTTCTGAGTGATCAGCAGATGTCACTGGTGATGGGTGACATGAAGGCTGTCTCTGTTCTTCAGATCAAAAAAGAATTGTCACAGCATCTCTATTCGTCAGTGGCTTGGGGAGAGACAGCTAAATGCCAGAAGTTTCACTGCAAATGACCACACATCAGCTAAGATATGCACTTGTGTAGCTAATTGCTGGAAGATTAGTGCCTCACAATTGGAGCTGCCTGTACTAAAGTTGTTCCAAGAAGATGGAAGCAGACTACACGCTAATGTGCATTTATTCACACATACATGCATGTGCATGCACATGTGTAGATATATGTTCATATATAAATGCCCAGGTACTGGGCTGGTGGTGGAACAGAGAGACTGTGTCTGTGTCTCACAGCATGGCTTCTCAGTGCTGCTTATGAACTTCTCCCTCTGCTCTCTGAAATTCTCAAGATTGTCACAATCATGACAGAGTATAGAAAAATCTTAGTACCTACAGAGTATAGAAAAATCTTTTTACTCCTAGGATCAAAAAGAAGATAAAATGCTCTCTGAAAAAATAATTGTGTTGTTTCCAGATAAAAAGCTGTGTATTCTGTAACAGTTGATTAAAGCAAATCTGGAAATAGCTGAGGGACACCCAAGAACCTTCATGTATTAGAGAATAAAACCTCCCACCAGTCTACTTCAAAGAAATTAAAAGCCAAGTGAATGTAAAGACTATGTCAAAGAAATGGGAAAACATAACAGTGAATGTACTTTCCAGAAATCACAGACAGCAAATAACCAGAGGCTTCATGTCAGAGGGATGTGAATAAAAAAAATGTCTTGCAAACAAATGGAATCTTTTCAAATCAACCCTCTTCCAGATACATAACCACTCTGCTGGCTGTATGAACTAGAAGGAAACCTAAATTATGGCTGGTGTCAAATTCACATTTCTGAAAAGTTCTGTACACTGCAATGTGAAAGGACTCAAAGCATTACCATCTTGTGTAACACTCTTTGCAAAGTGCTAAACATTATCTCAGTTTTAAACATTTTGCAGTACTTTAAAATTTACAGGCCAAAATGTTTTTCTTTGATCAGTCTGGAGTGATGTGTGTAAGATGACAGACTTCATAGAGACAGCTCTCAGTGTGCTGGTTCAGAAACATTTACAGAGATTTCAGCTTATTACCATGTTTATTTATTGCTGGATTCTCTAGCAGGTCTGTTAGATGAGACACACCAGCATAAAAATTCTGCACAAAAAGAGTAATGCTGTTTTACAGCTGATTTTTGAATCTGTGGCAAGTACTGGTTACAAAAAAGAAATTCACAGATTTGATGCTGCTTAGGATTCAAGACATAGAAGCCTAAACTGAAGATGACTGGTTTGTCATTCTGCAGTGCAACCATGAGCACGCACTGTTCCAGAGGCTTGGGTTGCTGCAGATCAATAACCTTTGTGTCTGAAAAATAATCACCATATGGAATTTGAGTTTACTCACATTAAGTCTTAGAAAACATAGATAACTACTTTTTTTTTAATAATGTCTGCAACCTACTTTGTTTGAAAACAATTTCATTACTAGAGACAAGCAAGGAAGAGAAGGCAAAAACCTGAAATTAGCTATACTTTAAATCAGTCCTCTGAATAGGAAAGAATCTATTATTACTGATAATAGTTTTAGTGAGGTCCAGGAGAGGTTTATTTGTATGTAAGATAGGTATGCTGAAATCCTTTCAAGGAGAGAATAGAATGTTGTTTGGAGCAGAAAGCTGAGAAAATGCAATGATCTAAGTCAGAGCAATTATAGACCATTCCAGTTGCTTTGTCCAAATTTTAACATTAAGACTAGCAGGTCCAAAGATAAATGTTTCTGAGCCCTTAAGGCAAAGATAAAGTGAACTCTTATCTATACACCAGAAGCTGCCACTACAAGTTTGGATGTCAGATTTTTTCTTAAGCTATTGCATACATTTTTCACAGGACTTCAGCACCTTTCCTCAACATAGTAGCTTAGCGATAAAATAAAAAAAAATCCATTATGGCAATGCTAAAAGTAACACTTTCCTAGCACATTTTACACTAGTATTGAGTGGAGAGGAAAAGCACAAAACCCTAAAGTCAGGAGATGCTTCCAAAAATTACACAAAAATGCCATCAAATTTATAACACAAGATAGTGCATCAGGCCAGTTTAGTAAATCTTTTAACTGACAGGCAACCTGCTTTTCAGGTTACGTTGGTTTTGGTGGAATTGCTCTCTCACTCTCTTTGGGTTCAGCAGCATTGGTATGTGGGCTTCCTACTACGATGGAAAGAAAACAAAATCTTATGTTACGTTGCATTATGTTACACTGTATTTCGGGGAATTGCTTCAGGTCATGGTGAAAATCTGGACATTTAAAAATGCAGAATTCAAGGATGGTAAAACAACTTGGAGTGTCTTAATGTTTAAACAAAACCACATGTGCACACTGTAGAGAGGTGTACATTTATCTGACAACTCAAACAAATATCCAGGCTGTTACAAATTTGGGGAAATGTAAGTTCTCATTAAAAAAAGAAGGTAGCGTGACAACAATGAACTTACAGGTTTATGTGGGGTTTTCCAGAGGTCTCTCGCACCAAGAACATAACCTTCGCTTTAGTTAGGACTGTTTTATAATTTGTTATGTAAAATTGTGGAATCACTCAGGTTGGAAGCAATCTCTGGAGATTATCTGGTCCCACTACCTCTTCAGAGCACTATCAAGTGTTGTCTTTTTCCTTTCAGATCTGGAGAGTTCAGTGTTACTTTCTCAAATTAATTCCTAGAAGCCTTAAAACTTAATGTCTGTTGCTTTTTTCTCCCTAACATGTAGTACTGTAGCCTGTAAATGGCATGATTTCATCACAGAAAAACAGACCGGTTTTGATTGAAAGGAATCGTAAAGATCATCTATTTCCACCCCACCTGCTGTGGACAGGGACATCTTCCACTGGACCAGGTTACTCAGAACTCCATCCAGCCTGGCCTTGAACACTGCCAGAGATGAGGCATCCACAGCTGCTCTGAGCAGCCTGTTCCAGTGCCTCACAGTGAAGAATTTCTTCCTAATATCTAATCTAAATCTGCTCTCTTTCAGTCTGAAGCCATTTCCTCTTGTTCTGTCACTACATGCTCTTGTTAATAGTCTCTCTCCAAATTTCTATGCGCAGTTCCTCAGTTTAACCTTATATATTTTTTTTCTGCTCTCTAAACCTTGACCCTTTCTTGTGGTCTAAAGGTGGAAGATATGAAAAACCTAGTAGTTTTCTCATTGTATAATTTCACCCAAAATTCATTCTTTTAGGGCCGAGAAGAACACCTGTGGAATAGGCACAGGCTCCTTAAAATACAAGGAATAACTTACTTATCTTTGTGGTTCATATATCTTAAGACAAAGCCTTATGGGATAATGAAGATCTTGGCCTCTCTATAAAAACCTTACCCTTTCTACTTCACTTGCTGCTGCCCAAACACAATGAGCTTTGAGAACCTTTCTTAACTGTTTCTCTTCCATCTAGACATGAGAAATAAGAAATAGAAAGCTCTTTTCTGTGAAAAACATGCATTGAAATTGGTGTAGCTTTGTTATTCTGAGTATGACTAGTACCGTACTCATTACTATAGTACGTGAGTGATTCCCAGTAGCATTTTAAGAACAAGACTAACATCTGTCACACACTTATCTGCTCCTTGGGTGGGGAAGAGAAGTACTTGTAAGATCTCTGGTGTTTTTTTAACATGCATGTTATGCATTACTGTTAGTGAGGGCAAAGTCAAAAAAATGTGCCTCGTGCTTGCAAGGCACTGGGGGTTGTGAATGTTGATAATTTCTTAGAAATGCACAACTATAGATCAGGTCCTGCAATGGTCTTTGCCCTCCTTGTAGGGCACAGCTACTAAATTAATTCTTATGAATGGTTGGCTACTTTCTGACGCTCCCTGGCTTTTATAGAGGTCTGCTTAGTAATTTTCATGAGAGCCACAGTGTAGAAACACAAGGATTTCTTCCACATTTTCAGAGGCAGAAGTTCTCTCTGGGAGCAAGGGATTATTTCTTGCCAATGACCAAGAGAATGGTGAGCAGTACAGTAACTGCCACAGGAACACAAAATTGTCAATTCTACCGTAAACCCAACTGGTGGCATAGATCTGTTGTGTGCCTCTGCTACAGATAATTCTTCTATGGCAAAGAAACCATATTAAATATTAAACATTAAAATATTAAATAGCTCTAAACATCAGGTGGGGTTTTTTTCTGGTTATCTGCAACCTGGAAAATCCTTACATTAACAACTATAAAGATAGCTGTGATTCCAAACATTCTGTGTAGCTAAAATAGACAGAGAAATAAAGTTTTATATGTTTAATAATGTCATAAGTGGTTGAAGACATGTTCCAGCACTTTGTTTTAGATGGATTTCCATGGGCACTGGAGTTCTGTGCTGGGATATGTTGTGTGTTACTGAGTTACTGCAATTGTCTCATACACCAGAGAGATCTACAGTTTTCTTTACAACTTGACACTCATTTGAGCATGGCATCACCACACTCTTCAGTGTTAGAGAGGAATCCTAAATTACTGAATTATAAATATCTAAATGTTGTAAATCATGGCCAGAGATGATAACGAAGTTCTTTCTGTGTAATCTATGAAGAGAGATACACATTACACAGAGTGATTTATCTGACCCGTAGATGAAATAAATTGCTCTTAGGAGGTGAGAACCTCTCACTATTGATAAAAAAAGGGAATCTAGACTGACACTCATCCTTACATGACACCTGTCATTCTTTCCTGTGCCTGTGTTAGGGCAGATAAATCCCACTTATATTTGTTCACTTACTGGCTAAGAAGAACAAAAAAAATCTTACAAATGTCCTTCTATTTTTTGTTCACTACATATTTCTTTTGTGCTGAGGCTCATCTTCAGCTACATGCTTTGCCCTTGAAGCACTTCACCTTACCCCATGCAAAAGAGCATGACTGTATGTGTGAACGATATCTCTGTGTGTCATTATAGATTATGGGCATTTACATTATTAGCATTTAAATAGTCCATATAATAGGTAGTAAAGAAAACCCATCATATGGTACACCAAAATAATAGATGCCAGATGAAAGTGACGTTTTCCCATCAGGTTTTGATGGATACATTCCAGAAAGACTCAAAACATTTTAGCAAATTACCTTTTGCTCCTGTCATCTCTTTTAGCAAATGTCTCATAATCTCCATAAGACCATGTAACTCACAGTCAAATGCTGCAGATATGCCCCAGATGAGAAACCATCTTCTGTGTTCCCTCTGTGGATAGGGGATCATCTGTGCTGCTAAAAAGGCTCCATTCTGTGTTCTGGCATGATTTCAGACTGTTCCAAGTTTAGAATTTGAGCATGAGTTAGATGAGGTTGTAGCTGGCCTTTGTTTAGTTATGCTCCAAGGTCATTCAGGAGTGGTATGGCAGGTTGGAGAGGAAGGAGTTGGTGTCCAGAAGTGGTTTCTCAGGGACTGAAGTGTGTGGTTTGGAGTTATTTCCAGCTGTCACAAGCTAGAAAATGCATAGATGGAATTAAGTCCTAAAGATAAGACTTTTTATGGTGAATTAATGCTGTGAAATTTACTGGATGTGTATAGAATGGCTATCAGTTGCTAGCAAGTGTGAACTTTTCACTGCAGCAAAGCTAACATGACTATTCTCTTTGGGTATGAAACAAGGGTTTAAAAATCTCTTATGCTTCTTTTTGTCCATGTTGAGTTTTTCGAACTGTCAAAATATCAGTGGTCATCATTCCTTCTGCATAGAATATCAGAGAACCAAAAAGTACATAGTCATAATGAGGAACCACCATTTTAGTAGCCAAGCTGTGAATATTCAGTGGTCAGTGATTATGAATCACAATTTCTTTCAGTCTCATCCTATAGATGGAGTAATGTTCACTATTACCACTCTTTATGTGGAGTTTGTTGGAGGGCAAGAATTTTGGTCAAGGAAAGAACTTTATCCTTTTTTGTGTCTGAGGTCTGGTAGATGTGAATGCTGTGATATAGATAATGAAGATTGTAACACTTAGGTCCTTAAATCCAGGAGTACAGATAATTTTTCAAAGTTTTACAGACACTGAGTTCTTTCATTTGTATTTCCTTGCAAAGTATTTATGACCTTCCTGATAAATATACTGAACTTTTCAAAAGTGTAGCACTTTGCACTTGGCCTGATTGAATTTCATGATGTTCTCATGGGCCTGCCTGTCCAGGTCCCTGTGGATGGCATCTCATCCCTCAGGCATGTGAGTGGCACCACTCAGCTTGGTGTCATCTGCAGACTTTCTGAGGCTGTGTCATCGATGAAGATATTAAACAGTGCTGGTCCCAGTATGGACCCTGAGGGATAACACTTGTCACTGATCTGCCTCTGGGTATTTTGCCATTGACCACGGCCTTCTGGGTGCAGACCTACAACCAATTTCTCATCCACTGAGAAATCCCCATCAAATCCATAGCTCTCCAATACAGAAAGGAGGATGTTGTGCTGTGAATCTCTCATATATATAGTGATCAGATATAATACAGTGATCCATTAAATACCACGAGCCTTTTGAAAACTTATCTTGCTCTCATTATTGTGAAATTATTTGCATTGTTTAGGGCATTTCAAAGAACTAAAATGGCAATCGTATTCAAGCTGTTATTCTAGACATGTAAGGGCCATGACCATAAGGTGATACAATTTCTACCTTTCCTTCTTCTTGAACACACAGACATTTTCATCACAGCAGCAGAAACTTGTAAAATTGGTGATGCCACTTAAGTCAAGGTGAGTTAGGTGACTTATTTTAATTTAGATATTAACTTCCAGAGGGGAACTTCTCTCTTTTGTTTCTGGTTATTCATGTCTTGTCCCCAGCCTCACCCTTCCCCAGGGTCCTCTACTAAGGACTCATCTATAGTCTATATTTCATTTGGAAATGTCCTAGAAAATCTGAAATCCTGATTACATAGATCACATTTATGAGTAGTACACTGTTCAGGAAAGCTCATTTTTGCTGGTCCTGTCACTTCACAGTGGAAGTTTAAAAATAACTGTGATCTAATAACATGAATGTATACATTTTTTATTCCCCCCCCATAAGGTCTGCTTCCTTACACTTCGAACCAAATTAGTTTCTATTGATATTGTTGCATTTATTTGTATGAGGCACTTTGCTGCACAAACCAGTAGCAATTACTTCACATTTGCTTTGATCATAAATCTTGTTATGCAGTTTAACTGCTGTGTGTATTCAAATGGGGTTTTCCTTAAAAGGGAACAAAAGATCTTCAGGTCCTTAACACAATGCATCTGAGCCAGTCATGTTTGAGACTTATCAGCTGATTTTGCTCTTTTAGATACAAATAATCTGTTGTGTTCCTTACTTTTTAGTATTTTCGGACAAAGGCAGCAAGTTATTTGCTGATGAATTTTTGATTGTCCCATGTCATAGGGTGTTGGCTGTCTAAGTAGTTTGATAATAGGACATTGGACTTTTCAATTCTAAATTATTTAACTTTCATCCTTTACCACAGTAATTGCAGAGCATCTGGTATCTAAATGGCATAGAGACCAATTGACAATCTCTGCTTATGGTAACCCAGCTTTTCTTGCTCGAGACATGAGCTTTTCATCCAAACTTTCTGATTGATACTTCACACCAGTAAGTCTTCCGAAATCTTTGAAATGCATATAATATTATTTCTTTTTTTCTGACAAGAGAAATGCTTGAGTTAGCTGCACTGAGTGGGAATGAGAAAGTATAAGACCAAAGCAGGACTAATGAATTGAGTTATGCCAAGTTTAGAAATGGCTGATTCTTTTTCTCTGCTGCGGCATGCTTGCTTGTACAAGTCCTGGTTAAGTTTTGAGTTTTCTCTTCTTTGGCATCAGTTTCAGTTCCATTTTTTCAATCAATGCATAGCTGTTGTAGGAAATACTAGTTGCTTCACAAGAAATGATTTAGCAGAGTCCTGAATCTTTTAATTAATGACATTGGAGCCTGTTTCACTTGTGTATATTGATTTAGTACATTTCAGAGCATTTATTTTCTCTGTAGCAATTTCTAGGAAATGAAAAAAAGACTTCTGAGGAAAAACCTATCCCTAAATGACCCAAAACAGAAGAGTATGGAAAATGAATCACATTTTTGTTTTCAAAGATGAATATTTCTGACCATATTCTGGTGCAGAGACCCTAGTGCTGTTTCTTTCTTTTCTCTTGTGTTAGGTGAAGAAATCCATGTTCCACTGTTACCATTTACATCTTGCATGAACTCTGCAACTGCAGCATTACCTTAACTACTAGTAAAACTTCCAGTGAACCTAAGTGATCCTGCATGAAACCAAATCCACTGGCATAATAACACATGTAAAATACAGAAGTTTGCCTGAAAAAACATCTTAGAACGCTAACTTAAGCAAGGGAAGTGACATATACAATTTCTAGGCACTGATATAGTACTTCTTTATGTCTGTATGGCCCAAGTCAAGAGCTCAATGTCTGAAGGCTGAGAGCTGAAAATACATGTATTTGTCTGCTTAAGCAATATATTTCCCTTGCTTTGAATTTTACAATTCAGAATACAGAATGCAACTGTTATAAAGACAGCAGACAAGTGTGTACTTTATACAGATTTTACAGTTGCTGTAGTTTTAGTTTTTCACATCAAAACAGAGTAAAACTTCTAGGTACAAGCTTGAGAAGTGTGTCTAAATATCTTAAAATTCAAGAATCAATATTTAGGCATCTGTGATTTTAAAAATACTAATCAATAGGATATATATGTAATATTTTTTGGGTCTGGGAACCACGTCTGAGAACCCAAGATAGAAAGGGATCATCAGTCAGCACCCATTTGCTATTTGATTTTCAGTTTCAGGAGACTGTAGTTATGAGCACAGTCAAAAGGGTTGTGGGACTAAATTTTCATCCAGATTCGGTGAAGAACTTGCAGGATTTGTACAGCTATTCCTCTTTGAGGGAGGTTGACCCTGGCTAGATGCTCACTGTCCACCAAAGCCACTCTATCACTCCCCTCCACAACTGGACAGGAGAGAAAAAATATAACTAAAGGCTCATGAGTTGAGATAAGGACAGGGAGACATCACTTGCCAAATACCATCACATTCAAAACAGACTCAGCTTGGGGATATTAATTGGATTCATCACTAACAAAATCAAAGTGGGATAAACCAAATCTTAAAAATATCTTCCCTACACCTCTCCCTCCTTCCCAGATTTACCTCCTCTCCCCAGCAGTGCAGGGAGGTGGGGAATTGTGGTTGTGGTCTGTTCATCACAAATTGTTTCTGCCACTGCTCAGGGAGAAGAATCCTTCCCCTGCTCCAACATGGGGTCCCTCCCATTGGAGACAGTTCTCCATGAACTTCTCCAACATGGGCCCTTCCCACTGGCTGAAGTTCTTCACCAACTGCTCCAATGTGGGTCTTTTCCAAGGGGTGCAGTCCTTCAAGAACAGGCTGCTGCTCCAGTGTGGGTCTCCCAAAGGGTCACAAATGCTATCAGGAAACCTGCTGCTGTGTGGAATCCTCTCTCCAAGGGTCTGTGGGTCCTGCCAGGACCCTGCTCCAGCAAAGGCTTCCCACGGGCTCACAGTCACCTCTTAGGCATCCTGCTCCAGCGTGGGTCACCTCCATGGGCTGCAGGGGCACAGCTGCCTCCCCACAGCCTTCACCACAGACTGCAGAGGAATCTCTGCTCTGGTGTCTCGAGCACCTCCTGCCCCTACTTCTCCACTGACCTTTGGTGTCTGCAGAGCTGTCCCTCTCATATTCTCTCTCCTCTCTTCTGTGTGTGCAATTACCTCTGTGCAATAACCCTTCTTTCCTTCTTAAGTGTGTTATCACAGAGGTGTTACCATAATTCCTGACTGGTCCAGCCTTGGCCACTGACACATCAGTCTTGGAGCCAGCTGGCATTGGCTGTGCTGGACATGGGAAAACTTCTGGCAGCTTCTCATGGAAGCCATCCCTGTAGCCACCCTGCTACCAAGATCTGGCCACACAAACCCAATGTGCTGCCTCTTTTCCTCGCAGGTAACTTCTTTATTTGCACAATGTAAATATGATTACGAGGTTTCCCACAGAAGCCCAAGTGTCACCAATGTGAAGCTACATGGAACACTGAACAAGGAGAAGAAAAGCAAAAGCAAGAAAATGGACAAAAGGCCCAGGGTTACATGGGAGGTTTTGAAAGGCATTTTTAAAAGTGATGTGTGGAAGGTTCAGCAGCAAGAAGGATAGCACATAAAGGAATGAAAACCAATAAGCTCCAGAAAATTCAGTTCTTACAATGCCAAGAAGAAAAGAGAAATCTTCAGAAAATTTGGCTCCATGTAGCTCAACCTTGAAGAAAATTAGCCTTGTAATTAATTTTTTTTGGCTGGTCCCAAGATAGGAGGTGTTTTCTACTGTCTTCCTGAACGTAAGTGTCATCTGAATTTTTTAACTGAAGTTATTTTGGGAGATAATTCTGTGAGCCTAAAATTTGCCTCAGGTTTGCCTCATCTAAAAACAGTGAAAAGAGGAGTGTGAATTTGCTCATCTATGAAGATTATTCTTCCTTGAATACGTTTTTTAAAGCTGAAGGTTCTGATTTCCTGCTTACAGCACACAAAAAACCAACGCTTTGATTGACCTCATTGACCTTGGTAAACCAGGCAGCTTTCTGACTGAGATGAAAACCTACATCAGAAGCAGATCAAGCTTTTCTGGAATGCGGTAGAAAGACATCTGCTGGATCTTCTCCTGTATGATAAGGGAGAGATAGGTTCTTCTGTGTGGAAAGCCCTACCCCTCCGTTGTTCGGGTTGTGCTCTCACACATGGATAAAAGGACCTGAGCTCTTGAAGTCAGCCAGGTTGTGGTGGTGTCAATCACTGGAGAATTGGGCCCTCTGGGTGAACAGATTTAGAGAAAAAACCAAAAACCCAATGCATTGGTCACTCACAATCAATGTGTACAGCTGTGGCAAAAGTGTGTTGTTTATATTTACACCTTTCAAAAAGGAGGCTGTGTTTAGTGGTGTGTTGCTACATCAGCATTGGGGCCTTTATTGAGACATATAATTAGAGATTTTACAATTTGATGTGCCAAGCAGTGCATTCTCTCCACAACAGTTTTAAGGTGATAATCACTTTTATTGCTGAAATTTCATTCATGGCAATAGTGAAAAAAACCCAAATGCCATTTAGAATGAACCTGTCTGATGTTCCCTCAGGTTAGTATTCACAACAGTAAATTAATTGGAAGCATAAAGGGTAGAACTTTAACTACACTCCAAGTCCCATCTTGGCCTTAAAAATCTGTGCATGTAATGCAGTCTGCAAGTCATGTGCCTTCTCCACTTGAGGTCAGTGCTGAAAACAGTCATTGGCTGAAGCATAATTAAAATCAGGGTCTCAGAGGATCATCATTTTTCCTGCTAGGGTTCTGTAATTATGCATTAACTAGTTACCTCTTGTGCTTGAGGTAGTAAAAGCACAGCAGATTTTATTTATTTTCCCTGTATTTTTGTGTGGAGGCCAAGGGGAATGTTTGAAGCAGACCTCCAATGCAAAATTCCATAAATCCATTCTGTATTTTCATATATCATATACCGTGTGTCTCCATGTACACTATGAAAATTATCTAATAAGAGCAGTCGAGCCATCCTAGTAATCTGGAAACACCTCTCAAGAGAGGAGGGAAGATATTTTTTTCCTACTACTATATTTTGCCATCATAATGGACATCTATATGTATAATAAAATAAATGGCTGATTTCTGTCTATATTTTTTTTTTTTGCCTGACAGTCAATAAATTTACCAGTGGTTGTCAGCTCAAATATTTTGGATCATGCTGAGGCTCAGCAATGTTCCAGATGAAGCCCGTAGCCCTGTTGGAGCTGGTCCCACAAACTCTGCAGTGTGTTGTTGTCAGCCCTCCCTTCCATACCCACAGGGCTCTGATGACGTTATTGCTGGGCTTCACACAAGCTAAAGCTCATAAAACTGAAATTTTCTTTTATATGAAGGTGGTAGTCATAGTCAATGAGTTTAACAGATGCAGTGGGCCCTCTTGGTGCAGTCAGGGAGCTTAAGGAATCAGACTTTTTTTCCAAGAAAGAAAGCAACAGTGCTACATGAAACCTCTGGGTTTAGGGGTTTTTTAATCCTTTTTTTCTTTTTAAAAATATTTTTCTTGTTTTGCAGGATGGAATGTTAGAGTATACACATAGGCCTGGAAGTTTCATTTGAGATGGTTGTTTTAGAATGCTCTCCCAAGCTCTGTGGACTGAAAGGAGCTGGGCAGAGGTAGAAGGTGTCAAATAGGCATCACTAAAAAGATGTAAAAACTCACACACATAATAGTCTGAATGTAGGCAAAACAAAAGTAGCTATCGCCCTTCCTTCTCCCGGAAGCAAAGGTACTGCAGTCCCTTGCTGAGTAAAAGAAACAAATTTCTGCCTTGTTATAAATTCTAGGAATAGAGCAGATACTATACTGTAAAGATAGAATTACATATTTTGGTTTTCCAAACTTTTTCCCTCCTGGTGTGGATTTGGTTTTACTGTACAGCTGCATTTATTTACATGTGTTCCTGGAACTGCGAAAAATTCTTTGCCTGGATTTATAGGTTGGTATGTGTACAGTGGTTTGGTTTCTCCTAAATTCTTCTTCCCAAAACAAACCCAGTTCCTCTCTGTACATGAGATGTTTGGCGGGCATGCTGCCACTTGTGTTTTGTAGCCTAAGTTGTACTTCAGTATTTCTTCCCTCTCTTTGCCTCCCCTCCTACCAGACGGAAACTGTGTGTAGGTGCAGGACATGCACAGAAACAGTTGGGTCAGTGATTTCTTTTCTCATGTCCACGTGATAAGTGGCGGTGGTTTTGAAGCAGGAGGACTCCCAACAGACTGTCCCAGATAGACTTGGTGTTTTCAGAAGTGAGACAAGCCCTCAGCTGTGTGAGATGTAGTGTTCAGAAATATACCTCTGAGGAGGGGGAGGGAAAGTGAAGTTGACAAGGAAAGAAGATCAAATTCATGTTTTTAAATAAATATTCACTGTAGCATGGTGTGGAACAGCTTTTAGCTAGTCAGTGGACATGGTCAGAATGCACGTGGCTTTATAGTTTATAGTTTCTCTAAATCAATGATAAAAGACAACTCTGGAAATAAGCCATACTCAGTCATGAAATGGGAGAGGGTTTGTGTATATGTGAAGTCTGATGAAGGGCATTTTCTCTCTCTTGAATGTTTCTTTTTCAATTTCAGAGAAAAGCTACTCCTCCTGTGGCTTTTCCTGGCAGCAATAGATGGGAAAGCCCTCACCCAAACCTTTGGCTATGCTTGGGTGAAAGTTCCTCCTGCTGCATCTCTTAGATGAAAGATACAGTTTTCTTTTCTGAATTAAAGGGAACAGACATTCTACTGCTCTCTGTACTCAACCCCCACTTTTTCTCACTCTCTTTGCATCTTAGAAGCTGACAAGAGATAGATAAGACTGGAAGTTATTTAAAATGATAATTGGCTTATTTTCAAGCTACTGGTAATAAGGATAAAGCAGACATACACCACACGTTCTTAACTTTAAACACATTATTAGTCTGAGCTGTTTATTGGAGACTCTTTTCTGACTTCACCCTTATTTGAAAATCCTAATTAAGTAGGCAGTATCTATTGAGAAACAGTGGTCTGAATTTACTGAGGGTATAATTCTGAATTTGGCTCTGGCGTCAGATCTGTCTGAATAAGACTAGTTTGAGAAATTCAGGGTTTTCTGTTCTTGAGGTTTTCCTTCAGCAGCTTACAAATGTCACTGTTTATGACACTGGCAAGGTTTGAAAGCTGTAAAGCTATTGCTCCAGAAATTATTTTTGTAATGTACAGCCATTCAGTTTCAGACACTGTAAATCAAAAAAGAAAAACAGTCAAGTAAATTCTAACTTTATCATGAATAAAAAAGTCCTTTTTTTGTTGTTTAGCCAAATTCTGGAAGCTAAATTTCAGTCCAAGCAATTTTATTTTCAGCTAACCCTCTCCGCCTGCAATTAGTCTGCACTGCTTTCAAGTGGATTTGAAATTATCCCAGACCCACTTCTTTTGATTTAAATTTAACCATTTGTCTAGTGGATTAAAGGGCTTGGTTTCTGATGGGGTGACTTTCATTTATCATGTGTATTTCTTGATCGTGCAGCTGTCAATCTGTATAAGAATGCGTTAAGAGAAACAAATGACCCAGCCAGTAAAACTACTCAGGAAAGTAAAATATCAGCCAGAATAATTTCTCCCTGGATATGGGAGTGGCTGGAATACTCTGGGACAATACTGCAGAGAAACATTTGAAGCAAGAACAAAATTTAAAAGTGAACAGGGAGCCCTGTGGTTTGATCCAGTCCCCCAGCAAAAATAAAAAGAAAATACTTAATCTGTCTTTAAAATATATGAAGTGCGTCAGCCTCTGTGAGTAACCTTGCTGAGCAGAGATGTTAAATTACCAAGAACTCAATGGTCCATTGCGTTTAATAGACTCATCCAAAGAGCCAAACTGGTGAGTGGAAGGCCTGTGTGCATGGGCCATTCCTGTATCCTGGAGTTCTCCATGAGCTCTGTCAGAATCAACACACAAAATTTCATGCTTTGAGCTATTGTTATTTAATGTTTGCACTGCAGTAGGACCAAAAGTGAAAAGTTTCATGATAATTGCTCCCAGGTCCTAGATACTCCACAAACAATTTGTAAATGATTACCCCTGCTCCGAAGTGACACTGTAAGACTGATAAAGATTTTATAAGTAATTTAAAATTGTGACACCCTTGAAGTATTTAGTAAAATCAACTGATCCAAATTCTGAATTTTAATTTTCTAGCTCTCTGCCATTACAGTATTCCTACTTATTTGCATAGATTGGTTTCTTTCCCATTCTTTCTTCTGTTGTTATTGACTTTATGTCTTAAACTGTAGGAGCATCTCCTTGCCCTTATTGCAGAGCATGAATGTAGATTTTAGTTTCAGTAAGAGAAGGTAGGCACTGCAGATGGATTGTAAGTAGTCTATTTTGTAAGACAAAAAAAATCCAAAGATGGGTGTAATCCAAAAAGGGTATAATAATGGTGTCCTCTTTGAACTGTATGTTTTGCATTTCATGTTCTCTTTATGGTCCTTCTCAAAGCATTAATAGGATTTTCTTTTGGACAGAAGGGATGTTTGACCTTGACGTTAGGATTGCTGTGTAATCTTTCCCATTCACTCTTTGGAATGGGCAGATGAATATAAAACTAAACTAGGAATGCAACAGTGAGAGTGCATGTTAGTTAGTCCTCTTTGATGGAGTAGTGATACAGTAGGAAAAAACCTAAAAGATAAAAAAAATTCACTGCTGGTTCAAGCTTGAAAATAAAACCCAAAGAATATCCATCTTGAGAACTTTAATGATGTTGATGTGAACACCTGAGCTGATTTGACTCTCTGTTAGGGGAAATCTGGTTAACATGGTCAACAATTAATCTGACCAAATGTAGATGCCTGCTCCAGGAATGAGATCAAAGCCATCTGATCTATGAAGATTGATTATTTGACAGCATCTTTTAGCCTAGGCATTAAATGCCCATATTTACTCATGAAAACCCACCTTCTTTTTTGTTTTTGAACAGTTCTTGGAAAATTTGAAGTTAATATCATTTTATCAAGAATTTCTCTTTATCTTCATTTCTTCTGTGGTGGTGAATGGTGCTGCATCCAGCTGGCAGCCAGGCACCAGTGGTATCCCTCAGGGGTCTGCGCTGGGGCCAGTTCTGTTCAATAACTTTACTTACAACACGGATGAGGGTATTGAGTCTTTAATTGGTAAATTTGTGTATGACACTAAGCTGGGAGCATGTGTTGTTCAGTTGGAAGGTAGGAGGGCTCTGCAGGGAGACCTAGAATATTGGATGGATGGGCAGAGTCCAATAAGATGAAGTTTAATAAGTCAAAGTGCTGAGTCCTGCATTTTGGCCACAATAACGCCCTGCAGTGATGTGCTGGTAAGTGTTATAAAGTTCTCAGCCCACTGATGAAAAGCTGCTTACAACTGTAGGAGGCTGTTTTAACTGGGTGGGAATGTGACTGTCCTGTTAGGAGATGCAGAGCTCACCAGAGCACTCAGCTAAAGCAGGAGGGTGCCTGACCCCTCCCTCATGCTGCCCTGGCACTCCAGAGTGATGCTGCTAGGCACAGGTATGAAAAGAAAGCATATAAGTGCTCACTGTCTGCATCAATTCCCCCATGCCCTCCAAGCCTTCTCCTCCAATTGCTTAAAAAATAAAATATCAAAACAAGCATGTTACAGTTCAATCTCTTTATTGCAATAGGTCAATGTAGTACATACTGGATTAAGGTGAAAAAAAAGACTTTCAAATGGAGTCATATAAGCAAAGATTATACTATAGCAACAGTTATGAAGTCTTTAATATGATTCTGTTTAGGACAAAGGGCTGCCTGCAGTAGATATCTCCATTTTGAAAATCTCCATTTTCTTCCAAAATTCAAGAGAAGAGGTATTTACCAAGCACAAGTTAGAATAGTAGTGCTACTTTTGCAATGTGGATTTTAATTTGGACAGCATGGCTTCACCCTCAGGCTCCCTGTCCATTGCTATTCCAGCTTAACTCCCAAGTTACGTTTTTGCTTTAGCTAGAATTAATCAGATTGATTGATGCAGCCCAAAATGAGAACATAGCTTTTTGTGTGAGGTAGATATCCTCATTTTGAACCAACTCAAAGTCACTGAATACCACGAAGACATCCCAGTTTTATTTTACCCTGTAAATCCAGCTTGGAAAATCGTAGCCTTCAGATACTTCTACTTACGCTCTTTTTTTTTTTTTTCTTCTAAAGACAAGTGACAAAGGAAAATGGAAACTCCTGTTAATCACTTCAAATGTGTGCTAGGAAGAAAATCTATTAACTGCTCTTCTTATTTCACTCCTTTGGAATCAGATATGTTCCAGGGATTACTCTGCTCTGTGTACAGCAGGAGTTCAATCACAGGAGCTGAGAGATTGGTAATGCTATACTAGAGTTAGAAAGGCAAAAATTGGGGTGAAATTAGAATTCAGCACAATAATATCTATTGTTCTGAATGTCACTTAGCTCTCATCTTAGAGTAAAACCAACACAAATAATAGTTTTATTGTTGGTTTAACAGGATTGCATTCCTGTGAGGAGTGATTAAAATGTAAATTCAGCTAGCTTACTATGGCATTGCTGAATGGAGTAATTCCCCTCACTCCTGCTTTCATCTGCATGTTCCCAGGCCCTTCCTTGTTTGAACAAGAGTAATTATTTGATTGCAAGAAGATGTAGATCAGGGATCAGATCTGATCTAAGTTTTTGGTAGAGGAATGGGTTAATGTGGGAGACCATGTCTCTGAAGAAGACCTAGAAATGGCAATGCGCCCAGCACTCCCTTGGAGAGCCATAAGTGTTTGAGTAAGTTAGAGAGTTGTTCTTTATATGTTAATCAGTTTGTTCCCCATTGTTCAATGTATTGTATCACAGTTCTGTTCCCCGATTGGTTAATCCTGAATCCTTCCCCTGATTGGTCCAAGTTTCAATCCCCTAATTTGTTTATTGAAACCCTCCCTGATTGGTCCGTTTTCTCAATCCTTGATCCCATTGGTTGTTAACAGAACCCCGCCCCCTTTAGACCCTATAAAACCCCAGCCGTTAGGAGCCTTGGGGTCTTCGAAGTCGTCGGTTCCAGGGAATAAAGAGGACTTCTGGAGACCACTCTGCCTCCTGTTTTCTCTCCTGCGCCGCCTGGAAGGGATTCGCCGGTAGACACTGCTGTAGCAGTGGTAGGCCTAAAAGAGCTGAGAGGCCTGGTTGCTTAGGCCTAAAAGAGCTGGTAGGCCTGGTTTCTTAGGCAACCACACAACTGAGCTGGTCACTGGGCTGGAGTGCCTGAGCCTCCGAAACTAGGCCGTCCTTCTAAGGACGACTCGCAGGAAGGTCGCAGCACCCAGAACATCCCTGCCTGGGACTGGGCTGGCCGGCGACAACTGGCGCCCAACGCGGGGCCTACTTGGGTTCCCCTGACGAGCCGTCCTCACTTGCGGAGGAGAAGAAACGGCCTTGGGCGGTCCAGTTCCTCTGAGGGACCCCTCTGCGTTTTAGTAGAGGGTACCGAGGAGGCATCAATCGGGACCTGCCACAGACATCGGAGCGCAGCCGATTGAGCCAGGTGGCCACCCCCCATCGGTTTTTCGTTGCCCAACGCTATCCAGCGAAGAAAGATTGTAAGTTTACTGGGCTTTTTGTTTCTTTTCTGCATTTTACCGTTGGGGCGGGACTGGAGACGGGATGGGGAAAAAACTGAGCCGTCCATCGCTCACCCCTCCTGAACAGGAGTTTTATCACCAAGTTAAAATTACCCTTGTTGGGGCGGGATTTAAGTTTAGAAGGGTGGTTTTAAAGGCTTTTGTTCAGTGGATTTTTAAGCAATTTTCAGATGTTAAGTTAAATTCGGTTAAGTTGGACAGTTTTTGGGATGCAGTTGGGAGTAAGTTAATAATAGTTCAACTTGAGGGGGATCTTTCGGTTGCAAAATTTTTTCCTTTATTTAAGTTGATAATAAAATCGTTAGAGGGAATCAGTTCTGGGAAAGATTCGGAGGGTGTTCGGGAACCCCAGTTGAAGTCCCCTACTCCTCTTCCCTCACCCCATGTTCCTAAAACCTCTTCCCTATCTGAGGGTGGGTCGGCGAGTGCGTCCTGCAATGTCGCACCGATAAGCTACCGTCTTTCGGGCACTCCCCAACCCCCTCTCTACCCTTCCCAGGATGGTGCTGGCCACACTGTCTTGGGCCTTCCCTGTAACCTTCTACCTATGCCCACATACCCAGTTTTACCCTCTCCACAAGTTTATGGTTTAAACAATGTTCAAAATGGTGTCAGCCACATGGCCAGCCCTGTCACTTTGCCACCTCCTTGCCCAAGTTTTCCCACCTCGCATTCAGAAAATGGCCACACTTCAATCGCGCCACCATCTTTTCCCACGCAACCCGTCGTGCAAACACCATGCTCCTTCCCTAACCCCTCCCCTTGCGTGTCGTTGGGTGTAACTGCGGCGGGCCCCTCCCCTGGTATCGGGAACACACCTACCACACAGTGCGTCGGGAACCCCACCCCCAGGTACTCCCCTCAGGAGGAGTCAGCCCTTGTGACTCTGCCTCCAGACTCACAGGCCACGCCCACTGAAAAAGAGCACACCCCCCGCTCCCCCCATAGGGAAACCGGAAGTAAGGGTGGGAGTAACCGGAAGGAAGCCATCTTGGTTTCAGCCACCACCCAATGCACAGTATCCCCAATACAGAACCCAACTAAGTGTAGCCATACTCGAATTAAACGTCCTCCATCATCCTCGGAAGACGATAGTAGCGAATTTTCTTTATCTGAGGATGAGTATGAGGATCATTGGAACAAAACACGAGAGGAGGCCATTAGAGATGGAGATTGGGATATAGCAAATAAAATCACAGCCTTTCCTATCATGGTTAGACAGGGTAGGAGGCAAGCTCGCAGAGTCACATGGCACGCAATGCCATTCAATGAACTAAAAGAGTTGAACAAAGCTGCAAAAGAACATGGTCGTGGTTCTCATTACTTTAGGCATTTATTAGAAGCTACTTTTGCCGCACATACACTGATACCACATGACATCCGAAATATTATGGGATGCCTTCTTTCCCCAGCAGAATACATGTTATGGGAAAGAAATTGGAAAAGGCAATTGGGAACTTTAGTGACAGTGTACCAAAATAATCCAGACAAACCACACTTAATTCTAGAACAAATTTCTGGAGAGGGAAATTACCTGAAGCCCTCAGATCAATTGGATATTCCTGAAGCAGCTTTACTTGAAATTTCAAATGCGGCAAAGGCAGCACTCTTTCTTACACCAGATGAAACTATTCCTACGCAAAGTTTTACCAACATTAAACAAGGAGTTGAGGAATCATTTATTAAGTTTGTGGACCTGAGTGTCGTTGAGCCAAACACAGGAACATCCAAGCCTCAGAGGACAGCGGCATGGAAAAGAAGAAGACGAAGGTTATCTTCATCAAAGATGGCACACCGCCCCATCACCAGATCCCAGACAGCACCAGAACTGACGGATGGAGCGAACTGTGCCACCAGATAATCATCTTAGATACCCTACATACTTTAAGTCCTTTACCAGTGTTGATTTAATTTTCCTAAAAATACTCCCTAAGTACCCAGTTTTCCCTATCCCCTAATTTTCCTAAAAATACTCCCTAAGTACCCAGTTTTCCCTATCCCCTAACCCCTAAGTTTTTCTTACTCAAGTTGAATGTTTTTTGTCTTTTAGAAGTTGAGATTGGATGTTAACCATGACCTTTCTTTTGTAGAGCTAGAGAGACCACACAGAAATGGGTTGCCAAATAATCGCGGAATGGATGCTCCTCATAATCCCATTTGCCACAGCCTGGATTGTTAAGCAGCCGCAAGAAAACGTCTGGGTGACTCTTGCCAAAGCATTAAATCAAGACCATATGTGTTTGCCCATGGGCAATGCTCACAATCCCTTATCTTCCTGCCTTGTTGGGGTCCCACTCCAGCCACACCAATACCCCTTCACTGGAAAAACACCCAATCCGGTAGATATCTGGGATGCGTGGACCGGGATCCTACCACATGCACCAGAGGAACCCCAAGAATTGGATCTGTTGGGGTCCTCCATGGCCACATATTGTGTAAACTTTTTCTATAGACAAAGTCACCAAACAATAAAATATATGGGAGAAGCACTTGGTGTAATTACACCTCAAGTACACCTTCTAGGTCCACTCAGTATCCCAAGGTGCTGCCTAAAGGAGTATTTTTGCTTTGTGGTGATAGAGTATCTGTTGCTAGCCCATGGACACGGCTGCGAAGAATTTGAAGGACTGTGTTGTTTTAACCTGTCTTCCCACGGAGAGAGCATCCACTCCCGGAATCAAGCCATTCAGAGTGCGGTCAAGAACTTAAAGGTTGAGAAAGCTGATGAATGGTTTGACAATATGTTTAAGAACTGGGGACTGAAGGGATGGTTGGCATCCATTCTCAATGGATTAGTTTGGATTCTAATAATTGTCATGGTTGTATTGCTGACTTTGGGTTGTTTAAATGTATTCAAAAGTTCTCTAAAGACGTATTCATAATAAATAAAAAAGGGGGAGTTGTGGGAGACCATGTCTCTGAAGAAGACCTAGAAATGGCAATGCGCCCAGCACTCCCTTGGAGAGCCATAAGTGCTTGAGTAAGTTAGAGAGTTGTTCTTTATATGTTAATCAGTTTGTTCCCCATTGTTCAATGTATTGTATCACAGTTCTGTTCCCCGATTGGTTAATCCTTAATCCTTCCCCTGATTGGTCCAAGTTTCAATCCCCTAATTTGTTTATTGAAACCCTCCCTGATTGGTCCGTTTTCTCAATCCTTGATCCCATTGGTTGTTAACAGAACCCCGCCCCCTTTAGACTCTATAAAACCCCAGCCGTTAGGAGCCTCGGGGTCTTCGAAGTCGTCGGTTCCAGGGAATAAAGAGGACTTCTGGAGACCACTCTGCCTCCTGTTTTCTCTCCTGCGCCGCCTGGAAGGGATTCGCCGGTAGACACTGCTGTAGCAGTGGTAGGCCTAAAAGAGCTGGTAGGCCTGGTTGCTTAGGCAACCACACACAACTGAGCTGGTCACTGGGCTGGAGTGCCTGAGCCTCCGAAACTAGGCCGTCCTTCTAAGGACGACTCGCAGGAAGGTCGCAGCACCCAGAACATCCCTGCCTGGGACTGGGCTGGCCGGCGACAGGTTAAGTCTTGATTCTCAGCTAGATCTAAGTTGCTGCAGCTTAGTGGATGAATGATGGTGCTGACACAAACCTGTAGCTCAAGTCTATAGCTTGAATTTACAAGAAGAGTGAAAAGTATTTTCTTCTGGTAGCTGGTCAACAGTGGATTGACTTTAAAAACCCCAAACCAGACTTGCAGAGTATTATTTGGGGGCAGAAGAGTCAAAAGCATCCCTCATTTATGGCACATGCTTTTGTCACATACTTTTCATAGGGTTGTTTGAGAAGTAACTGTTTCATCCTCTGTTAGCTGGAAATCCCCCATGGCTGGGATTGAGGCCGCTGCTGATGCAGCAATCTTTGCTGTATAGGGTGGCAATGAATGAAGCCTGATGTGAAAGCCTTAGTATTTAAAAACCTAAATCTAAAATCTGTTAATTAACTGCATTTCTTCTCTACAGAAAATCAGACTCACAATGTGCAGATATACAGAAACATATCACTTTAGATATGTGCCAGTTCTGGTGGGACAGGAGAGAAAGAGTGATTTATAGAATGGAAGCAAACATGATTCCATTTCCTCCCCTCACCTCCCCTTTTAATCTACCATTTCTTCTGTGGTTGGGGAAAGGAAAGAAGTTCTGAAAACATCTTTCAGTGCCTTCAAAAACCCCAAGCCACTATACCACCTGTCACTTACCTAAGAAAAACCACAGTGGAATGCCTGTGCTGAGTGCTGCTTGTAACCTGGCTGAAACAGTTGTCTATAGTTGGTTTGATATGACTGGGTCTGTGGGTCCCACATAGCAGCAGGAGATATAAGGCTGAAGACCTTAGGAATTACTGGAAGATACGTGGCTGGGTGGAGTAAGGAGCACCTGTCATTGTGTTTGAGAGAAAAGATGCAGCATGAGCTTTTCCAAGGCACCAGAGAAGCTGGTCTCTGCTGGGTGGTTTCTGAATGCCACTGTATCAGGAGAAGCTGCAGTTGAGTGTTGTCCTCAGCTACCTGACACAAATCTGTGAGAAAGCAGTTCTCATTGGTTTCTCACAACTGATTCTCAATACAATATCTTTTCTAGTCTTAAGTGGCATCTTTTGATTAGTGGAATAAATTTTACCACAAGTTTTACCCAAGCTTACTCGAGATATCTATACAGATCACAAATTTTGGTTTGACATAAGTTTCTCAAATGACCCGGGGTTCTGTTTTGGCTTTAAGTAATATTTAGATACAGAGTTAGGCTTAAGTGTTAGCAAGTTCAGGAGTTTTTTTCTTCTTCTTCCTATTCCACACATCCCCCCACCCCCACCCCCTTCTGGGTGACCTTTTGACAGGTTTGTCTAAAGGATCTGCCCTTTAACTAAACAGACATAATGATATTATTCCCTTTTGCTCTTTGGCCCTTATCTTTCAGTGTGGATAGATCACCCAGAACCATCCGGAACTTCAGTAGAGAGCAATGGATCCCCCTGGCCTGGGTGTTCATCCCAAATCAGTTTCTTTTGTAGGGCTGGAAAAATCTGTTGGTCTCTGCTGTTTTCTCTGTGGTGCGAATCTGAGACAAGTTGAAATTGCAGATCCCAGATGAGCCAGATCATGCTGCCTCACTTCTGGGGGCACCGGGCTGGCAGGTCGTGACACCAATACCTGTTCACAAGCTCAGGCTATCTCCTTTTTTAAAACAGATTGTGCCCTGCAAAATTACATCCCAGTTAGTGGATCTAAAAAATCAAGCTCCCAACAGAAGCACTTATTGACCAGTATTGCCATTTAATCCCTGCCAGAATTGATTCTTTGAAGTTCAGGGAGGTATTATTTTTGCCATTAAGTATCTCCACATACCAAGACCAGTAATTTTTCCCTGAAGGAGGTAGGAGGCGTTTGTGCTGATACCGAAGTGTCAAAAAGTACAGAAAATTCTGTCTGTTCTGGAAGTGGTTTTGTGCCTCCTGGCTCAGTGAGTCCGTGTACAGAAGTAGTTGTTTTTTCCATGCTGTTTTCCACTCTCCTCTTTTGTGACTGGAATTGCAGCCTGCAGGAAGTTCCTTAGCAGCACAGTACTGCTAATCTCCCACTGACAATTCCAAACAATTAAGAAATGTCCTAATTTACAGGGGGACAAAACCTGTTGCTGTGAGAATAATGAGTTGCTGCTATGAAAAAATGCATTTATGAATAAGAATACAGTGTCATATTAATGACCTAATTTTAGACTATCTATCTTTTCTTGGCTATGATATATTTATGAATGTAATTGAATCACAACACAGCAAATGAGAAGTCATTGCTATGCTGCTGAGAAGGCAAAGTACAACATGAAAAAGGGTAGGTTTTTTATATAAGCAAAAAAAAATCCCAATTTGTTTTTCCTCTTCATTATGAAGTATTAACCACTGGGTACAGAATTTTCTTAGGAGTATATTGTGTGAAAGTGTTGGTGATTCTTCAAATCAATTTGTAGTCTAGACAGGCTGGAAAAAATTCTGAGAGAAAAATGTAGCTCGATTCAAAGAGAAACACTGAAAAGGTCTATCAAAGTTTTGGTAGCTGGAGCGTTATTCCTTTAGGCATTTCTGTTAATAAAAGATACTCTCATTGAATCCCTTTATTTTCCAGGGTAGCCTGGAACTCTCATCTCAGAGATGCTGCTCAGCCAAATGCTTCTTCAGTCCTCTACAAATCTTTCCTCTGGTGGAAGGTGTCCCTGTCCATGGCAGGGGGATTAGAAGTAGATGATCTTTGTGGTCCCTTCCAACCCAAGCCATTCTGTGATTCTGTGGTTCTGTGATCTGCCTCTTCCCGTTGGTTGTTCTGCTCAAGGCATACAGCCCAAATGTGATAATCTAGAGACTCTGCTGTTTCTTTTGATTTGGAGACCATCAGTGTCACTTGAAACATTTCAGCTGAATTCAGTGGATATAGAAGCAGATTCTGAATATACAGAAAATCATCTGCCTCAGAGTCATCCTCACTGAGATATGTTCATATGGGCTGAATGCTTACTAAAGCATTAGGCAAAAGCACAAATAATCAGCAGGGAATAAGGGCAGATGCACAGGCAATTAGGACTAGTCTTATAAATTTATTAATGTAATTTACAGATTATAGCACTTTGTGATAAATAGAAATATTAGTGAGAGAAAAGAAGTTAAAATACAACCACAGAACACTGCTAAAAATAAAGGCCTCAGAGGAAAATATTAAGAGGAAAAAAAAGATCAAGTATTTAACTTAAAATATAACTACATAGACAAGGAGGAAGACAGTTCAGGTAGTAAAATTCAGATGAAGGGAAAACCCAAAATGCTGCCTTGGAAAGAACTGGAGAAAACAGCGAGCTCAAGAGGTGACACTGAACAGCAAATGAGACATCACTTTACCTTTTGTTTACATACTATGTGATGTGGCAATACAAGGGATGAGAAATACCTTTAGGCTATCTGAAGACACGAGGGAGAAGTGAGAATCCCTCTCCCCATGTGACAAGACAGAAACTATTTCATTAAGCACTGAGCATCTTGTTTCCAAAAATACATTATTGGAATGTGATTGGAAGAAAAAGAAATAAAACAGAAAAACCTTGAAAGATAGTGGAATATACCAAGCTTAATCATAATTAAAAGAGTTTCATAATAATCTGTACTGGAAAGGGTTAAGTGCTGAGAAGGAATGTCAGGACATGTAATCACATGAAATTAAATAAAAGAAAAACTAGAAGTAGTATGAATAATTTGAATAGAACAGACTGAGCAATGGTGGGCAAAAGGGAGATTTTCGCCAAAGACACCAGGGAAAATCCTCATTTTTACACATTTTTAATGTCCACAGAACAGACGGAGTCAGGTTTTTAATGTCTCACTTAAAAGATGCATGCAGATGGTGTTTTTTCATGCATTTGAAAAATGAATTCCTACATTTTGATTATGTTGTCATTAGCAGTAGCCTTACTTGGTAATTAGGATGCTGGTTCCTAGCATGTGTGTGAGAGAGATATATTGAGAAAGGAGGATGTTATCTCTTTGTTTCCACAGGGATATAATTAAGTGCAACCAATAACATCATCAAAACAGTAGAAGAAATTCAAACAATAACTATGCTGACTGGAAATGGCTTATTATTCAGTGAAAAGGAGATGATTTTCATCAGAAAAGGCCACATTATTTGCCAGTACCCGTTCTGACCAAGAAAGAAAAGGAAATTCCAGGAGAAAAGGGGTTTCCCTGTAATAAATGCTATTTTTTTTTCCTCAGATAAGTAACTTTGAACAAGTATCAATTTAGAAATAAAGCTACATGCAATGGAGTATTCCAAGTGAGTTTTTAAAAGAGAGGAGAAAAAACTCAATACCATGAAAAAGCCAAATACCATAAAATGTGTGGCATTAGAGGAGAAAGCAAGAGTGAGAGAGCTGTGAGAGTGTTTCCTCTCTGGAAAGCAGTTTGTGCTTCAGGAATGGCATGTTCAAGTGTCAGTGCAGAACAAGGCCTGCCTGCTGCCTGCTCTTTACACTGAACAACACTCTCAGTTCTCAGAAAAGAAAAAAGCAAAGCAAAAACCAACCCTGAACTCTGAGGCAGTCTTGGAAAGTGAAAGAATGAGTTTCTGTCCATGACACATTTGTTCCAAGCCACAGACTGTGCATGCCTGATGTTTGTTATTGTGATTCTCAGTTTTTGAGCTCCATGTATTTTACAGTAGGTGAGTGTCTGTATCTTTTACAGCACCTGTTAAATATGAAATTGTGCTTCTAAATGTTTTAAATGTACCAAAGCATGACCAGGGCTTTGTCAAGCAAGCTTGATTTGGCCAGAGGAGTTCCCACTTTTGGGGGCTGCTGCATCTCCTGCTCATACCTCTCTGCAGCTGTTATCCTTAGTGCCTGGAGGATGAGTCTCCAGGACAGATACCAAACATGCCTGCAGAGTCTGGTGTTATAAACAAGAAATTATCGAAGCATGCAAGTCTCCATCTTCACTACCTGTCCTTGAATTACTGTGGTCCTTTCCATGCACCTTGTTTACGTTCTAGTTATCTTATTTTCCATCTATGAAAGAGCTGCTGACAAGGATCTGTGTATTTCCTGCCCTAACCCTTTTACCTCTCACATCACCAAATCCCTTTAGTAGTTTCTCAGTCTTTTTCTTCAAATTTAAAAACCTGTCTGCATATTGTCTAGGCTATCTGTTGCATGGTCCATACAGCTCTCTTTTGATTAATTTGAAAATTCAATTTCTGACTTCCCATTTCATCTTCCTGCTTGCACCCTGCTCCTCCTTGCATCTGCCTTTTCCAGTTTTAGTTTCAGATTTTCTTTCTCATCAAAACTCTTTTTTTTTGGTACTGGTCTGTGGGACACCATCTCTTCCCCTTGAAGTCTTTATTTTAATTAATCCCTTGTGTAATTAACTGAGTGCTTTCTATGCTTCTCCAGTTATAGCTGTTTGTATTGCAGTCTCCTTAACACGATTCTCAGGAGAAAGAATTGGCTTTTCCTCTGTTTCTAGGTTTAATACAGATTTGGTTGCAATTTACTTATGGGAGGAGGTGTTTTGTGGGCTGAAGTTCAGCCATAGGGACTAAAAAGGATCATACTGCATCCAAGTACAAACAGAGTGGTGAGATTTCCCAGAATTTTTCATAGACTTCTGGTTAGACCAAGAGCTAAAGAGCTAAATGTTTGAAATAAGTGTAATATACCCAAGACAGTGTGCATTGGTCAGAGGCACACTGGCTCCTCTTTTAAAAATCTCAGGGATTTGTGCTGGAGAAGATTTTGTTTTAGTTTGAACTTTGAACATCGTGGGGATGGGAAGCAGAAATCATCTGTAAAATTGGCTGATTTCTTTCCTTCGCTGAGGAAATCAATGGTATTTTAAAACCAAACTGTGCTGAACATAGGTGTTGCAGCACGAATCTCTTTTTTTCGCTTGAGTTGCCACAGCAACATAAAATTTCCTTTCCCCCACATTACCTTCCCTAAAATATACTTCACAAATTGTCTTGAAAAAAAAGGAAGAAAAGCCTTATATCATGCTGACAAATTGTGCGCCTTGCTCTTTTAGTATTTGGTCTTCTATGGATTTGGTATTATGAGAGCAAAGCTACTTGATGCATAGATAGCTCAACTTTTCAAAATTTGACCTTAAGTAAACGGATGGAAAAGAAAAGTTGAAGCTGCAGTAGCTGCTCTCTCTAGACAGGCTGCAGGCCTAGCAAACCCTCTGCACAATCTGGCAGTACTTGTTAGGGTCTGGTTTGAGTGTGGGTTACAGAGTCTGCCTCTTCCAGCACTGGGAAGACAAAGCAGTAGCCTGTTGGATGTATTATTAGGGAACATGCTGTGGCTTTTAAAGAGGGTTTCTTTCATGTTTTTGTCACACCTTTGCAAGAGCAGTATCAGCTCCAGCACGTTTTGCATTACCAAGTGCATATCCATTATCCTATGAGAGAAAAAAAAATTGACAAGATCCAGATGAAAAGGAATTTGTCTTGGCTATCCTTTGTTGAAGGAGCCACTAGACTCAGACTAATTGTTAAAATAATTTTAATATGCAATGTTTTAGAACAGATGTATAAATCAAATCATTTCAATTTGTTGAAAAATAATCTGTGAAAATAATCTGTGTCTGTCAGTAGGGTCATATCTACCAACAGGACTCTTTCCAATGTCCCTGAGTATGGGGTGCCTGTCGAGAGGTGAGAATTCCTTTGCACTTGCCAGCAGATGAGAGCAGGTTTAGCAGTGGTGGCTGCACTGCACAGCACTGGGGTTTAGCTGCAGCCACCTGTGCTCATGGATGTCACAAGAGCAATGAATTCTCAGTATTTAAATGGGAGCATGGACTGTGGTCACTACTGGACCTCCCTTTTGGAGGAAGTGTTGTGGTAATGAGCTCCTTTGCTTTTTATGAGGTTCGAGGGAATGCCAGCGTGGAATATATGGAAAGGTGCGTGATCAATGGAAGGGTTTATGAAAGCAACCCTCTTCTTTTGTGAGAAGCTTGTTTAACAGCTTGTGCTTCTCTCTATTTTTGAATGACTGAAGTTGTAAATAAAGCCTAGCTTATTTCTACAGGCTGAGAAAGGTGGAACTGCTGACTGGAGACGATAACAACACCTTCAAAAATCACCTATATAGGAAACTTGGTAAATAAAATCGACCTTCCCCACTACTGCTGCCATTTCTGCTTACCTTCTTACCATGCTGTACATGAGTATGTCTAGCAGTAGTTAGGACAGGGAAGAAAATGTTGGTTTTATTCTCTGTGGTGACAAATAGAACACTTAATAGATGACAAATTGGGGAATATTGAATATATAGAGACCTAATCAAATGTGAATCAAGTCAGCCCCACATGACCATGGAGTAAAATGCCAGCTGGTACATGGCCTTTCCATTCTGGCTTGTAATTTATCCTTTGTAATAGATTGTGACCACTTTTAATACAGCTAATACTTGCACTTAACTAAATAAAAACCCTCTCAACAACATCAAACCATCAGTTTTTGTGTAATAAATACTTCTTCTTGTGGAAAAGTATCATAACTTTGAGTACAAGTGGAATTGATATTCGTTTAGTTATACTAAAGAGCTGAAGAGAGATTTGCAGCATTGATCTTACATCTGAATTTCTGTTGGATGCTTACGCCTGTGCCATAATGAATTAATTTTGATGGAATCCAGAATGGAAGCAAGATTCTATAGTCGGGATAGAAAAATTCTGTTAGGCAACTATTTTCTTTCTTTTTTGTTTCAAAGGAGATAAATTTCAAGAGTCATGATTTTTTCATATAGGCTTACTATATCATTTTGTCTTACTTAAGCTATAGAAAAATTGGTGTAATATTAGATAATATGTCTTGTGTGACAAAAGAACCCTAAGTGCATGCACACATACTTGCATGTGTGCATACTCAAGCTTTCAATATGACACTTGCCTAGCAAAGCTTTTCTCTTGGGATTTTATTGTAATTTATGAAAATGAATGTGTTACATGTGTAACATCTATACAGGAATAAAAACTATCATTTTTCTGAAAGCAGATAAATAGTCTTTTTGAAATAAAAGCCGATGTTGTGCCAGTTTCAAGCATAATAGAAATGAAGAAAGCTTTTCTTTAAAATCGGTTGGAAAAAGCTGGTGTCAGCCCTTAGAGAGACATTTTCCTTGTTCCTTTCATCACTGACTGACTTATAATTTTCTTCTCTAAGAAGCATTAGTTTTTTTATGAAATCTTTCCAGCTTTACTTTTTTTTACCATGACAAATTATTTCAGAACAGCTTCTTTACATGTAACTGTAGAGTTATCTGCTCTGTTCTAAAAATACTGTCAATCTGAGGCACTGATTTTGCATTCCCTGAAACCATCTCTAAGCCACACAAACCTCACAGAAGTTAATAGGTTTGACCTAGTATTTCAGAAGCCAACAGTGAAAAATGAATACCATTAGAAAGTATTGAAAAACACGTATCTCATTTCAGAACAATGAAAACATTTTTATTGTTTTGCAGTTGGCTAGGAAGGGAAAGAATCATTAATATATTCTAGTCACTTTTATGACCTTTGCATTTTCCAACATTTAAAACCGTTTCATTATTTTAATAAGAAACAAATTTCCAAATGCACTTGCAGGAAAGCTTTACATGTCACTATTCAAACAGATCTTTTACTGACAACCTTCCCTCTTCCATCTGAAGGCAATCTCTCTAATTGTGATGTTCCCTCAAACAAGATGCAAGGTGAAATCGTGGTCCTTTTCAGCCCATCAGAAAACCCCACTGACATATCTAGGAGATATAAATGGAAAAGGTAATATAAACGGCAAAGTTAGTTCTTATAGAAGATCAAATCAAAATCAGTGTTTTCACAGCTAATACAACTAAACAATAAGGATCCCCTGGTGCTTTGACAAATGTTAGTATGCTATGTTTCACAAGATGCATTTGGAGTCGCTGGGTCCAGTTCTTCTGCCAATGCCAACACTTCTCACAGATGTCTGCTTTAAAGGTGAAATTACATAACTGAGCTCAAAGAGAGAATGGTGGCTAAAACATGAAAGCTGCTGCTAAATGGTGGTCTCAAACTGACAATGTTGGGGTTTTTTTTCTGTATTTTAGAAAAATAATTTCTGACTTTGCTTTATGCGTGATGTCCGTAGGGCAAATACATTAATTTCTAAAAGGGCACCATGTGGGAGTTTTCAGGTGTTCTGAGTGTACAGCTTGACATGCCAAAGTGACTCTGGGCAGCATCTTGGAGGGGAAACTTAAAAACAATAGAAAAGGTTGTCTAAATAGTCCCTGGCTTCTGACAATATAAAAATCTTTAAAACCATATTAAAGTGATACAATGATATTCTATTGGACGTATTTTCTTGTTTTCTGATGTCATCCTAAAATGTCTCAGGGTTAAAAACAAGGCTGAGTGAGATGGCAAGAGACAGGGCACCATGTGTTTTCACGGTGCAGCATCCATTATACATGAGCAGAATAGCAATCACTCAGCTGCAATCATGGTAGGCATGGCTACTTTGCTTACAAGCTCATATTTCATTTATTGATGGCATCTTTCATTCCAAGACCCTGAGCCTCCACTTGTTTCTCTGCAAGTATAACTATGCACCTGAATGGTTATGGTGACTTCAATAGGAGTTTCTCACATGTAGAAATTTAAGCATGAGAATGGAGTGTTTACAGAACTTAGGCCAAAAGCTGGAGGTCACCGAGCTAGCTGGGAAAACTGGCAATATCACAGTAAAGTGAACCAGTCAAAAATTGCATAAAAACACATAAACCCAGCAAATCACACTGCATAAGTCACCTGACAAGCAGCTGATCACAGAATGATGCTGTGTGCTGCTGCATTCACCTTTCCTTCCCTGTGTTCATTCACATTAACGAACAATAATTATGTTAGTAAGATTGTCCTGATGTTAAGTTATGGGATAGGTATTCATTAAAACAGAGATGCAGCACTCCTTCCTGTATTTATTAAAACTTAAAGCCTCCAATGGTGTCAAGCAAACTGCAGATACCCAGTATGCAGCATTTGAAAAGCTGGAATTTGCTTTATTGCACTACTCTGGGTTTTTTGTCTCACACTGGAAGAATGGGAATCTCTGAAAGCACCAGACTTTTACATTGTTTCTGTCAGCTTAATTGCCGTAACATGCATTTGGTTTCAGATCAATTGCTATTAAGAGCAAATGGCACAAGAAAATTGATATACACGACGATTTATTTCCTTAGACAACTGTAAAATACTACATGCTTTTTGGATTGAGATGTCACATTTGGCTCTCATTAGGACTGGAAGGCTAAGGTGTAACAAGCATTGGTTCAGTTGTTCAATAATAATTTTTTCCATGCAATGAATCCTCCTTATCTTTCATTAACTGCCAATCAAGCCCTGCAGCTGCTGAGTGCCAAAATATATTCTTTGTTATTAGCATTAAAAATACTATTAAAACTCAGACTGAGACATGAAGGAAAATACCCTTTCCTGGAAAAATACATTTTTGCTTCTTCCTGCTGGAAAAACTATTTGAGTGTGCTCACTGCTCAAAGAGATGTGAGGTGCTATGAGACTTGGACTTGTCACACTAAAACTCGATGCCCAAAAGGATACTTTGCATGGTATAGAGCAAAATTAAGTGCTTAAGCTTATCCTATAGAAACAGCTGAGAATTTGACACGTTGTGTGTGTCTGTGAATCTGTTCACTACTTCAGTAGACATGCTTATTTAGCATAATTTAATAGGAACAACAGCTAAAGAAAGGTTTACCATCTAATAGTTTTCCAATAAGTGGAAATTTGCAAGTGATTTCAACATTTGCAAACTGGTAAAGGAAGAGGAATCGTGTATGAAGACATTTTGAGCTCCCTTTCCTCCTTCTTGCTGCAGATATTTCTCTCTCCCCTGTATCAGACATAGACATTGGCCTCAGCATTTAGGGGTCTAGGAAATAGCAGCAGTCTCTGCTCTGCAGTGTTAAGTACTACAGCTTGGGATATGTGTTCCATGGAGGTCCCAGCAAGAGGGACTGGAACTGGAGTTTCTGAGACATCTGACCTGCAGCGTCCCTTGGAGGGGGAAGCCAGAATCCTGGAGGGAGCAGTGAGACTCCGAGAGATGTATGGATTCTTCCTGGTGTCTGTGCTATGCTGAAGTGCCCACGGTTTCTACTCTAACCCGCCCTAAAAATATACTGTACAAGGCTGGGACAGAGCTGCTTCTGTGAGAAAGTTTGTGGAGTCTCCCTCACTGAAAATGAAAAGTGGAGCTGGTTCTGAATTAAAGAGTTAAGTATTTTTAAAAATGGAAAGTAGATCTTGCAAAGAGATTCAAAGGACATGAATATTTTTTTCCAGATCCAGGAAAAAACCCTTTGTATGTGCTGTATGACAATGTTTCTCTAATGTAAAAAAAGAACTTTCTAGATGAACTCACAAAAGTGAAACAATAAATTCACATTTAAAATGTGTTAAAATGTGCTAAAAGCAAAACCACTTCCACTTGTGGAAAACACTCATATATTTTTAGCTACAAGTAGAAAACTTGAAGATTTTGAAACAAAAAGTCTTTAAGAAAAGCTCAAAGAAGTCTACATAGAGCCTAGTTTAACTTCATCAAATAAGTCAAAACAGAAGAGATGACTCACTTGCTCATTTTTCATTTACATGTGAGATTTTTTTGAGACTCTTGTTGTGTCTCCATCTTGTAGTTGAAAGGCTACAGGGATGGTGGGCATTCAGGGGCATCCATGCCAATAAGTCACTGCTGTGTGTAGCATCAGATATATCTTGTCTTCTTTTGACACTTACGCCAAAGGAAAATATGTAGGTATCCCTAAATCACCCCTCACGGTGGAATTCACATGTGTTCAGCAGATCATAGAGTGGGAAGCAGCCATTGCCTTGCCATACAGTACTACTCCTGTACTTTCTATATTTTTGGAGCTCTCTGTCATGGACTCTCTTGTTCTCCTTCCATTTTAAGAATTTAGAGGGCTGCAATTATGAGATTATCGAGCACTTAACAACCTTTGGTTGTCATAAAACCTGTCTACAGATGACAGATGGAGGAATGGTGGGACAGGGGTCTTGCCCATAATCACAGCAGGTTGTGGTGAGCAGAGCAATTGGTCCTGCCTGTCCTGAACACCAGGGAGTGATTTAAAACTCGTTGTTCCTGCACGTAGCCACATGTGCATGCAGTTCCTGTGCAAAAGGGGAAAAGATTTTCTCATCTCCATAGGAATTAAAAGGTTCACTTTTGTTAATTCCACTGTCCTTAGGAAAAGGGTATGGTCCTCAGCACTGAATAAAACCAAAAGATATCCCAGGGGAATCTTATAATGAATAGTGGTAATAAACTAATACCAGTAAATCAAAGGTAGTGCAGGCAGATGAACACAATATAATTCACAATACAGCATCTGAAATGAAAATCGTGTGGATTATTCAGAGATTAGCTGTGAAAAAAGCATAAATTTTTGAAGTATTGCTTGTCTTGGGTACTAGTTAACAGGAAAAAAAGGTTGTCAGGGATGCTAAATGTAATACCACCACTTAGCCACCTCCAGATATAAGGTGTTCTAGAAAATGTAATGGAAATCAAAAAATTCAACTTCATTTATGTAGTCACAAGGTGGAGTGTTTCAGAAGGCAGCAGTGGATTTGCAAATAAACAGAAGTGCATCTTTATAAGTGCATTAGCTTGGTTAAATATGTGCAGCAATATGTACAGTGCTTCTCTTATTAGGAGGTTTGGTTAAAAACAAATCCACACCACAAAGGCTGAGTATCAGTCTGGTTAATACCAATTTCAAACAATATTGAACATATTTTCCCCAATATATAATAAGGCAAAAGTGTAAGAGAAAGTTTCATTTTATGTAATGAGAATATGGAACAATTTTTAATGGATGTCACTTCTTGTGTTGACAATATTGGTGAGAATGAGGAATCTTAATAAATGAGGTTCATGTAGACATTGAGGGGCAAATTCTGCAGCCCTTTAGGCTGTTTCATATTCACAGACTCCAATAAGGTTGTGTCAGGGTAATTGAAAGAATACTTGGGCTTAGGATCTTAAACTGTGATGCAAAGCATATTCAGGGAGAACCAGGGATATTTTTTCTCCTTAATTCCCAAAGCAATAGTATTTTCTATTATGGGAGTCAGCCTTGGTTCTTAGGATAAGTTACTGAGCTTTAAAATGTGGGAAAGTATATGTTAAATATTTTAAGTATTTAAAAATTTATGTATTAAAACTTAATATTTTTCAGATATTAAATGACTTAGAAGAGGTATAATTAGAGTATGTTTATTCTTAAAGTGTAAGAAAAAATCTGCAAAACCCTCCAGAAATGTTTCCATCTCTCTGGCTTTGGCTCCGGGCATCAGTTAAGAAACTGCAGGTGTGTACAAATATTCACATACCCATGTACACGTATGAACACACACACACAGAATTCTGAATGTGCTTAAATGTTCCATTTAGTTTTACTGAAAGTAAGTAATGGCACAGGGAATAAAGTTTTCTGCACCTTCACCCATTTATGGAACATAAAGAGAAAAACTCCTCCTACATGACAGTCCTATAAACCGGCCCTGCAGCCAGTCAGGTTAGTAGAAATCAGTCCTCAGCTTTCATATTTTCATGCTCACAGATCCTTAAATGTCACATCTAGCACAAAGTGCCCAGAATGTTTCCTACGACAAAACAAAAAAAATTAAAAAGGAAATATGAACTATAATAAACTGCAGCAAAACACTGTGTGTTGCTATATTGACAGTGGTATGTTCTTTTCTTTGGTCACTTTGTTCTGTTTTGGTTTTCTTTCATTTGCATGTGCTTAATAGCAGGCTAAAAGTACAGTAAGACTATAACAGGGTTATCAGATGAATTGTCTTTCACTTTCATCCAGCTAGAAATTCTGCCAAAATATTATATGGCCAAGATCTATCTGGACTGGGAACAAAATTCCCAGCTAACCCAGCTTCCAGAGGAAAATCATGAGCCATTAAGCTTGTGAAGAATTCTTAGAATTCAAAAAATCCTGAAGTCTTGCATGGTGAAAAGCTAGTGAGTATCACACGAACTTGAACAAGGTACAATCAGTTCTCTATATGACATCTATTTGGGTTGTGAAGTTAATGTGGTGCAATTTCTAATCTTGCCTCCCAAAATAGAGAACAAATTTAAATATGAAACTTTCCTCCACATGGTCCTGAACTAAGTGAGTCAATTGTTGTACAAGGATAGGCTGAAACTGGCCTTTTTGGCTAATGTCTCTTCTATTTGTTTGTTTTCTTTTAATTTGATCTTAAAAAGAGTGAAGGAGACATCAAAAGGAGGGTTTCACAGAATTGATATCTTTTCCTTTGCGAACCATATCTCAGATTAATGATACAATCAGATAATACTTGATTTAATCATCTTTGAAATGGTCTTTGCAGTTATAGGAGGAGGGATAAATAGTGGCAGAATCTTAAGAATAGCAAGTTTTAAAAGCTACAGTAGTCAGCAGTTGGAAATGTTAATTGGGTTTGTGTGACCACTTTTACAGGTCATTTGAGCAGTGCATCCTGCCATCTTATATAAAACCATTGCAAATTAATGGGGGAGGTAGATAAAAAACTCCAAAGAGAACACTATCAATTGTGTTATTTTGCAATTACACCGATTTATGCATGGAGCTGCAAGGACTTGCCAACAGTAACTAACTCTTCTAGCACTGCAACATTAGTACACCTATTAGCTCTATTTGTCTGTGTAAAAGCAGACAAAGGGAATAAATAATCTTATCTGTCACTTTCACAGGCTGGAGAGGAAGAAATGAATGTGAGTTTGTTTTGAGGGGATTTTTTTATGGTGTTTTGGTTTTTGTTTAGTTATTTATTTGTTTTTCTTCAACACTCATTCATTTGATTTTGTTTGGACCAAGATATTTTAATGGAGATGAACCAAGCCCACTAAAGATAGCAAAACCCAGCTCTGCAGCTGAAGACATCGTGGGCACTTTGAAAACATACAAGTGCTCTGCTTTACAACTTCAGTCAACCTCTGAAGGGCATCATTGCTTTCAATGTTATCCTCTCCACTTGTTATGACTCCCTAATATAGCTTATACTCGCAGGAGCTCCTAACAATTTGCCCAAGGTCAGTCAACAGGGCAGCTGAAGAGGTGGAAAAATCAGTTTTTGATTTCTTGTCCCCTTCTTCTACCAGCTACTGGACTATCATAAAACACAGACCATTTCAGGCTTTTTGCGGGGGAAGGGGAACATGACAGCTTCCTTTTCAGACACCAGAAAATACTTTAAAGAATTGGTTTCTCTAGCAACAGGAACAAGGAAAAAAAAGGAGCTATCATAATTTTTTCCCCACCTACTAATTTTTTTTTAATGTGGTAAAGCAGATGGCTTGGATAATGCAGGTGTGACAGATTCTGATTTATTGACTGTAGACAGAAATACAAATACAGAAGCGTATGCACTCTTCTGTGCTCTGTAGCACAATAAAAATAATGGCTTCAGACTTCATGCTTCTTTTAGGTTCTACTCATGTGTATCGACAAACACCATTATTTATTGTTAGGGCAGGTTGATGGCAGAGCTCGCTGTGTGTGGAAATCAAAGGCAGGCCAGCCAGGTACTTCCCACACCCTCTACCTTCCCTGACACCACTCCATGAATTCCCAATTTACATCTTTGACAGACATATATTTTATTGACCTGGCCAAATACTTTCTCTTAAGATGTTTTAAATCAGTCAGTACCAATGATATACAATGTCAGAGGACTCAACCTTTTGCTTTTGCCAGGAAAATTAAAAATGTCTTAATGATCTCTTTTTAGTGACGATAGGAAGGAGGTTATTCTTTTTATGACTGTACCTGGCCCATGGCTATTTCCTGTATTTCTCCAGCTGCTGCAACATTGAGTGTTAGTGGACAGAAAACAAGATGTTCTCTTCAATGAAATGCTGAGAACCACATGATCCCTTTCTCCTGAAGCTGCTGACGCTGGTACATGTGGTAACTTGGTCAGTACTTCCAAATTGCAGGAACAGCTTCAGCACTATGTGCTTGAGTTTTAGTCAGTGCACTCAGTACATTGCAGAGGATGTGCTGAGGTCAGATTGGAGCAGTGATGGTATCAGGATCTGGGCTGTTCTCAGGATTCAGTTTCCACCACCTATGGATCATGTATTTGCAGGCAAATAATTCCAGCACCATTACCAGGCAGTTTTGATACAGCAGTGCCACCAGTCTCTCTGCAGCAGACCTACTGGGAGAATAGTAGTGGAGAGGAAAAGAACATAAAGGAATATGAAGCCATTTTTCTGGTTCAGTTTCAGACTGTTTTCAGTTCAGAGCGACTGTAATGAACCTCAAAGTAGCTAAAAAAAGTTTGCAGGATTGCAGAAAAAAATTCTCTTGCTGGGTGAAAACTTCCACTGAACAATTGGATAAGAAGAAATGAGCTCTAAGTAAAGCCAGAGCAGCTGCAGAAACACTGGTGCTTTGGGGAGATCAAGGAGCAGGTGGTGAGGTTCTCTGACAAGGTGGAGATTGCTGAGCAGAGGCAGCCTCAGATCACAGCTGCACAATGTGCACAGCACTCCATCTGCCAAAGAAAGGGAGAAGGCCTCCCAGAGGACCAGCAAATTGGTCTTTTAGGGTCCTGACAACAGCCAGTGATAAGTAAGGGGTTTGTTCAGTGCCAAGGAGACTCCGTGGAGGCCTCTGGGCTGTAGACCTTTGAGAGCCAGGCTAGAGAGTGTGGGAAAGGCGGGAGTGAACTTAGGGCAGGACTGGAGAAGGTTCCTTTTCTCTGCTGTACATTTGCAGAAGACTTGCTCTGGAATGGCTGCTAAATAAAATGGCTGCTAAATAACACCTTCTAACGGGGTGAAGGGAGATAATTTTTAAATATTTACTGTGACCTTATGTGCAGTGTGTGTTTTATGTTTTATGTAGCTTTTCATGTGTTTTTAACAGAAAATCAAAAAAAATAAATTAATGGGATATTTCATACAATCATTTAAACATGTGATGTGTCTCCTCATGGAGTACACCATACTTTTTTGTCCTAATATAACTTTTCCTGGTGAATTTTAAAGACAGAGGCAATTTTTCAAGTGCTATGGTTTCTTACTAAAAATACAAAATCTCAAAAACCGTTGAAGTCTTTTTCTGAAGTTCTAAAGTCCTGAAGTTTTTCACTATGTCAAGCTTGTCTAAAGAAATTTTTAGATAATATATTTCTACTGGGTAAAGCTATATTTTAACTGAAGTTCTACCTCACCGGTATAATGAATAAGAAGATAGTAGAAGCAACATTAAGACTAACGGAAAATTAGGACAACAGTGAAATAATTTGAAATTATAATTTCAAACTCTTTTACTTTAGAGTATTTTCTTAAAAATACATGTAGTTTTTTGCTTTAAAGCTTTCAAATGCATGATTTTTAAAAATGTAAGTCTAATTATCCTTCAGAAAACTTGAGAAGTTTAATAGTGGGACAGCAACCCGGCTGGAGCACAAAAAGGGGCTCTCAGAAACCATTTTTAATTCCCAGTGGAAGAGCTGTGCCTGCAACACTGGAGACACAGCAGCACAAGTAAAGTTGTGGGTTTTTTTCCAGTCCTTCATCCCTCTCTCTGTGCCCTGCTCTCTCCACTGTAATTTCAAGCTGTCACTGAGAACCCATAAAGATGATAAATGGTCTTTTTTTGTTGCCTCATGTGCTGCTTGACATCACATCCCTCAGAGCACTGCTGCAGTGTCTTGCCAAGGGCTATTGTGGATGGTGTGACAACATTCTGTGGGTCCCACAGGACAGGCTGGGCTCAGGGTCCCCACTGCCCTCCCTTTCACTGTGGGGTGTGTGTGGGGTGTGGGTGGCACAGCAGCTCTGTGCTGGAATGCCAACACCCCATGGGGCACTTTGAGCTCAGATTCTCTTTTCTTCTATCCCTGCAGACATGCACAAAGTTCTCAACTTGAAAGGCTGACAGTATCTCATATTTCTGACTTACTGAAGATGTAATGCAACCTATTTATTCCCTAATGGCATTCAGGCAGCTTCTGTGTCCATAAAGGCAAATTAAAATTGTATGGAAATCCTGTGCTTAGTAGTTGAAAAGGCAACTGTAAAATATGCCATATATGTGAAGGTGGAATGTTTTTAAAGGCAATTAATAAAATGACATGAAAACTCTGGTGTCCAAAAAAGGCAAAATTATAAGATAGATAGCAGCTGTATCTGGCCTTCATCAAATTTAACATTCTTTCCCCTACACGTTTGCATGATAAAGTTTTCTAATGTGAATGTGCATGCAAAGGCTGAGGTAGTCACAGGGCTGAATTCAAAGGGAAGGATTGCAAAGTGGGCTGGGAGCTGCAGCAGTTTCTGGTGGAGGGCTGAGAATGTTCAAATACACCCATGGAACCTGATCTGGGACAAAGTCACCCTCTGTGGTCAATGTTTTTGCCAGATGGGAGCAGGCATGAAACTCAGAAATGGCAACTCCTCAGATGCAATGATACCTAGCATGCACCTAAAAATAAATAAAGCCAAGGGAATTTCACAACAGACAGTAGCTTTTTCTTTTTAAAATAAACACTATGACTTTAACAGAAAGAGTTCAGGTGAGCAGTTCTTCTCTGCAAACTGTTAGTGCTGGTATCTACAGAACTGGAGGCCCAAGCTTTCCAGAGGCTGAGTGGTCATGGCAGCATCTGGTCTTCCCACTTGTGTCTGCCTTGGCTTTTGCACTGCTTTAAGGTTTTACTTCTTCCTTTCTGTTTGTAGAGGTCCTGAACTGCCATCACTTCTGGAGGCTGAATCTATATCTGCTTCGCCTTACTGCTGTGGGACTAAGTTTTGGTCAGTCCCTTGTAATAGTCATGGAATTGTAGAATCATAGAATGGTTTGGGTTGGAAGAAATCTAAAGATCATCACGTTCCAAAATCCCTGCCATGAAACCTGCCAATAGACTAGGTTGCTTCATCTAACCTAGCCTTGAATGCTTCCAGGGATGGGGCATTCACCACTGCTCTGGGCAACCTGTTCCAGTGACTCACCTGTGAGGGAGGTGATATTGACATATGATCTAATAAATTCCTTGTGATACTGGAGTTTCCTGGAGAGCCCATCTGAACCTTTTTTCTGCACTGGCACTCCAAGTTGGATTAGTAGTTTTGATGTCAAGCGGCTAGTCCAGTAGGGAGGGTTTTCCAAAATGTCCTTATGATAGCACTCTGCCCCCAGGAATCTCTGAACATTCATTTTTTCTCCCTGGGCAAAGAGATCCTTACTCTGCAGAAGACATCAGTCATGCTGCCTGCAGTTTGCAGATGCTGAGTGCAGGAGCAGGTGACAATGTAGGGAGTGACAAAAGCTCTTTGCCAGGGCTGAGACTGTGTGGAAGCCCTGGGATGACACAAGAGCAGTGAAACAGCAGCTAAGGTCAGGCAGGGAGTTTTCCGTTGTGTTTAAGACAGGCAGAACACCAGTATGCAAATACAACACATATATATTGGAAAAATGAAATCCCACTATCCATGGGGAATTTTAGAAAACCACACTAGAAACAGTGCAAACATGACATTCTGAGACTCAGGAAAACACTCTCCTAATCTCTGAATTTCATTGCTCGTGCACACATCTTATTTTAGAGCAAGAAATAATCTGGGCCTGATTTTTAATATGTAACAAAACCCTCCAATTAGTCACAGAGTATGCACACACACAGAGACACACAATGCAGCAATAATTTTTTTTCCAGATGAGGAAATCCAAATTGCATAAACTTTAAAATGAAAAGCGAAAAATAAAATATATGCTAAAGTATTTAAAAAGGAAAAATCTACTACATCATGGGAGGAAAATTCCTCAGATTAATATTTTCTTCCTGTTCACTTCTTCAGAGAAATCTGTTTAAATGTGTGTGAAAATATTATGTCAGACACTCTAAGAAAACAAACAAAAAGCTCCTGGTATATAAAAAAAATTCCCCAGAGAGAGAAATCAACTTATCTTCCAAGTAACACCTGTGATTTCATTACACCTGTATGAATTAGAAGGGCTTATTAAGATATTATAGTTTGCAGTTATGAGAATAATGCTGCCTAATTGTGTTTTGAAGAGCTTTTAAAAAGTTGGGAAGAGGAAGAAACCACTTTAACACCTCTTCTACTTGAAAATGAATTATTTTCATAAAATGCAACTTACATTAACTGCAACTGCATGTCATTGGCTTTTTTTTTTTTTTTCAGTATATGTTAAATCTTTTTTCTTCCCTGCTGCAGCATGAAATGCCTGCAAACGCAGCCTGGGGAATTGACTGACTAATTATGTAGCGAAAGTAGTAAAATGGAAAATGGAATATGGATAAAATATTATCAAATGAACAGGGTGAGCAGCTTCAAAGATGGGGCTATTTTTATTTAAGTTATACCACATTTGATTTTCTTCATGAACTGTGCAAAGTACAATATGTTCAGACAGAATGTCACTCTAAAGCAGACAATAGCCTTTTAATAATTCAGTCTCTATCAGGAAAACTCAAAATCAAACTTGACCCTGTTTCTCAGTTTAGAGATGTATTTTATACTCTCTGCAGGCTTGTTAGCCAATCACCCATCATGGCTTTCTGAAAAAGAGGCACTGTAGGAAAAGGATGGAAGGAGAATACATGACAGATAATGTTGGAAATACATTGTTTATTACACTTGAGACATACTTTTTTCTGCTTGACTTCCCAGTGAAATAAGACTTATGCAACTGTATCTTTAACTTTGAAATCCATTAGATAACTTTGGTTGCATCTAAATGGGAACAAGGGGTTCCTGCTATTTTTATATATATACAAAATTATACAGTGGAGCAGAGGAAAAGGAACAGATTCTAACTAGGAAAGACATCAGTTTAGGATCAAGCACTGTGCTTTCTGTCCACTGTGCCAGTCACCTGACAACTCATATTGACCTGCCAGCCAATATGTGTGGATTGTGGTATAGGATGTGGTGTGGGCTACATTCCAACCAGTCAGAGAGAGTGATGGGGGAGAGCAGTTAGGAGGGCACTGGAGGAAGATGTGTGAGGTCACAGAGCAGCACTCACCTGTATTACAGCTCCTGCTCTTAACACAAATTCCTTTTACTCCAAATTCGGCTTTAAGGTGGCGCTGTTACATCTATCTCCAGTGATATTTTTTCCACTGCAGGCATATCTGATGAGAATCACTGTACTACCTGTCTACAGTTTAGTCTTCTAATCAAATCATCTGGATCCTTTTATTTCAGTGAAGGTTGAGAAGGACTGTCCTTCCATGGGATCATTCATGTTGTCTACCCAAGAGTGAAATAAATTATCTTCTGAAGAAATCATTCTCCCCCTGATGAAAGAGGTCATCTAAATGACTGGCTTAGACTTGACAGCTGACTTCAGGGAGCATAATGGTGATATCAAATACTCTAGTTACTGATGAGCATCTTCTGTTCTCACTCAATATGGCTGGAAATAGATGGTCTCTACACGTGCAAGAAGTTAACCAAGGGACCTTGACTTTCTGGAGTCCTTCCTTGAAGAAGCATAAACCCTCCTAGCTGTCTAGTGAATAGCTACAAGAAACATAATGGTGACAGATCTTCACATTTGATTTCTATGCTGGTTATACTGCCAAAAATTTCAGTGTGGGAGAGTAGTTATATTAGGATATTGGCTTAAAATCAAACAGCCAGTCTTGTAAATGGAAGGAGTATTCTCTCCACATATTTCCCTGTTTTCCACAGAGGGGATGAACAGTGAGATCATGAAGCTTGCTGTTAATAAAAAAGTGTCATCACAGTCTCAAGATACATCAAATGTGATGATGATTCAGAGAGTAACAGAAAGATAATAGCATGCAATGAAGTGCACATATCCTGTACTGATAAGTGAAATGACAGAAGAAAAATTAATGTCTGCATGTGTAAAAGAAATATTTGTTGAGCAAACCAAAACCAGGCCCTGTCCATACCTGAAATGGGGCAGTCCTAGAAGAAGGGTTTGGGAAAAAGCAACTACAAGGGGAATATGACATGGCAGGAAGAGGGTTAATGAGCAGCAACAATTCACTCTTTTTCAAAGAAGAACTATGATGTCTCTTGAAACAACTAAAGAAAACACTTTTTTTTTTTAGTGACCAGATGTAATGATGCCATGTAACTCTTCCATGGGATCTGCAGAGGTCAAAGCCACTCTCAGGTTACAGCAATTGTTAAATCAAAATGTTAAATTGTTAAAAATGCACGACATAGTCAAACACTGGCTGCTGCAGGCGGAGGGGGTACACCCTTGCTGGGCTCTCTCGTGGGTAGCAGACATTTCCTAGTTGCTCACTGCTGCTGCTGCCAGGGACAGGCCCCAGCCCGGGTGACACTGTGGCTCCTCTTGCACAGCCCCTCTGTGCCCAGCCCATCAGCACAGCCAGAGCTATCCCACAGCATCAGCTGCCCAGAACCATCCCAAGCATCCAACAGACGCATGTCATCACTCTTCAGCACTTGTTATTGTAGCCTGTGTCAGATTTTCCCACCTGAGTTTCCAAGTTACTTACTGAAGGTGAATGCAGCACTGCCTGAGGAAGCAAACAAACAAACAAACCCGAACACCTGAAAAATCTGCAGGATAAATACATTCAGGAAAATTTTATTTTTCACCTTCTCAAGCCAAGAAACTGATTTTTTCTGGATAATGAACTTAGTAGCAGAGTTGGTGTTTATATGGGATATATCCATTCAAATGTTAGAAGTGACAAATCTATATTGCTTTTTACATTTTCAGCTATTTAGTCAGTAGTTACTTTCCTCTTTTTTTTAAATTTATTTAATTTTAACACTGAATTGTTAGATTCACTTCCCAGTGCAAAATGCTAAAAGAAAGCTTTATGATCAATATGACATTTTTTCAATAGTGGAACTGTTTGGTTATATCTAGTGATCATGTAATATTCCTGTTATTAGATATCATATTGCTATTTTTGCATCTAAAAATGTCTAAGCATGGTACAGTTTCTAATTTCTTTCCAAAGATATATATCATAAGCAGAATAACATGAATGGGATGAAAGGACTGATTGAGAACTTAAATGAGATTGTCTGTGTGCACCTTCAAGGCTTTGTCAAAAAATTACATACTATCCCCAGTCAAAGATTAGGTAAATGAAGTACATACTGGTTTTAGGGGCTCTAGGGTTGATAAGACTATTGAGGCAATCACAGATTTAAAGTTACCTAGATTAGGTGTTGGAGATTCCCAATTGACAGAGGAGGTGAATGTTCCTTCTCTTGAGGATAAGAGTGAAGATCACATTATTCTTTCCCTTACTGGATTTTCTCCAGGTACCAGCATAGTTCATGGGTTTCTAAACAGTCAGGACTGGTCTGATCAATTTACTGTCACAAGTTCCTTACATCCTCACAATGGGGTGGTTTTTGTGCGTTAAATTTCAGGAAGAAGAATATAAATACAACTTGATACCTGTCATATGTATTTACAATGATAAGAAGATGTGCATTTACAGAGTGGCTATGAAAATGTGAGTTTGCTTCCAATAATTATACCTGCACCTATGAAGGAGAAGTTGTAATAATACAGTAGAGCTTTCCATCCTGTTTTTAAAGAAAAATAGGCAACAGGTTGACACAAAGCTTGTAAATTCCTGGGAAATATTTTTTCATATATTGTCTAAGCAACAATGGCAGTGTACTGATAAACACACTCCTGCTGTGTAATGTGCATTTCTGCCTGGGTTCACTACAAATTTTCACAAATGACAGGAAAGAACTTGTTTTTCTTGGTATTGTTGAAATATGCAAGCGGCTGTACTGAAGACAGTATTATTTTACTCATCTGTACCAGGGAGGTTTAGAGTGGTTTCTGTATAATTTAGTTCTTAACAGTTCCATGTGTGGCAGCAGTGTGGAGCTGTAACAGCCTTTCAGCTCTGTGTTTTGTGCTGCAGTGAAGCATCTCTGCCTTTTGTTATGAAATTTTAAAACGTATTTAGTGATTTGGGACAACAGGCACATAATGTATCTGAAACTCTTTAGGTGGTCAAAAGGGAACGGTGAATGCTCAGATGCCAGCCTCAGCGTCCCTTCAGGAGAGCTGGCTCCTTGTGGGTATCCGTGAAGTGTGTCCAAGGGTGAGGCTTTGCCCCTAGATGGGATCCCTTAGCAGAGGGCTAATGTAGAAATTGACGGATAAATATTTTTAAAGGATGCCTCAGACTCACTGGATTGTTACCAGCCTTTGACATTTTCTCCTGTCTCTTAACAGCAAGACTGCCTTGTGGTGGTCAGTGTATTTTTGCCAGATACTTTAAATTAGACTGCTAAAGCTCTATTTCAGTTTGGGAGTCTACACTGTGTTTCTGAGATGCTTGGATGTTTTCAGAAATTCTCAATGCCTATTCTGTGATGAGCTGTAGCCTGACAAAAGTATCTCATAAAATTGTAATATTATTCTTTAATGTTACTCACAAGCTTCAGTGCCTCTCTTCCCTGCACTTTAAATTCCTACCATTTTTATTTGATTTCTAATAAAAAAGACCATTAGTAATAATGGTCCCTTGAAACATTCAGCTTCAGATTTCACCCAGCTACAGTCTGGCCTTGTTAGGTATTTCGAGCGCTGGTGAGTAACAGGCAAAGTGCATTTACTGTCAAATGTCTCATCTGAAAGGGCTCACAAGAGAAGGAATAGGGATGAATGAAATTATTTTAATTCAATTACTCCTAAAGACAGAATCAATACAACTATCTTTTTTGCTGAGGCAACAAGGCAGAGAGTGACCCTCCCCCTCCCAAATCTTTGCTGCAATTTTGAGCTGCTTCTTTTTTTTTTTTTTTCATCTGTTTGTCTGACCAAAAGAGTGAGATATGTCACTTTTGACTGGGACCATTAAGTCATGAAAGTGACTTGAAAAACAAGGAATTTATGCTTCTGTCAATGTAAAATAGAGATCTGGCTTGGCCGACTTTAAAGCTTGCAGCCTAGTCTATAATATACATAGTATATATAGTATATATACTATATACACTATATATATACACTATATAGTATATACACTATATAGTATATATACTATATATAGAATATATCTCTGGGGACTTTCAAAGTTCAGAGATTTACAACAATCAAAATAGAGAAAAAGAATCTTAAAAAAGCCCCTAGGTAACTTTGGTTGCAGAAATCTGGGAGAAAACCTTAGCCCCAATAAAAGCAGTGACTTCTGTGGAGTCAGGCCTTCATCCTTCACACTCCTTGTGGGAAACATGCCCAGGGGCAGCTCTCCAGGGCTTTTCCCAGGCACTCACCTGTGGGCATCTTGAGCAGTCTGAGCCTGTGCTCTGGGTTGGTTTCAGGCACATTCACTCTTCTCACAAGGGGACAAAAAACCCCATAAATGCTCTGCTGAAAAAACCCAGGTAGTATTTTCATATATAAGCACAGAATTCTGTGTACATTCCTAAAGGGCTTTTTTTGCCTTTTGCATTTTTATAAATGAAAGGGAAATGGTCTCAGACTCCCCTCTCAAAGGATGTAAATCTACATCTCTTCAGATCAACTTTCATCTCTCAGCTGTATATGCCATGTCACACTTCTGACAACAGTCATATCAACACAGCGAGATATTGGTGTGACACATGGTAGACCAGTGTGACAACAGGGGAGTCTGAGCAAATGTCTGTGGAAATATTTCATACTTCATGGGGTACAAAAAAGAGGAGGGTGTAGAATAAACTCAATTATGTTCAGATAGATTGTTTAAATAATAGTCTTCATCTGGGAAGATGAATTTAGCTCAGGTGAGTATTTATGTCTGTGATGTAAGGAATAAGCAGCTGCATTAGGAAACAAACCCATCTGGAGAGATACTGGAGGAATGAGCCAGGCTAGGGTGTTCAATGTGCCACTCCTGGGGCAGTGACTCCTCCTCCCCCATCACTGACATTCAATTAAAACCCTAATGGCAGGGCTGCAATTAGTGCTGGGCTGGGGGGAGCCTGAGCCCTTGTGACTGACCTAACATTATCCATTTGTAAATCAACTCCATAAACCCACAGTATTTTTTTAGTTCTACAGATTAGCTACAAATCTGAGTTCTCATATCCTTTCTGATTTACTTATTCGAACATCATTGCTAACCAAATATCTAATTCTGTTAGGATTGACGTGGCGTGCAGGAGACAGAGTCTTGACATTAATGAATCAAATGAAATGGGTGGATACTTATTCAGGTAGGCAGTGTCTAATGCTAGTCAGACAATGTCTGCATCTCCTTGATTTTACAACTTTTCATTCAAATTATGGTGAGACTAATGATACTAATTTTATAATTGAAGTGAGTTTGCTCTAGCATCATTTGTATAAGTGGCTCGCCATCTATAGTGGTAATTAGTGTTTTCTCTTTTTTGATTTGGTGTCTATTTTGGTCTTAAATCTATTTTCACATCATCACTCCAGTGCACCATTCATATGTTTGAAGTAACTGCCTTTTTAGCTCTCTACTCAGATTGCTTCCCATGCATCAGTGTCAAATGTGCTTAAAGAGCAGTACATGCAGCATGACAGCAGATTACTGATTGTAGTGTCTTTTGTGAAAGCAGCAAATCCTTATGACCCCACTGACCTCCCTCTACAACCCTGTGATTTAGTCTTTGACCTTTTTGTGCTTCCCTTCATCTCCCCAAAAAGCAAAACTGCTACCAAAACTGCTGATGGTGTATGATACAGTTCTCTAAACTCTGGATATCTCATAGGGTTAGCTTGAAATTGCTTGGTATTTAAAACTATTCCTTATTTAACTTTATAAAATCAGCAGATAGGTTTATAAACTAAATAATAGCAAAATTGTTCCTATAGCACTACTGACCACAGAACATGTACCTGAAAAAAACTATTAATGTATTTCTCTATATAGAGATGAAAAAAGTATTGATCCCTTTGAAAATTAAACCTCATGCCCTGATGATGGCAGTTCTGTCATCAATATTCTCTTTTTTTAGGTAGGAAAACAATAGGAAAGAAAATCTAATTCAAGTGGACCTAACTCTTGAGTCTAAGGGAGTGAAGCATATGCATAGTCAGGGCAATATCAGGCTCAAAGTATTTTATTTCATAATTTTGTTCAGTGGATACATTTGGAAATAGTTTTTGAAGGATTACAGAGAATTGTAAGGACTTATGTAAAGTTGCCTTCTTTGATAACTGCATTATTACGAAATAAAATGTGAGAGTGATTTTCTTGGATTGCACCTGATACATGGTGTTAGTGGCATTACAGCTGCACGAGACATTTTTCATGGAATGAAAAGCTAATTACAGTTTCAATGCCAGTATCTGATGAAATTTTAAGGGCCAAAGCCCAAAATTCAAGACTTCTTTATCAAGAACCAAAAAACGTTTTAGAAACTGTTCAAAAATTTAAAACGGGGCTGTATATTTCCAAACTGGTAGAACAAGATCCACAGATCTCAAAATTTAAAGACAATAATAGGAAAATATATATTGACTTCCTGCTAATGTCCATTCCAAACCAGTTTAGGATAAACTAAGTTGAATGAACTCATGTTGACGTGTCAGGTTATGCAGTGACATGAGACAAAATAAAATCTAATTCTGTGATGACATTGTAGCCTCCTGTCACAGCTGAAGATAACAATCACCTTATCTAAAAGTATTTGATGGGTCTGGTCCTGAATGGGGAAAATTGCTTGAGACATTAAAATTGAACACACAAAAGGGCTGAACAGTAAAGGGAGACCTCATGACATCTAACAAGCTGAAAGACTTTATTCTCCAAATGTAAGCTCTACTGGTGGGAATTTGAAAAAGTCCTCATAGGGCAGTTTCTTCATTTGCAGACACTTTGGGTTTGAAATGTCATCTTTCTTGTGATTATCTGTCAAGGATATATGAGCTTAGAATAAAACACCATGTCCACTGATCTGTATTCCCAGTGAATCTGATTTGTTTGTTGAAAAGGGTAAGAACTCATCCAACCCAGATATAAGAAATGCTTTCCTTTATTGCCTCTGGGAGACAGACTGTAGTCTGAAATCATATTTCTTCAAAACACCAGATATACATGTTTTTGACCTGAATAATTAGATGCATAAATTCTTGCAAACATAACTGCTGCGCTATTCTCAAATTGATTTCTTAAAATTATGTTGAGATTTGGTTTTTAGCTCATAAATTGGCATGAAAGGCTTTGAAAGAGAACACAAGGAACTCACAGTCATATTGGTATGAACCTGGCTCTGCTCCTAAACTATTAAAATATGCCTGGATTTTGCCCTTTGGGTTTTGGAAACTTCTTTATTTATTTCTTTTTAGAGACAAAAGCTGCACATGGTTTTGTTTTATCTCTGTCAGCCAACTTCAGGAGGTAAATATTCAGAATGGCATAGGTGGATTTAGATTATTGATTCCTTCTAGCTAAACTGTGAGGTTAAATTCCCCGGACAGTGAATGGCAAATATCCTCCAAGGATTTTTCCTTCTATTGCATCATTAGCATTTTTTAGATCTAGAAATTTTCTTTGAGTTGGAAATATCATACAAGTAATAAATACTCAGAATCATCTCCAGCTTTGATGTCCTTCTCTTCTTCTTTCATTTATAGTGACATTCATCACAGAGGAAGAAAATTACACCAGAGATTTAATGAGAGTGATACATCTAATACTTATGATATCCTTCAAATAAACATCCCATGGCCAAATCTAGCTGCTAGATACTGCTTTGGTTTCTATTTTTATTTTAGCAGTCCTTGATCAATAGCAGGATAGTTGCCAAACTATTAGATTTTGTCAACTCTTGTGCTTCAGACTGCAATATTGTAGAACAATGTTGGGATGGAGCCTATTTACTGTCTGTGACAGAGAAGCAAAAAAGCCCTCCTAGAGAAAGAGGTGATACTTCAAGGTTTTTTTCTGACACAGGGAAACTACCAAGGCTAATTTTTATGCTGAAATATGTAAGATAAAACTCAGTCATAGTAGATGGCAGTACAGCTTGCATATCCAATATCTCCAACACCCCCGTGTGACCATCCATCATTCTTCCTGATTAACAGACTAGACAGTTGCTATCAGCTAATATTAGAAGTTCATTCGTCTATTAATAAGTTTTCTTCAATTGTATTTAATCTCAGAACATATTACGCTAAAATAAAGTGTACAAACTCATAGGCTTATTTTAAAACAAACAACATTAAAATGCAGCAATTAATGTAGAAAGTTGTTTTCAACCACATCTTTCTGAATTTCTTTAAAGAGTTTGAAAACATTACTGAGTTCAGTGCTACTAGCTATAAATAAACATTTATACCACATTTAATGCTAAGCAAAAAATTCAGCTGAACTTCAGAAAGCATTCAGGAATGCTGTAAACTCCAGGGTAAGGCAGCCCCTCTGGCACAGGCTAGATCTGCACTTTTCAAGCTGCCTGTAATACATCTCCTCTCCCAAAGCATGATGGCATCTGCACCTCTTCTGCATGCACTTGTCCTCCAGGGAAGGAAAATGGATGAATTGTGGACCGGGTGAAAGAGGCAGCAAGGGCAGAAGTGATCTGATGGGGACAGAGATGGGAGCAGCACACAGAATCAGCACAGAAGAGGTATGCTGGATTTTGGGAATCTTTGAGAAATTATAGGAACACAGGAGCACAGGATAATTTAGGTTAGAAGGCACCTCAACTTCCACCGGATCAGGTTTCTCAAAGCATCATCCAGCCTGACCATAACACTTCTAATGATGGGGCATCCATGACTTCTCTGTTCCAGTGTTCCTATAATCCCTGGGGTCCCTGTGACCAGGGTGGCCACCTGTCTCAGGAGACCTGCTGGGACACAGCTGTAAATCCACTGGAAGCTAAAACTATGGCAGCAAAGTCTTCTCACAGCTGTTCCTTCCTCCATCTCACCCCTGTCACAGATGTTCTGTCTTGGGAATGCTTTTTCCCTCTCCATTTCAAGGGAAACTTGTCAGTGGGCTTCTCCTAGACCTGGTCATGAACAAGAAAGCCTGGGTAGAAAGCATGTAGGCCTTAGAGAAGCACTGGGAAAAAGTAATATATTTGCTCATGGCAAATGTGCACAGGAGCTGGCTTTCTACCAACCCCAGTGCAGGTTTGATCATCCCTTTGACAATACAAATTGTAAATGTAAGAGGAATTTATACAGGCAGAATGTAATGACCTTAGTTATGAGCAAAATCCTGGCCTCAAGGAAGACAGTGGAAGCTTTGCCATTGATCTCAGTGGAGACAGGATTATACTTACAGTTTTGTCAAGATTCTATCATTAACATTATTGGTTTTAAAGTGCCATTGGATATTTAATTGCATCAAGTGTGAGAGCCTTTATTGTATGACTAAAAAAGAAGGAAAAATATCATTAGGTTGAGAGTTCTGTCAAGGCTGAGCAGTTATATTCAACATGCGCTTAAGAGGTAAATCCTCTAGGAGAGGGATATTTAATAATGTTTAGATGGTATTATCTTTCAGAAAATCTGGTTGCTGCAGAATTCTCCAGCAAATCCTTGCAGCACTGTATCCAGAATAGTTTTGTTTTTACTGGGCACAAAAGTCTTAGATGCAGAGAGCCAAGTCAAAGAAGAGTATCTCAAATTTATTGGCATAAGATTGTATTTAAAGCCTGATCTGACAAACCACTTAACTGTATTTTTAACTTCAAGCATGCTAATTGTCTTTGCAACTTCATTCCTGGCTGAAGGGAATATTTAGGCAGTTTTAAACCTCTCCTGATTGCCAAGAATAATGGTCTCTTAGCATGCCATCTCTCATTAGAGTGAAAGATGTAAAGAAATGGAATGGAAGTGAGAAAAGAAAACTGGAGGACTTCAGCTCATAAAATGAAAATATGATCAGAAAAGTCCTGGACTTGTACTATTCCATGCATAAAACACAATTAAAAAGTCACATTTAAACAGAGATGTACTTTTGTCCACTGTAAATATTTGTACACGTTTGGCAACTAGAACCACAAGGGGAAATATAATTAGCAAGGACCATCTGGATAATATGTCAGGAAGACCAAAGGATTGTTATTCTCTCTTTTTCCATCTCCTCACGGATTAAGTTCCAATCACCTGCGTCTCACGGCTTAACCCAACTCATTTCACTTCATCCTTCAAGGCTTTGGTCTCTTGGTAAAGAAACAGAAAAGTTTTCTGTTTCTGGGAGCCTGACAATAGTATTCTTCATGTGGCCTTAACATTTGATGTTCAGTCATATACAAAATCCTGATGCAGCACTTGGAAGCTTTTCCAGCTTTGGGGAAAGCCACAATGATTAGGCATCAAACATCACATTTTGTCCTTTCTTTTTTTATAGGAAGATGTACATTTTATACCAGTCATTGTGTGTCATAATATAGGCAGATAGAGAAAGGAGTTGTCTACAGTGGAGGCACTCAGGAACAGATTTTTTGGAAATCCTGCACAAAGATGTTGTTTTCACTGCAGTTAGGGACAAGGACGAAAAGGTACAATATAATTTTTTGCTAATAAAATCCTTAAACGTTGTTGTTAGCTATCACATTTTTGAACTCCTCTTATTCCCACACATCAAGGTATTCCTTTTGATGGCATGTTTAACTCTAAGATGCTGTGCATGCAATCTCTTTATATTGCATTGAAAGTAATTACTGGGCATATAATGAGTTCTCCTTTATGTCTCTAAGCAGATGGGTTCCTATTATCAGGTTTTCAGAACAAACTGATTGTATAAATGTGTTGTGTCACAACTAATTCCGGGAGTCAAGGACGTAAATAACCTCATTTATTAATGATCAAAGAAAGTAAGGGAAATTCATTATCTCACACTTATTTTCTGTACCTGATTTTCACCCTGCTAGAATGAAGGTGAGATTACATTGCTCTGAAAGCTGGTAGGGAAAGGACACACAATCTAAAATTAGCTTATGCTTGGCTGTCAGTCTTTGGAGCTCACAGAGGCAGCAGTTCAAAACCAAAAAAAATTCAAATATTCAAAAGACATCATTGACTTAGTTACATAAGTTCTGCTACAAAACATATGATAACAATATTTATGTCTGCTATGGTCAGAAGTTGTGCCTGGTAAAATTTAACTAATCTCAGTAGAGTTGTGCTAGTGATGTGTATATCTCAATGGCTTTTATCCAGGGAATACTGTGACACAGTTTTATGAATATTATTTGGCATGTTGATCAGTGATTATATTGATAACTTAGATATTTACTGACTGATGTAGGCAGTACTCTGCAGAGCTGACAGGTAGGAGAAGGGTAAGTGGCTTTGGCAGCTCTCTCTTCCAAACAAGAACCTTGGTTCCCTAGAAATGGCACAACTTTAGACAAGGCAATTTAAAGATCAATCCAGTTGAACTGATGCAATCTCCTAATGCATGTACTTTTAAATTAGCTAATGACACAGGCAACATTACAATCGATTTGAGTGTGTCTACATTAGGCTTAGCCTTGGTTCAAGATAGATCTAAGTTAAAATAAGATCAATTGTATTTAAAATCCGGCAGCTTTCCTGTGTGGACAAGGCCTGAAGTTGGCAGCGCTCTAACAAACTCTAGGAAGACTGTTCTTGCTTATTTTACATTTTTCTCCTCACAAAGTTTTTTTGACTATTAAAGTACAATGTGGTCAGTTGGGTGATCCAAGAGATCCTTTAAAAACAGAAGTCTAAAAGCAGGGTTCAAAAATTTCCATCCAGACCTTTAACTTGGTCTGACTTTCAAATACCCCTCTCTGGGTGACCTCAGTAGGACTGGGGCTACTCAGCACTTGTACAAGGCCCAAATAATTCTCAAATTAGACCATTTATTTAGGTGTTTTGTTTTGTATTTAAGAGGTTATTCTGGATTCTGTTTTAAGATATTTTGGATGCAGGATTAATTACATTTTCTGTTTTCTTCAATTTTATTCCTTTACAGATGACCACCCTTCCATTTTACAACAATAATTTAACAAGTCTTAAAAAAAGAGTTCTAAATATATTCTCCAAATTTTATTTCTTTTGACATTTGATACACATGGAAGCCAAACAATACACAGTTTAGCAAGCTGTATATTTTTGTACAGTCATTCTCAGCTGCAGTCATCACTTGGCTGACAACCATCTGTGTCAACCTGCTTTTTCCTTCCCGCTTTGCTCAGCTGAAATGAAAATAAATTGACAGAAAAAACTTCTGCAGGGAAAGTGCAAAAAAGTTAATAGAGTGGTGGGCATCTCTCTTCACCTTTAAGCACATTTTTTTTCTATGTTAAGTTTCACTTGTATTCAAAATTAAAATGCAATTTATTTCAAATGGAAGAAGGAAAAACCTGAAAGAAGGAAAACACAGCTTGTTTGCTTACAAGACAAAAAGCCATTTATAGCCCAAGTGGTCCAGCAGAACACAACATCTTGACTGCTGAGCAGCACAAGGTGAGGGCTGTGGAGGCTGCCACAGGTGATGTCCCAGTGCTGGCAATAGGAAAGGGCTTGGAGAACCAGACCAGCTTAAGAGACACTACATTTCCTTTCTGCATAGACCAAGCTCTTCTCTGTGTTCCACAGGCTTCTCTTTTCCCACTTTCACCTTCTACTTAAGGTTTCCTTATAAGATTATTTATCTGTGAAGTCAGGGGTTGGAGAAAAGGGACACAAGAGAGAGGAGCTAAAAATGTTGCCTTGAGGCTTGAAATCAAGCCAGACATGTTTGGATGTGGATTTGGTTTCAGAGGTGTTTTGTGAAGATAACTGAAACCCATTTTTGTAACTTGGAGTAACAAAATATGTTATCCAAAAGTCTTTATAATTAGATTCTAAGCTGACTACCTGTTTCTACTACAAATATTTTTTTAAGCCTTGTAGTTACTACTATAATCAGTACCTGTAAATCTCATCAGTTTGAACCAGACAGGGATATCATGGAAATAATATTTTGTAGCAGTGTTAGTAGAGATTGTATCAGAAGATGTTTCCATAAAAAAACAGAACTGAGGTTGCACAGGATTATGATTTTTTATTTGCCCAACTATTGTAAACTTGAATTGTAGAATTAATAAATACACCCTCCTCCCCCACCCCTCCAATAAGCATACAGATTAATACGTAGCATGAATTTCTGGTTCTATTTAATTCAGTGGGAATTCAATTTCAGAGAATCAGAATTTGACATATTTCCATGTTTCTCTTCCTATTCCATCCATGCTGCAAGACTGAACCCCTGCATCATCTACCTGAATTTTGCCAGTGTCTCAGAGCCATGTCAATTCCCTGCCAAAACTCAGCATTGTTTAGTCACTGACTCACAGTTCACAGGAATGATTTTTCTCTTCCTATCATAAAGAAAGTTTGCCAATAAATATTACTTTACTCTAAAGCAGACATGTTCAACACCAATTCAGAAATGTGTTTAGGCTCTATTATAGTCATATAACCAGAACTAAGATTAGGAATGTATATGTTACAAATCCATATGGTTATGGAATATTTCTAAGATGTATTAAAAAATGTTCTTTCAGCCTTAAAAAATTTCATCCTATCGGAGACATGAAAACTCTGGTCTGAGGATATTCTACTGCAGACTGACTTGTCCATCTCAGGCTCTTTTAATGAGTTTTGTTTAAAGTTTAGTTTGCTAAGAGCAATCCTGAGAAGTTTCAGCAGAGTTTGAGTCATGAACAACAAAAGAAATCTGTGCACTAGAGCGCAGATTTCTCTAAGGCAGCTACCATTAAGCTAATAAAACATGGCTTGCCTAATCCAGCTATAATTCACGGAGGTCAAATGGCAGATGCGTGGGAGCTCGCGGCCAACCCCAACATTTCATCAAAAGATAGAATAATCATCCAAGTCTGTGGCAGGTTTTATGGGACAAGGCTCAGGCCCAGTATAAACATAATTAAAAAGTGAAAGGAGGAAAATGTACACTGAAGCCACTACGCAGAAGCTCTCAATGTCTCTGTAAAAATCTATAAAATAATGCTTTAACCTTATACCTTTAAGAGTTTAATGCATTGAGTCAAATTATAATTTTTGCTGGCAATCCCCTTACAGATTTTTACACCTTTTTGTCCTCTTTGTAGTTACAGAATTCATGCCATTTCTTAAAAACCCCAAAGTCCGCAAGGCAATCATGATAAAGATCTTTTTACAAATGATGAAGATCTTTTTACAAATGATGAGTGGCTGAGGAGCTCTTCATGGAAGCATAGGTGCCACCAGCATTGTCTCACTTTATAATTCACCAGGTCAAATCACAGGACATATTCCACATAATGTGATTTTATCAGGAACTGTAGTCACTCCGCAGCTATCATTCATATTCTTACTGCATTTTATGGCTGGACATGGATTTGATGCAGAAGAAGGAAAAGGGGCAGTTCACTTGCCATTAGTGTTACTGGGAAAAAGATATGGGTACATGGCAAAGGACAGTCTGCAGATCCCTGCTTGACCCTGTGAACTCAGTTCCAGTCTGGCTTCTCAGCACTGGTTAGTAAATTAAACAAGTCAAATAATAAAGAAGATTGATAGAAACAAGCTTCTTTACTGAAGAGTAGTAGAATGGAGCCAGCACTATTCTCACTTTCGACTATGGAGTGAGATTGCGAAGAGATGATGCTGTTTAGGAAAGAGTCCAACACACATAAACAATTTGTCACAAGCAAGAGACACTTTGACTGAAAGATTTGGTTGTGCTTTCACCCAGGAGGTCTAAGCCAAAGGTCTTCAGCAATCAAATATAGAACTAGTGTTTAGTCTGTTAGCACAATTTCAGGAGTCAACTGACTAATGAATGTCAATACGCAATTATGTGGGATGCCAACAGTCTGTAGTTCAGCTTGTGGTATTCACCTTTATACTGTACTTATATAATAAATGAATGCAGAAAATCAGCTACCTATGAATATTAAAGAAACCCATAATGGTAGTGGCAAATTTTAGAATAACAAGAAAATTTTGTGTTGGATTTTATTTCATCGTTCAAGTGTTTACTTGTAGATCATTATGACTCAACACAGTAAATATGTATATACATCTTTGATACACTTCAAACTCTATTACCTGCATTATATTATTGTATTAAAAATAGCCCTATTACTTCATGGCAAGCCTCTAAGAACCTACACATCATGATTGCTGTGAGGGAGATCCCTGCTGTTGTATTTTGTGTTCAGCACCTCTGGTTCACGTTTTTCTGGCATTGTGAAAAGATAACATCATAAAGGGGCTGAAAATGCACATGGCGGTGAAAATGCATTAAGATGACATTTACATAATTATTTCAAGAGTATTCTCGGAAGCAAAACTGCAGGAAGGAAAGCAGGTCAAATGTTTAAAATATTGGAAGGGTAAAAAGGTCAGAACAGTTCTGTGCAGGTGGACTGTAATCCAGCAAAACATTCAAAACACATGCTGGGGAGGAAGCCACTTGCTGCTGAAAGCTTCAAAGAGCAGCTCCAAAGCACATCACCTCACTCCCATACAGCTTTTTGCCATAAAATAATTATGGAAATATCTCAGGGGAAAAATCTTTCATGTATTTTTTCTGCTTTTCCTTTCTCCTGGATTTTCTCATAAAATGATATTATGATGTAGCAATATAAATGATTTAGGAAGAAGTGGGAGTTTTTTCTGAAAATACATCTCTAAAAGACCCAGGTTTATCCATCAAAACCTGCTTATTGTCTTAGTTAATTCGGTTTCTTGAATGTTTGTTACTCACTAATTCTTTAATTAGGTAGCTATGTTTCCTGCCTAAAATATTGGGAGAGCTGTGTAGGGGGCCTTCTCAGTCATAAATATTAATTTTAAAATGCCTTTGAAAGAAACCCAGTTATTGTTGTGTTTGAATTTTATGGAATAAATATGATGCCAAGGCAGATGTAAATTCTTCAGTTATTTGAAACAAAATAATGCAGTGGCCAATATAAATGGCTCTTAATAAACAATGTGGATAAAGAGAACAATTTACAATGCCAATCAAATGTGCATTAACTAATTTGGTATATTCTTGAACATATGACTTGTTATGTTAACATCAGTGTAATATACTGACTTTCGATAATCATTTGATACGACATCAAACACATTTAAATGAAGACATTAGGATGCAATAGAATCCATAGTCACAGTAGCTACTAAAAAAGAGCCAGGTTGTTCAGCCTTGAAGACTGGAGGGAATGGACTTTTGACCTATACCATGAATTCAAACAAAATCTTGGGTAAGAGATTTCTGTTCCTTTGCCGTTCAGGGAAAATGGGCAGTTAAGCTGATCTGTAGTTGTATGGGGAATGACATTTTGATAATACTTTACTCAACAGTGCATAACAGATGTTGGAAATGGAAGGTAGACAGATTCAGAGTGAAAATAAGGCATGCAAGGCACCCTTGGGCAGCTGAGTGTTGGTCAGGCAGTATTGCTGCAGATGTGGCCAGGGGTGGTCATGCTTTCCAAGGTGGAACCTTGTGCCAGCCCACACAAGTCAAGACAAGGTTTTTCCAAGTGTAATTAAATGCTCTCTCATAGCAGGCCCCAAGGCTTCCCAGCAGACAAGGGATAAGGATGTGCAGTGAATCTGCCTTTCATTTCAACAGTATATCATTGGTGATACTCCTATGGAGAAGGTAGGTTCACCTGGTGGTTGTTGCCTTGTAAGTGATTTATCCATATTGAAAATGTGCTTTTATGAAGAGGAAGGCTGTGTATACAAATAATCTAAATTTGGAACATTAGAGGCACCCAATAGGGAAGATGGGGGTTATTTATTTGTTTCATGCAGACAGTGATCTAATCTCTCTTTCTCTAATCTTTAGACCACTAAATGTCTAACTTCAGCTTCTAACCTTCAGTTTTGATCTGTTAGGTTCCTCAGGGTTAATATTGTTTAAAAATGCACTAAGTCAATAGGTTGGAAGAATTTTTGCATTTCCGTGTATTTTGTAATCAAGGAGAATAGCAAGTGCCAATATTAATACAAACATTTTTTTCTGTCTGCATACTGGTTGCTGCCGTTGCTATCTGACTGTTCAAATAATTTCAGGGACATCTGTCAGACACTGTTTCACTAATACATTTAGCCTCCTCCTTTTTCTTTTTTTTTTTAATGGAAATGAAAGTATGTGATCCTGCAACAATTATATAACAAGATTAGTTTTTATTTGATTATTTAGTGCTCTCTAGTAACAGTCATTTTTTTCAGTATGCTGAATTGTGTACTCTGATTTCTCTGCATTTCCACTTAGAGGTTGTTCCTGCTTGCAGTGATGACTCACCAAATGCACCTATTGGTGCTATTTGCTGAAACAGGAATCCAGGGCATTTCTCTAGCTTTTATAGAATTATTCTTTAGTTAAACCTTATTAATGGCTTTTAAATTACAGTATAGAACCGCATAATTTCAAACATGTCTCATGCATGTTGTACCTTATGGACTTTATGTAATATAAATAGTTTAGCTTTGGAATACTTATTTTGCTACTGGTTTAGTGGGGTTTTTGTGCTATTTTTTTTTTTTTAAGGTTACATAGATAGAAATCTCCATCATAACTAATCTAGGAAGATAATTAGAAGGGCTTTGCTTGACATTCTTGTTGCATTTTCTTATGCACCAAAATCTGCTTGCAAAGTTTTATGCCACTGTTGTGTCTTTTGCATCGATTCAGCTCTCTCAGAAGTGATTTCAACCATCACTTCTCCAGCAATGTGCATAACTGTGGCAGCAAACACTGCACGGGTCATTTGGAGTTTGTTATCTCCTGCTGCTTGACTGAGAGATTTTTCAAGTAATTTAACTGAACGATCCAAGGGGGATAGTGAGGGAGCTCTGGGAAGAAAATACCTCTTCTCAGTGTCTGGCAAACATGCAGGGGACACTCTGCAAGGAAACTGTGTAGGTGTGAGTATCGGGTAATGCCTAAAAGACAGAATAAAGGGCTGAGAAGAACTGATGTGATGCACATGCACCTAACAAGAGGACATAAAGGATGATGGCTTAAACAACATGCAGGCAGCCTGAGAGTGGAAAAGGACAGGACTGGCTGCAGGGAGCTTTGGGCAGACTTTGGGTTGCCATACTGACCCTTTGCATGTTGTAGCCAGCTCTCCAGCCAGATCTTCCCAACAAAAGAGGCAACGAAGTCTGAATGCTTCCTAGGACAATTCATAAGGCCCTAAATAGTACGAGTTCTGAACAGTTTTAAAGTATAATTCTAAAATTGTGATAATGAGACTGGTGCCTTGTCTCCCAAACCCAGGAACTTCTGAACAATTTTTTTTGCTGGGTGCACTTCTTCAGGGTTCATGATACATTGCCCAACTTAGGGTGCATCAAAAGCAAAGAATCTGATCCAACATAAGTGCTTCATATTGAACAGCATCCAGCATGCAGCAAAGAGCTAGATCAACATTAAGTCAATACATTTTAGTTTAGTGTACTATGCAAATCCATCCCTTCACCTCCTTTTCTCCTCAAGGAAGAAGTATTATTTAAGGGACCTTTATTCTTTAAGGAACTTCTGAGTCTTGGATTTTTCCAAACAAGAGAATCATCACAGGAGTGTTAAGAGAGTTCACACAATTATCAATAAACCCTTTTCAGACAATTTAAGCACAAGAATATAGCCTCAGAAATTATGACCTGTCAGTCTACAAGTGATTGAAAATCATAATAAAAAGACGTTTGCACAAATAAATGTAGTAGTTATTACCAATCATAACCATTAACTTCCAGTTTAGGATCTGAGTTATTCCTAACTGTGTTTGGTGTATATTCCACTGTGAAAGTGCAGCTTGAAGTCACTGGGGCCTTTTGTATCTTCCAGTGACCCTGGCAGAATGGAAGTATCCAGTGAGTTGATTGTGGAGCACAGTTCCAGGCACACCCATGGCCATGAGTTTTCCTCCTTCAGCTGAGGAGGGAGCCACATGGCAGGTAAACTGTTCTGCTCAGGATAAAAAGGGATGAGATCCTGACAATACCAATAACACGATATGGAAATCGTGTACAGTACTTTCTGTTTTCTGACCCTTTGTTTACTTCTATATCCCCTCCCAAAATCATACGTCTTTGGAACTATTAGAAATCCAGACTTCTGATGGAAAATTGCTAGGGTAACAGTTTGATACTTCACTGAAGAGCTGTCTCCCAAATCCCATCTCAGTATTCTTATTGTATCTGTATTTGTTTTATGAAAGCTTTCTGTGTATTTGCTCTGGAACAGGGTATGAGCTTAGTGAATTTAAAAGACATATAGAACAGGAGTATTATTTTTCTAGACACATTAAAAAAGGTATGAACATTTGCCAGTTAAAGAAATTTTTTTGGGAAAAAAAATAGGACCATTAAAAATAACAATGTCTCTATGTTTTTAACTTGCTAGGATGATACACTAGGTAAAATTGAACTGGGAAAGGTATGCAGGCTTTCTCCTTCCATGACAAAGTGAAAAAACGGTTTGTACTAATATATGTATAGTCAGATATTGCTGTTATTTTTTACATGAATGGATGTCAATTTTGACAAATTGTCCTGGATGCTTTAAGCTTTTTGATTTGGTTTTGTGTTTTTGCTGCCATTTATTTGAGATCTCAGCAAAATATAAAAATAGTTTCTTCCTTCAAACTCTAATAATCTTTCAGAATAATTCATAGGAATTCATAGGAAATTCTGATGGTGAATCTACCTGCTTATTTCAAAGAGCTGAAATATATATTGAAAAGAAAAATAATCACCTGATTAAATAATTGTTCTTCAATGCCTTTGAAATAAACCTTGCCACATGCTGAAAGTATCCTTGTATTTCCAGCATCTTTGGAAAGGACTGCTCTATGAAGGGTATATGTACTGAGCCATTTTAAGGATCTGTAGGAAATGTGAGGTGGAGGTTCAGAAGTCAAATGTGTTTGATTACAGTCAGTCTCAAGAAAGAAGACATGAGAGAGCATCTATGCTCTTCTTAAAAACATCAGAATTGCAATTGCTTTCATTTCCCCAGCTCAGCAGGTAGCATCTGATCTCTGATAAACCCCTAGTTATCATTTACCATGCTGGTAAACCAAAATTGCTTGAATATATATATTTGGTGTCCTTACCTACTTGAGTCAAAAGTCTATAAGGGGATATTTATAATCTGCAAACAACACCTAATTATCAACGAAAGTTCTTACCTAGATAATCACCAGGAGTTTATCAAACTGTTGGGATATTCCTTAGAAATATAAATAAAGCAGAGAAAATGGACACAAACAAAAGCAACTATGTTGTGTTTTGTCAATAGTATTTGGGCACCAAACATAATCATGTTTATTGTCAAGACTAAAACTGGTGAGGAAACCAAACCCAAACAGAAGCAGCATAAAAGGCACACTGAGACACCATGTCAATGCTCTGTTTAGTCTGACATCTTGACCCTAACAGGAGAGCTGCTGGGAATTCTATATAAACAATTTAAAAGGATCAGTTATTCATAAGAAAAAATTTATGGAATTTTTTCTCATTACTTAGCACAAGGTAGGATTTAGAGGTATGGCTATGGCAGTTCAGATGGAAATGCAAAGATACAGTGGGAGAAATGGAGCTACACACAGGAATCTCAAGGTTTTCTGTCCCCCTTGCCTAACTCACGACTCCCTCATGAGGGAGAAGGTAAGGGATATCTCAGACAGTGTCACTGGATGAAATGGAGAGAGAGGTTGAATGCAGGAGAAAGAATGAATCTGAGGAGCATTGTGCTCCACAAGAAAGCAAGGAGGAAGGAGGAAAGGAAAGCTATCCCCATCCACTGGAAGAGCTGGTGGAGGAGTCAGAAGGGACTCCCAGGGGGTGATGAGACAGAACAGGAGACACGTCTGTGAAGCACCTCTGCAGGCAGCTGCAGCCGAGATGGGAAATTTCTATAATTTTTGGTTATTGGACTAGGTACATCTTAAAAATGATGTCTGGAAGACTAGAGTTATGAAACAGAAAGGTGAGTCATTTCCTGGCCACAAGGACACAAGCAGTGAATACACCACTCTTCACAATTACAGCTGATGGCAGCCACAGCGCCCACTCATAAAAGTGCCTCATTTTCCCAGCCCAGACTGCTCGACTGGAAACACACACAGGTGGTGCTGAGGGAGCTGGCAGCCCTGCTCCCCTCTCAGATGAATGGGATTTTTTTGATGGTGAAAGGAAGAGTCATCTTTCTGGTACAGAAGAATATTCCACAGTATCAGGACACCCAGGGAAAAAGGGTCCTTCCGTCCCCTTGAGGACATTTGGTCTCCTCCCTTCTCCAGCTTTCTGTGGGAAGCGCTTCAATATCTTGGGAGCTGAGAAGGATTGTGCTTTTTAGAAAGAGCTGATGTTAGAGAGTTGTGCTGACCCGGACCTCAAAGGAAATGCTAAAATCTGGGAAAAAGCTGAGGGGGGAATAAAAGCAGTTCAGTTTGACTTTGAAGGTTAATATGATTAATGACATTATTTGGCTGATGTCAGGATGTTTCCTTCTCCTTATCCTTACTGCATGAAGAGCAAAAAGCAGAAGAGGGATAGAAAAGCTGGGGAAGCGGTATTTTGCAAAGTGAAAAATTTCCCTAGGGTGATTCAAGCCTCTAATTAGCATAAACATCCAGACATCCTTCACTACTGGTTCTTCCCTTCAGCCTTAGTAACACGGAAATAACCCCCAACAAATGCTGTGGACATAATAGTAACTGGGTTGCAAAACATCACTACAGTATTTTATATGCTTAAAGTACTGGGAAGTGCACACACCATTGTTCTAACCAGGTAAAGAGTAAGGGCATATATAAATGCAGCATTTTGCAGTTAATGCAGTCCTTGTGTTTGTTGCAATGCCTTCTGCTTCAAGGCATGTGCAGGGCAGGTGCATTTTAACCCCAGCATTGCCGTGGTGTCATACTATGAAGTCTTATTTGCCTGCCACAGTTGAAAAGGGGTTTTGAGGCTGCATTTTAAACTCTCTCTCCTGTTCTCTCATCTCCTCTGAGCAGTGGAAGATATTCTCCTATCAGTATTGGTTTCATCAAAACTGAGCTGCTAGTGTTGCTGTTGTGCAGATGAGAGTACGTGGCTGGTAGCTGTAAACACTCTTTTGACATCCTTAATAACTCTCTTTGTACTTTATTGCCTTTTCAGCCTGACAGGTGGCATCTCTACCAGTATGATCAGCAGTGTGAGTGCAAGATTTGTGTGAGCTAATCATAAAGGGTATTTTCCCTCACTTGTGATGTTAAGTGTTCTGTGCTTTCTGTAAACAAATTTGTAGCTGGGATTTTTTTTTTTTTTAATTTTCTTGCTGTGTTGAAGAGGAAGTGACATCCATTAGATTCATGCTTCCTTTTCAATTACACATTTGAGAAACAGAACAAAATACGGTGGTTGATCTGTGTGGACACAAAACATCATGAAGGTCACTGCACCGAAGGGCTTGCAATCTAAATCTAACCTTCCAGAGAGTGACAACAGGAGTCTTTTCATCTGTAGGAATCAGCTTGCCATCCAGTCCCAAGTGCCTTATGTCACTGTAAAAATGCTAAGGGACATTTTAAGGATACCTAAAAGATAATCCTGTTTCAGAGGAAGTTAATATATAACAGCATTCTATTTATGGTTTTTCTTCTTTGTTCATTGATATAAGGTAAAAAGAAATGACCTCATTAGAGGCATAGTTATTTTTCCATATAATGTTGAGCTTTTTTCTCCTGATATTCTCTAGCTAGCTGAGTGTGCTGTAGCAATGAGAAATGCTTTACAGGTATCCAGGCTGACTGTTTGCATCAGCTCATGTCTCTTTCTATGAGATTTTCATAATGAGGCAAAAAGTATCTTTTGCTGTGATTAGGTCTGTCCCTCTGGTGTAATAGGAAGAGTTGTGGGGTACCTTTGGTACAGTCCTTGCCATTTTCTGGAGGACTAGTGAGGTTACTAAACTAATCAAGACACCTCAATAATATTAAGAAAGAATTAACCCTGCCCAAGGAAATGAATTGTTCACACTACCTGTTTGGGGTTTTTTTGTTTGTTTGTTTGCTTGTGGTTTTTTGGTTTGGTTGGGTCTTTTATTAGGTTGGTTTTGGTTTTGGGTTCTGCTTTGTTTTTTTTCTTCATTTTACACTCCAAACAAAAGCATGAAGAAATTATTTTTTCTGTTTTAAGGCAGCAGTAATGAAGTGGAAACATAGAAAATTCTTATTAGTATTTACTCTGTCTCTGAAAAATCCTAATTGCACTGGGACAGGCTGGGTTAGATTATCTCCCCCTGGCTTCCCTTGGGCCCTCTCTGTGCCTAATTATTTCTCATGAAGAATCTATATTGTAACAGACAGGTCTCCTCATATATACCCACAGGAAAAACAAAACATAACACTTGGCAGCTTGCTGGCAATATTACTGTGTGCAATGCAGCACATACATTGTTTGTGGTATTTTCCTTGGCAGTATTTCCCTGGTCACACTGCCCTGCCTTGGGAGCCCACCTTAGAGATGACTGCTGAGTCTCTGGCCCTGCTCACGCAGTCAGGTAACCCTCTCAGAAGAACAGAAAGCAGCTGCAAATAAGCAGTAATGCTTGGGTAGCTGGCCCACAGAAACCACTGTAGGGAGATTAAAACCAAGCCTCTCTCTCATGGAGGCCTTGTGTATCAGAAAGGATAACTATCTTCTTGTTCTTTGATTTCAAAGCCCAACCAAATTATGCATATGACAGGGCAAATAATTTTTGCTGTGTTACTGGATGTGCTTTGGATACTCTTCTGCTTTGCAGAGGAATACATATAAATGCTCTCATCCATCTCTTGAGAAGCCTCTGTATCAATAACATAGCAAAGCTGCCTCTTTTACAGACAGTTGGGTTTGTGAGACCCCTCCCAACTTGCCTGACTTATTAAAAAAAGGAAACATAAATAAATAATAATAATAATTAAAAAACTCTCACAAGATTAAGCAAACCCATAAAAAAACTACTTTTCTAGATCATAACATGTCCTGGAGTTATTTTCTCTCACCTACCCTTCTGAAAGAATACAATTTTTTCATCTGTAATGCTTTTTTAGGACACAGTTTCCAGTTGTTACACTGCTGTTCATTGTTGGCAATTCCTGCTTCTCAGGGAGAGCAGAAAAGTTAATCTCACACTATTATCTGTTTTTTCCCAGCTCAGATGCCCATTTTCATGGGAGCTAATAGCTGGTGAGGAACTGTGGCCACAAGAATTCCAAGTTGAGCCTTGCTGTACCACATGTCTCAGGAGTATGAATTTCTGGCACTAGCCTGGCTGATAACTGGGAACGAGCTCCCTGCTTTCCACATTAGTGCTGCAACTCAGATGATTTGTGCTCTTCTGAAAGATTTACCAAGATCTGGTTCAGATTTTAGACTGGTTCAGGAGTGCATGAACTGGATGTCTTTCAGATGAAACTGTGATGTACATGTCCTTCAGAAAATCATGTTCAGAAGTTGGTCCAGCTGATAACGAGAATCATCGTGGAGCTACTGAGGTGAGGCAAGAGCTACTCTAAAGTAACCATCCCCGGTCCCTGTACTGAGTCTGACTTGGATGCAGTGAACTTTCTTCACAGCAGACCCTATGGTGCTTTTTGGATTTGTACTGTTGATCACACAGCCATTTTTTCTGAATGGCTGCTGGACACCAGGTCAATGCTATTTTTACCCGGTCCTTCCAGAAGGTCATCTAGAGGTGAGCAAGAGGATGGGAGGGGTCACAGTCAGGACAGCTGACCTGAACTGGTCAGAATGATATTCTGCACCATATAACTTCATGCTCAGCAATAAAATCTGGGGTAGTGGAAGAAGAAAGGGAGATTTCAGCTTCCAGGGTGACTATTGCTTGGAGACTGGCAGGGCACAGTCTGTGAGAGGTGGCGAGTCGTTGCTTTTGCATCACTTCTTTTTCCCCCTTTATCTCTTTAGCTTTTCCTGACCCAAAAGATTAATTGCTTTTGCTTTTCCTATTCTCTCCAATGTCCCCCTGGGAGTGAGAATTGGAAAAGCAGCTCTGTGGATGCTTGGCTGCTGGCTGGGGTCAAACCTCCATCCCCTGCCACCACGTGCTTATAGAGTAGGGAGGGATCCTCTGCACCACTGGTTACTACTGATGTGCTCCTTTTGTGTGGAGCACCTTGCTGCTGTAGACAGAGACAAAATCTCGTGTCTCTGTCAGAATTTGGCTCTCTGAATCTGAAGATTAATCTCAGAATGACTGAGAAGTAACTGGAATATCAAAAATAGCATTTGTAGGGCACTCCAAGGTCTCTGTGTTCCTTGCAGCATTTACATTCTCAATACTGTGATCTTTTCAAATTAATATGTTTGGCAAGAAAAAATTCAATGTGTCAGTCTCCTTTTTATTTTCTTGTAGCCTTCCACAGGAAGTATTCGATAAATATAAATGATTATCCAAAGAGTAATGACCAGTATTCCTTCCTCAGGAAGGAATGAAGTGAGACACATCTCAACAGACAGAGGGCTGACTCCCGTTGAAGTTCCAGAGGCTACAAAATAATTCCCATAGGACTGCCAGCACCTACTCTAAATCAGTCAGGCACAACTGTGAGTTGTCTGTGCTGATCTTAAAGCAGTGTGTACTTAGTAGCAGAAACTGTTTGTGTACAGCATTGAAATATGAAACCAAATAGGAAACATCTCTCAAAAATACATGAAAGGAGACAAAACAGACAGCTCTCACTCAAGTTGCTTAATGCACCGTTTGAGAAGACTCAAGTAATAGTGTGATCATGCCACAAGAAAATATGTGTAAGGTACACAAACCATGAAAAATTGCATCTGATTTTCTTGTCTTCAAATGAAGCATAAATACAACTTGAACTAAAATAAATAAAAAGAAAGAAAAAGGTCCAAAGCATCTATGTACCCTAAGAATACTGTAGAAAAATACCTGTTATTACATTTATAAAAGCCCAGGATTGTGCTCAGACTCTCACAATAATTTCATGCAAGGGAGGCTTTTCTTGTCTGAAAGAAAAAGCCAGGATAAAACCACCCACCACTGTAAATTGCTCAGGCAGATTTAGTTTTTAATTTCTGACCTGTCACGTTAGATACTGTTGTTTATGTTTCATCTGATACAGTCACCCTGGAGGCCCAGCTGATGCTCAGTAATGCAACATTCGGTTTGTAGCCTGAGGGTCAGCGCAGATTTCACTTCTTTTCCAGCTCTCACCCTTCGTATCACAGTGACAGCTTTGACTGTGCACTAAGAGAGTAAATTTGTCCCCCTTCCACCTTATGGTAAATCAAGCAAGACTCAAATCCTAGGCGAGATCACACAGACCTGATGGTTGGTAGGGAAGTAACAAGAGGGAGATGAGGATAGAGAGTAGAAATTCTATTTTTTGTCCTATTCATCGTGGATGTGGAGCACAAATTATTCCTTTTGACTTTGCAGCAACCTTTTATATTTTGTGGTGCCTTCTGTTGATTTGTGGTGGTTTTTTTTCCCAGTATGAGAAAAAATATCCCCAGTTCTTTCTGTCTTTGCAGATGATTTTTAAATTCTGTCTGCTCTTATGACTCTGATATGCCAAAGGAGAGAGAACATCCCAGTCATCCCCCTGCCCTGTTATGTACCTGCATCTTACCTGAGGAACAGCAATGAAGAGCTGCTCAGCAGTGTCTTGGTGCATGAAAATACTGCAGGAAGGCCACCCTGGGAATGTGGCTGCTGCTGCTGCTGCTGTAGGAATATTGTCTGCTGAGTGATTTGAATAATTTGATAATATTAATTAAATTTTTTTGGTGCTGTTTTCAGTTGAAATACATAAGACAAAAAAAATCAGTGTATGGTGTGAGACTATACCTTAACAAGTGCATTTCCCACATATGAACTAAAATGTCAGAGATATAAGCTGAATCTCCATATTTTTTCCTTGTTCTTTCAGGAGCACAAAGAACTGCTCATACAGAGCCATTAACACTAATAATATATAAAGAGATTCAGAGAATTGATGATGCACACCAAAACAATGCAGCAAATGATTAGAGTAATAATGTCAGTACATGCCTTTGTGGTTAACTATCCTCCTTTCCTTCCTTTGCCTGTTTTTTCACCCTGTGAGTCATGAAAAGAACTCTCAGGGAGGGAGCTGCTTCTCTGCTGTTGTTCACAGAGCATCTAGTGCAATCAAACAGGTATTGATCCCTGTTTGATACCCTAAGTATCACTGCAGATAAAGTAAAAAACAGCTGTATCCCTGTTGAATGGATTTCCATTTCCTTCCTTATGACAAAAAGACATACTCTGTATGATATTGTTGAAAATGCCAGTGCTGAAAGAGAGATAATGAATAAAAGAGAGCTGGATGAAGACACAAGAAAGATCGCAAATGACAATTTTGAAAATTTGGATATTAATGAAGGAATAGAAACTTCTATGTGATATCGTCTTAATTTTTATTAATCTTTCAGTGCAGATCCTATTTCTGTCATAGTAAGAATATACTATTTTAGTATAATATACTATACATACATATGTACTGTGCACATACTATATCCCTATAAATACATACTATTTACTATGTAAATATTACCAAGTATTCTTAGCTATGATCCCATTTTCAAGTTTTGAAAAAAATTCATTGTACCAATTCATTGGAATTGGTAAAGATTACTTTTATATATTTAGAAATATTAGGGTAGGAGCAGCTCCTATCCTAGTGAACTGTTACCTATAGCTGACATGCATCTGTATCTATCTATATATCTCTATATATGTATTATATTTATACAAATATATTTTAAGTGTCTACAAATACAATGTTTATCTAAATCAATCTGTATAATGCTTATCTAAATCTATCTATCTTTATTAATAATTGTATGCTTATAGCTGATGGCAATGGACTGATATTTTTTGGGAAATTTCGGAGAAAATTTGCTAAGAGTTTGACATATAAGTTTCCCATAAGGAAGAATTATTGTATTTTACTTTCCCTTTTTGCCATAATAAAATACTTCAACAAGGCATCAGAACACCAGATCAAATTCCAAGAACTGGGACGTGGCAGGTGTTCTGAAATGCTGTTTCTGTCCTCTGGTGCTTCAAAAAATGGTGGTTCAGAGTCCAAACATGAAACCAAGCTCATTACCTGGCCACTGTTCCTCCTGTGAGCTCTGCATGTCAAACTCACAGTCCATGTTCAGCCTAAAAAAATGTATCGGCATATATTTGTTCTTGTGCTCAATCTGTTCATGCCCCTCCCTATGTTTGTTTCTGTCTTAATTAATGTTCCCTTGGCAATGGTAACCAGAATTTAGATTACATCTCACTATGGGCTCTATGGGACTTCCTGTCTGCACTGGAGAGGTTTTCCCACCATACCCTCTGATTTCATTTATCTCATTCATTGTCACATACCACTAGGGCTTGTACACATCTCTGGTCAACAGACACTCACAGTTTCTTCTCACCATTGCTCTGAACCATTGTTGTGTCTTCATAACATTTAATCATGATGTTCAAATTCTATTTTTATATTGCTATTTAGTTATTGAGCCATTCTCACTCTGAGTATTCTAGTTCACTTCTCCTCAAATGATATACAATCGTACAACACTTTTCCCTATTTTATATTATCCACTAATTTCACCAGCATTTTCTGCTAATTCCATTAAGGAAACAGCTGACTGTTCCAAGACACAACTTATTTACAATCTTTTCCCATGAACTGACACTCTGTATCCTAGAAATTATTTCGCAGTTCTGGAAGGAGGCTTAGGTAAACTAAATGAATGTACTTTGAGTCATAGCATCTGCTTCCATTATTTAGGCATTCTTCAATGATAGGTACTTGGCTGTCTTCTCATAGCTAATGTGTGCCAGTGTTCTTTTGGCACTTTCTCTTTGAGAAGGGAATATGTTTACTCTTTTGTTTGTTTGATGGGTGGGGGTTTTTTGTTGTTGCCTTTTTATTTTTAAAAAAAAAAAATTAAATAAAGGGTTTTTTCTCCACTCTACCAAAGCTGGTCTTATACAATGTACGAGGATGTGCAACCTTGGTGTATGACAGGAATCCTCTCAATTCACTGCTCCTGACACTGTGTTAGTTGGATGCCATGTGTCTCCCCCCTCATGCAGGTGTAGGCTGCAGCTTTCACCAAGGTGATGAATGAACCATGGTGATGTTTCCTTACTTAAAATAACAAAGCTACTTTCCATTTGTGCATTATTTGGAATAGTAACTCACTTTCTTCCAAATTACTATTTCTAACTGCTTGTCTAAAATGGTTTCCTTAATTTCCTTAGCAAAAACTAATTAAAATGGATTTTTGAGCAATTATTCACTTTTTCCCTACACTTCCTGGCTTTTCAGATAGAGCTTTCATTGTTGACTAGTCATCTCAGAACCAGAACTCCCTCATTAAATACTACACAGGCTGAAAAGACTTTACAGTTCTCATGTAACAGCATGAAAACAGGGAGGAGAACCCTCGTAATGAGAAATAGGGGTCTCCATGGAAATGATGTCATGGAAATGGCACGAAAAATAATTCTCTGGAGTCAGGAGCTGCTAATACTCCTCAGATGTTTCTCATGACAAATGACAAGTGCTACAAGTGTTCTAAGAGCTGAGATGCAATATTAGATCATCTGTGGGAATACCCTCTTTTCACAAAACAAACAAAACAAAAAATCAGCCTCTCCCCAAGACAGTCTAGAGTCAGATGAATCACCTCCACAGCTGACTTCACAGCATGAACCAGAAGAGACAAACTATTATGCAGAGAATATGAGCAAACTAAAAACTAGATAATAACTAGTTACACTTGACAACACTAGTAATATGGGGGCACCTTTTTTTTTTTGCAAGAAAAGATACCATTAAAAAAACTTTAAAGTAAAAAAAAAAACACCCAAAACCAACCAAAAAAAAATCCAGATTTTTTTATTAGCTTAAATGAACTATGCTGTTTTAAATATGTCAATTCTCTGTGAACCATAATCAAATTTAAGAACATTACTGTTGGCTAAATTCTGGTGTAGATGTGGTACACCTAAGTATTACTCATTCACATTCAGCCTCCATCTTACGAGTGTCTGGCATTAATGGACTCTTCTGACAATACAAAGGGTACTGGAGAGGGGCTGAATCTGGCAAAGCATCATATACATCTAAACCATACTGCAATAGAGGTCTGCTCCTTAAAGGATTTGAGATGCTGCATATTACAGGATGATGTATATGAATTGAGTCTTTTGGGACATTTCAGATTTTTGAAATTTGGTTCTTTACACAATTTAACAAGCACACACAAAAGAAGTAAGGATTCAAAAGGATATACACAGCAGAATTGGAAAGCTACATCTATGTCCAAATGTGGGCATCCTCTGAGAATAACATATCACTATTTTGCATATCTTGATTTTGAGAGGAACTTCCACCTCTTGATGTGCAGATAATTCAATTTCTTGATAGACATTTTTTATGAACATTTTGCTCTGTGAGTATATGAATGAAGTATATTTCAAGTAGTCATCAGAAAAATGCTCCTTATGACAGCACTGCAAGTCAATCTTCACCTGTATATCTGCAGTTAAGTTGTGGGAAAGGCTGTAGCGTGATAGCTCGGTAATACTTGAAAATATCTGTCTGATATATATATTTGTAAAGTTATCCTCAAATTAGTTTCTGTTTCTGCTGAGAGTGCAGAGGCAAAGGTTTAACTCTCATTAGGTAGGGCATTTCCCCTGCAGCTTCACAAAAAGATGGTCCAAGCACTCTTGTAGAATTCCTGTTTCTGGCTTGAACATATTTGCTTACAGTTTGGCAAATACTTTTAGTCCACAAATTTTCACTGTATTACTTGTTTCTATTATGTTCCCACTAGTTATTACTGTGCTTTTCTTCCTGCTTATTTCATGCCAGTGATACACTCCAGGGAGTACCATACCCTGGATTTATATGTCACACTCTTCAGCATTTGTGGTCCAGCATCTGTTTGTGCCTTACTAAACAAACACCCATTTAACTGCTTCCTTGGACAGCTGGAACTGTTACCAGAGCAATAGCTAGACCCACCAGCTTCAATGAATTTTACCCCCTGTGGGAGCTGGAAGGCTCACTGTGAACAAAAATAAGAAAAACCCAGCCTATTTTGCATGGTAAGGCATAATGCCAGCTCTAGGAGACTCCCTTTTTTTCTGGGCTACATGATATCATTTTTTCCAGTTTTGTAGAAGGCAGCTGTTAGGGAAGAAGGATAAAACCAAATCAACTCTGCATTTTTTTCTTGACTCTTCCATCTCTGGCTCTTCTTCTTCCCCGATCCTTGAGATGCAGACAATAGGCAGAGTTAAAGCTGGAAGAACCATCCTCCAGAGCCACATCCTGTGTTCTCCTGGAGAAGGAAACTTTTAATGTCAGTGCAGAAAAACTCACTCACCCCAAATGGCCAAGATCAATATCCTTGTAATGCTGACACGGGTATAATTTTCATTTTGACATGCTTATAGATTTAAATAGTTTCCATGAATTTTGAAAAATAAAAGCTTTTTTGCTCTACCTAACGTAGCACCTTTACTTCTCCTGCAAAAATAAAAGGAAAAATGATTGTCTGACACATCTTGTTTGAAGACCAGACATATACCCTGGAGATCTGGGGAGCAGATGACACACACTAGCATTAGGCAGGATTTACTGGCAGCTGCTCCTGTAAAAGTCATCTCCTTCAGGACTTGCTGTCCCTTCCAAAGCTGCTTTCTCTTCTCTGCAAAGATTCCTGGTGCAGAAGTCTTGCCTGCATTGCAAGAAATATTTGTGACATATAAGGCAGATGGATGTACCAATTTCTACACAAGGAGATAATTAAAAGTTCTCTCCCTGTCCCAGATGAGATAAGTTCTAGCACTTTTTAACTAAAATGAAAGTTTTATAGTAACCATTTCTTATTTAAATTATACACATCTTTTCTGTGGATATGTTACATAGTATTTCTAAAATAACCTTGCAAAAATACATAACCAGTACTGAAATATTGATAAGTCATTGTCTTAGAAGGTACCTGTTTTAGAAGTGGGAACATTTAGCAGCTTTGTGAGCTTTTATTCTTTAAATTGTAAAAAGAGGCAAATATATCCTCCCTTCCATCTTAGACTGGATGAAAGCATGACATTTTGTAGAAAAAAAATTAGGAAGTAATTTATCTGTGTTATTTGTGCTGTAGATGTTAATGACATTCTGGATTTAAAAAGAGGAAACCAAGAAATCAATTTGTATATTTTTTAAAGGCTAATCCTTTATTTTTATGATTTGGGGTTGTTAGTATACTTGATATGCTGCAACTGTTAGACTAAACCGATTTATCCTCATCAAGTTAATCTGGGATCAGCATAATTTTTGAGTAAAAACTTAATAGTAAGAAAGAAAGTTGCTTTGGCATTGGTTTAAGACCAAGATACTTTCTTTTTTGTGAGCAAAACCAGACAAATAGAACTTGTAAGGAACTTCTTTGTCTGTCAAAGGCAAATGCTGCACCAACACTCCTGTCCCAATTTCTTTGAAAATTACTTGTTTAGCCAAGAAGGAACTCCTCCCTGCCATACTTCCAGCTAAATAAAAACATTTAGTTCAGAATTGATTTAATGAACAAAGTTGTACACCCTGTGATATACAGGAAATCAGATTAATATACCAGAATGGGTTTCTATGCCTTCAAATCTCCAAATTAGGTTCAAGAGTGGAGCCAGGATCAATAGCCCAAGACTGCAAAGCACTTCTGGCCAGGCTCTCTCCCCGAAACTCTCCCTCCAATAACCACAGAGACTTCTTTTCCAGCCGAAAATCCAGATGCTGAGAGGCAAAATCACTGCATCAGGAGAGAAATTCTTGCCAGTTTCTGTGTCACTTGGGCCAGAGGAAGCATGCTGGAAGCAGCTGAGTTCTCAGGGAGAAGGAGACAACACCTGGCGTGAGACAGAACTGCCTGACAAGACAAAGGTGTGCAGGAGAGGTTCCCATTGCTAACAGGAGGGAGTTTTCCCAGAGATCCACATGACTGATCTCTGCAGAGCTTTTCCTGCAGTAGAAGGAAAATTCTACTAGTAGAAGATCCTCTTTTCATCCTATCAATATACCTGCAATGAGTCTCTCTGAACAGCTTGCAGCAGAGCTGCCTCTATATCCCCTACAATAACTGCCATAAAACATTCCTACTGCCATGGAGCAATAAAGCTCCAATGGGGCACGGGACTGGGGGATCAGTAATTCTTCTAATAATTTAATCTAACACCTACATTTTCAGAGTTGTTCAGGCCTGTAACTGTGCAGATTCATGTGCCTGAACTTTTAGAGAAAAAGAGTGGCCAAATTGCTTTACAATTCTACCTGAGCTACACGGACCTTCAGGTTGTATTTTCTTGTGGATTTATTAGAACAAATACTTATGAGCAGGCTAACAATGAATAAATTGTATAACAACCATGAAGGTCTCCTGATATCCTAACAACCTACAACAATCAATACTTCCATATGATCAACTGATAAACAATATCACTCTTACACATATAAAAGATAAATGGCAGTATATGACCCATTCCAGACAGTAAGTTTTCTTCAATTGCAGGGTTAGATGACCCCTGTGTGGAGGCTTTCTCAGGTGACAGTAAGTTAAGACAAAGTTCTATTGTGTTCTATTCTGGATGCTGCTTCATCTGCACTGTGTAAGGACCTGGGTTTTAGGCTTTGACCTTAGCAGGTCTCATCGTCAAGTACAACCAGACATGTCCCTCACAAAATTATCTTACCACATTTCCACTCCTTCTGCTTGTGTGTTAGGATGTCAGATGGGATGAAAGAGCCCCAGGGCAAGGCTTTAGCTGGGAATCAATAAAATCTGAATTCAGACCCAGAGCCAAGCCTGGGTGACAATGACACACACAGGCACTACATCCCTTTTCATCTCAGGTGCATGCCCACCTCTTGGAAAAACACCAGTTGGGATGAATTTCTTAAATCACCATTGTGCTCATACTTTTGGTGGGGAGAGATTTGGCCTAATAGCTGCTTCTGGCCACTTCTGCACACCTTCCCCTCACAGTGATACTCTCTGGACTGCTTCATCCCAGAAGGCTAAGCATATGCCATTTGATTCTGCACATCCAGTTTCTAACAAATACTGCATATTAACTTTCAAGCCTGACTGAATATTCTGATTTTAAAAATGAGGTTAGATTTAAATTAGTATTCCACACAATAAACTGCTTTAAAAGGCTTTGAATTATGAATATTTATAATGCTATTAATTTGTGGTGCTACTAGTATTTTTCTTTAATGGTTAATTATCACAACTAATGTGTTTGAATTATTCTAGGAATCTTTCCATTATTTTTTCTGTAAATATTCATTCTTTCACTTACACCTTCTAATTTAATGCTCAGACTAAAGTGAAACATGATTAGAGTCTTTTAAAGAAAAAAAACCCCTCACAGTCAACATTCTCTCTCCCCAAGCACTAGCTTGTTATTTTGGGTTTTTAGTTGTTTTTTTTTAATCAGCTTAACACTAACTGATACTCAGGTTTTTCACCCTGTAAATAGATTTTGCTATGGGTCATGCGTTCAGAGATCTGCTGGCAGATAACAAAAAGAGCCAGACAGTGTGCTAGAAAATTCCATAAGGCATTAAAAAAGAAGCAGTGTTCTGCACAAGCTGCTTCCTAGCAGCTCTTCCAGCTACAAGTAACTACGGACACCCACCAGTGCTACCACTGGGGATTTGCCCCAGTCCCTTCTGTTAAAGATGGGGTATGAGTTTCAATAAAATAAATCCTAATACTAAAAAACAAACAAATCAACATGCCCCTCTCATTGGAATACTATTATTCCTAAATACAAATAGTTTCAAACTTCTCTTTCTGATCAGATTAAATCCCAATGAAACTGATGCTACAACCACGACCATTTTTAAAGTATGTGTAAGAAATTACTGTGTTGTCTTTCCAGTAGTTAAATTGCCATCTTCCTTCCCTGAACTTCCTGCCTGTGCTTGAAATCTCAGAATTTTAGATAGCCACTTTAGGTCAAATGAGAGCATAATACTCAACAAATGATAGGAAGACATTATAATTGCACTCCAGTTGTATCTGAAGTGGAAGAATGTCACAGGAACCAGTTCCTAATTATGGTACAAGGAAAATGAACATTTGAGTAAGATGACAGCAAAAAGCCTTCTGTCAAAACCAGAGTCCCTTGGGGTGTTTCACATTCACAAATTTCAGGCCAGACTTTATATGTCGAGGATACAAAAATCTATCTCATGGTAGAAGCATCCACAACATCATTATATAGTGGCAGGTACTGCCAGCAGTTTATACACCAAAACACTTCAGGGAAAAAAAAGAGATTTTATCTATAGCCCTTGTAATTTGCTTGCTTGCATTAGTCTGGACAGTGTCTTACCTGTGTTCCTCAGTCTTCAGCACCTGTTCTGGGCTGGCTGTCACCCAATACAGGCTGCCACTTTCCTTGCTTGCTGGGAAAAGACCAGAAAGTTGCTTTGGGTGAGAAGCACTAAGCAAACAAGGTTTGCCACAACTATTTGCCTAATTGGCACCTACCTAAGTCTGGATAAAAATAGTCCTGTGATGTCATGTATGTTACTGTGATACATCTGGGAAAGAAAGAAGGGATTGTAAGAAGTGAATTGGGAAAGTGAGCCAGGCTTCTGTTTATAGGAAGGAATAAAGCACTTTGGAGAAGGAAGTAAGGGGTTTAAGCTGTGGTAAGGGAGATTCTAATTAGTCATTTAGGAAAGCATTCCAGCTGCAGAAATAGAGATGAGCAGTAGAATGGGCTGCCTGAGGATGTCATTAAAATATAATTGATCTTACTTTTTAAGCAGAAGTCTGAGTTAGCTGTCTCATTAGGTGTGGTTACAATACAAGACTTGGGTATGCATCGCCAGCCATGCCTGAGCTCTGGTGCTGTCGAAATGTCACGTAGTGGAGGGCAGGGAAGTGGGGGTCTCCATCAATGTCCCTGCTTGAGATAGGCACAGATGGGCATGGTTGCACTCTGACATTGAAAATACCAGTCATGATTCTTCCTTTTCACTATTGCTTCCTGTAAACCTTTAGCACTAAAAGGCAGAACCATGATTAATATGTCAGGCTTTGAAAATAGAACTGACTAGACAGAAAGCAATAAAAAATTCATTGTTCCAAACAACAATAGTGTAGGATAATTTCCAACAAGCTTAATGATCCTTAGCTAAATATTCATCAAGATATTAAGCTTAATTTCAAAGTGACCTGAAACAAATCTGAGTCTTGATCTCCAGTTCTGATTTCAGTGTGATATTAATATCCTGAGGGGAAAATGAAATACTTGCACATAAAACTACATGGACAAGTTTTCCCCATCTGATAAAGTTATTAAGATTTAAAAAAAAAATCCTGTTCCACACTGGGATGGACTTCTAAAAGCTTTTCATAAGAAAAAATGAAAGACAGAGAGACTGATTCTTATGTTACCTCAGAATCGTCAGCTGAGAGCAGAGCTCTCTGCAGGGTTTTGCACATCACAGGGAAGCACACAAGCGTGAGGGTTTCACTGGTTTGGCCTCCCCTTCCCAGACTCTCCTTTATACAGAGAAAAGGTGCTTGAGTGCAACCAAGTAACATGGGGAATCCAAGTACAAACTTATTTGAACCAGAAGACCAAAGACTTGAACCCTGTTCTTCCAAGGCTCAGATGAGTGTTTCTTCCCTTAGGCTCTTGTGAATTCGGGATTGAGTTTGATGTCCACCCCTGCACTCACCACTTTTCCTTTCCTCTCATCTTCCCCATGCGGCTACTTTTATCTACCCTGTCCTCCTGGAACTGGTGCCTAAAAATTGTGGCAGGTTTTATTTATAACAAGGTCCCTTTTCTCGCAAAAAATAATCTTTTTGCAAAATACCAGTTATACTGTATTTACATCCTATCAACGTGATAACTTTAGGTGTTCAGAAGTAGTTAAACAGATGGGTAGATAGCCCTGGACTGCACCATACACACACTCACACTGCATGTTTTCTGCTGCTCCAGCACAGTGACCGCTGCTAGGTAGATCTAGTTCAAAGTCATCTCATCAATCACCTTAAAAGCCATGAAAACTAATTTCTAAACTAAAGCATTTTCAATTCATCTTTCACGTGTCATCAAGATACTTTGAGTTGAAATTTCTTATTATCTGTCTCTTACCTCCCACCCCTGCAATCACAGTACTCATCACAGAGAGAGAAGGCAGCAGAAGGCTACATTTTTATAAAACTGTTGGGGATTTTTTTCAAGACAGCTCTCATTAAAAAGTCAATGGGAGAGACATAGCTGAAACCATGGTAAAGCAATTTGAAAATTCAGTCCTTTGTGTGAATTTAACCATGCAAATGAAAAGACTGAGGAAATAGAGGTTGGAAAAGCAGTAGGATGGAAAAATGTTTAAAAAAATGTGTTTTGTTACCAGTTCTGTATACGTCTTAATAAGCAGATTTCTAACCAACCTGTCTTAAGGGACTTCAGACCTAACAGCATATTCAGAATACACTGTAGAAGACATTGTGCTTTTGTCTTTTGTATGATTATAAAAAGCTTCAAAATATTTGGTAGTGGATGTATTACTAAAGAAGGATAATATTTTAATGCTGGAGGCACGGTTAACTAAAACTTTTCAGAGACTAGACTATGCACCCTGTGTATTTTTCTTAGCTAAAGCCAGTGAAATTAAAAAAAAAAAAAAAAAAAGTCTGATTGTTGATAGTCCCAGTCCACAAAAGTGACACATTCCAACTTTTAGCCTCTGGAAGGTCACATCTGTGTCAAAACTTTACAAGATGTCCCTGTTTTTAGAGAGAGTACTCATGCTTTCACATTATTCCTGAGTTTTTCATGGCAAATAAAACCTGTTAAAGAAGACTTTTTTTGATTTGTCAACATTATGAAGCATTTTGGGGGAAAGTTTTTTCATACCTTAACATTTTGTTATCCTTCCTACTTGGACTAAATTTTTGTTTTCAGTTCTGTCACACATCAGTGCACTCCAACATCTTGGCAATTCATACCAAATAGTAACTATTTTGTATCTAAAGAAAATGGAATATATTTGATAACATGAGGTTTAATAACCTCTCAGTAAGTAATAAAACCTAAACCTCTGTCACGATAATCCTGACTACAGAAAAGTCTAAACTACAGAATTTTAAAGCTCACTTAATTTTGCAGAATGATGTTATTTCATTTAAAAAAGTATCCATAGGTAAAATAAATATACATAAAAATTATAAACAGGAAAAATTACACAGACATACTGTTTTCTCTTTTGCATTTCACGTATCACCCTCCTGTAGGCTGAAAGTACCTATTCTCTGTTCTAAGGAATTTACATTTAATTCAGAGATTATCATGTTCTTCATAGATAAATGCAATCCCTTCAAGATGTAATTATTTCAATGAATAGTTCAACTGAGCAGCCTGTGCTGATTCCCAGCATTGACCTGTCCTTTGTCTGGTAGAAAATCTTGCTTCTTTCTTCACAAACAGAGCTAAAGCAATTTTTCACTTAGATCAATATTTAATTTTTGGTTTAAGGTTAATTTGCCTTTTTTTTTTTTAAAGTCTTTTTTTTATTCCACACCATAAAGTGAACTAAACAGCACAAAGCCAGCAAAACCAGGAAGATCTATATGTTCCATCTAATGTTCTGCAAGATTTCAGGTGAACATTGGTGCATTAGGGTTAGGCTGTTGGTGGGCTAAAGTGTTTCCTTTCCTTTTTTTTCTGGCAAATATTTACTTTTGCAGTTGAAAAATATGCAGCTGAACATGACTCTAAAGAATTATTGGACAAAATGCATGTGGTATGAGTGTTATTATGAGTGTTATGGTATGTTATTAGTGGCAAGAATGCTGCTAAAATGTGAAGTCTTAATTTTCCTGGTAGTGCTCTGTAAATTATATTGCCTATAAAAGAGGAAGAAGTTTTGAAAATAGCTTTCTCAGATTCCTTTAAATAAGGAAAACCTACTGCCCAACATAACATAGAAAATTCTTTATTTTGAAGTGGAGACCAGGGAGAAATGCAGCATAACATAGCATATATTTGGGATGTCCATACTTAAAAGAAAAACAGGCCAAAAAGAAAACCCTAAAGACAAGAGAAACCATTTATTTTCTAAAGATATTCCTAGTCTTTTTTTTATTTGCTTAACATTTATCTTCCCCTTTACCTTGATTTTAAAACTATATTCTGTGATTTCATTTTGGTTTAGATTTTTAACAAGGTCAGACTTAATCATTTGTATTTTGCACATTTTCTCTCTTCCACTATGCAGGAAGATTGAAAAGAAATGCTAAAACATACTCATAACTGCTTTGGATTTCTCAAACAGTACAAGTCATAGTGTGGATAGTACCTGACACTGAGAAAACCCCCTGCAAAACATCTGTTATATCTCTGTGTGATACAAGCACTTCAGTAAAGCTGAAATTTAGGATTATTACTCCTCCATTAATGGGACTATATATATTTTATTCTGAGATAAATATCAATACATCTTGCCTCTTGAGACACAGCCCGGCTCACAGGGAAAAAAGCTACCTCAGTCTCCTAGCCAGCACCTCCCCTAGGATCTCAAATGGATTACTCCAAGTGCTCCTGGCTGCCTCTGAGGAGCTCCTGCTCTGTGGACGCCTGCAGACTGTGCTGAAGTTCATCAACACTGTGGAAATTACAGAATCCTTTAGCTTGAAAAGGACGTCTGAGATAACTGAGCCCAAGCTTTCGCCAATCACCACCTTGCCAACCAGGCCATGGCACTAAATGCCACATCCAGTTATTTCTTGAACACTCCCAGGGCGGGTGACTCCACCTCCTCCTTGAGCAGCCCGTTCCAACGCTTAAGTGCCCCATGGAGGCTGACACCCAAATCTGTGGGAGGCTGACAGCGAAGACATAAGGCTCCTCATTGCACCCATGCTGTGGTGCAAGGACCCCAAGTGCTTGGCAACTTGGCAGGGAAGAATGAGGGGAGGGACCAGGAAGGCTTTCAGGCTGCATCTCTTTGGACATCTGAGTGTTTGTTCTTTTTGGGCAGTGGTGTCATAGCTGAGACAGCCACTGCACTCAGAGTGCTTCATTAAAAACTTGAGAAGCCTTAAAGCATCAGCACCATGTTATCTGGATGTCTTTCATACCTTTTCTATGTAGCAATCCTGTGGGCAGCTCCCCATATCTCTGGCTCTTTCTTTCCTTCCCTCTTCCTTCTGCAGTCCCAGCTCACTGCTGCCTGTCCCTGGCACAGCCACCTAACCCTGCCTGTCCCTCATACAGTGACTCACCTTATCTGTCCCTCACACAACCTCCTGTCCCTTCCTCCTCACAGCACAGCCAGCAGACTCCAACTGACTCTCCACCAACTAACTCACTCTTTTATCACACCCAGCTGTGAGGGCAAGGCTGTTCCCACTCTTTGGTAATTAACACAGCTGCAATATATCAGAGGCAGGATTGCCTTTAGCACTATCTCTGTCTGTCTTCCTACACAGTAGATCTATGGCATAAGCCAAACTGGACCTGTCTGATCTCAAGAATTTGTGTTAAATTAGATTGCAAAGGCAGTGAGTACAGGGACTGACTGACATCAGGCAGTGTAAGCCCAGTCTTAGAAACCACAAGAGCTTAATTTGCTTTTTACTTTGGTTTGTTCTAGAAAACAAAGTTTGTAGCAGCTTTCAAACCAGGAGAGTGTTCACAAACATGGTGGTTTTCTTCAGGATACGTCCCTTTTCTCCTCAGCAGCACCTGAGGTGTCCTGGCCCTTCAGGAGGTTCAGTCAATGCTCCCCAGCCCAAAGGAGGCTCTTCCTTAGGTCACCACATTAAGCCTATTTCCAAATCCATTTCCTCTAGTGATGATTTAACACTCTCTAGCAGCACAATGGATTCTTTTTAAGCCAGGTTATTTTTATTCAGAGCAGAGTCAGTGTGATGGACAAGCATAATATTTTTTGACAGGGCATGCAGTAGGGTCTAACTACCAAACTCAAGCTATGCTCCTCTTAATGGGATGCAATCAGTGCCCTATACAGTGTATCATGCCTTCTCGATTGGCTATCATCTTTTATCATGCACATTTTAACTTGCTAATTACCCTATCCATATGTTACACATGCTCCTAAGCTTCAATTAATAGCAGCACCGGTTCAGTTCCTGCTGCATATTTTTCAATATTATGTTTGGACATTATTTGTGGGGTAGAGTGGGGATTTATTTCCAAACTAGGACACATTTGGGATCTACTTGTGTTCAGGTTGGTGCAATACTAACAAAAGTTCTGGGCAATGAAAATCAGCAGAGAAATTCAATTCACCATTCATTCATCCAGAAAAAAGATTCAGCTGCTTAAATAAAGGTGTCTAGTTTCATTTGAGCAGCCCTAAAATGGAACCATAAGCCCCAGGAACACTCCAATTGAGTTTTGACCATTAGTGGATGAAACCCCCATGTCCTCAGTGAGCTCAGCAGAGTTGTACTGCCTATAAGTGCACATTTTAAAAACCTGGGTTATCAGAAGAACTGGTAGGTCTGCTGTACTGCATCACACTGCTTGCCTTGGCTGGAGACAGGGCTGGCAGGTGTGACAGCAGAGCTAAAGGTGCTCCAAACCCTTCTGGTTGGGAGTGCAAGGTCAGGCAGAATTCCTCAGGGTGCAGATAAGAATGCTCAGCACCTGTGTTGGGAGAGCTGAGCACTGCTGGCAGTAGATATTGTCAGTGGGACTGTTTTCCAGCTCTGTTGCCTGGCACCTACAGACTGTACTGTGAACTTAGGCACCCACACATAAACCCTTCAAATTCAGAGTCTCAGCTGTGAATCAAATTGTTCCCTTTCAAGCTTTCATTTCTGCTCCCTGCAACAGTACCCTGAGTACAACAGAGTCTTATGTGGAAGTTTTCTAGACCTCTGACAGGTCAAAATGTGATGCTCATTAGTGTATTTCTATTTTCTTTTCAGCCAAAATCTCACTTAGGTGCACCACTCCTGTGTTTGGATTATGTGGTTTAGGCCTTCATAGCACTGCTTCAGGTTGTGAGGCTAATACATTTATCATTTTCTTCACTTAGTAGAAAATCCTTACCTCTCAGTGCTCTAAATAGGGGTGAAAAGTCGTAAGAAAACCAAAAAGATTTATTCTTTTCAGTAATTATTTTAGTAGCCCAGCCTGTTGGTTTTTTGTGTTTGGTGTTTGTTTTACTATAGCACCTGGTAAAATTCTTTATATTCAGTTTAGCAAAACTTCTCATGTTTATCACATTCCCTAGAGATTGATGATATTTACTGGGCCAGCAAAGCAGAATGCCAAAGTACCAGTCAAACGTCTGACAAGAGTATTGTCAACTCTGTTCCTGACTGAAAAAGAAAAACTGGGGAAAAAAATAAAGTATTTCATTTGGTTTTCATAGACAGGTTTTGAATAGTATCCTGAATGTTGGAAAACCATATCCCTGTGCAGTTTAATTATGTGTTTTCAATTCATTTTCTCTGTCTCTCCAAAGGCAAGTGCATTACTTCGTGTCATTACATAATTCACAGCCATGTGGAAAAGCAGTAGACACACTATTGGCAAGAGTCTGCATAAGTCTCCAAGGTTTTCACCCATGTTTTCACAGATGTCCTCCTAGAACCCATCTAATCCCCCACATCAAGGTTTTATAGATTATTTGCACCCACTGGGACTGGTGTAGTATAGAGCCAAGTATGCAAAGATTGCCAGCTGGCCAGAATATTTGATAAATGTGAGGACAAAAAAAAAATCCCACTCATAGCAGCAAAGTGATCTATTCCTGGAACACCAGCTGGATTGCTGTAATAAGCTATTAAACCAGTGTAGTAAAATGAAACCCAGAGTTACTATGAAGATTATAGAGAAGATCTATTTTCTTCTGCAGTGAGGTTTCATTTAAAAAAAAATTAGATATTGGTCACTTGTAAAGATAAACATATGCTATAGATTGACCTTTTCATTCACAAATTTTGAACTGGAATTAAGTTCAGTATTACACAAATGAAAGTTTTACAGAACTATGCTTCAGCACCCTTAAGTGTCTGCTTCAGTGTCAAATGACTCTGTCAGACTAAGAAACTTTTAAAGAAATTTTATAAGAAACTATATCCCAGACCTGGAACTTATGTAATGATTACAAATACCATTTGAGGAAAAAATGTGAAAAAATCTAAAATGCATACTACTTTATCATAGTATCTCTTTTGCAATAAAGAAGAACTTGAAAATCTAAAAGAGCACGAGAATTGATCCTCATGGCCATATTTAATAGCATCATCTTGTGATCCCTGCCAAGAAAAATTAAAACCAAATCTTTTGATTAGAAGCTGTGCTCTCTGGTAACTCAGTCTTTCAATTAGTGATTCTAAGTAGCTTGGGACAGATATATGGGTATAAACTAAGCATCCATAGAGAGCTTAATAAAGGAAGTTAATGAATTTAGTAAGAACTGGCAATGTAGAGATGGCCAACTTTAGTTACTGTTATCTTTCTTGTTGGAAACAAACGAAGAAAAACACCAGAGATACTAGGCCTCCTATCATTTGAGAAGAATCAAGTGCTTTCCTAGTTAAACATTCTATTTCTTCTCATAAAATAATATTCCAAGGGTACCTCAGGAATCACAACTCAACAGTATCACCACTAGTGAAAGAATACTGGATTGTTTGCTCTTGCTTGTAGTTTTACACAGTGGACTTTGATATTTTGTTCCTCTGGTGACTGAGAGTGTAGGAGTGACAAACTGAATGCCCTTGGGTCTGTTGGTTGTTGTGCCTTCTAAACTCCAGATGAAATACAGGGAGAGCAGACGTCTGAAGGTAATAACAGAAAAAAACCCAAATCACATCGAGTTGACAAAGCACTGCATTTTCAAACCAAAAATGAAAAACACAAAAAGGGAAAGTGGCAGATATATCTGTTCAAAGCTGTATAGGAATATGAACTCACATATCTCAGGTGACACAACCTATAGCAGATTTAAGGTGTGGTTACAGGTAATGACTGTTGCAATGGGAAAAGCAAGCAGGATACAGATGATTTCCTTACTACACCTTTCAGAGTATGGGGGATGAAAACAGGCCAGTGGCCAGGAGAATCTCCCTTTGAGGCTGGATATAGCCAGGGGTTATCCATCTGGTGCCTTTGCTTTGTGAAGCTGTCAGATTTTAAAGCAGTATTTCATATATGACCCTTATCCTGGCAATTGAGAGAATTCTAGTTTACTGCAATGGATTTAAGAATGCCTAGTATTTTCCAAAAAACAGCTTGTAAAAGCTATAAGAACTGAAGAATATCTCTCCAGCTTTCATCTCCCATGTGAGATTTTGGTGAGACTAATTAGAGACAAGAAAGGCTGAATTTTGAATCAAATTTCTCTGCTTGACATTTCAAACATAACAGATATTTAAAATACTATCAGGGACACATTTATTGTGTTCTCTGATTCTCTCTGAATGGTACGTGACACCTTTACTAACAGACACAGAAACCAGCCATCATTTTTGGTGTGGCCAGCCACAGGTCCTCTGTGTCATGCATCTGCTGCAGAGCTCACACAAGCCTGGCTAAACTCTCTCAGTTGCAGTGGCAAGGAAAGAATTTTTTTTTTTTAAATGCTGATTTTTCTGGCTTGGTAAATTAAAGCCATTCATCTGTTACAGCTGTCTGTGTCATAAATCAAAAGCACTGTACATGTATTAACCTGGGGATCTTAGCAGCCAGGGGAGTGAGCTTTGTAGAGATGGCATTTGTGCCTTTAGAAGCCCTCCCTCCCCCCCTCCCATTGAAACAGACTATGTTTAGCACAGATTTCAGTTTTTCTTGATGCAAAGAGCTTTGCTGTGAGTGGGGAGGCAGGCAGAAACTACCTCATTATGAATTTCTGAAGAGAGGAAAATTATGTTTCTTTCTGTTGCAAGACTTAAATTTCTGGGGACTCCTTTTGTTTCCTTTTTTTTTTGTTGCTGCTAAGGTGTTTGATGCAACTGCAACCACTGAATCTATCTTCCTGCTCTGTCCTTCAGAGCACATAGCTTCTCTTTTGTCAGTGTTGACAAATGACTGAATGAGTGTTTACAAATGCTTTTGAAAATTAGGTCTTGTAACAAACAAAGACAAAAGCAGGTTGTTGCGTCACCAGTGGTAGTGTGTACATTAATAAGGTTAGGAGTCAAATATGTAAGAGAAATGTTGATGTCTAGCAATTTCTTTTCTAGCTACCTATTTTTCCCACAAATGGTTTACTTTAATTCCTGAGTTTACAAAATTAGGGTTTAATACACTTACCTGTGTATAAACAGATACCTAAAACATGGAAAGAACAGACCAAACCACATCAGAAGAGAGAAACAGCTTTCTGGTGCCTGGATGAGGATTAGTTGCCCTGGGAAGTCAGCTTGCATCCCAAGCAATCCTTCATGACACTCAGCAGACATTACTGACAGGAACAAAGGCAACAAGAAGGTAAATAATGCTCATGAGCATATTTAGAATTTATTGACAGTTACTGTGGCTCATTGGTGCTTGGTTTCCTTTCAGTTTTTGATCTGGCATGGCCTGATCTAGCTCAAGTCCCAAGACATGCTGCCTTGAGTTCCGGGTCTACACTAGCAAGCTCTGCTTCTTAACTGTGAAGATCAGTTCCTTGCATAAATAATAGCTTGGGTTAATGCTAATGTGAGAGTCTCTGCACTTTTACCTTATTATATACTTCTATACTTATTATATACTGGGTAAGCTTCAAAAATTGTGAAAACTTTGGGAGCAGTTGAAACATGTTAATAGAGTCAGTAGCAAATTGCAGAGGCAGTCACACTAACTGAGGCTTGTGACAGCAAAATCCAAAAAGCTCAAATAATAATTTGCGGCACATCATTAAGAATAAAAAAAAAAAAAAACTCTTACAAAAGGCAGAGGCATGTGATACCCCCTAGCAAATTGCAAAGATTCAATCCAGATAATTGATTTAACCTAAAGGTTACCAACATGCAGATTAAATTCTGGTTTTGTCATTTTTCAAGGCTTATGAGTTTAAAAATCTAGTTGGCCAGCATTACTTGGCATGTTTTAAATTCCTTGGCTGATTGAAGATCAGCCAGTAGTAGCAAATGCTGTTTCCCTTTCTTGGATGCATTCCCTTGAGGGAAAATTCTCATTTTTCTATCTTTTTTTTTGTTTGCTTCAAACAGAGGTCCACAAAAAGTCTGTCTGAAGAGTTAGTGAATATGTTTAAGTGTACAACAGTCTCAAAGTAATCTTATGTACTCATCAGACTGCCACTGGTGCCTGGCAGTGGCTTTTGGCACATATAGCAGTTCATTTTACAGCTTCTAAATTCCTACTGTGGGCAAATTGAAGGTGCACTGATTTTATGCCAACATGTGAAACCACCACAGTATTTCACTATTTTGTTTCAATAAGCAGTGAAGAAAAATCAGTCACCTTCAAAACGATTCTTGAAATCTCTTATTTCATATTTTTATAGACATTACCATACTGAAGAAGAGGAAACCCCTGCAAACTGGGAGTTGTTTCTATTAAGAATATAATTAATTGCCCATAGAGGTTATCATAATCCTGTGTTTGAATTTCAGACATAAATATGAAGAAAAGAAAATATGAGTCAAGAAAATGCCATACAACCCATGAGACAGACATTGTTTGAGAGACATCTGGGAACATACATTTAATATTTTACTTTATCTGATCTATTTACTATGTGCTTCTACTACTATTTTCAGTTGATTACTGCAATTATTCACTGAAAAACAGATTTATTAATTATCCATAAATAAAATCATGATAAGCTTATTTTCCAATCACTAATCATTGTTTTTAGAACTGCAGGGTAGAGATGAATACATTAAACATCAGTATGTCACATTTATTAGTCTGTACTTATAATTTAAGCTCGGCATCATATTGTAAGATTAAATCACCCTCTGTCACAAGAGCAGAAAAGGATTAAAAATCGGAAGTACGCAAAACAGTTCGGCAGGAATGGGGACAACTGAATATTTTCTGCCTAGACCTGAATAGCTGTTAAATTACATAAACCACCGGGTTGCACACTTTAATAGCAGGGCTGGGACAGAGGCTGAAGGCCGGGCTCTCTCTGCACAGAACTGCCTCCAGCTCGAGGGCTGAAAACAGAGGATCTGTGTCTGCCCCAACACTGCCACTGGCAGCAGCCCAATTAGAAATGTGTGAAATATCTTGTTCACTGTCTGCTAAAACAAGCACTCATGTGGAGCACAATTAATACAAGTCTGCACTTTCTGACTGTCACTTTTTTCCCCCTTTGTTGCTAGAAGTCATGGTGATCAAAGCTAATATCATTCATTAATAAATGGTGTATTAACAAATGAATAGTTTCTGTAGGAAGGGAATTACCTGTCCTGAGCATGAAAGAATAAAGGATGCAGACATCCTAGAAGCTCTTGCTCTACTGAGAAATAGGATAGTCCTTATTTTTTGAAATGCTGAAAGTCTTAGCAAATTTATTCAACACTGTGTAGAGGACAGCTGAGATGCCGTTATATTGTTATATTCTAAGGACTCATTTTATCAAATTTTAAGATATTACAGGCTACTTTAGAAAAAATTGACATTGGAGCAGCATGTTCCTGACAATCTTCTGTTTCATTTAGAAGAATACATAAAGTCCTGACAATTCACAGGAAAAATCAAGCTTCTAGCAACAGTTCCAGCTGGAAATCTGTATTGACATAATGAGCTAAAATCTGACTCCCGAGGCTCCTTTCATTGTGTCACACACATGCTGGGTCAAGTTTTCTTTTCCTGTATTTTCAAACAGCCTTTCTCAGATCCCAGGAAAAACCAAACGAAACCAAATCAAAACCACACCTCTGCCTGGAGATTATTTAAATTGCTGAGCAATGTTACATTCACATACATGGAGGTGGGGAGGAAGCAAAAGGAAAAGAAGCAGAAATATGTATTTAACAGCCTTAGAAAATTTTCCTAAATGACAGACAGCAGTTAAGGTCCGTCTCAGAGAAGCTCAATACAAGCCAGATAAATTCTCTATTTCCACAGAGCACCAGATGGCTGGAGCTGTTCCACACCATTTGTGGTCCAAGTCTTCTCTCTTGCAGGAGACAAATGAGCTGAGGTGGTACCAATCAAAGCTGCTTCGCAGAATATCTTCCCCTGCATTATGGTCTTCACCATTTGGTTATTGACTGGCAATTCTGCCAAAGCAAATGCACATGACAGTAGAGTAGGCACAAACTGCAGTCTGCTTAAAGCCCTTTTCTGCTATTCTTTTTCTTTACAAGGTTTCAACCCCAAATTATCCTCCCAAATAGAAGCCTGTCTATTTCCCAAGCTCAGTTCATTGTTCAGGGTTAAAATTTAGAAGCAAATGCCATGTTTTTGTGACAGTACATGTGAAAGGGACGTATTGATTGAAAGTCCATCTAAAGAAGCACCATAAACTATGATGGGCATTTAATCAATTGTTTAGATCCAAATAACTCATTCTGCTTATCAAAGAAAGTGGAAAAAGCCTTTCACCACAGCTTTTTCTTATTCCAAAATGAAATTAGTTTGGTGATTAAGAGAAGCTGCTATTAAGTTCTCTGCAGTTGACAGAATTAAAGTGAAGACAGGAGTTGGTGTGTGGACCGCTTGGGAGATAGGATGGCTCTGCAGAGAGACCTGGAATGGCTGGATGGATGGGCAGAGTCTAACAAGATGAAGTTTAATGAGTCCAAGTGTCGAGTCCTGCACTTTGGCCACAATAACCCCCTGCAATGTTATAGGCTGGGGATGATGTGGCTGGACAGTGTCCAGGCAGAAAGGGACCTGGGGGTACTGGTGACAGCAGCTGAACATGAGCCAGCAGTGTGCCCAGGTGGCCAAGAGGGCCAATGGCATCCTGGCCTGGATCAGGAATGGTGTGGCCAGCAGGAGCAGGGAGGTCATTCTTCCCCTGTACTGGGCACTGGTGAGGCCACACCTTGAGTGCTGTGTCCAGTTCTGGGCCCTCAGTTTAGGGAGGATGTTGAGATGCTTGAATGTGTCCAGAGGAGGCAACGAGGCTGGTGAGGGGCTTGAAAAACAAGCCATATGAAGAACACCTGAGGGAGCTGGGGTTGTTTAGCCTGGAGAAAAGGAGACTCAGAGGTGACCTTATCACTCTCTATAACTTCCTGAAGGGTGGTTGTAGACAGCTGCGGGTTGGTCTCTTTCAGGCAGCAACTGACAGAATGAGAGGACACAGTCTTAAGCTGTGTCAAGGGAAATATAGGTTGGATATTAGGAAGAAGTTTTTCACTGAAAGAGTGATTAAATACTGGAATAGTCTGCCCAAGGAGGTGGTGGAGTCACCATCCCTGGATGTGTTCAGAAAGAGACTGGATGTCGCACTTGATGCCATGATCTAGTTGCGGTGTTAGGGCTGGGTTGGACTTGATGATCTTGAAGGTCTCTTCCAACCTACACGTTCTGTGATTCTGTGATTCTGTGGTGAAGAAGGATTGAGTTCAGAGCACAGTTTATACAGGTTGATTGCCTATGATGGATGAATACCTTAGTGTAATAAGGACAAGCCTTGTACTTACTAAGAATTTAAGTGATTGTCACTTTCAACTTGCCATCTGTATAAGTGTACATGCACAGAACTCTAGGCAGGCATTCTAGACTAGTGTAGCCTACAAAAAAAGCATGTAGAAATTATAAAAGTCTGGTCAGGCTCAGTGTGCCTGAAGCATGTGGAAACCTTAAAGCAAATGTTTTCTTCAACCCATCAGCTCTGAATACAATCCCAGAGGAACTGGAAAGAGGAATGTGATGGCCCATTGTGGGAGTATTTTCTCAGACATTTTAATGATTGTCTTAAAGGATGAATTTTCACTTCATAAGGCAAACACTACTTACCCTGACCACCAATGGGCTTAGTTTAGAGAAATAGCCTCTAGACCAAGATTGTAAATGTTACTGCAGGAATCACTTAGTCTATAACATAGTATAATCATATGGAACTAATCATAATTCAAAATTTAAAGAAAATTAAAAATCAACTCTAGAGATAAGGAATACTGCTGCTGTTGAGTTATCAGGAAAAAAAAAGAAGAAAAAAAAGGGAAATCACTTTTGCTTTCACTGTTAAAAACAGAACAGATGTACAAATTTCTGTTCCCTGATGAGGGTATATGATTACCGCTTAATCTTCTCTTTAAAGTGATTAAGTAAAATGTTGTGGAATTTGTTTATTTTTTCTCTGTTTTGTGTTTCCCAGTTGTGTGTCTGCTCTGAGAAGCCCTTTCACTGTTGTAGTGGCCCTTTTGTACAGTGGTTTCATGACCAGGTACAGCAGTTCAGTGGTAATACCAGCACCAACTGGTTTGAATTATGACAGAAGTATGCTGGGTAACTGATAGAAACGATATGAACTTTAAAAAATCTATAGACTCTCTATGATTCATACTTGGCAAATAAGAAATATAAATCAGAGAAGACTTACGTGTTTTGGTAATTTTTGCACTTGTAACGTCCAACACAAACTCCTGTTGATAAATCCTTTCTATGATGACTGATAAATTTTGCATATGACATATATGTCAAGGGTTGTGCTGGATAAGTGATGTTTTCCCTTTGCATATTCCCAGAGAACAGACATAGAAACAGAAATTACAGTACATGCACAAACAAAGGCAGCAACAGGCAAGAGTGTCCATACTTATGTTGTTTAGTATTGGGATGGTAAACAAAAACCTCAACTTGAGAAGCACATAAATGTTGTGAACTTTGTTAGGGGTAAAGGATCTTTGAAATGTTTATACAACCTTACATTATCTATAGTTTAATTTAAATGTTGAATTGCTTGACTGGATTCTAACAAAGCCTTTATAAAATGTCAAATGCAGCTGATTCTCCGTGAGTACAATGTAACACATTTGTGTTTAACACACACTGAGAGCATTTTAATAACTTATGAAGTGTACTTGCTAGTCACATTTTAAATTTATGTAAATCCTTTTAATTCTTTCCAGGTCTCTTTTTTTAAATCAGTTGGAGATTAAAATTTGACATTTGAAACAAGCTATTATAATGAACAAAGCAAAAAAATCAGCTATTCAAATTTAATGGCATTTTTATTCTTTTCTTTTTCTTTTGTAATTTCATGGAAACATAAAATTTTATAACAAATGACCTCACTGGTGCAGTTTGCTATATTGGAGGTAGATGAAATTCATAGATAATTTGCAAGGTAATCATGGGCTTACTCTCAAGAGAAAAACTATTTTCTTCAACCCGCATTTCCTTAGTATATCATATTCTATATTAACTTAATGCTGGCACAAAAGCATAGAGGGCAATTGACAGACATAACAGTAGGAGAAATTGACTTTGCAACATTAAATAAGGCTATAAGCTTTCCTCCCCTTTTAGTAAACACATGTACAGCAACCTACTTCCACCCAGAGAATAATGGGAACAATCTAAAACCGGAGCCAACAGTGGTAGACAACAGTGAAAAATTATTTCAGTATGTATGACTCAGAAATTTTAGTTAAACATGTGATTTTTGTACTAATTTTTCAAATAAATTAGAATAAAATGCTTAAAAGAAATTTTGTGGTATCTACCTTTGTTTGCACTAGGTCAGCTTTGCAAGAATGAGTCAAACTCTACTTCTTATGCACTAAAAAACCTGTTTTCCGAAGGTACAATAGCTGTCCCTAGACCAGAAAGGCATTCTGAAGAACATCCGGTGGAGTGGACCTGATGGACATCATAGGAGGTAGCAGTAGGATGCAACAGGAAATGATCTAACTTTATTGATGATTTCTCAAGGTACTACAAGAGGGTTGCATGCACATATTCTCATGTACAAAATTACAGAGAGTAACAAACACAAAACATATTACTATGTTTACATATGTGGTGTCATTTTTCACCACGTAACAGAATTTTTTAGCAGCCACAGAAGATATAAACTAGTGAGAATGACACTTCTAGAAATAAATTCAGGTACATCAAAAAAGTAAATATTAGGGATAAGTTGCAATCCAGGAAGCCCTTACACAAAAGATTAATAATTTGACAGCCAGTGTGAAATTTTAGAAAGAAATAATCTAATATATGCTGGTCATGTCACAAAAGATTATTTCTCTAAGGCTAAAATGCTTAATACATTAATACATCATCAGTTGAACTCTGAACTCCAGTATCACCTCATCAGCTAAATTGTATCCTCTAGATATAGATATATTTCATAACCATTTGAATTTGAATAATGCTGGTCACGTCCAAAATACGCACTGGAGTCTAGTCCCTTTGGAGCTGATGATGCAGATATAGATGCTTCAATAGATGAAGAATTTTATCCTTTCTTTAATCTCCCTTTTTAAAAAAGAAAATATATCCTTACTTATGGCAAGGCTTTCTTCTCAGGAAATAGTAAGCTAGCTAATTTTTTTTATCTGTGGGAATTTTTTAAGGCAATCCATGAGTCTCATATATAATTTCCACTTTTCTCCCTTCCCCCTCCCTTCCCCTCCTTGCTTCTGGACATTTATATCTTCCCTTGTAATTTTAAAATTTTTGCCTCCTTTCATTCTATTTTAAAAAAATCTCTCCAACCTACTCTGTTTCTCCATATTAATCAACCATTTAGTCTTCATGTAACTACATGAATTAACCACAGAGAGCCCCAGGACAAAAAATTCCTAGGATGGACTATATCACAGTATAAAATTTGTGGATTAATAGGCAATTTAAGCACTGTTCTTCCAAATCATCTTTTCTCCTCTTGTATTCTTTTCCTGTGGTATTACGATATTTCTGACATATTTGTTCAGAGAAAACTATTTTTATTTTATTTCTCCTATCCAATTTTTTGTCTTCCCATTTTTAGCATGTTTGAAAATTCTTGAATATTGGTAAATCAAATGGGATTACATGTATGTTGACTTCTCCCGGCCTGAAAGTTTTGAGATGGATAAAAGATGTTTCTTGCCAGAAAATGGAGTTGTACAGGATAAACAGACCTCTCACATCAGTAGAGACATTTAAGACTTCTACTCGTATCTCTGCCTTATATATTCCTTAGTAGCCTTTAGGAGTGCTTGTGTTTTACAACACGAGGCAGCAAAGAGAAAAGAGACTGAATGGGAAAAATAATTTTCTGGGAAAAAAATCCTGTTGAAAAATACACTTGAAGTATCAGCATGGAAGAGGACTCAACACTGAACATTCACCCAAATCAGCAGAACACCTTTGTCTTTGCCAATTTAGCACTTTCTGGAGTAGGCAGTCGAGCTACACTGCAGACACTTGACAGTGTCTGAAGAAGTTGGACCTCTCTTTAGATATGGGATATTATGATGAATAGCAAGGGTTATCAGGAATGGAAGAGAGAAAAATCTGTAAATACAATCTGTTAATGCACTTAGCAGACAATGTGCTGCAATATGTGAACTTTCCTGCCAGGTGCAACTATTTTGCAAATATCTAGTCAGAGATCAGGAACTAGTATGGTCAATTTGAAAGTATTGACAAAAGGTGGCAAGTCATGTTCTTTTGATCTAGTGTAGTTTTGATATTTTAAGAACTTTTTTTATAGTAGGAAATGAGAACAGTAGGCTTAAATACAGCACTTTGTCCTTATACAAAATCTGTTTGTAAAAGATATAACACATGTAACCTATTTCCCAACCTTCAGTCTGAGCTAGAGTTGTGAAAAAAAATTCTCTTAATCAGCAACAGTGATATATGGACCATAATTGTTCTGAGGAATAATAATTAGAAAAACATTAATATAACAACTCTTATGTGGACTTTACAACTGGGAATGTACTTTTTTACAGCTATTGTTAAAGAAAGATTTTAGGTATTTCTAAAAAAAGGATAAAAGCAAGTACAGTTCTCTTCCTTTCTATCCACACCGTTCTACCCCTCTCAGAAAACTGAGTTTACAAATGGTCCATATATGCTTAGTTCCTTCTGCCCTCCCAAAATCCATCATTTGCATTTCTGCAAAATAAAGCCTTGTGGAAGTTTCTGAGGTGTTGCACATATTTTTAAGTATTCAAGAAGCAGAAATAACAGAATTAATCTTCTCCTAGGTGACAACTTGAATTATGGATGACAAGCAGAATGATCAGCTGCTATGGCCAACCAGTCTAGTGCTAGAACGTGTTGCTACGTTTTGCTTGTGTCCAAGGTGGTCTTCACTCCTCCAGCACCACCACAAAGGAAACTTGAAGACAAAAATAGGAGCACTTTCCATCATGTAAATAAACATGAGTCATTGTTTTTCATCCGATTGAACCCAAATTGTGAAAATTCAGTTTGCTGACTTTCCTGAAGGAGTTTCACACCAATCTGACAAGATATTTCAAATTTCCTTGGAAGAAAAAGATAAGAGCTTTATATTGACACAAGAAATTATTTATTTCGAACACAGATCTCTTAATATCTGGAGCTGATTAAATGTGAACTCGATTTTTAACGCAGAATATACAACAGCTCAGGAGTCTACAAAAGTTAGTCATTGTCACCTCAGATGTTAAGTCTTAGAAACTGCAAACAAGTTGGTGAGGAGGTGGAACCTTTTTCCAATGCAAGTTCAACAAGCCACCTATTTGTTCTACCTTCCTGCAGCTAAAGTCTGATGAAAAATTTTTGTGAAGAATTTTTTATATTAATCATATAGGAAAAGAGCAACTGAAATGAGAATCAGTCATAATTACATGCTTTTCAGCCTTCAAAATGAATCAGCAAATTCCCCTTCACACAATAAATTCAATGGCTGTACCAGCTTTTTGCCATTGTTCAAGATGTCCCCTGTGATGGGATGCACTCTATTTATTTCCACTTTCTTCATAAATGTCTCTGAAATTTATGGAAGTGAAAGATCCCAGAAACTCATGCAAATTTGTATTTTCTTGAAGAGAAAGTAGCCCAGATATTTCACACCCACCATCTGCTGCTCTAGCCAGTCAGTTTGTCCATGGAACAAAGCACCGTTTAATAGAAAAAAGAGAGCTTGTTCCCAAGATAGCTTTTTTCTTCACTGTATGAGGACATCTATTACCCATGGACACTCAAACAGAACTCCCTTTAAAACTTCTAAGGAAGACAGTTTTGTCAAAACCTTCTGAATGTAAAAATTTCCATGAAAAAAGATTGGACTTGGATCTGAATTATGTATTCTTGTGTTTGATTGTTGTTGGTTTTCTTGGGGTTTTTTTAATAATTTGATTTTTTAATTAATCAGAAGACTGATTAAAAAAGTTATAGAAAGTGAAAGAGTGATTCCATCTACCAGTACCATTAACTCTTGTCAAAAACAGAATCACAGATGCACTCATATAAGAGAAAATGTAATTTTGTCCTTTTGGCACTATGCGGAGATATGTACTTCATTTTCTGCAGTCTATATATATATTTCTCATGTGTTCAAAGCCAATTTATATATTTTTTTTCTGCTCAAAGTTTAAATCCCACAGGACATACTAGTTTTTTGAGACAGAGATAATACATAAATAAAATGTCATGGCTCTGGCTTGTCATTTTCTTCTTTTCTCCTCTACTTTGTTGCTTTATTGTCTGTTACAGTGATCCATAAATATATGTACCTCTGTTTTAATAATGGAAAATATTTCCTTTGTAGCTAAGCCATTAATAGACATCATCAGTTGGTTTTCAAGAACATGACTAATGCATCAACAATAGTGGGTTTTATAACCTTGTCATTCACAGTGAGCCAATACTCAAAAAACCTTGACTTGATTACGATTAAGGGTTTTAAAATACTGGAGTGCTGTCAGTATAGAGAAATAACTGTTGCAGAAGACCAGAAAGAAAAGAATAATCCAGGCATGCTTTTCTAAAACAGCTGGATACCTTCCTGATCAACTATAGTGCTTCATTTGAAGGTACGGGTAAACAAATATACTCCAAGGTATAATCAGTGAGCAGAGAAAAATAAAGGATTGCCTTAGTCACGGGCCACATGCACTTCTTAGCTAGTTTGTTCTCAAGTGATATTTGTCTTGATGCCTTAAATTTTAGCTTTCATGTTTTTCAGATGTGCTGTTTTCTGTGCTGCCTAGGGGTGTAGTTCTGACTCTCATATTAAGTGCTGGTAAGCTCTTCACAGAGTGGGTAGACAAAACGAATTTTTCCTTTTCCTGCTGAGGACCAAGGACAACAGGTACAAGTTTTCAGGCCCAAAAGCATAAACAATGGTGGACCAAAGAGAGAAAACAAGGATGGGATTTCATAACCTGAAGCTGTAATTAGACAATTAACCCCCAATATGCAAAAGGACCAGAACTTTAAAAAGTGTAAGACCTCGTAACGAGGAGTCCATTTTGTGATGATTTTGGGTCCACCTTGGGTGTAGCCCTGGTCAGGCTCTTGTACTGCCCAAGGTGTATCCTTAAAGTCATTTTAATAAATATCTACTTCACTCAGCTCTGTCTAGTCTCTGTTCCAGGTCAGCCTTCCCAAGGCATCAGTCCGAGTATGCCCTCCTTTGTAACATCCCATGTTGGACAATCTCAGCACATGTGATACAGAACATGCAGAACAAGGGTAGCATAACTTGTTCTTACAGAATCATATAGAAATATGTATTTTCTACATACTTTTTCAGTATTTGAAACAGTGGTACTCTGAGACGGTCTACACAATAAGGAAAGCTGTGACTGAAGCAGGACCATTGTATTGCTATCTCATGTAGAAGCAAGGGATTGTGAGCAAAGATTAGATCTACTGGATCCCCATTCACCCATCAATTCTACATTAAGATTGGTACTGATGATGAGGTGTAACAGAGTAATGAAAACAAACCTGGGTGGCAGTAATTGTACTTTTAGATGTAGTCCAGAAAAGACTGTTTCTAATTCAGAAGAAATTTTTTTTCAGAACAACATTTATCATTTTCATATGACAATGTTTCCATTTTATCAGGAATAAAAGTGGGTAAAGAGTATTTTTGATCTGTTCCTAAACAGGGAAAATTGATGGAGTCAAGATGCAAAAAGCAACTTGCTCAAAAAGATTAAATTTTGATGAGATAGAAAAGTTGTAAAAAGTCCCCCTATTGAATTAAAACCCTGTTTATTCTATTCATTGAACCTAAAATTATTTAAAATAATCAAAATTCAACTTAAAATAGGTCCTTTCAAAAGGGAAATTTAAATAACATATATGTTTTATAGAAGACACTTGGGCAAGGAGAAGTCTCTGCAAGGTTTAAAAGAACAGGTATGGTACTAGCAAATGACTGGTATGCTCCTTTTCCTTCCTGGGATAGATGTAATTTTTTCTCATCTCTGTTTCTTTTCACTATTCGCTGAAAAGAAGTGATAAAATTCATCTTTTTATGTTTCTACAAATTAATCTTTGGTGGTGAAAACAGAATTAGATACATCAACTCCACAAAATTTATGTTGTTATGCCATGTTGCTTGATTATCCAAGAATCATAGAATATGCTGAGTTGGAAGGGACCCACAAGGATCATCAAGTCCTGCTCCTGGCCATCTCCAAGGCTCATACCCTGTCACCAACACCAAACTTCAACCCTTTCAGGCTCAGTGCTGTGACCACTCCTCTGAGGAGCCCAACCAGTTCCCAACCACCCTCTGGGTGAAGAAGCTTTTTCTGATACCCATGCTAAATCTCCCCTGAAACACCTTCAGGCCATTCCCACAGGCCCTGTCGCTGATCACCACAGAGAAGAGATCAATGCCCCTCCTCTTCCCCTCATGATGAAGCTGTAGACTGCCATGAGGCCTCTCCTTAGTCTCCTCTTCTCCAGGCTGAACAGACCAAGCGCCCTCAGCCACTCCTCATACAGCTTCTCCTCAAGGTCCTTCACCATCCTCATTGCCCTCCTGTTGCCCTCCTCTGGACACTCTCTAATATTGTAATGTCTTCCTTATCCTGTGGCACCCAAACCTGCCCCCAGCACTGAAGGTGAGGCCACCCCAGAGCAGAGGGGACAATCCCCTCCCTTGCCCAGCTGGCCATGCTGGGCCTGATGTCCCCAGGACAGGGTTGGCCCTGCTGGCTGCCAGGGCACTGCTGGCTCATGTTCAACTTGCCATTGACCAGGACCCTCTGGTCCCTTCCCTGGCACTGCTTTCCCATTCCCCAGTCTGTCTGTACATCTAGGGTTGCCTCACCCCAGGTGTAAAATCCAGGAATTTCCCTTGTTAGAATTCATACAGATGGTGATTGCCCAGCCCTCTAATTTGTCAAGGTCTCTCTTCAGGGCCTCCCTGCCCTCAGGGGAATCAACAGCTCTTCCCAAACACAATACAAGTCTGTATTGTCTGTGAACTTGCTTAGTGTCCCTTCCAGCCCCGTGTCCAAGCCATTTATGAAGATGTTGAAGAGCACAGGACTGAGGATGGCGCCCCACGGAACCCTGCTAGTGACAGGCCACCAGACTGATGTCACCCCATTCCCTGTAACCCTTTGTGCCTGACCCATGAGCCAGATGCTCTCCCATCACACGATGTGTTTATCCAGCTTGTGCTGGACAGTTTTTCCAGAAGGATCCTGTGAGAGAGAGTATTGAAAGCTTTACTGAAATCCAAAAAAATTACATCAAATGGCTTTCCTTGATCAGCTAGATGGGTTACCTTGTCATAAAAGGAAGCCAGGTTTGATAAGCAGGACTTTCCTCTCACAAAGCCATGCTGGCTGTGACAAGTGACTGTGTTGTCCTTCGGGTGTTTTTCAATACTTGCCAGAATAATTTTCTCCACAGTTTTATCAGGCACTGCATATACATTGTCCTGCAGTGATGCCTTCGTGATGGACTCTCACCCAGGAGGCACAAATACAGATTTTAATATAGGAATATGCTGTTTCATTCCTCTGAGGGGAAGGTATTATTTAAAGGCACATTAAGCACAGGGCTTCTTTCACACTGTGGGTGGTCAGGAGAGAAAATAGGAGATATGTTTTTTTTTTGCAGAAGCAGTTTGTAACATTAATGACTTCCTAGAGACCAATGTGCTGATACCAAGGCTAACTATTTGGGCAATCTAACACAATAACTCCTGGCTTCTAAAATATAAACTGCAATCTACTTCTCTGTACATTCTAGAAATTGAAAGCAGTGGGAAATTCCAGAAACTGATGTGAAATAAATACCTTCTGAAGTACCAGAAATTATAGGAAAAAAAGCAATGAAGCTACTTAGAATTTAAAATGTAGGCATTTCACTATGTGTTTTTAAAGACCACAGGAGAGGATAATCTTGTTCAAGGAGGCAACTTGCTCTGAGCTGGGATCTTAAAAATAACAGCTTTGTTTTTCTGTCTTATCATGCACTGTCTCATCTCTGTAAACAATATGAGGTCTGAGATGGGCTTACAACCAGCTAAAAGGAAAAAGGCATCAAAAAAACCTTACCCTTGCAAGAGAGATATGACCTTTAAAAACTGTCACACCTGAAAGCAGTGTGGCAAAAACAGAGTGTGAATCTGAAGTTATTACAGAAAATTTTGCTTTATTTCCATATGTAACCAGTTCATGAGCAGAAGGCATCTGCTGAACTTTCTGTTGCTACAGCTTTGTTCCACCACCCCACTGCATCAATGGGATGGCTGCTCATGCTTGAAAATTTCTGTGATATATTTCTAAACCCACGTATCATTGTAATCAGGACAACACTATGGCTGTTAGCAGTATTAAAAGAAAACAAAGAATCAAATATCAAAATTTTAGTCTGCAGAGAAGTTCCCTGCAAAATTAGAAACAAGATGGATCACCTTGTACATATTCTCCAGTTCATTATTATTTATCCTTCAATGTTATGTAGAGGACCAAGCAAAAATCAACAAAGCAAAAACTCCTGCCATCCAGCCTCAATGTTCAATGCCTGATATGTGTCTTATAAGTAGATGTATCATCTAATTTCTCAATCCAGCTTCTTTCAAATAGTTGCTCTAAATAGCCGTTCATTGTTCTTTAATGTTAAACCCCCTAAATTCACAACACAGTTTTGAGTTGTTAAAGTCTTATACTGAGTAAAATGAGAGTATAAGAGCACCACAGGAAATACTGCTTTGAGAGATCAGTCTCCCTTGGGTCCACCTGTTAGTGGTTTTGGTCAGATCAGATGGGCTCCTTGGAAGCAAAATATCCCATTTGTCTCCACTGACCATGCTTCAGTTCACATTATGCAGGGGTCTCCGAGTCCTTTCAGATGAATTTTGAATGGGAAGAGATGCATCCCAATAGCATAAGTAACACTTCAGACATTAGCAGTTGTTCAGTCCATGGGATAATATGAAAGGAAATGTGAAATAAAATCTCATAAGGATCATCATCATGATCTTAAACCCTTGGACTTTTATCTTAGAAGGAACTCTATTTTTAATTCCACAAATTATCCCAAGACATAAAACAAATAGAATTTTTATTTAGTTTTGAATCTCAAAGTTCAAAATCAAAATGGCCATTTTTGCTGTAAGTTTCTGTTTCAAAAGAAATTATTTTTTATTATATGCTTGAAAGTTTTTTTGCCTGAATTGCCTTCTGCTGTAATGTGCATTTTTCATTAAATCTTAAGTTATTTACTAAGAGGGGAATGGCAACCTGGCTGCTGTCCAGTTATGGGTAAATAATGTTCAGGCAATCAAATGCCACAGAGATGTATCGGGTGTAAGAGTAAAACAGGAAGGCTGAGGAAAGAAAAGATCAGTATCCTCACAAGACAGGGACTTAAATGGAGGAATTCCTACCCAAAACATGTGTGCATGGAAGAAGTTATCACCACAGGTGGCAAATTTCTTGCAGAGCAATTCGGTTCAAAACTCCAGAATTTTTAAGTGGGGTGTGCATGTGCAATTTANCAATTTAAAAAAAAAAAAAAAAAAAAAAAAAAAGTCTCAAAATCAGAGGCTAAGAACCATTTTAGCTTTCTAGTAGCTAATAGGAGCACCTCAGGCCATTTGGAAAGGAAATTCAAATGAAATGATTCTCTGTGTCAGTTCATGGGAGGGGCCTCATATGTCAGTAGCAATCAGTCTGAAAAGCTCTCAGCTTCATGGAGGCTTTACTGAGCAGCTGTCTAGGAATAAAATTTATCTGGCTCCGTTCTTGGACAAGTAAACTGAGAGGTTTAGGAAAGGGGTGGGAGATGTCTGTCAAAATGCTTGGTCTCAGAGATCCTACTTAGACATCTTTTATGATGGGATGCTCTTCATTGCAGCAAGCAAGACAGGGAAGTTTTTCTGTATTAACAGGGACAGTGAAATAATTTTAAAACTGAATATTGAGTCTTCATGAAAATGATCTCTGGGAAGTAATTTGTAAATCAGCTGCAAAAATGCAGTATCAGAGCACAGCATAAAGGATGTCTCATTTGCAAAAACTACTATGATTGGTATTATGGGGAATAAACTGATCCTTTGCCACAAGAGTCTTGTGGGCGGGCAAAGAAAAGCGATAGTATTCACTCTCCAATCTGTTTGGAAAAAGGACTGTTGGGACAAAAAATTTTGGCTTACAATGCTGAGCTGAATGCATGTTCACAAGTTGCTCTTCTTGGTCAGCAAGAAGAGATGATTAACCAAAGATGTCCTGAATTCGGGCACGTGTTTCACTTGCTTAAATATGGAGTCTGTTTCCATTTCACATAAGGACAATGAATCTCACTCATTTATGCAAAAGCAGAGCTGTTTGGATCTCATCATGGTGTGCTAAATTCAAGCCAAGGAGAATCAGTGCTGTGACATTGCCTGAGATTTCATGGAATTAACATTCAATTATGAGTTTAGGAGATGAAATACGGGAAGTTGTCAAAACAATTTTTTAAGTGCTGAAAGGAATCCACACAATGGTCAAGTTTAAACCAGATTTAATCGTCTCCAATCCTACTTGTTCTAGTCCTTTCAAGCCTTGGGATGCTAGCCTGTGGAGGTGCTAAGAAGCTTCTGGTAAGAGCATCACAGGATTTTATTTTTCACTCAAGTTTAAGAATCTTGTCACTGTTCACTTTGACTTGAGAGTAGTGCCATAAAATGTGAACTATTAAATTTTAGTTTAAAAATACCTCACATAGTCAAGAAATACAGCATTCCTTTTTTTATTGTACAAGAGTAATGAGTTGTCAGCCTCTTCCCCCCTCTTTCCTTTACAGAACAAGATACATGCATCATCTTTCAAAAGAAGTAGTGGTGCTGTGACATTTAGAAAATGTTTTTCTAGTGTATGTGTCTATATATTTAAAGGGATTGCAGTTTATGAAGTTAAATTTCTTAAACAATAAGAACAAAGTTCTTTTCTTTATGCAGACTTTATACAGCAACTGTGAAGCCTCTAAAGATTATACTCATCTCACTGCAATAAAGAGATCACAGGAAGCATGGTCTGTTTTCACTACAGGCATTGTCAGGATTTACTTTTTCCAGTCATATGCAGGAGCACTGTATCTCAGTGCTGACAGGGTTTCCCAAAATCTGGGTGGGCATTGAGAGCAGATTCACAGCAGGACAAATGCATGGGAAAAGCACCTGAAAACTCCAAGGAAAGAACTGTGAACTTCTCACACACTCTGTGACCAAATCTAAATGGTTCATGTCACACCAGTGTGCAAGGCAGGGAACAGGAGGGGCCCAACAAACTGGAAAGAGTAATCTTAGAGCAATCTTGTGACTCTGGTAGTCCTGTGTCACCCACCAGGGGCAATGAGGACAGATGCAAGAGGAGCAGTGCCATTGGAGGGACAGATCTGGAAGGAGATCACTTTAAGAGATAATTTGCTTTCTTCCAGTTCGGGGATGATGAAGTTTTTCTGTATTTTCCAGGCTGATGCTCTGTAGTCTTGAATTTTGATCCAACTGCCTGACATTACGCTTCAGGCTATTGCCTTGCACTGTGTGCTGAAATTCCTCTCAGATAAATTCAGCACTGTAGGATAGGGCTGGAAATTGGTCTCTTCCCACACAGAGTACAGGACACTGCCTGACACACAATTCTTTTCTCTCTACAGAACAAAGCTGCTTAAAAAGCAAAATGGCACCTCCCAGACATGCTCAGTACACACATCCCACCACCATTAAATGATGCAAATAAACTTATCTGTTTGCATTGTAAATATAGTAGAACTGGTAGGTCAATAAGGAATTAATTGAAGAAGGTACTTGACAGTGAAGACCCTTATGAAAAGGAACTCAACCATTAAATTACTTGCAAAGAGAAGAGTGATGGTGATGGGAGTCCTAAAAAAAAAAAAAAAAGACCATGAAAGAGATGAAATTAGTATTTCCCAGAATTTATGTACAGTACCTTCTACTCCACATTTTCTTGCATAACTAAACAAACCTAAAGAGAAATAGATTGCAAAAGGGAATAATATGTGAACAAAAATAAAATTTAAAAAGGGGAAAAACATATAAATGTCTCTGAAGAAGATAAAATAGAGATGTCAGCAGCAAACCAAACTGCATTTCTCATGGCTATTGGTACTTAAACACTTGACAGCTCAGATATATCACACTTTATCTCTGAACCCAAACTTTTTTCTCTGCTTCTCCATACAGATAATTTTTACTAGCTGCTATTTCATGGGGGAAGAAACTGAGGCAGAGGAGGAAATTTAAATTGCCCAATATTGCCTATTTCTTTGGATGTGACCATAAGAAAATACAGGCATGTTGACTGTCTGAAGGAGCTGATCAGATCATACTACCCTACTTTGTGAGTATAGAAAAATAGTAAATTAGAGGCAAATCCTGCTACTTTGCATACGAGACTGATGTGATTTTATGGTCCAGTGCTGTTTTCAGGGGGCAGAGGGTCTGTGCTTCCAGTGCTCTGAACCTGACAAAAGAAGATGACCGTGTAGAGACAAAAGAAAAGTAGGTTTTTCTTTTCTCCCCTCATTTTTGAACAGTAGAAAAATACAGTATCTAGTCAATAAGGTGTCTAGAAAGTCAGGGGTTACCTGAGGCTTTCATTAAAACATTGCTTTAGGGAAGGATGAACAAGACGCACAATTAACATGCCTGCATGTTGCTTGGCTTGAGAACAATGTTCCACATCATGGATGTTTGACAGCATGAATTCAGTCAGATGTGCAGTTTGCAAGTGTTGCCACTTGGCTGAAACAGGCTTATTTGCTGGAGCTGGTCTAGCTTACTAGGAGACTTACTTGCAGATGGATTAACTAAAAAAAACCCTCAGGGGCTTGGTACTCCCAGTGTTGGTGATTTATTACCCTTGACTGCACATATACACATCTTTATAACTTTCTGAATAATGCTATAGGACGAGATGTCAGAAAACCAATTCCTTCTATAGACTCTGGAGGTAGCCTTTAATAAGGTTTATGCTGAAGTTTGTTCTGTGCCAGGCCATTCTGATATACACACACCTTCTCAAGACAAAGCCTCTCACAGGACATGACTTGTTTTGAGCTCCCACTTGTCCACAGTAGGATTTGAGAAGCTGAGACACTGATGAGACACAAGATCAAAGAAGAGGATCTGAATCTCTATTCATCGAAGAGAAGTGAGAAAATAAAAGCTGTTAGGTTTGACCAAACTAACCTGTGCCTTTTCCCTGAAGGTGTCCAAATGTACATGATATGATGGAAATGACAGGCATAAGCCTTACAGCAAGTGATAGTTCAGGGTCTAGGGACAAAGATTGTAACTCATGTTCAGCAGAGCCTTGGTTACACAATCCATTTTGAATTTGACTAATCCCTTCTAAGACTCACTTACTTTATTGTTCTCTCAAATATCCTGTGGCAATAATTTCCATAGCTTTCGCTTTGCACACTGTGAAAATAAAATTCCTTATTGTAACGTTGCTGCCTTGTGAGTCATAAGCTCTCCACTGGCTCTGATTTTATGAATTCTGCAAGTTTTTAATTTTATAGACCTCTGTCACAGTAAATTTCACCCATAGTCATCTCTTTTTTTCCAGATAATGAACTATCTTGCCTAGTTTGTCCCCACACTGGAAACTGCAACATTCTTTTGATCATGCCTGTTGTGCACGTTACCCTCTGGAGCTCCAGAGCTCTTCCCAGCAGTGAACCAGGACTGCACATGTGCCATTTGGGGTGTGGGAGCATAATGCAGGCACTGTGTAATGTCATAACAGTGGTTTTCTCTTTTGCTATTACTTATAAAAAATCCTAAAATCTGCACTGTCTTTGGAGCATTGACCAGATGCCAGTACCCTGAGTGCACCAGAATGTCGGTGTCCTGAGCTGCTTTACTAGCTAGCTTGCTCTCTGACCAACATACAAGGAAGGTTTGGGGGGTCTGAATCTCAGGCTGGAGCGTGGTCAATGGCATGGAAGAAAGAGTGGATTCTTGCTTGAGTTTCACCTGGCTTTATTCCACCCAGGGAACTGCCCACGTGCAAGAGCGAGCTCTGGGCCTCTGTTCTCACCTTATGTACCCGGGGGGTGTCCCCTAGGAGAGGGGAACCTAGAGCCAATCCAAGGGGAGGGAGGGTGTGACCCAGAACAGGGAAGCTTAACACAACAATGAAAGAAGGTGGTACCAGGGTACCTTGCCCAATCCTAGGGCTTTTTCCCCAGAATCTTCCAGATCTTACAAGGTGATTGACAAGGTCTATCACCAGGGAAAGACCATTGGAGGGTTTGGGGATGGAGGTGTCTGAACAAACCATTATAAACATATAACAAAACATACAGAACTTTAGAAAACCCAAAATGCACACTGCAACACACCACTAGTCCTGACTGTCCTTGCCCACCTCTTCCATAGGTCCCCCATGCTGCCCACAGCCCATAACCCCATTCCAGCTGCCCTCTGTCTCCTCCTCCCTTCTCACAGAGAGCAGCCATCTCTCACTGCTCTCTGAGAGCTGATCTTTTTGGAGCCTATCTGCAATTAATCTCAGAGAGCAGTCAGGGAATGCAAATTGCTGTAACCTTCACAACTTGAAAAAGGCCATTTGAAAAAAAAATCAGACACACATGTTGTTTTTCATTATTACTGATTACATAAATGTTGAAACCTAGTTCATTCCTTCAAGGAATTTTTGTACATGATGTTAAATCCTGTCAACTCCTTAAACAGTGTAATGCACATCTGTATTGGGTTTATAGGCAACATTCAACTGTGTATTTCAGCTAGTGTATTACTTAAGTTGTTTAGAGAGAGTAAGAATATTGCAGAAAACTACGACATACTCCATTGACTCATGTTGCTCAAAGCACAAACCCACTATATTTTACTTTGGTGGGGTGTGAGATTTTGATCTCACATCCTTCCTAAGTAATAAGACTCTTTGGATCACAGAGCGCAGAAGATACAAAGTGTAAATCATTAGAGTTTCCAATCTATTCTTCATCTGGAAGAAAAATAATGCCTCACCCAAGGAAAGAATAAGACAAGACTGGGAAAAAGAAGAAACAATAAGATGTTGGAGCTTGTGGTGAGTGCAAATTTACTCAGTAAATGTCTATAACTGACTGAGGAAAAGAGAAATGGTGAAATTGTAATTGCTTGGGTTGCTAAAAAAGTCAAATGCTTATGATTTTGCAAAATACCTGGGAAAGCTCCCTCAATTTAAGGCCTGGGAAATCATTTAAGATCTATGTAGAATAACACATAGGGGGTAGGGGAAATAAGTGCAATTATGGTGACTACATTAGCTACCTCCACTCTAGGAAAGAGCAGCACTTCATAAAATCTCAATTCTAGAACAACTCCATTTTAAATTTTGAAAATTTTCTACTCCCTCCATGTTTTAAAGGCTATCACTTGAAGTTACTGCTGACATTTTGTACACACGATGCTCAGAATACAACTCATTTCAGCTGAGAAAGAATGGACAATAGTATCCCATACAAAGTCCTTTGTAAATGAAAGCCTTCTATAGCACACAAGACAGAAAATTTGGTCTGTACATTCAAAGGAGATAACATCCTTGTGTAGATTTCTTGTGCAGAAGAGAAGTTATTCTAAATAATGCACCATTTTCTGTTTAAAGACACTTAATTGTGTGTACAAGAGAATAGGTTAGGTGAATAAAACAAGGATCTTGGCTCGTAAGTATAGAATCCAGCAGAATCATTGGGTGAGGAGGAGCTGTCTGCTGGCTCCTGTCACTTGAGAAAGGCCCCAGCTTCAGGATAGCGTCCTCTGCTTGGCTGGGAATGCAACAACTTCCTCTTTTTTAAAATTTGCAGTGGTTTAATGTCACTGGGTAGAAGAGGGAGACTGACAAGCAGTACAAATGGCTAGAAAATGAATTTTTTTGGATGTTTTGCTTTGGCAAACAGTTTATCCCTGGGGTAACTCCCTGCATATGAGTTAATTTTTCTCTTTCTATCAGTTGAAGCGGATCCCCTGTTCATCTCTTGTCCTGGGCACTGGTTTGCACTGCAGCATCATCTTGGAGCATGCAGAGTAGCATTGTCTTTTTGAGTGAAACAAAATGGAAAGATGTACTCAAGGAGCGAGTGCATTTGTTGCACACACTCCTAAAGACAGGTGCATTTGGAACACAGGTGAGACTAGATGTACTCCAACATAAAAGCCCAAAATTTGAGAAGTGTTGTCATCATGTCCTCAACACCAAAACCCCATCTGGCTTTCCTGATGGGTTTCTGGGGGGGGCACACTTCTTGCTAGTGAAAACAGAGCTACTGCAGTCCAAACCACCCAGGCACTAAGAGCTGCCCCGTTGCCAATCCACTTACCCAGCATATGGAAAAAAGTTAGCCTAAAAATGAAACACTCTTCCTCTTAGTTGTGCCTTTAGGCAACAGAGAGAAATTGGGATAGGAAAGCCTGAAAACAGATGTGCTCCACCCCCTCATTCATACCATTTATAGAGACCTGTTTACTCCTAATAGCCCCACTCAAGCTTGCTGTAAGAAATTAAATCATAATATGTACTTTAAATTAAATTGAGCCATGACAATCATTCTTTTTGGTGTCCAGTTCCAATCACCTCTTAAGAGAGTTTACACTGCCAATGGATGGAAATTGTATGTGTGATTTTGATAATGCTTTTGCTGACAAAGTCGTTTAATTAATGGCAGTGAAATCTAAGATTGGAAGTGAACCATGCCAGACAAAATAATTATTGCCTGCTATAATTTTTCCCCCAAAGGCCACCTGCATTATTTATATGATCTATTAAATGGTGCATGCTTTTAAGTAGTTTAGTTACATTTTCAGAATGACCCATTCAAATCAAAACCGCATTTTTCTAACTCTGGATTATAAATGCCATATAAAATATATTTTTATAATCTAAAATGAGAACTATGAATGGAAATCACCTAAGTGAGAGAAGGAAAACAGAGATACACTGGGCATAAAGGACTGACTGCTCTTGATTATTCCTGTGTTTGGCTCAGATGGGCTGGCTGGTTAAAGGGGTAGACTTGAGCAGCTTCCTTTGCTAAAATTTCTCTGATGGCCCTTTAGGCAGTACAGTTTTACCACACTATTCTATAGACTCTTGTGTGAGAAGTGCTGCTCTCCATCAATACACAGCTCTGCTCACTTAACCTATGTTAAATTTTACTGGAATGTGGAGTTATTGAAAGTAGGGAACTCCACAGAGCCCTCCGCCTCAAGGACAATTACTAAGTGGACAGTAATAAAAAGTGAAAGCAAGTGAAATTAAATCTTGCTATGAGATTCCAGTGTCATTCCCTGAAATATTTTAAATGTCTGTCCTCTGTTCTTACAAGTAGGAGAATATCCCTAGAGTTGCTTCAGACTGGGATTTCATTTTTGATCTAAGACATATTGCTCTTGCCATTTCTTTGTACTGATGATGCCTCAGATGTTATTCCCATAGAAACTTCAGCCATGAAAATCTTCTGTATGCAACAGGAGTGATACCAAATCTTAGTTACAAGGAATATGAAAATTGCATATTAACGAATGTTTGGAATAATGTTAATTACATGGCAGCTATATAGAATTATTAAAATTTGTGGTTGCTATTTTCAAAGGTGTTTCTCAAAACTAATGCATCTAACTCTCCTTGATACTATTCTCAGTCTGATTATTTTTTGCTATAGGGGCTTTAGTGAAAACCAGAGGTGCTCAGCAGTTTTGGAACAAAATTCCATAGCTAAATATGGATTTATGAATCTGCTGAAGGCATCAGGGACCTTCTGTTCTCTAATAGGTTGTTTTATACATAATATAGCTGAATAAAAGGAAGGCTTTGATGAAGGAAGGAAGTGAAAGCTGCAGCCTAATCTGTGAATATATGTTAGACAGTATTTCCATTTTTGTGGTTTATTTCATCAGTTATTTGTTACTGGAAAACAGATAAGAGAAAGCAAACAGAACATTGCCTGAGTAAAAGTGTATGGATGAGGAAAAACAAAGAAAATCAATGATCCTCTCAATTTCTACAAATAAACAGAGAGTTTTTTCTAAAGCTATATTACTCTCTGAAACACAGTAGGTGCTTTAAAGTGTTAAATCCAAATTAATTTATTTCAAAATTGAAATCATCTACACTGGCACATACCTTACCTGCAACTGAAATCCTGGAATGGGCTTACAGATATTTGTGAAGCGAACACCTTAGGGATGATGATCTCTGTGTGACTGGGGAAACAGCCTGGCAGTAATGAACAGTGAAGTAGAACCACAGTGCCCATTAGTCATTACTGTAAAACTGAGACATATTTTGTTAAACCAGAGACATTTGTTCTCTGCCTCTGAAATTCAAGGGGTTTTCCAATCATACACCTTGCCCACATCCAGGCTCACACACAAGGGAGAGCTACAAATCTTTTTGCATTGATTATGTTTCCTCTTTGTGAATAAGAACGTAACAGAAGTCCAAATAATTTGTTGGCTTTGGCCTTCTGCTTCATGATAGAAATCAAAACATGTGACAGGAAGAGTTAACATTCTATTTTTCATGTTAATTCAATTTTATGGATCACTGAGTTATTTAGATGTACAGTACTTAGCCTCCTTGTTTTTCTAATGAGAATTGACTGGTATGTCTTTTTTTATTTCCTTACTCTTTGGTTGCTTTTGTTTCTTAATAGAAATTATGAAACCTGTGACATAGTGGTTATCAACTTCTCTTAATAACTTTTTGAAGAGCTATAAAAGAATTCAAACAGCTTCAAAAGGTTAATAAATTACTAGTTTTTCCTTATTCACTCTTTTGTTAGCTTTAAAAAGAATTTTAAGGAGAGTTAGAGAGCACTGGTTTTTTCACAATTCATGCTTCACAATGACATGAATTAAGGACAGAAATCTTTCTTGTAAATCTTGTCTTCTTGAGTTTAGACCTTTAATATACCTTTTTGGAGTGTTTGATGTTGGGGTTTTTTTTTGTTTGTTCTACATTTTAGGGTTTTTTGTGGGGTGTGTGTGTGCAGAAAAATGAATTACTAAATTGCTGCAATTTATATCACTGAAAAAATATATTTGTCCTGAACCTAAAGGCAGAATAACTTATTTTGAGAAATGAAGTGTCATCATCTTTTCCAATCCTTCCTTAACACTACACAAGTATTTTTAGGCACTCAGATTCATTCATAGTGTGAATCAATTTGGAACACTGAGGCTGTGTCTGAAGAATTGAAAAATGACATTACTGCAATATTCATTTTCAATAAAACTAGTCAGACAAGAGGATGATTATCATTTGCAAACACTCATGAAGCAGTGAATTAATTTTATAAAAGTGTGATGGACTAAACTGGTTCAAAATGATCATTATAACCACTGCATATAGCTATCCTTAATCTATATTTTGAATATATCTTTATTTAACTGGGATGAAAAAAGCTGCCTAAAATTCCTTTTGACATAGAACATAACAAGATAGCAATCCCGGCAAAACTCATAATTCTCAGGGAAATTGTTAACCAATTATAAACATAACACAAAATATCAATGGCTATGATGTATTTTAAACACAATTATGATAATAAAGTATAATCAAATATGTGCAAGCAGTCGCAATTACTAGTGCATATCATTAAGCCATCTGCTAATTAATCCTAAGCTATAATATGGTTTATTTAATAAGTTTCAGCATTTCCCTTTGAAGATGTCTACAGAAAAACAAGTGGTTTACGTCTGGTGAAGCAGGAAATGATTCTATGAGACTAAGAGTTCTGTAATAACTTGGAACCTCTCAGATGTTTTTATTTAATTGTTGCCACTACTGCAATAGTTTTAAATATCACCAGGCCGCTGGGAGAAAAACCTGAAAGAATAAGAGTGTGAGAGCTGCTTTTGAGTAGAAAGCAGTTCACAACAGCCAACAAATTGATCACAGAAGAGGTCATCTCGAAGGCCTGAAATGATAGGAGAACCTCCTATTCATTTCATGGGACTGCATGTGGGATGGGAACACTCAGTACCTTAAGATATAAACTTGTTTAGTTTTACTGCTGAATTCAGTAAATTTATGTAATAGTTCTGTCTGGCTAAATGCCTCATAGTGTTTGGTATTTTAAGTATCAAACATTTTTCCCTGTCATCCTAAAATTTGCTGCTACACATACAGAATAGGTTTTGTTCTTATTCTGTCATGTGAACATCTACTATCAGAACTTATCTATTCTCAATTTCCTTATTTCCTCTGTGAAAAAGTCCATTCTGTCAAGTATAAAGGACTATCCTCCTGTAACAAAATAAAACATTTAAAGTATACTATAAGCATAGCACTCCCTAAAGATTTAGAAAACATTCTTTAACCTGCACATAATACATCTAGTGCCAAGTCTTTTGACACAGCTTCATTTTCTTAAAGAAGGAAAGATGTTGCAATTTAGTGCTTTATGAATTTTCTAGTGTTTGAACTGCTACTTCAATAAATGCTAAATTAGCAATATTTGTTTTAAAAAGGGACAGCTTGTGCAAACCTTAGAGAGATGGAGGATTAAGTGATACTTTCATCAATCAAGATGACACTGCTTTTCTGGAGAAGGAAAGGGGGGCTGTGAGAAGGCAACGGGGGGAACAATCAACTTTCATATCTCTTGAAAGAAGTACTGCAGGGATTTATCAACTGGCAAGTCAAATGCAGAAAATGTCATCTGATAAAAGGCTGTGGTCTGATCCATCAAATCCTCTGAAACTCTGCTGAAGAAAGTACAGTGGAAGGAGAATAATTTCCGATTTAAAACGCTGTATGGGTAGAAGCATTTCATATGGATTTTATCTGACAGTAAGATTAAATCAGCTCAGTTAAAAACAAAAAAAGAAAAGAAGCACTCAAGTTTTCATGGTCCTTAACTTTTTCAAATAAAGGAAAAGCATGACCTTGCTTGTCTTATTCATTTGGACCAGAGAGCTAGAACAGTCCTGTAAATCTAAAGTAAAGTGAATTTACAGTACAAAGGGAGCTGAATTTGCATCGCTGGTAGTGACATGTACTGCTGCTGCTGCCCAAAGGGGGAGGTTGTAGAGGTTGTTACTTGCCACTGACAGCTCTGTGAGGTGCATGGCTTCTGCTCTGTAAATGAGTCCAGTTTTTGTTTTTTAACCCAGCCTAACTGATTTGATCACTGGCATAAGGCAACCCTATAGTGGTGGTGTGGTCTGTGGCATCAGACTGTGAAGCACGGCTAGGCTGAGCCCAGTGACCAGCTCACAGACCTTGCACAAGACTGGTAGGACTCTTGGATTCATCTTACCTTCCTCAGTCTCCTTTCAAGAGCTAGTTATGCTCTGATACTAATATGCAGGTCTCCTCTAGGTGCACAACCCAGCAAAGAGGGTAAAGCAAACATCCTCCAAGCCATGCCCACAGTGGGTGGCAATCTGGAGACAGTTCCCAGCTGGGTTTGCAGGAGAAGCCTATCTGTGCTTCCACTCAACTCCCTGCCTGCTCCCTCCTTCCTCTCCAGGCAATGAGTCATCTTCTGCAGCAGGCAGAGAAACTGCACATCTGTGCCCAGAGTAAGACAACCACTCTATGCCATATTTCCCCTCTTCCTGATTTTCCAGTGAATTGTCTTAATCCACTCTATTTCACTCCTGTCTCATGAGATGAAGTGCAATCACAAGTAGAACATGCACTGTCACAAAGAGGACTTAAACAACATTATATATATTTATTCTTATTACTTAAACACAACCTTCCACCTGATCTTGAATCTTTCATAGTTATGTAAATCCATCTTTATCAAGAAGCAGGAGATAATACAAATGCCAAATGAGGTCACTACAGAAGAGTCAATGTAAGCTGGAAATTACAGCAGAAAAAAGAATGCTTTATACAAATATAAGGAAAAGCATTTTCACTTGTGCCTAATAATATAAAAAATTATCTGTAATTTGATGTCTCAGACAAAATAAATAACACCTTTAAAAATATTATTTTACTGCTGTCTGGGACTTAAAAAGACATCAGCCTCCACAGTTCCTAAGAAAATCAAACAGCACATTTTTAAACTGCAGGTTACCAGTATAAAACAAAATATTGCCATAGGCACGTTATGCAAATCAAAGAAAGAGATAGTTTTTTCAGTAAATAAAGCCAAAATAGACAAAATAATAAATGCAGCTACAATATGTTCATAGTTCATTATGGCAAAAATCTACAGACTCAGACTCATAAAACTTAATCCATGCATAGGGACTTTGATAAGAATTTCATGCAATAGAAGGATTATTTGAGGGGGTGAAGTAAAGGAAAATCTAGTGTGTCACGAGCTGTTATTCTGACTTGAAAGCATGCAAGCTTGGCAGTCCAACCTATGACCAAACACCACCTTGTCTGGTGGCACTAACTGCCACATCCAGTCCTTTCAATAAACACTTCCAGGAGTGGTAACTCCACCACTTTGCTGGGCAGCCCATTCCAATGCGCAATCACCTTTTTTATGAAGAACTTCCTAGGTCCAACTTAAACCTTTCCTGGTGCAGTTTAAGACTGTGTCCTCTTGTCCTGTTGCTGGTTGCCTGGAAGAAGAGACTGAACCATACCTGGATGCCATCTCCTTTCACAGAGTTGTAGAGAGTGATGAGGTCTCCCCTGAGCCTCCTTCTCTCTAGCCTAAACACCCCCAGTTCCTTCAGCCACTCCTTGAAGGACTTATGCTCCAGACTTTTCACTGGCCTTTTGCCTTTCTCTGAACAGTCTCCAGCAGTTCAACATCCTTCCTAATTTGGGAGGCCCAGAAATGGACACAGGACTCAAGGTGTGGCCTCTCCAGTGCCCAGTACAGGGGAAGAATGACCTTCCTGCTCCTGCTGGCCACACTATTCCTGATCCAAGCCAGGATACCATTGGCCTCCTTGGCCACCTGGGCACACTGCTGGCTCATGTTCAGCTGCTGTCACCAGTGCCCCCAGGTCCCTTTCCTCCTGGGCACTGTCCAGCCATTCTATCCCCAGCCTGTAGTACTGCAGGGAGTTGTTGTGGTCAAAGTGAAGGACCTGGCACTTGGACTCGCTAAACCTGATATTGTTGGACTCAGCCCATAAACCCATCCTGTCCAAACCCTCTGCAGAGCCTTCCTACCCTCCAGCAGATCAACAATTGCTGTCAACTTGGTATCATCTGCAAATTTGTTAATGGTACACTCAATTCCCTCATCCAGATAATCAAAAAAGGTGTTAAACAGGACTGCTCCCAACACAGACTCCTGAGGGACACCACTGGTGCCTGGCCACCCGCTGGATGCAGCACCATTCACCACCACTCTGGGCCCAGCCATCCAGCCATTTCCTGACCCAGCAAAGAGTGCTCCTGTCCATCTGTGGGCTGCCAGCTTTTCCAGGAGTGTGCTGTGGGAGACAGTGTCAAAGGCCTTGCTGTAATCCAAATAAACAACACCCACAGCCCTTCCTGCATCCACCAGGCAGGTCACCAGGTCATAAAAGGAGACCAGGTTTGTCAGGCAGGACCTGACCCTACTAAACCCATGCTGTCTGGCTCTGATCCCCTGGCCATCCTGTAAGTGCTGTGTGGTTGCACTCAGGATGGTCTTTTCCATAACTTTGCTGTGCACTGAGGTTGGGCTGACCGGCCTATAGTTTCCCAGATTCTCCTTCTAGCCCTCTTATAGATGATTGTCACACTGGCCAACTTCCAGTTATCTGGGATCTCCTCAGCCAGCCAGGACTGATGATAAATCAGGGAGTGCGGCTTGTTGAGCTCTTCTGCCAGCTCCCTCATCACCCAAGGATGGATTCCATCTGGTCCCATAGACTTCTGAGCATCTGTGTGACTCAGCTAGTCTCTAACTGCTTCCTCCTGGATCGAAGGGGGGCTATTCTGCGCCCTGACACCATCTATTAGCTGAGGAGGTCAGCTGTCCTGAGGGTGACCTGTCTTGAAACCTTTCTGATTGAAAACCAAGGAAAAGGGGTGGAGAACCTCAGCTTCTTGTTTTTTGTGTATTCCCCGCTATGTCCAATAAAGAATGGAGGTTTTCTTTGTCCTTCCTTTTGTTATTAATGCATTTATAAAAACATCTTTTATTTTCCATTACAGAAGAGATTATGCCTACCCAAGGCTTCCGCTCATCTCCTAGGTTGTTCATTGGTTTCCGCATTTGCATCTGTAGCAACTATCTCAGGCAAGTGAGATACAAAGTGTTGTCCGCCAGTCTCCAAAGTAAATAGATGGATAAATAAGTGTTTTGGTTTCTTGGTTCCTTAATGGGTGTAGGCATGTATAGGAGTCTAATCTTTCATCTTCATTTTCCACAGTAGCTCAAAAGAAATCTTGAAAACAGTGAAGACATTTTTTGGGAGCTGTATCTCTGCAGTGGGACAAGCTTATGTTCAAATCTGGATTTAGAGACTCAAAAATTTGAGACACGTTTAAGGCTTGTGAGAAGGTTTTACACATTCCAAAGCCAGAAAAAAACTTGAGAATTTGGGTTTAAATTTAGGCTTTGGTGCCAAGGCCTGCTCAGAGGTGGAAGGGAATGGACTCTCTCTGGATTTTACTGTTTACCGTGGCAGAATAGCTATGAAAGAAGTTTTCATGCCTCCTTCCTCTTTCTCTGTCTTCATTTTTCCCCCATTTCTCTTCCACATTTAAAACATAATGATGGACAAGTGCTTTTTTCCCCCAAATTTCCCATTGAGCCTAATATGCAGACACATTTATATGCAAATCAGTTATATAAAAATGCTCTGTATTATCTAAAAACCCTATCAGAAATTAAGCATTTATGCCTCAGCGGGTAATACACAATCAAATATTCCAGTGATTTTTGTATTGTGTTTGAAGTGAATTATGAAGAATTGTTGAGGGTGAGAAATGACCTTTAAGACCATTAGGTACATGAGAGGCTGATTGTTGCACAACCTTCCAGGATGGTAACTAATTGCTTCCAAGGCAACCCTGGCACTTCTGATTTTGTTGTTGTTGTTGTTGTTATTATTAATCTTGTCATTTACGGGTTTCTTTTTCTTTGATTAAAAATTTTGTTCCCTTTTCCAATTAACATTCTTTTTCCATGTTCCATGTTTCTGCTTTAGTCCCATCATCCACACTATGATTAAAGATGATGCATTACCAACACTACCATATCACACACCATTTAACACTCGTGACATTTTTTTCCTTTTTTTATATGCCTTTTCTCCTTCTTTCTTTTTGTTAAATTATACATGAATTTTCAATTTGGCCTTATTTTTCTCTAAAAACAACCAAACAAAATTTCTAGTCAATCTATAACTTCATTTCTTTTGAATGCTACATTATCACCACTGACATTGAAAATATAGGAACAGAAATCAGCTTTAAAAAGATTTTATGCTTGGTTGGAAAGAAGTTGGTGTGCATTATAAATCAGACATTTTACTTCATTTTTAAAGTAATGGTTTAGTTCCTCATTTTTGCATGAATTTTTAACTCCCCCCAAGAAAAGTGGAAATTCATGTCTGCCAAACTCAGTGTGATCTATCTGCTTAAAGGTATATTGTAGCCCTCTGGTGTAACCCCAGGTGGAAGAGGCACTCTGGATTTTGGGTGAGCTGGAAGAGAAAGGCAAAGTGTAAGCTGTGGGTAATTAGTAAACTGTGATGGCACCATGAAGTGCTTCTCAGGACATACTAGAGGAAAGGTAAATCCAAGTTTTTTTCAGTGCTGATGGAAAAAAACTGTGCTGCCACCATCCTGATGCACCAGCATCTGTGTGGAAGGAATAAGCAAGGTTTCTCTCCTTTCTTGCAAGCTGGGACGTGACTGGCACAAGAATCCCTCTCCTACATTGAGTATTACCATATTCTGCCTGTATCCACGAAAAAAACTGTGGGTGCTATTTGAACAGGAAAGCATTGCTTAGCATAAATGAATTTATAATTCCTCCTTGCCTGTGCTTGGGGAAACATGACAGAAGACAGCTCTGAAACAGCTTATAAAAGCTAATTCAGGAAGTCACCAGCATAGCACACTAATAACCGAATTTCAGATATGAAAACAAGGGTAAAACAATGGAATTAATAGTTAAAGGTGTCTAAATGAAGAGGAAGAAGTATACTCCATGAGCCTTTAAAAAGTATAAATGGCTACAATTCACCCTGCAGAGAAAAAGAGATATCCAAAACCACATGCCACTGCAGGTTCCACAAATCTCTGGAGATACTGTAAATTTTATCTGAACTTGTAAATATCAATTTCAATGCTGTTCTACTGGGAACCAGTAACTCTGATTTGAGATCTCTATGTCAGATCCTTGATTAAGGAACAGTAATACATGGAAAAAAGAACTTTTAGATGTGATTACAAGCCACTGTGTTTACACCCTTTGGATACAAAGGTAGTAGGTTGACCCTGGTTGGATGCCAGACACCCATCCAAGTCTCTCTGCCACTCCCCTCAGCAGCTGGACAGGGGAGTGAAAATATAGCAAAAGGTTCAGGGGTTGAGATAAGAACTTAGAGATCACCCATCAACTACTGACACAGGCAAAACAAATTCAAATTAGAGATATTAATTGAATTTATTACCAACAAAATCAGAGCTGGATAATAAGAAGTAAAATAAGACCTTAAAAACACCTTCCCACCTCTTCTCCTTATCAGCTCTCCCTCCTTCTCCTCCAGCAGCACAGGGAGACAGGAATGGGGGTTACAGTCAATTCATCACAGGTTGTTTCTGCTACTTCTCTGGTAGAGAAGCCCTTCCCCTTCTGCATTGTAGGGTCCCTCGCATGGGAAAGAGCTCTCCACAAACCTCTCCAATATGTGTGTGCCACAGCAGCAGTTCTTCACAAACCACTCCAACGTGAGTCACTCTTTCATGGAGTACAGTCCTTCATGAACAGTTTGCTCTAGTGTGGGTCCACCATGGGATCACAGGTCCTACCAGGAAACCTGCTCCCATGTGGGGTCCTCTCCCTATGGGTCTGCAGGTCCCTGTCAGGACTGTTCCAGCATGGGCCTCCCATGGGGTCACAGCTTCTTTCAGGCCTCCACTTGCTCTGGCATGGGTGTCCTCAGTGGGCTGCAGGTGGATCTCTGCATTCCTGTTGACCTCCATGGGCTGCAGGTGCTCAGGTGCTTCAACATGGGCTTTACCACAGACTGCAGAGGAATCTCTGCTTGGACACCTGAGGCACCTCCTGCCCCTCCTTCTCCTCTGACCTGATTTCTGCAAAGTTGTTCCTCTCACATATTCTCACTCCTTCCTTCTCTGGCTCCAATTATATCTGCAACATCACTTTTTTTTTTTTTTTTTCTTCTTAAGTATGTTATCACATGGATTTACCACCGTTTCTGACAGTTGCTCTCCAAAGCTTCCTGAGCAGGGGGCATGGAAAGGGAGGTGCTGATCTCTTCTCCTTGGAATCCAGTGACAGGACAATGGGTGGGGACGCTCCAAAGTGGCAGCAGAGGAGGTTTAGATTGGACATTAGGAAGCATTTCTTTACCAAGAGGAGGATCAAACACTGGAGCAGGCATCCAAGAGAGATGGTTGATGCCCGAAGCCTGGCAGTGTCTAGGAGGCATTTGGACAATGCCCTTGATAACCACCTTTAACTTCTGGTCAGCCTTGACCTGTTCAGGCAGCTGGACTAGTGAGAGTTGTAGGTCTTTTCCCACTGAAATATTCTGTTCTAATCTATTCATCCAGAAGTTATATAAGCTCTGAAGAGGCACCAGTTAAAAAAACATCAATTACGACAGAGGACACATTTGAACTGAAGTATTTGCCATGGAATCTGAAGCAATTCAGATCTGCTTTGCTCTCAAATGCCCTTATGGGCCATTGCCAAATAAATTAGGATTCTTGGCCTAGTCCTTGTCTAGTCCTGTACAGCATTTCTTACAGTTTTACTTTGGAATTTGACTCAGGCTCATTTCAGTCTTTATTTTTGCCAGTTCATGCAAAGCTTTTATCATGGCCAGGATGTGATGACTGAAAAGCTTTGTACCAGGGCTTCTTTTCTTCAGAGTTGCAGTCACAATGCCCACGTGTTCTGAGAATCCTACAATTTGGACACAATGTACCTTAAGAAGGTGAATTTTCTGAAGTGCCTTTAGTTAAATTTTAATGATGGCAATAAAGCACCATATTCAGCTCTGTTACTAGGTATTTTGTACTGGGACACATAATTGTTCTAAAGCAAGAAAGCCCTGCAGTTTTGTGTGTACTAAGCTGCTGTCCTGGGGTGACTAGCTTCCCCCTAAAGCAACACTTCATCATAAAAATACACATCCTACCAAATCAACTAGTCAAAAAAAGGATCTCATTTCCTCATTGGAGTGAGAGCAAACTTGACAGTTTTCTTCTACAGCATCTGTCATAATTCATTCTGTGAATTCTGTGAATTCCTCTCTATATTCTCACTCTCTAAACCCAAAGCATTTTCTAAAATAGAAAAGTATTTTATAATGTTTTCTTGATATATGTTTGGGCATAGGAGGTGTGAGTGCTTAAAAAGCATGATTCATATAAAAATGGTATTTCTTGTATGACATCCAGCAACAACATAAGACTGAGATGAAAATGAAAATAATCGCCTAAATAAGTGCTGCAGGAGGGTTTTAAAAGGAATATTTACCACCATTCAGGGAACTTCAGCAAGACAAAAACAAGTCACAAAAGTCAAAAGAACCCTCTTGTGAATTCTGTTCTTCACAAACAGTACCTTTCAAGGTACAACACCAGAGGCTCATTTCAGTCTCTCTGAGCATACCTCATCCATATAGCAACATTAAACTCCATATACCGGCTTGGTTTTGCATCCTCATTAAATTCTTTTGTAAACCCTTCATGTCCTCCAAGTATCGACTTTAAAAATCCTCCTGCTTTTGTCATCTATAATTTTTGATGCACTCCATATCAAATCAATTTTTAAATCACTAATATAAATGTTAAATAGAAAATAGCTCCAGGCAACCTCATCTGTCATGTTCTGCCTGGAGAATCCCTCATCATTTATTATGATCCTTCAGGGGCCCACTTACTACCTACTATTAATCAATTTTCCCCGACCAGGCTTCATACCTCCCTCATGACTTTTCTTACTAGTTTCTTATAATCTATATTTGGAAAAGTGCTGCTCATATAAATGCAAATTCACCTCACGCTGTTAACCTGTTAACCATAGCAGATAAAGATCACATTTTTCTCTATGATGTGTTTCCAGTTTCATGCTGACACCAGCTAACAACTCTTTCCCTTTGAATACTGTACTACATTCCCTAAGTACAAAGATGCTATCCCAGATTTGGTAATATTAAACATTAGCACCATCTACTCTCTTAGCCTTTGCCAAAATAACAGAGTTGGTCCTCTAGTTTTTGTTAACAGGATGGTTCCTTGTGATTCAAAATGGAAGATCAGGGACTTCTCTTAGGCAGCACAAATAATTCCTTCTCTAAATCAAAGTGATTTCACTTTCAATGGCTCTCAGCTGCATCACACTTTCTCCCTTGCTGCCTACACTGCTTACACCACCATGTTCCAGGTGACAATAAGGATCAGCTAACCGTTCTCCCTCTCTCAATAACTGCAGAGATCAGGCATGTTAAGTGGGTGTTTCATTATCCCTCTGTTATCCCATCACCACAAAATTATTGCTTTATTATTTTGGCAGAAAACTGTAGTCCTTGCCTCTTACAAATACACATTTATCTTACATCTTCTGCTAGTTATGTTGGCTTTCAATGTCTACAAGAGCGCTGTGTAGAGGGTGAAAACAATAGCCATATCAACTGCTTTGGAATGTTCAGGAATTCATTTTCCAGTCCTAAATCAAGGCAGAATTAAGATTTTACTCTTAATACTGAAGCAATGGCCATTACTTCTTAGCTAAGGTTCAGGTGCATTTGCACAGCTATGGAGGTGTTTGTGGGGTTTGGAACATTGCAGCTGGAACAAATTAGCCCTACAAGACCTGTTGAGGTGGATTTCTCTCTGGGACAGGGAAGCAGCAGTCAGTTACAGCATGGAAAGGGTTACACAGGCAGACAGCCTGGGCTGCAACACTGCACAGCTGTGGGAAGAAGGGGAGAGAGGCTTTGTGCAGGGGCAAGAATGGGAGGTCTTCCCATGGACTGAAGAAAAGCTGTGTTTCTTCCTTCAAGGGCATGGGAGATTTTCTTGGGGTTCAGATGGCTCAAGGCTCAAGGGGCAGCTGAGTAACAGACTAACTCTTGGGGCGATGTGGTCCCTGGAGTAGGGAAGGCAAGGTCTCTGATAGGGATGGGAAGAATTTTCTATAATCAGTGAATGTACATACATTCTACCCCCCCTTCTTCTTCCTATATATAATTACAGTACCTCCTTCTGGTACTATAACATATGCCTATTTGAAGTATGGTGCAGCTGTTATTTTAAGAAGAAAAGCTGTTTAATTGGGTAATTAAACAGAATATTGTTTCTACCACTCACAGAAGCTTTTTTTAATATTTGAGGGAAACGAAGGCAAGTCACAATACAAGTAATCTCCAGCTAAAGTTGTGTATACTTATTCTCTAGTAAGAAATACTGGCTGATTTTTCAAGAACTTATTGAAATCTCATGAGTTAACTGTATTCATGTGGAGGAAGGCTGGGAATTTTGGCAGAAGCTATGCTTGGCTAAGAAGGCAGAATCTTATTGAACTAAAACACAAAAAGGAAATATACAAGAGGTAGAAGAAGGTATGGGGGAAAAAATGAGGTAGAATATTGCCTGGGTGCTTAGGGACAAAAACAGGAATGACAGAGCTTGTCTGGAGCTCAGAAGTGTAAGGCCTATTTAGCACTATAATAAGGGAATTTCCAGTCATGCTATTTGTAAAACAAAATTTAGGAAAAAGTAAGGATGCACTGATGGCTAGAGGGGACAACAATGAGTAATGTGAAAAATCTTGAAGTACTCAGTGTCTACTTAGGCTGGTAAACAAAACCTTCTTATAGATCTCCATATTTATCAGCAGAGATTTAGAAGGGGAAGTGCAAAAAGTAGTGGAAGAACAATTTGTTAGGAACTCCTTAGATAAGTGGAGCTCATGATCTATGAAGATAATGGAATTTACATAGGGACGCTGGCAGACATTGTGGATGTGATGATGATATTATTATCATCATTTGTGAAAAGGAGTGGCAGACAGGGGAACTCCTTTAAGTGGAAAAAGGTAAACTCCGTGTCTGTTTCCAAAAATGGCAAGGTGGAGGACCCAGGGATCTATAGGCCAATCCTCCTCCATTCAGTCCCTGGGAAAAACTGTGCAGCACATTCTATTGCAATCCATTTCTAAGCTTGTGAAGGACAAAAAAATAATTAGGAACAGGCAACACAGATTTATCAAGGATAACTCTTGCTTAACCAGCCCTGTGGCCGTGGCCTTCTTTAGAAAAATAATTGGCAATGTGGCTAAGGAAGGTAGTCATCAGTGGCTTAATGTTTGGCTGGCAGATGGTGACAAGCAGAGTAGTCCTGTAGTCTGTCCATCCACGCTGGGGTTCACATTGTTCATTGTCCTCAGAAACGGCCTGAGTGGTGACACACAAACTGTTCTCAGCGAACGCACAGATTTCGGGCACTGACCAACACAATGAATTGCAGAGTTCCAACCCAGAGAGCCCCTGTGAATTCTGAGAACTAAGCCAACAGACACCTGGTGGAGTTTATCAAGCTGTACAAAGGCTGGCAAGCAGGATGGGAATTGCCACTCATTGGTACAGGCGGAGACATGATGAGATGGCCACTGATTTGCTGAAAAGGACTTGAAATTCCTGTTGGCAAGGTCAGTAGAGTGGACTCCTGGGTGAATGTGAGCCAAGAACATGCTCTTATTGCAAATAGAGGAAACTATGAATAAGCTTTGTTCGGGGGTTACGGCCTGCAGACTGGGGAAAAAGAGTGTACCACTCTACTTTGTCATGGGGAATCCACCTCTGCAATAGTGGGTTCAATTTTTGTTCTCCCATTTCAAAAGAGCTGGTGTGGAAACTGGACACTGTGAAACAGTGGATTTTCAAGATACTTGAAAATATCCTCTGTACCTCCCTACAGAGCAGACTCCAAATCATTGTTCTTGTTCTGAACGTGGTCAGTGCTTTGAGTGAGTTGGTGTTCAAATGTACATCTACAAAGCCTTCAGAGGAAACTGAACTGATTTTTAGAGGTGTATAACAGATAGCAACCAAACCCGTTCAGAAAATATGAAATCAACTCATGTGGAAATATGTGATATGGTAGCTGGATTCATTCAACTTCCTAAACTACCTCAAGAGCTGCCACATTTTAGTGCGGTTTGGACCCGTAAAAGAAGGCCCTAAGTGTCCAGTTCCAGTGGAGAGATCTGCAATGGGGTAATCAAGGATACACTTGTGATAAGGCTTCAGCCTGAGGCCAGGTTTTCCAGAAAGCAAGACAACACATATTTTCAAGATGGTCAATGTGTTAAATGCTGAGTTATCCTGGAGATTACTATGGATAAAATAATTGCAAGCATATACATGATGAGGATTCCATCAAATCAAAAATTACCATTTGCCAGTGATCAAATCTCACTGCAGCTACATTTAAATTGCATGACTCCTCATGAGGAATACGATTATGAGGATGAAATCAATGGGAGTTTGTCAGGCTTCAGTTGGATTCAAACATTCTCCTGGGAAGAACACATTGCTATAACTCTGAATTTATAACATTACCATCCACAATACTGTGACAACTATTATAACATCACCTCTGGGGAATTAAAATGTAAACATATCTCAATCATGCTGTTTAGATTTTAAAAGAGAATAAGGATTTGAAGTACAGAAATGTCTACATGACTAACTATGGAATAACTGGTATTTTAGCAGCAATATTCGTCTAAGTCTCAAATTCAGATGAGGAAGAAAATTTTCTTCAAAATGCTACTTAAAATAGATGCATAGCTAGGTTCTGAATCACGTGTTATCTAAAGCAAGCAACTGTCCTAACCTTGTCAGACACATTTGTTTTCTTTATCTGTGTGACTGTCAGGAGGGAGACCAGAAGAAAATTAGAAACTGAACTTTAGACTTTCTCTCTGCCTCCCCTGTCATTTCCCAGAATCACTTGCAAAGCAACTGCTAAACCCAGAAAGATATTCAAAACATGTGGACTTCAATTTATTTTAAGACTGCAAGCCCCAAGTCCGATAAAACAGTTGGCCAATAATCCAAGTTCTATTCATGGATTATTTTGGACACAAAGAAAAGTGGAGCTGTGGTGCCTCCTACTGGCTCTGTGTCCCTTATTACTGTCTGCCATGTCTCATGAATGTTACCATTAGATCTTTGAACTATTAATGCAGACATAATGACAGTTGGGAGTGCCTCAGAAAAGGTCTCAGATATGTAAGACTGCAGCTATTTCAATTTAAAAGAAACTGAAAACAGTTTATGAAATCAGTTAGTGACTCATAAATATATGTCCAACAAGAGCAATGTATGCATTTTTTTCTTACAACCCCACTTACCAAATGGATAAGGATGTTGTTTTGACAGATTATTTCATTTGATGTAACACTGAATATGCTTTTTAGATTGATCTTGCTCCAAAAATGTTCTTTGATTCAAATGTTGTTCTGATTCAAAAGCAACAAAGCAGGACCACAAGAATAATTCATTTTTCTGGTTCTACCTCTTTTTCACAGGTTGTAAATGGTATCAGACATAATTTTAAATTGCTGTATGGATGAAGAGCCTGGTAATTCATTATGTTTGTAGAGGAATTTTTGCCTCAGTACTACCGCATATATCCAGCTTTCCCATGTAATCTAGATACAAGAGCATAAATCAACATGCTCAAAATATTTAAGAAAATCTATCCTTCATTATTTAGAAAAAATTAGTGTTACATCTAAAATTATAGCTTTTAATAAAGAATTTATCTAACAGTTGCAACAACACTGTGTATCAGAATATGTCTGATGTTTGTGTGGCTTTTCCTTTGGCCACTATGCTGGACAGGAGCATCCCTGAACAGGTACTGTGCACATTTCAGAGTTCTCTGAAAACTCTGGGATCAGTCACTGATTTGGGACAACTAGGCGTATCCTTGGACTGTACATACTCAGCCAGCAGTGATCCAGCAGTCTGTCTTTTAATTCAAACACACTCTCCTCAACAGTTCCACATGTTCCTCTCTGCAAATTCTGTCCTCAAAGATAAATTTCATTTACATGGATTTACTTAGCACAGGAAAATATGTGATCGTTACACTTAACTTTGGACTATTTGTCCCCAAGAAAACACAGGAAAATCATTGTGACAATACTAGATTTGGATTTAAATAAATGTGTAGCATGAAATAGCAAATATATAGCAACTATGTAGATAGTGGGAACCCAGAGCTTTCAGATCATCATAATCTTAAAAAGCAGAACTACCATGCAATATTTTTTGCTGGTATTTCAAGCAATTGGTAGGACTAGACAAGAAGATTCAGAACACAGCAAACAGCTTTCACAGCTAACAGCTGCCATGCAGAAGAATTTGCATTGGGAACTTGAAATGCACAAAAAATGTAAACAGGATCTAATAAGGGAAATCGCAGCACAGATGCACAAGTGATAATAACACTCCTTGCTTGAGATGCAAATATGAAAAAAAACCCCTATTAATTCATAACCAAGCTTCTTGAACCCATTCAAGATTTGGAGGACACAAAAGCCTGCAGTGTAACAGAGGTTACAAATGCTAGGTAGAACCTGAACAAGTTTCTAGCTCAGAAAGACAAGGACAAAACCCAGCACAAAACACTCATGGTGTTTTGTACTGAATTTCATCCAAAGTTATTCTCAGACTCTGAATCCAGATTCTGCAGAGAGCTAACTTTTAATACAGTCAATATTTCTCCAGGAACATGACAAATTACTTGACAGGTTGAAGAGCCCAGGCACGCAAAGACGAAGTGACTCAGACGCTGACTGTAGCTTGTCTGTCCTCAATAAAAAGGATGCTTTTGTCGTGCAGCTGCACAGACACTCTGCCTTTGCAGTTGTTCACACCCATGTTGTCTGAGGACAACATCAATATCAGGTGCTACCACAAATGGAAATGGCTTCATGGAAGCGAGAAAAGCTGGATCTTTTATTAAGCAAAATGAACAAAAATATTTTAAAATGCATGTATGGAACAGAAGGGACACAGAAGTTCTTTATCAGACTCATCACTTTATTCCTTTTTGTTTCAGCCATGACTTTGTCCCCATAAGTATTTGTGTCATCTCAGCCCTCCCCTTAGCCTGTAAGGTCTCAGTTGATAAGGTGTTTTGAACAGAAGTTACTTCAAATGAACTTTTTATAGCACTTGTTAAATGGTTACTTGATTTTAATAGCAGATTCTGGGCACTCTGTCAACAAAAATAACTGACACCACTGTTAAGCATGGTTCAGAAAATAGCTCATTTTTTTTCCTAGCTTACGTTTAGTCTTACATAGAGCAAGAGTTATGTTGCAAATTGGTAAAATTTCTGGCTAGCTGCTGTCTAGAATGGATCGTATTAAGGAGTTTATTGCATTACACCACACACATTGTGTCAATAACCATATAGAATGAGCCTTGTCTTTCAGATGTTTTCTATAGTAATATGTTGAACTTACTAGTGTAGCTCTCAAACCACCAGCATAATTAAGATATTTAAGTTATTGATGCCATTTGTTTCTCGTTTTTTAAAAAACCCAGATAATTCTCTATTTTATAAAAAACTCATGAAAAAATATTACTGACATATTTGAGTACACATGGTTTTGGAAGCATTACTATAATCCCCAGGAAGTAATTTAATAAAAATGGATTTTTCTACCTCAAGACATCTGAAAAAAACCTTTTTATAAATATTGGATATAGAAATGTCCTTAAAGTAGCAACTGTCAAAGCTCCAGCTTAAGTAATAAAAAGCTTAATAAAGTTCACTTTTGATTAATGATACTTTCCTCTCCCTCTAATTTTGAACTAAAAGCCATCTGCTAATAGCATAATCAAGGGTCCCCGTACCTTCTATAAATATGTGTTGTTCTGTATAGAATGCCACCAGAATTGCATCAGATGTGAGTTTGATATGATGCCCTTTAGACTGAGCTTTTACAGTTTCAGTAAGTGTGACCCTGCAGAGACCCACCCATTCCCTTTCCTTGTGTTGACTCCAGCTGATGTTGTTGAAGTCAATGGAAGGTTAACTCACTTACGGCTTTGGAGGGTCAATCATGATGCTGGACAAATTGACTGACCAGCAACTGCTGCTGAGAAAACTGAAATCAGACCAGGAGTGTTGGTTAAACTGCCTATTATCCAGGCACACCTGCTAAATATCAAAATGCCAAAGGCCTAATGCACTCCCTTGTTACACCAGGTTTATGTCAGGGAAAGCCTGTATTCTGAAGCAGGGGGCTGTATAGGCCCATGGGGGCTAAGGGTCAAATTCTGACCCTTGTGAGCCCCTCCCCTTTTAAACTCAACTATTTTAACACATTTGGTGATCGATTTTATATTTTAATATCCAGCCACTGTTGAGGTCATCCTATGGACCTGAAAGGAATCCAAATCTCATTTACCTGAAAGGGAAATTAATCTTAAGCCTCCAATTTCTACCACTCAGATGATCTTTAATAGGTGTCATGAAAGTGGACTAGGAGAAAGAGTCTGCTCCTCCTTCCTGAAGAGCAGAGGATGCCCTGCCACGCTCCTAAAAGCAAGGGTATAGACAACTATCTTGGGAAGATTGTTCTGGCTTTTGAAACCTTTCTGAATGGAACTGCTTCATATTGCAGCATCCAAGCATCTGAAAATGTGGGATTTAAGAGACAAACCTTTATTTCAGTTTTCCTACTGATGCCCATGTGCTTTTCTCCCTGTTGCCACGTGCCCTATTCCTGTTGTGTTTGTCGTGTCCCTTTGGAATTTACCTGTAGTGAGTGTTATCTTGCTGTGGTTATGCCATACTATCTAATTTGTTAAACACATTTTAAATGATCTGATATGTGTGAATTCCTTCTAGAAATTGTGATTGTTTCCCAGAACTATTGTCACTTTTGTACAATAGTTTTTTGTATCTCATAATTTTCTAGGACATGTCAAACCTCTATTTATTTTCTAGGGAAGACGTCACCTCAGTTTATGACAGAAATTGCATCAAATATAGAGTGACTTGAAGTTTTTTTCTTTTTTTTTTCCTTCATTTTGTTATCCAGATATTCCTCATTGTCCCTTTGGGCAACTTCTGTCACGAACAAAATTATTGTTCCATAGTGATATAACCACAGTCTGCCAACAGGAAGCAAAATGTCACACTAACTGTCATTGCTGTTATGTGGAGTTTTCCCCCAAGGCTGCAGGTCTGGCAGCCTAAGTAATGTAAATCCTATTCATAGTCATTGTCCCACTGCAATTAACAGAGGTGATGTTTACTGGTCTGAGCTCATGAATTTATGTTTTATAGCAGTGAGAGCAGCATTTCAAGGCTTTCCTCAAGTATATCCCTCTGAAGTGGGTATGTCCTTTAGAAACATTTCTCTGACATGTATGCTTGCTCCAAATTTTGTGTAGTCCTGAAATGAAATAGAACATGGTAAGAAATTTAGGATTCAGTTTGCCTCGCTAACCTACAAAAATAATTCAGCAGCTGGGCCTCCATGCGGAAGGATGTAGGCAGTAAAAAACACAGTCTGGGACATAATGAATGTTTTTAAAATCCTCACAAGCTTAGGTACTTACTGTCAAGACTAGCAACTGATGCATGCTATTATAAAAATGTTTTTTTTTCTCTCCATAATCTGTTTTTAAACATCAGTTGGTCATATTGAAAATAATCAATGTCTGTTAGTCTTATCAGGTCACAACACTGTAACTTATATTTTGCAATATAAATTATTATTTAAATGATATTAAGTAGCACTAGCTCTATGGTAACAAGCAATGGCACATTCTGTACAAACAGATAAGCCTGCTCTTCCTACGCCTGTATCCAGGGTGCTGGGCTGAGTTTGTTCTCAGAGAAAGAAGGATATGATTACTGAGATAGAAGAAAAATCACACACTATAGCCATTATGGGGAACAGAGGAGGGGAGAATGTTAAACATATTTAAACTTCAGGGGGTCAAAACAGCGTGTGCCAAAAAAACTGAAATGTCAGGATTAACAACAGCTGGAAGCAGGAGCAGAACCGACTCTCCATTCCTAATGCAGAATTCAGCATTTAACGTTCCAGGATGTTGATTTATCAAGTTTTTTCATTCTGTCCCAGCAGCCCTCCCACATAATGGTGATTGCTGTTGATAAAGAGAGTACACAACTATTAAATAAGAAATTCATTCCTAACCTCTGGTGTGGCCAAGGAACATTTTTTCAATGCCCTAGATTGTCTCTCCAAACACTCAAGGAATATCTAAGGTACAGCAATTAAGCATAAATCAATTAAAAACTGCCAACCATCCAAGGGCACACTCTTAATGAAATAAAAATTGAAAATCAATTTCAGTAATATAAGAGAGCAGAAACTCAGAACAAAAACATAGCTTTCAAATAAAAGCCTAGTGCTTCTGAATGAATCCTCTTGCAGTAAGATCAGAAAGCAAGCCCTTTATTTCCATAAGGTGTAAAATCTGAGGGAAGTGGGCATGTGAGGGACACTGGGTGATTGCATTTCAAGCTGCATTTGAAGTTAGGACCTTCAACACTGAAATGCAAGTGTAGTCTGCTCTAAGTAGTCAAATTCTGCTAATCAGCATGATGGTATGCATTCATCTTTGGACAGCCAGTAGGGACATTTCTTTGACGGTGTTTTTGCACCTCTGATATGGGAAAAGCAGCCTATTCTAAGCATTTTAAACCCCCAGTGTTACATTAATGAGTAAATTTTTATGATAAATGCTTGCTTGGGTTATGAATTCCAAAAGCATGAAGTAAAAAGAATATCAACCATAGATGGCATGCATTAATATGTTTTAATGGATATTAGCTAGAAGAGGAAGAAACCTTCCACTTTCCATCAGATCTTCCTTGTATCAATTGCACTGTCAGTGCAAGTTAGTGCAACATCAGCTTTCACTATCACTGTCCAGAAGTAGGAAGTAGAGCTATTAGTTTCTGATAATATGAATCCCTCTAATGAATAGTATTTTCTACATAAGGATACCAATTATTTTCATATTACATCTATCCTACAACAGAAACAAAAGATGGTGAAACACTTTGCTCCAAGTTTAGGAGATGGGTCTATTGCAGGAGAGCATCCTATCACCTGACCCAGTCTGTGGTCCCTGTAGGGACTCAAACGGACTGAAGTCAGCCTTCAACAGACTCTAAGCCTACAAGGCAGTAGTAAGAAAATTTGAAAACAGACAAATATCTACCCCACCAAACAAATAAGTAAGTGCAAAAAAACCCACAAAAAACCCAAAAACCAAACAAAAACAAAAACCAAAACAACTGCGGAGGCACAGTGTCTTCGGGAACCTCTTCCCGCCTTGCCCCTGCCAGCCCTGACACGGGCCACAGGAAAGGCACAGCTCTGTGCACTGGCACACTCCGCTGATCCTGTAGGTTCTTTGTCCCGCACAGCCTGAGCAATGACAAAGGACTCTGACGAGAGAACAACCACCGCAGTTTAGAAGCGCCCCACAAGGGACAGCGCCACACCCAGGCTGTCTGCCACAGCAGAGCACAAACCGCCCTGTAAGAGCTTAAACACAGGGGAGGAGAAAGGGGAAGGGAGAGCAAGGGATCAATCAGGTACAAGTAGGGAGTGGTTCTGCAACTGAAGGACAACCAAAGGGACCAGCCCAGGAGGAGAAGGTGGGAATAGCTGAGATTCTGCCCAATCACTCGATGACCTCACTGGAACTTTCTAGACCACCCAGGGTGAAGCCTTGAAGTGACAGACAGGACTGGGGGTTATATAAGACAATGATTGATGGATAGCAGCAACTTGGTGTAAACCATAAGGAAGGGAACATAAGGGAATACATGAAACAAACCATTAACATACATAGACCAATATAAGAACAAACCATAAATCCAGACATTAACTGATAAAACTAAAAACACACCACTACAAATAACAAAGGTGGCAAATGAAAGTGTGATTTGTAACCTAAATGCAATGGTTTGTTTTATGAGGAAAACAGCATGGGTCAAGCAGTTATCAGCCTTTGATTTGTGTGATGAGCCAGTCATTCCTGCCAGGTATAACAGGAAGTATATGTGGTTACCACAGTGAGAATAAATCCTCTAGATTATTCTGGAAGTCTGGAATAAAACCAGTAAAAGATTTATGGGAGTTTTCCCCAAAAGACAAGCCAGATACTCAAGAGTTTTCCTTTAATCCAAACCATGTTTTCTAATGAAGCACAACCCAAATCCAGAGCCAGCAAAAAAAAGCCCATCACAAAACTGTGGCTGAAACTGACTAATTAACAGTTGGATGGAGGACGGTTGACCACAGGGGTTTGCCATCAGAATTCCACTGTCTCAGTGGAAACTGGGTGGAAGGGAAGACTGGGTCTCAGACTTATAAGGCATTACTTTAGATCCTTGTTTGTTCAAAATGAAGCCAGCACCACCAGGCTGAAATTTTTTTTAAAGGATTGGCTGTCACTTTAAAACCAGAGGAGGTATCTCTGGATGATGGTGGGCTGGGCTTCTCTGAGAGGGAAGTCTTGATGGGGAGCTGCTGCTGGCAAGGAACTGTGGTTTGTGCACTCAGAGTGCTCTGGGGTCTGGGAGTGAGGGGTTTGGTCGAGCTGTTGAATGATGAGAACTTTTGTCTGATTTAACTACTGGCACATCAGGGTTTCTGGCACAAAAGGGTTGTGCTTGGGATGAGGCAACAATACTTCAGTGAACATTCAGCAATGCCTAGATAAAGCCAATTCCTGTCTTGCATGGGACAGTTGGAAGTTGGGTTGATATTTGGATTGATCAGTGTGGATGGTTCACATGCTGTGGCAAATGCAATGTGACTTTAATGTAGCTTTCTAGAGGGGTCTTCTATTTTCCCTTGCATGATCTGAGAGATTTCCCGAATTTGTTGTTTTTTGTTTTTTGTTTTTTTTTTTTTTTTTTTTTTTNTTACAATCTGAAACAAGTTACCCGTGCTACTTTAGCAGGTGTGTTGGGAGGTTTGACGTTTCCTTAGACAGTGCTGTCCCACTGTCTCAGTGGGATACAAATAAGAAAAGGTCAAGAAAAATCCAGTTGTAGAACAGCAAATTATGCCTTGGAAAGGGAAGAGGGAAAAGAGGAACGATACTGTTGCATTTGCTGTTACTGCATCATTTCTAGCCAGGTCAGGGAAAAAATCTTGCTTCCTACCTTGATAAACCACTAGTAATAGGTCAGAAGTCAGCTGCTTCCTTTATCAGCACTGGGAGCTTAAATGTCAACGATTAAATGTTTCCATGGAGATTCTCTGAGCTTCACTAATGTGGGCACATTATTTACACCCACACTGCTGGAGAAATGAGAATGACAGCACTTTTTGTTGCGCCCCAGCATATCTGAAGCAAATGCTGCAGCTGGACTCAGAAACAGCATCTCAGAACACAGAGCCACATCTCAGGGATGTGGCAGACACCTGCTCATCTGATTTTGGCTCTTGTTGGAGAGCAGCAGCCAGCAGCGGTTTCTATGTTGCATTCTGGACACGTGACTCCAGTGCAGAGGGATTGTCACAGCTGCTCAGTAGTAAAAAATGAATCCTTGCAGAAGGCTGCAGTAGGTAGTACATCAACTCTGTGACCTACATAGGCTGCACACACTTTAGCTGTTGATTTATTTCATGTGGTGAAAAAGCAGATAAATTCACAATCAGAGGAGTGGAGGAATATCTTGTTTTTTTTCCAGTTTGGTTCAGCCTGCTTCAAGCTGATTATCTTACATGGCAGTCACTCCAGAGTGACTTTCTCCATTAGTATTAATAACTGAAGTGTGAAAATTACTGATGTTATTTTGATGAATATTTCAGATGCCATTTAAATAAACTAATTTTCATTCTTTTCCAGAAGCATGCAAGTTAGGATTTGGCTGCAAGTGAACTTTGATGTCATGTACACATTTATATAGCATGTTCCTGAATATTTACTTTCCTTCTGTGGAGATGTAGAAGGGATATTTTTAGGTGAAACAGAATGAAGTGCCCTGGGACTTGCTACAGCACTTTTTGCAGCCTGAGCAACTGCATGCAGGTGACTGCCAAAATCTTTTGTCAAATCAAATATTTTGATGCATAATAACCTAATGGAATATACGACTGTATATTTTAAGGCAGTACAGGCCTGTTTAGTAATGAGCAATAATAACCTATGCAATTTTCCATTAAAGAAAGCTTCAGAGTGAAATCTTTCCTTAGACACTGATGTCCAGCTGTGGTAGGTTTTTCCATGGATGATCTTTTTTCCTCATGAGATGTAAAAACCATTGGAGACACAATTGGCAAATATATATGACAGAAACATCTGAAATGTCTATCAAGGCAAATCAGATATGCCATGAGCATACCACCTCTTCCACTACCACTGGCTCTCACATAAAGTAGATCAGCCCCAGAGCCACACAGCTTTCATCCAACCCCTGAACATGTTGGCTTATACCAAATCCATTGTTGCCTTTGCTGTAGATTCAACAGGAACTAGATAAATAGCTTTTCCCTTCTATCCCAGACACCCCAAGCCCTAGAGGAAGTAGAAGTTTGGGTTTTGGGGAGAGAGGATAGGGATTTCCAGCTAGGTGTAAGGAGGGGTGGAGGATGGAGCAGGAGCTCTTAGAGCACTGGCAGCTGGCAGATGTGTATTTCCTGAGTGCTGGATGCTCAGCAAGCTCCACTGTGCTGAGAGTTTCCCCTTGATTACAGCAGGGTCTGGTTAGAGCATTCCTGGAAGTACCACTTTGCCTGACAACATTTCTGGGAAGAGAGCACAGCACCACTAACTCTGATTTAGTGTACAACTCAAATTAAGTCCTTCCTGGAAGTGTGGCTGATGTGTAGGAAGATTAAAAGATCCTCCATGTATAAAATCTATTAAAGCTATTTGTTTACCATTTTAGAAAAGTAAAACACTGCCAGTGAGGACAGTCTTCTGGATGTGTAAGGGCCACATGGAAAAATTCATTAAAAAACAGAGTTGGATTGATTGTTACTGATCCTGCTTTCAAACAAATTGTGCTTTGAATAAATGCAAGACAGAAAAAATTAAGTAGGTTCACAGTGAATTTAAGAAGAGAATTCTTCTGTTATCAGTGATGCTAATGAGCTCACAAGCTACAAAGTGGATTTTTGATCTGGATACCCTTTACAATGCTGAACTTGAAATAAATCCATCTCATTAAACATTAAAAAAAAAGGAGCAACGTAATCTCTACTTATTTTTAATAGACAACTGAGCTGGTTGCTTCTTGTCAGTAGTGTTATTGTGGTTCAGGCTAGAAAAAACAAATGATCCCAGTTTCAATGTCAATGGAGGTACCTCTCTCAGCCTAGAAGTTAGTGGGCCATTACCAGCAAGTATAAGGGGGTTGTTCTTATCCATTACCACATAAACCCCTGTCGCAATTTATGACATAAAAGAACCACGCTCACCCGTCAGGTTGAAGTGAGGAAAAGAAGGGCAGTTTATTATGATTTGGGGTTTAAATAGGATTAGGAATTTGATCAAGGATTGGAGGATGGGAGGAACACCTCTCTGACCCCAGTTGTCAATTCAGAAGTCCATTACAGAGAGGTATGAAAACAATCTACTTTGTTTAGGGTACATGCATGAGAGACTCCACTATAAGGTATGTAAACAAGATCATCAGAAGGCTAAAGAATCAGGGTGACCAACCTCAAGTGTCCATAGACAGGTGACAGACTGAATGTGGAGAATCCAGTGAATCTGTGAGACTTCTGCTTAGATCATAGAAGTCTTGTTCAGTACATTGGGGAAATCTATAGTGTTGTTTCTTCAGTTATTCTTCTTCAGAGGGCCTTGGCCCTTTTCACCTCATCTGGATCTGATCCAGCTCATCAGGCAGCTCACACACCTTTGGCAATGGAATCTGCAGAAACCCAGGGGTGGTGCAAGGAAACACATCAAATAACAGCAATCAACTCACTTTTGGTGGATCCTGGTTGGAGCTCAGTCGTGTCATAGCCAAAGACCACACCTGGGCTCCATCCAGAATTAGTTCAGGTCCAGCTGAGTAATTATCTAATGGCTAATAAGCAGTGATGCTTCATGTGCTCTGAAGAGCCTGTCAAACCTATCACATCCCCAGAAGGAGGAGTAGAAAATAAGAGAAAACACATAAAAGACGTCTATTTCCACAAGCCCAACCCCTGCACCCACATGCACATCTTTATATTTTAGTCATGACCATCAGTGGTATGCAGGGCACATCCTACCTAACCTGTATTTAAGACAAAGCATGAAGTGAAGCAGGAAACAAAACCAGAGAAATGTGGCTGATCAAGCTGAGGCATAGGGACCAAATTCCAAGGTCATGACCACACCCCAGGGTGCAAGGTCCATTTGCTGCTTCATCCTGCCTTGAGGCCAGTGGTTAAACACTCTCCAAGGCAGACCTTTTGAGGACTCATTTTCCTGGAGATCATCAGCCTACTTCAGTCATTCCCAGACAAATGGGCTACCTACCATGCAGCACAGTTTCCTGGAACGTCATTTTTCCTAAGGTTGAGGATTGATACTGTTATTTTGACTTTCTTCCCACTTTCAAAGGACAAATCTATATAATAAGCAGTTTGAGAAGCATGTCTGATACTCAGTTTAAATCTAGACATCCAACAGAGAAAAATACTGCCATATATGCCTTGCAAAAGAACATTCTGTTCTATTTTTAAGAGCATAGAAGGATATAATCTGTATTTTTTTTTCTACAAAGAAAAAGTAAAACACAAAGGAAGTAACTTTCACTGTGTCCCAGGCTTTAACATCTTTTGTTTCTTCATGTTTTTTCACACTGCTGCTCACTTTTTCTGAAAGTACCATGTACACTTTTAGAAACCCATAGGAATTGTTCCAAATTTTCAGTACAATATTTTATAATCATATTTTCATTTCTATTGTACTTGTGTCAATATGCCAGGTTTTATTACTGTGCCATGTTGCATCCTGAGCTGTGAAGAACAGCCTACTTGCTTTAGATTTTTAATGTGGAAAGGAGGATGGCTACTATTGATCCTTGCCAGAAGAGACACGAAAATCTGACACTTCAAATAAATGGAAAACTTTTACAAAATAAGCTCTGAATTTCAACAAGTCTTGAGACAGGGAAAATCATTAGTATATCTAGTTCAAGAATGTGACTGCAGCAGTAGCTAGTCTCTGGAAGACATTGTTAGCACAGAGAAAATGTTCTTTCCTACTCTCTTCTTTTAACTGTGTCTTTCCTTCCTTTCACTAAATGTAGTTCAGTTTAGTTAAAGCCCTTTTTCAGTATTACCTTTTTTTTTTTTTTNCTTTTTTTTTTTTTTTTAATATGGGCCTGGGAGCGAAATAAGTTGATGTTACATTGAAAAGTTTACAGAACATTACATAGCAATTACAGAACTATTATAAATACATGCACATACAGAAACAATATTTAAAGTTCTTTGCTACTGCTACCAAGCACATTACTGAACATTGTGTCTGTGAGAACACAGAACAAAATAATATTACTTACTTTAACGCTGTGAGATAAAGTAAGTATTCTTTTTGATTTGAATCAGAGTAGGTACTTCATTCTGCATTTGAATCAGAGTAGGTACTTCATTCTGCATTAAAACAAAATCTGTCCTGATTTCTCACCTGTTTATCTTGTGGATAAACATGACACAAAACAATGATGAGTAGCATTGTTTGGCTGCAGTCTGCTTTCCAGAGTAGGTGGAATGACACAAGACCATTAATAAAGATGCAACTCCTGTTCTTTTGACTTCTCCAATTCAAGACCTTCCTGATTAAATCTTTCACATTTACAGAAAAAGGAACTAGGCAGGTAATACAACTGAGACTTCTATCCAGCTGCACAAATAGCTTGTCCTTGCTTTCCTTTTCCACTTTGCCTACATGTTATTTCTGTGTGCTCTTACACTGATCACCACACTGTATTTTGTAGCAGGCTATGCAGGAGAGCTGTGCTGATGTTCAGAGTTGCCATGAGCTAGGAGAGATCCCCAGGGCTAGCCTGTGTCTTTGGAATTGTTTAGAAATACAAGACAGAGTGTAAGAGGCTGAAGCAGCCAGTCTGTAATGCCCTGTAGAAAGAAATGAATGTCTAGTAACAAGCTCTCTTGTTTTATTACCAATGCTACTGTACAGGAAGAGGCAGACAGGGTATTTGTTTGAATTCTGTGAAAAAATGCATTGCCTCTTTCCCTAGTTTATTTTCTTTGTAACTCGTCCATGCAGGTGTGTGCAGATACATCCACATTACTGGCTGGAAGTGACAGAGGCATGTTGGGGTGATGCTGTGAATGGAGCTTGTATCCTAGAGAAGACACATGGGCCCGAATGCACATCGTGTATTCATACAGGCCTTTCGCTGACCCTGAATTTATTACAGATAAGTAGGACCAGAGTCCCTGAAGTGTTCTGTTCAAACACTTTTTCCATTCCAATAAGTTACCAAGTGTTGTTTATGAGTGTCAGGAACAGAATTCAACACTGATGTTTGCTGTCATGAGAAGAGCTCTTGCTGTAATCTCAGTCTTGCAATGCTCTTACTGAACCTGATGTAAAAGGTGAGGTGTTTATGAGAGGAAATTCTCATACCCTCTATTTTCCTCATCCAGAAATGCAGGACTTGATACACTTTGTACAACAGACAGCATTCTCTAAGCAAACCTCACAGCCTCTTGGAATCTCTCTTTACCATTAGTTTGTTAATGTTGTATTACAAAGGTCACACCACCGCCTAAAGTTTATTTTGAAATGTTTTCTAGAAGGGAAGCAAAACACATTTAGCTTGAAGCAGTCAATTTTAACATGACTAACATAATAAAGTATCTAATTACCTTCTAATGTATGTAGCAACCTAGAATATGCTCAGAAGTTTTGTCACTGAAAAAACAATCCGGCAGTAAATGTCCCTTTCTCTCTCTCACTACCTCTTTCTAGTTTTTAACAGTAATTAAATCATAATTAGGTTGTAAATTAAGTTTTCTTTTTCTTAAGGTTCTTCTTCTGTGCCCAAGGCATAATTACTCAGGCATAATTCTCAATCTGTCATTCAGGAAGGATTAAAGACCTTCTGGTTTACACAGGTTATCTGGGTGATGAGATGCTTGTCTCTGCTGCTTGCTGGGGATGGGCTGTGTTACTGCCCATCCTGCATCTCAGTCTCTGACAAATGTCTCAGACTTCCTACTCTGCATTTGTGTTTTCTGTTAGGGACTTGTGAATACTTTTTTTACAAGACATATGAAAGCCCTCTGCCATGATATATGAATAATTATGCAGCTTTTATTTGTTTAATACACTATTTAATTCCAAATACATTGTTTATCATAAAAAACCCCACCAAAACACCTGTAATTTTGTCATGTTTGCACACACTGATTTTGACTTTTCAGCATCTCTTTCTGTTACACCTGGCTGTAGTAAGGCAAAACTCTGTAGCAGCAAGGCAGACAACAATTTTGGCCTCCAACATTGTTAAGACCATGGCTGAGAGCACTATTTCATCAGGGAGTGGCTTAGCATGTGCTTTCTTTATTTTTTTTTAACATAACTCTCCCTGCTGAGGTTTGATACTGTTGAATGTGGCCATGAGGCTGCCTGTTGTTTGTTGCGATGCTGTTGGAGCTTCACTCCCAGCAGTGTGCACAGGGTTGGCCCAATTAAAACTTGCAAACAGAAATGATGCAGTTGGGCACTCTGTGCCTGAAGTGTTTATTTTCTAGGTCTAAAATGGTCACTGTGGTTTTGTATTGGAGTTTTCCTGGTTCTCAGAAACCTCAATAGCAGACTATACTAAAGAAGTTGTTTCTGCTTTGTGCCATGATTGTCAGCTCTTTGGACTCATGTTCTCAAGTCTGTTAGAGTTGTTTCAACAGGAATGTATTTGACAGCAAATTTTCCCTGAAGTTATGGGAATTTATACACTGTGTTGATTTCATCAGATATTTTCCTGTGGAAAGAAATTGAGAAAAAACACGATCAGAATGGAGAATATGCATTCATGTAGAGAAAGATAGATATCGTTCAATTTACATTTATTTTTAATCATCCCAGTTAACAGAGCTTGGCTGAGGTAATTACAGCTCTTGCACCTCTGTCTGCTACATGCTTCAAAACATTTGCATGCACCTGAAAAAAAGTATTATTCCTGAATTTCTTTCACATTTTTAGGCACATATGTCAACTACATTGTGCTAATGTTGCTTGGGTTTTTTTAGAATCATGTTGCAGCAGGAGATTAAAAAGTGTACCGAGAATGATATTTCAGTTAAATACAATTCCACCTTTAATTTTACTTTAGATTTAATTTCCTGATTTCTTCTGAAAGATTTGGCCCACTGCAGTCCTTATATGCAATGGTTTTGTCAAGTGTCTCCATGAGTATTTCCTAAAGCCAACAGAACTCTCACTGACTTGTAATATAGATATGACTTTATTTAATAGTGTTACCAATAGTTTTTCTCACAATTTTTTTCCTCTGAGCAACAGTAATATTCAACTTGTAGCATGGCATTTGGATTTCTCACAGTTTATAACTTGTCAAAATCAGTCTTTTTACACTGAAGTGCTGAAGTGTAATTTTCCATCTTTCTTAGTACTTTCTGTGTAGTAACATTCAATCACTGCTTTGTTTAAACAATTTGGGCCTATGCATCTGAATAATTGCTGCACTACTTACACAGCTTCTGGGAACTCTGACCTCAGCAATGTCTCTTTCTCTGATTCTTTTCTTTCCTTTTCTTTCTGAATTTATACAAACACAATTAGGAACCAAGACCCTGCCTCGCCAAGTGGAGGCTCCTGCAATTAGAAGCAACCAGACTCTGACCTGAAGGAGCTGCCAGTCTGTGCCCTGAGGGCCACCACACACCTGCTGCTCTCTGAGACAGGGACTGCAGTACTCAACAGGTTCACAATGCTGTTGAAGGCATGTTGTCATTATCTGAATTTTTTTTAAAAAGTAATTTAGCTCTTGTGCCTATTAATAAAAATTTTCTTGTCACATTCCCGGTGTTATTAGGTTCATGTATTCACTGTTAGGTTAACTTAGGGCTATGGCACTTCTGAAGTTTAAGCCTAGGTATTTTTGCTTGATTTTATACTTGCAATTCATATTTTCCTAATTTCCTTTTGTCTATGTAATTTAAATTTGTCTGGGATTCAGTTTTTATTGGTTTGGTTTGGTTTGGTTTGGTTTGGGTTTTTTCCTTCTCCACAGTGCCAGAACTCTCTTTAGTTGGTGCATTCACCAGGATCCCGCTGTCTGGCATGCCACTGCCTATTTGTGTGCTGCCGCGTCTCTGCATCTGGTGCCTCTCTGAGCTTTCCAAATAATTTCATTTCTTGCCATTTTGTGCTGCATTAATATCCTCCATGCACAGTCTCATTCTTCGGTTGCTGCTTGTTTCTCTGATAGATTACAATACGATTGTTTTAATTTGTGTTTAATATCTCTTATCACAGTTATGGTTAGCAGTTCAGGATGTTTTATTTCAAGGCAGAGGTGATGCAGAAGATACAAATACATATTTACCACTACTGGTTGTGCACTGAGATAGAGCAGTATCCAACCGTATTTTTTCATCAAGATTTTACCACCCTATCTGCACATCTGCTCTTTTAATATACTTTTCTGCTTCTCTGCTTCTTTGCCAAATTTGTTTGGTATAGTAATTACTTTTTTTCTTTTTTTTCTTTTTTTTTCTTTTTTGTTTACAGCAGATGAAGACTGCTGTGATTCACTTTCAGGACTTGACTTGGCACATTGCCTCACTTTCCACTTGTACAAAGAATTTAGGTATTAGCATGAAAGCTAAATATATTTTCAGATGTACTTCTGAACCTTTGGTCCCTGTTGCTAGTCACAAATTACTGCATCTTTCAAGAACTGATAGTTGCATGGGGTAGCTCTCTTCTGCAATGTAGGAGTATCCAAGCTGATTGCTTATTTAATGGTAGTTGTTGAAAAGGTAAATTTTTATTGCCTCCTTAAGGAAAAAAAATTGCTTCTGGAATAGTTCTGCCCTTAGGTCCTCCTGTTTGGATACTGACTTGTCTGGCTGATAACAGAGTATGTGGCAACCTCTATTCATATTTTTGAACTTACTTTGCTACATTGGTTTTCTTTTTCCCTTCATCTAAAGCTATTATTATCAATTACTTGGAACACTGTTAATTGAGGAATGTCTATTTTTAATGAGTATTGCTTCCTGATTGTGCCTGTGAGTATTATGACTATGCCTTCAGGAGCTGACTCACTTTGGCCAGCATGTTGGGAGCAAAGCAGTAAGGAAGGGACCACCAGCGCATCACAATACTCAGGCTTTTCTTGTAGCCCTCCATATACAATCTCTTGTCTCCTCAAACACTGCAAAGAAATCCCCAAGTTAACATGTGTCTCCTCTCCTTGTGTCACTTTCTCTCACTTGCTGATTATATTTGGAGATTTCAGTGTCAGCAGGGGTAGCACCAGATGACAGCTCTCAACAAGCAGTCCCGTAGGCACAAGGCAAACCAAAGAAGGAGGAAAAAAAAGAAGGGGAATAGGGAAAAAAAAAAGGAGAGAGAATGAATTGAAGGTCAGATTCCTCTTCCTTTCACAGAACAGATGGGATCAGAGCTACACAATCATAAGGTACAATTTATGATTGTGTGGTTTTAATTTTCTAAGAATAGAAAATTCTGAATATTCTGTGTTTCAAGAGGTCTCTGTGCAGGAACCTTGATATTTAAACACCATATTTAAAGAAAAGTAGCATAGGAAAAAATAAAAATGTGACATGTTTTAGAAAGAATGAAACATTATTTTCTGTGGAATTACAAATATGAGTTAGGAGCAAGTCATCTGCTGGCTCTATTCATGACTTCCAGTGGCATGAATCCACAAAAAGCTTAGCATCATGGCTATAAGTAAGGAAAACCCTGATATTTTAATGATAAAGGCCAGGAAAGTGACACAGTTAGAGGCCCTCATCTCTGCTTCTTTGAACCAACATTTAACATTCTGTAATTATTATTTACTTGTAATGAGTCAGAAGCCATTAAGACTAAGCAGGAGGCTTATTTCTGCCATGCACACTCATAAAATTATGTTCAATAAAATTGCTTCTGTTTTTACAGTTATATAAGCATGAAATCAATGATCAATGATTTCTTAACCCCTCAATACAGTTTTATTTTCAAAATCACTCTTCCAGCCTAGACTTCCTATTAATTTTAAAATGTGAGTAATGATTCCTTAAGAATAAAATATTATTAGCTGTATATCAATATAACTGTAGAAATATTACTATATTCTGCCAGAGATAAGCATGAATATTCCATTGAAACTGTTTTTGAAGTTTCCTTTAGTTCATGCCTCTTAACTTCACCCACCCTGAAAAGTTGCATTATGCAAAATTTCAAACATCTTTGGGGTGGCATGAATAAAGTCCAAAAAATCCATTGCAGGTGGGAAGTTCATGATGAAAATACCTGTGGCTTAGTGAAGGTTCTGAAGTCTGTCTGGATGTCCCAAGTCATTGAAGTCATTGACTGTCACAGTATAAAAAAATCTGGAGATTCTACCTCTACATCTATTTAGTGAGGACAGACTATTTCAACTGGACAGTCACAATTTTATTTCTCTGAGACATATCTGCTTACTGTGGTCATAAACAGACAGCTGTGATGCTATGTGTCTGTGAGGAGCTCACCTGGCCACCTGCTTAATCTTAAATCCCTTGTAACCCTTCTAAGAGAATCAAGTGAGGAGTTAGGTTCATGAATATTTTGAATTCTGTTTTTGGCTTTTGTGAGGTGCAGTGTGTCCCTAAATTACATGTATTAGATACAGCCTCTAACTCTTTTTGCAAGGCAACAAGTACTTTGCATTTAGACCAATCTGTGGCTGGGATATACTGGATATCCCCCAGGGCATATGGTTTCTAAGATTATTCTACTCAAGGCACAGTACTCTCTGTTCAACTTGCACAGTTGGGTTGTTCTGTAGATCTCTGCTGTGATGATAAATAGCAAAGGCAGGGGCCCAGAAATAGCCAAAATTTATCTGCATCCAATCTGAGTTATTGGGTCTTGCAAAAAGCCTTGCAGTAATGACAAGTTTAGAAAGGGTCATGGAAGGTTCAGATGCTACAGTCAAAAAGCCATTTGCCACTAATGCTTAGTAAAATAAAGACCTGTAATAAAGCCTGAAAGCTAGACAATGTGCCTTGAGATAAAATTAGGAAAAGCAGACAGTTTAATGCCTGAGGTTCTTCGAGTAAAATTTTAAAAGAAACAATTCTGAAAGACAAATTCCAAAGCTGTTTCTTAGAAAGTGAGGAATTAATGAAGAGGAGAAAATTCTCCAAAAAATATCAATGTAAAATTAAACTTAAGATTAAAAATAATAACAATGGCCCTTCAAATGTGACCTAGGAAAAAAAATAATAATCTTTTCTCCTAAAGGTATATTTTGTAATAAACTTGCACCAGAGCAGGAGTGGGATAAACAAACCTACCACCTGAGATCTGAATGCCCCCAGAAACTTTTCTATTCTCTCCCTAAATCATTTTCCTAACTCTAGAAAATACTTGTCTGCTTTGAAGAATTGAAAGCCCCAACCCAAAAGGCCAAACTGAGTGCCTAATGCACTCCTGTTAAGGTATCAAATTCCAGTCTTTATATATGTGACAGCCTGCCTTATTCTCTTTCTCCTATGGTTATTGTTGATTGACACTTTTCCTTTCAGAAAAGGAATCCCTTTCTCTTGTTTACCCCAGCACACCCAAAAGCTGTTTAATTGCAGGCTCCTTACTCCAAGCTGTGGCTTTTTCTTCTGCTTCCTTGTCAAAGTTCTCTGCTTTTGTGGTGCAGGCACTCCTAGAGCTGCAGCTCAGTATTTCCTGCCCTTGTTCTCACCCTCTATCCCCATTTTTCCCACCTTAGCTGACTCTCCTGTTGGCTGTGGTAGTCACCCAGTCACAGGAGGGCCACATTCTGTGGGTGACACAGATATTCACAGAAGTTGTCACTGCAGCCAAGATGGAAACCTGCTTGTGTGTGCTAAGGCTGCACCTGGGAGAGGACTAGAGAGGTGAACCAAGCAAAATGCACAGAAATAACAATTTACCTGGATTCAGTTATTGTATTTTCACTCCTTCCTGCTAGTGGGGAACATTGCAGCTGGACAGAAACCTACTCTTTGATTGGCTGGGAATCAGGAGATTTTGTATGTCTTCCAGGGATAGGTTTCAGTGAGTTCTCTCCCCAGGATCTCTTCTCCCTCCCCCCTACCCAATTGTATATGAGAACTAAGCTTACAGGTTTAAAGAGATGATTTTTATCTTACATGAATGGATTTAAAAAAAAAAGAAGTCATTTATATTTACCAGTAAATGTAATGCAGAGATGCTGTGAACTATAAACTGTCATGTCATGCATAGAAGGAATGTTAATGTTGAACTAAAATTCTAGCTGTGCTCATAAGCCTCATAAATCACAGCCATAAATAGACCTCAGTTAGTGCCATGGGGGAAGACTCTGCATATTCATAAGGTTCTCGTTTCACATTTTGCCACTAGAATGAGGAACGATAAGCTGTTTGCATCCAGTGAATCAGTGGCAAGGTAATGGCATTAAACAAAATACTGCAGTGTGATAAACAACTGATATCTGCAGATCATCTATATTGTCCTTGTGTCTAAAGTCAAAGCCATTTATTCAAATGTCACTTTGATTAATAACATTAGTTGCCCTTGATAAGATGTCATTTTCTTGAGTATATCTGGAGGCTAAATATATTATGATATTCAGAAAGGAAGAAAACATTTTTTCTTATTTCTTACAGATTTTTAATTATTATTCATTGCTTCAATGGCACCATAGAGGCAAATGATGCATTATAAAAATAAAATCCTTTCTCTGAAACTCTTATAACTTAAAGTCCCCCAAATTATTTCTTCAGAAATATCTATTTATGTCTGAAGATTTTTTAAAAATAAATGGTAAATCCTGTGAAAAAAAAATTAGAACAATCACACTAATCATGTTTATAAAGTGGATTTATAGTTAATTTAGGCAGAAAAGCTGATAGATCTGGTATAAAAATTAAAATACCATTTCATTTCACCATGTCAAAGCATCTTCTTTTGTTGACATTTAATGAGGAGAAATCCCTTTAAAACAATTTTCTTTTTAAATATCTAGGAGAAGGGAATAAAACTTTTTTAAAAGGGCGGTGATGGGGAAACAAATCTTAGCTCCAGTTGAAGGAACTGAAGGGGGAAACTTCATGTTTAAAAGAGCATATTTTGTTTTTATTTTTGATACAAACAGCAGGCAGAGCTAATATTCAAGCAGCTAAATGGGAAGAGCAACTATTGATAAGCAGTTTGTCTATATAAAATTGAAAGGGAAACAAATGGCAGTTGCCTATAGTTCTAAAAAGATTTGCTTGGAGGCAAAATGCACTTTTGAGGCCATTTGCCGTTACACTTTTATATGCAACATGGTGATGTGGTTGAATATCTCAGGAGAACTCATGAACATTTATTTGAATTCTGCAGTAGGAATCAATTCAACCATATCAAAACGGAGTTGCAGTGTATTAATGAGTAAGTGTGAGGAAATTTCTATTTTATCATTCCTTGAATTGTAATGCTCTGCAGCCACATAGCGGATAAAGAAGTTCTTGAGGGATATTATTTATCTGCATATACTGCTTTATTGCAAAAAATGCTACAAAAAGATATTTTCTCACTACATTCTGGTTTGGTTTTTTTTTTGTATGTTGGATATTAATTTTATTTCCCTATTTAATGGCAGGGTTTCTATTGGTGCTTATTTCTGTGAATTCTGAAGAGCAGACATGCAATGGATGCTCACCTTCTGATTTGGGGAGGGGAAATTAGGTCATCCACCTGCCTCATCATTCACAGGCTGGGTCTTAACCTCAGTCATGACTTAAAGTTCAGTCAGTTTTTCACTGAGGGCACAATCTGGATAGCTGAAAGCTTGCTGCAGACTGGAAAACATTTCCTGCAAGCAAGAAAATAGAAGGTGGCAGAAATCCAACATGAACCCAAGATTTTCAGTCTGTGGGTTCCCAGCAAAGGTGGCTGGGAAGACAAAAATTTTTATTGGGTAATTGAGCAGGTTTACATTAGTATAATTGAAAGTAAGATCACAATTACTGTGGTGCAAGTCCTGTGAAGAATATTTGTCAACTTTCGTTTTTACTTGATTCATTCATTCTGACTGGACCTCTAAGAAGCCTCAGATTTGAGGTTCTATTTCTAAGTACACACAAAGAAAAATCAGAAATCCAGACCAATAAACGCAATATGTACACAGATTACTGAAAAATAATAAAATATAGACTTTAATATCATATGTTGAGTATGGTATCATGTTGTGAATTGCCTGATATATGTAATAGAAAATTTATTTTGTGTCTTCAAAACTAATAACACCCTATCTCCCTCTATTAAGGTGAAGGTTCTGAATGTATTATTCTCATTGTGACTCTGAAATCAACATTTTTTATAATACACTGAGATACTGCATCAGTATTCCTCGTGGCTTCAAAAACTCACTGCACACTATTTTTCTTTGAAAGGTAGAAATCTCTAATACAGAAAGCGCAACAGACAGATTTAAAATAAAATTAAAAAAAAAAGGAAAGGAGAAAATGAGCCATACTAACTTGGAATAAACCTGTTCAAATACATTAGGAATGACCTATCATAAAACTGAGTTTGGCATTTGCAACTGGGACAGACTCATGATGTATTAACTGATAGACCCTCTCTAATCCATCCACTTATCTCCAGATAAGTGAGCAACTAAGGGTTGGAATTTTTCGGGTCTAGTTACCCACCCTTGCACAAATTATGTCCTGTGTTTAATCTCTTTCCTTCTGCAAGTTTGCTCCATTGTTAAACTGAGATGAGGATGGTGTGCTTGACTGAAGTGCTATGCTGGTTGGTGTCTGTGAAGCATTTGTGCCTCTCAGCAATGAGGACCATGAGCAGTTTCATGAGAAAAAAATGCCTTTCCTCCTGCTCTGAGTCAAGCTACAAGAATAAAACAATTGCATGACGCCAAACAATGGCATGAGGGAAGCTTACCTAAGAATTAATGTGTGATTGGAGACTAGAGGTAGAAGTTTTGCCGTGAGTGTGTAGAAATGTCTAAGGGAGCTTCCTCTCTTGAAGACCCAATTGTATGGAAAGAAAGAAATGCAGAAGACCCCTGGTCTCCTGAGGGACAAAGACACCCAGAGCAAGGCAGAGTTAAGGTCAATGAAATTATTTTGCCAAATTCTGTACTGCTACTTGACAGAATGTGTCAGAAGACTTACTCTATTCTTGGATTTAATAGGAAAGTAAATCCAGCAGACAAGCTCTTATAAAGAAAAATAATTACATAATTCTAGTTTAAGTCTTTTTGGAGTACAGGCTACCAGTAATTCTAATTATATTTCATGGTTTCTTGCCACTTGACAGGGATTACTCTGCTTTTGAAGCTCAACCTGGACTTGAGCTGTGACTAAAATAAAAATAATTTATCTTAAACTGCTGTCATTAAAAACAGACCTAAATCAGTCACGAGGAAAATAACGTAATTTTAAACTATTATCACCGAAAGCCTCAGGCATCCAGGGGAATGAGCACTTTCCCACACTTGACCTACACTCTGGTTTCATGCTTCTCGCTGGCAGTAGTTAAAGATCGGAGATTAACATGGAATTTGAATAGAAATGGCTAAACTGACTCAAGTGGAGCAAGCAAGTACTCACACTTTCCTCCTCAAGCTCCATACAGATCTGAAGATGGGATATGTGGCATCCCTGTGTCTCAGCTGCCCCAGGGGTTTGGATATTCCAGCAGGTTTTTTTCAGCCCAGAAAGAAAACAGGAACTATTGAAAAATTTTACATGGAAATGTTCACTTGTTCCGTGTTGCCTTTTTCAAGGGTTTCTGGCTTATAAAAATGTACATTTACATTTTTAAAACTGCCAGCCTCTGAGTATGATATAGGGGCACAGAAGCTGTAAAATATCAGTTCCAGACAGAAAGCAGAAATCATTTGGAATGGTTAATATTTTTAATAGAAAACATGAGAAAAGAAAAATAAGTCTTTTCAGTCCTAGGTAATAAGAAAATTATATTCTCTTTGAATAATATTTTCTGATAATACCAAGTGAGTTGGTGAAAATGTGCTGCTGTGATAAATGGCCAGTTTTGACCCAGCCTGCTAATCTTCTTCAAGATTTATAAGAATTAAGAAATGTGTCTATATTGAACATATCAATACTGTAACTATTAACAATTATTATTATCAACTACCAATTATCAACTATCAATTATTAATTAGTAATTACTAATTACAAATTAGTAATGTTCCCTCTTTGTCTTTACTTGTGTAGTTTTCCATATCAGTCAGTTCATCTTTCACCTTACCTCAGTAGTTTGCAATTGGATGATTTCTGAGTGCATCGCTGTACTAACCAAAACCCAGAAAACATAGCTATAGCAAAGACAACAACTTATGTTAACATTTAACCCACACAGAGTACCTAAAACTGATCAAAAAAAGATCAAAAGGCACCCACACACAATGAAAGTCAATAATCTGTCACAATCAGATACCCCACTGTATTATCGTTTCCATTTTTCAGTCTGCTGCTAGACTGCTATAATAGAAAATAATCTTGAGATTTAATTCATGGAGATTTTAGGTTGTAGCCTTAGAACTCCCTGGGAGCTTTCACTGTATTCTCTACATTTTCTATGTGGCACTATTTTTTGCCAAAATTCTTTATAGGGCTCCCAAAAGAATGTTAGGGCTCCCAAAAAAATGTTAGCAGTGATAAAGTCTTGGTTCCAGAATTATCAGTTTTCTTTTCTGATGTTGAGGAGCAATGCTTTACAACAAAAGGATTAAAAATGTAAAGCAGCTTTGTGATTAGGCTGCTGTATATACTGTTCAATAACTTCCTGAGGAGTAAAGGAATTTTTTTTCATGCAAAGTGAAAAGCAGATTATAGAATTGCAATACTATGCTTTGGGCACTGAGGAGATCAATTAAAATGGTTAAGGCATGCATGGAAAAACAGGTCAGTACATAGTATCAAATGAAATATGAAGATCTGTCATAAGTAAAAGAGATTCCAAGGAAGAAAAGTTCTAAACTTTCCTCTCAGTATATGCAGATCTATTAAGCATATTGAGCATTGGATGAAGCATTGTAGTCCAAAAGCCATCAAAGTTTAGCATTATCTTATACTACTATTTTTACTTAGGGCCATTTTGAATGCACAAAGGCCTGTATATATATCTGTCTCTCTCTCTCTTTGTACATATTATAAGTAAGAAAAATGTATGGTTTAAAAAGTACCATTAAGAATTTATTTTCCAAGACTTACATGCTTTATATGGACAATATAAGTTATGAGTTGAAGAGTTACAATATATTCTGATTGCAGGCTTCAGAAATATCCATTTAATCATTATTAATGGATAATGATTATTTGGATGATTATTTGGGTTTTTTCCAGATATAAGGAACCAGTCAAGACGTTTTCCTGGACTGGGGGTGGGATGGAGGAAAGGGAGTTACCTCCTCCACAGGAAATACCAGAAGGGATTGTCTCTTGAGAAAGCAATATTACTAAGAGATGTGAGGGTTTCCAAAGGCATGCTGTTAAACTTTTCCTGTATAATTTCTGGATTGCTGTTATTATATTAAGGCATACGATAAATCAGAATCTGAGACACCAGATTCCCAAAATTCCTGAAGCTTTCCTAATAGAATAAATAGCCCTTGAGGCTGGAAGCACCTTGAACTGGCTGATGATGACTAGTAGCCACCCATCTTCTAATGGTCACCACCTGAAATGGAAAAGGTTTTGGAGGTGAGCATTCCCAAATAAAATTCCAAGCTGATTTCAGATGTCACCCCAGAAAGATATAGAACTTTTAATTCAATTTAATTGGTTGTGGTTTGGGTTTTGGTTTTTTTTTGTTGGCTCATTTGTTTGTTTGTTGTGTGAGGCTTGATTTGCTCAGGCAAAGCTCTGTGAGTTTTATCAGAGCTAGGTCATTTCAGTCTCATCCAGAACCTGGCAGGTTTCATGTTTGTAATGTTTTTGCTGGGGCACTGTGAGAGAAAACTAGAAAATATAGTTAACTTTATAATCTTAGATAAATCAGCTGTCACTTTCAAATATGACCTTCACTAGCAGTCTAATGAGAAATGACAAAGACTCAAAACCTTGGGGGAAAATAATTTGCTGAGGAACTCCAGTTCCTTCAGAAACTAAGGGAGCTTGTGCATATCTGGTATCTCTTATCTCTTATGAATAAGTCAAGAGCATCTTGAATGCTGTTTTGTCTGTTAGTAATTTGCATGGATTCAGAAAATATTACATAGTCAGCAAGCCAAAAGGAATGTCTGAGCCACTTCTGATTTTCATCTTGCAGTGCTTAACACTATCTTTCATAATATGGGGAGAAGAGAGGGATGTTTAAATTATACTGCTAAGAAATTACCTAATTTCCATGGACAGATTCCTTTTCACTGGCCTTAAGGCAAACAGAGCTGACACGTGTTCTTTATTCCAAATGGAATTCAAGCACTAATCTTACTGAATCCAAACAAGTTCACTGCGTGCAAGGGTATCTTATACGATGATTTTTCAAAATGAAAATTGCACCAGAAGCAAGGCAATGGCTTAGAAAGAGATGGCTTTGTCCCATCAGAGCCTTGTGTTTGCCTGCAGGAAATAATACATTCCTTAATATTTCTCCATATAGAGAATAAAGATTTGTTTTACATGCTATAAATGTGAAGCTTTTCAGCATATTTGTAACCGTTAATTTGATTTAATTTGAAGATTTTATTACAAATTTTGCCTTATCTCTAGAGGGGAAGCTTAGAAAGCCTTTTGTCAGACAATTTTCCCAAAAACGCTGGGCATGTTTTCACTTCAAGGCTGAACCTTCTTGCCAGGAGAACTGACCTGAATTGCAGTATAAAAGCTGTTTTCACTGTCATGCTCTTTTGTTGCTATAATGGGGAAGTATCTATAGAAATCAGTGAAAAACTTCTATGAAGTCACCATGGAAGTTTTGCTGGTGACTTTGTGACATGAAGGTGTTAATCCAAATTTTCAGGGACAACATGAGGAGGGAAGGCTCAAGCAAAAAGGACAAAAAAGAATGAATGACAAAGAATATGAAGATTTCACAGAAGAGAGAGAAGTGCCAGAAGAAAGAAACATGAAGCAGGAGAAATCAAAATAGATTTCTGGGTTATCATATTAGGAATATAAGTAAGAAGAGGTCTATTAAAATGCTTATTTGCTAGTAATCTATCCAAAAGTGCTCCCTGCAAAAGTTTGGAAACACTGTGTTACAGATACAAAGAGTTTAAATGAGACAGCTGCTTTTCCCCTACATTTAAATTTTTGTTTTTCTTAGCAGGATTTTGTATGCAACTGCCTATTACCTAATAAAGCTACTGGTTTAGATACTGAAATTGATGCTTATCAATTTTTATGATTTTTGGCTAACACATGCATTATTTATATAACAGTATTGCTGAGAGCGCTGTACCCAATTTTACTAGGTGGCAAGCATAAACATAACCATTATTAAGAAACCCCAATCATTTATCTAGCCGACACAGAGAAATTGTATGACACAGAAAATTACAATGTTTTAGTTAGGTAGGACAGACTTAAAAGAAAATTTGGGGTAGGTTTCATCTTTATCTATATACAGACCCGTTTTAAATGACTATTCTGTCTTCTTTTTGCGGGTGGTGGAGAGAAGGTACAAATTATCTGATCTATTTTTGAGTACTGTAGCAAAGTTTAATAAACAGTACTCTAGAGGTGCCCATTTCTGTGTTATCTGTAGCTGATACTGAGACAAGTAGCTCAGATGAGATTTTTTATCATTGCTTTTGCAAAATTAAAAATAAAAGGTCAGAAAGAATTTTTTNTATATTATTATTATTATTATTATTATTATTATTATTATCATTCCTTGACAAATTACGTGACATTGTCATAGACATTATGTGTATGGCTATATAGAATGTCATACACATGATACTCACTGAGTCCTTGAGATGGGTTATTCTGGGATCTCTCACAGTTTAGTTTCCCATATTGAATGGGTTTTTTTTTCAGAATGTGAGAAATTTTTTAAAACTTGAGAAAAAAATCAAAACACCCCAGTAAGAGAGATTATTTGTGTGCTGCAACTTGCTTACTGCAAGGAGTGAACACATTCTCAAATGCAGAACTGCATAAAAGATTAAGTGAACTGTCCCACTGGCTGTGGGAGGCATCTGAGTGTTTCTGGAGAGCAATTCCCCCTGGACCAAGGCTCTCATTCTAGCCAGACATGATTTATCAATATGAATACCTGAAAAGATAGAAACAATAGAGGCTGCATTACAGGCAGTCTTTAAAGTGTTTTGATACTCTCAACTACTTTCTTACCCGCCTTATAACCATTCCTTCATATTTGTACTTTCCACCTACAAACTGCTGTTATCTTACTTAGTAGTCTTTTCCTTCTTCATCTATCCTTTGAAGTACTACTTTTAATAATTCAGATGGATTTATAACATGAGGAATTTACCACAGTTAGAAGCCCAGTGCAGAAGACATTGGAATTTGTTACAGGAATCATACTGTTGCTGGTTGAGCTGAGGGCAGCTTTGTTCAGCCTGTGCCATTATTTTTTGAGAGCTTACTGTAGTAAATACTTTTTTTCAGGAAAAAGAGCAAATGCCACTTTTCTGAAAATAGAATCACTGCTTTTCATTAGCAAATTATTCTCTCCAGTTAGGCTTTGTTAGAGCACTCTCTCTAGTTTAAAAAGCATCTGTATGTGGTGACACAAATGACACAGGGTTCAGCAGGGATTTTTACATTTTAAGTTTTAAGGATTAACTTAATAAATGACTCAATTTACTATGATTATTCAGTTTGGTACTGAACAAGGTCTGTCTGCATACTGTGCATAGGGCAATGCATATTAAGCATCTCTCTCTACAAACAGCAACTGACTTCACAAGATGCAGAAATATTTTCAACAGTGGACATCTTATTCAAAGGTGTTACACTAAAAGGAAGAAAGGCATGATACATACTTCAATGAGTCAAGGAATGTTCCCACATGAGAATAAATTTTTACATTATTTGTCTCCTTTTATCAGTGAACATTTTATCAGTGAACAGTGAGTGCAGACCAAGCAATGAATTTTTTGGCATATGCTCCCTTTCGTGACAACACAGCAATATCAGAGCAAAATTTTTCCTTAAAATTTTTCCTAGAAAGTACGTATAATATTTAACAGTATCCATTTAACAAAACCTTAACAAGAGCTTCAGCTGGCCCCAGATGCTTATGGTGTGTATTATTTTCAGGGCTGAAAATCTTGCAGTTTTGCTCTAAAAAAACCAAGAAAAACCATCAGAAATATGAGATCTCCTATAGAGATGAAGACAACATCATGCCTCTGTGACCCTGACAAGGTTAGGGTACAGTTTAACTTAAGATCTTTGGCAGTTCAGTAATCCTGTTTTCTACTGATAATACAGTTTGTGACATCCCTGTTGTCAACCCTGCTCACATGGTTGAGTTCTACAAGTTACAAAAATAAATGGTTGTCCTGAAAGAGGTGTTACCTTCCTTTTCTGCATTTGGATTTACTGGGGAGGCATCATAAAGCTAAGGCAAACCCTGCTGCTGTCAGATCACTGTGACGCTTTCTGAAACAAGTGGAGGAGCAAACAACCCAATATTATCCTGAACACCCAGAAGCCACTGACCTGGTGTAAATGACACTGTGGTTCTAGTGATGCCTAGCACTCCCAGAAGCCCTGCAAAAGGGCAGAACATGAAGCAAGTAATAAAACAGGTGTACCACATGTGTATGGACAGACTGGTAACACTGCCACACCTGAGCCTTGTCCATAGGTTTACCTGGAAGACAGGGATCTTGTCCAGCAGATACCATTTATATACTGAAGAGAAGCCGATAAGTTCGTCTTCTTTTGACTGAAAGGATTTTTTTTTCTCATTGAGATCATTAGTTGAGCAAATGAATCTTGGATGGTCTGGAAGTAAATCTGGGGTCTGAGAAACATCAGTACTGAACTGGAAGAGCCTCAGAATGTAGAGATATTAGAATTAGAATAAAGAATAAAGTAGTTGCAGACAAAATACTAGCTTTAAGGAGAGGAGGGAAAGAAGGGGATAAATGTGGCCTGTCCACAGCTGTTTCCCACTGTGCTTCTCCTCCACCTGCAGATCCAGAGTTGGGAGGTGAAGAACAAATCATGTTTGATCAAGCTAAGTTCAAATTTGACAATCAAGAGATTCTGGTTGCTTGTCAATAAGAATGGCAGCTAATGTTGACAGAGCATATTTGAACATAATTTGAAAGCTGTGAAGTCTAATTTCACCAGCCTAGCTTTGAAACTAACACTAACTCATGCACTAACCAAATCGTATGTCACCAAGGTGAGTCGGTCCTGAGGAACAGTCACCCTCAGTTTCATTTGCTCATACAACAAATGACAGCCAACATCCCACAGCCCCACCATATTCAGGCCTACATTAGACGAAAAATTACATGAAGTCCTGCAGGTGCCTGTAGAAATACACAGTTGTGGTGGCTGTGGGAATTTTGCAGACATTTAAAGGAAATGCAAAGTTGTTGCAAGCACGACACGAAAGAACGACACTCACATCAGGTTGAAAGGTGAACAGAGAGAGAGGAAATTTATCATGATTTGGGGTTTAAATAGGATTTGGAATTTGCTCAAGGATTGGGGGACAAGAGGAACACCCCTCTGACCCCAGTGGTCAAACCAGTAGTCCATCACAGAGAGGAATGAAAACACTCTACTTTTATGTTAAATGCATGAGAAACTCCAGTAGCGAATATGTAAACAATGATCAGACGGCTGAAGATCAGGGCGATACAAAGTAAGGTCAAAATTGGCAGTAAGTTAATTACTTGCTTAAGAAGGTTGTTTTAATTCTTGCCAATTCTAAAATACTCAATGGCAACTAATCTAACTGTTTCAGGGCCCTCCTTGTTCTATATTTTTGCTATTAGAGATCCAGGGCATGTAAAAACCTCAGGTGTTTTTAAAAATATACTGCAAATACAGCGCTAAATCTCTTGCTCTTGAGAAAAGTAATATCTGTGTTGTTTGTGAAAGACATTTTAAATGGATAAAGTTCCTCTTGTTTTCTAAATTAGCAGGTATCAAATGTGTTGAATCAAACTATTGTCCTGTCACAAAGCAGAAGAGATTTTATTTAGATGTTGGAGTGAGTGATCTGTGTTCTGGGTAAAGGTAATTTCTAGGTAAAGGGAGCGTACACAGCAAGAATAAATTCTTGTTAAATTTACCTATGGACATACTTTGTATGCTAATGTGAGCCAGATTAAACTGGTCATTCTGGGCCGATGTTCCATTAGGGATTGTACTGATTTTGGCCAAACTGATTCATTTATGGCAAATTCATTTATCCCCTCATGACACTGCTTGACAGACTCTTTCCAGGAAAAGGCAACCACATAATTTTTGTGGTCTTTTGGTCCAGCTGTTTTTAACAAATGATAAGGACTTTGCATATCATAAACCAGTAACAGTTATCTTTATTTTGCATTAGCATGCAAAGCATGTCCATAGGCGAATTAAGTATCTAAAAATACATAATTTATGGCACATAAATATCTAAATATTAAGCATATATATGTTTAAATTTCCCCACTGGACACTTCAGCAAACAAAGAATAATATTATATGAGTGGGTTGGTTAAAAAAATAGCTATTTGTTTCTTGCACATACGCAACAGGAAATCTATATGTGCAGAATATAAAGGAATATGAGTTCTTGCTCTGTTTTGCTAAAACTCTGTAGTGCTGTTTTGTGCCATCATACCTGCAGTGGTGTTTCAAGAGGACTACACCAGTGTCCATTTGTTTCCCTCAGTACCATGTGGCTGCAGAACATTGTCTGTTCCAAAGACAAATGGTTAAAGAGGTAATTACCAGAGTGAGAAAAGACAAGGACACAAAATATGGTATAAAATAAGATTATTTAAATGTAGAGCAGATAATTACAACCTTTTTCTCTTCTATTCTTTAGCTCTTTCTTTTCTTTTGTCTTAAACAGTCTGAAATTGAGTTCACTTTTACTGGGTCAAGTAAATTCAAAGCAACCCCTTTTAACCCTTATGATATCCTGATATAAATTCTTGCTTTCTTGTGTTAGTGACATAAGATGTCTTCACTGCAGAGAAGAAGGATTTCTAATTCATGACAAATTACATTTCAAAATTTGATTTCACTATAAATCATCTGATCAAGTGAAACTATTCAAAGTTTCCTGAGAACTACAAATCTGTTAGAAGCTCCATTTTGTAAGAGCATCAAATGTTGCTTCACTGACCACATGTGCCCCTGACAATTATGGCCCTCTAGCAGTATGACTGAGTTTCTTAATGTGGATAAACTTCACTGAACAGCTGAATACATCACGAGTCTGTGGGATAAAGCCTGGGCTGCTGTGGCCCATGGAGGAGCATGACTGCATCTGATTGGGCTGCCCTGTATCCTGCTCTGTCTCTCCTCAGAGCCGGGTGGACTCAGGGCTTCTGGAGCCTTGGTGGATTTTTTAGATCCCTTGGTCTCCAGGGACAAAGGTAGCTCAGACAAAGGTACATCAAACAAAGGATCTTGAGCTTGATTCTCTAAATGTTAGTGAAAAATGGCAATAACCTCCAATGTCACTTTTGATAAATGGACAGAGTTTTTTACCCATACCCATGAGAATGATTTCATCAGCTGCCTTCTGTGTACCTACTAACCCTCATCAGCTTGGCAATGGGCTATGCAAACTGAACCCCTTATTAAAATCATCTTCTGTAGCTTCTGCAAAAATCACCCTTGTATTTTATTTCAGAGGCCCAGGAAATCAGTCTGTACCATAGATTAGTTTGAAGAATAGCAAACAGCTTTGAAAGTAGCCAAGTAAGCAATTTGATCCTGGAGCTCTTGAAAGATAGTAAACATGAAGCTTACAGATACTGGTTTCACAGGGTCTCTTTTCAGAGGAAGCCTGTGTGATAAACAGTGTTTTTTGAAAAGGGAGAATTTTCTTGATTTGAATTATTCATTTTTGCTCTTGACCATTCCTCCTATGCTGGTTTCTGATAAAAGATAACATATCAAATAATAATATGGTATCATAGCAACATAAAGGAAACCAGTCTCACAGATTCTGAAGATGCTGATATCATTACATTTAGCTATTGCAAAACAATTATTGAGCTGGCATCTTCAAATAGCTTTATTTTCTAGTTAAAAATGGTGCTACTATCTGATTTGACATTGTGTCTCTAAGTTGCTTCAGGCTTCTTTTAAAAAGTCTCTAAAAGTCAATTCTTTTACTGTTAAACAACTTTGTCATGGCCTTGTCTCTTTAACTAGCTGTGCTGGAAAATATTTTTCTTTCATTTTAATGTCAACCACCAACCCAAAGCTGTCATTGCAATAACATTGAAAAAAACTGTACCAGCTAGCATCCCCTGCTGTGCAGTCTCTTTTTTCATGGAGTGGATGGGAAAACAACTATTTCAAAAAACAACTCACTAAGTTGCGTAACATTTACTAGGGTCATAATAAAAGGAAATTAAACAGTATTTTTTTATATATGCAAATGTTTTAAAGCTTATGCTTAAGCTTTCAGCTTCCTGACCTGAAACACCATAGTGTTTGATTAGAGTTGGTTGGGGAAAAAAAAGAAATTCTCAGATGTAAATAAATTTACTTCTTTCAAGAAGCAGCAAAAAAGTATCAGAAGTTCAAGCTGTGTAATTAATTTTTCCTGCAGAGTACCTGCAAGCATGTTCACATTCTCAATTTTTAGTAAACTGACAGCTATGGAAATAAAATTCTGCACTCCTTTGAGAATCTAGCCCTTGCTTCCAAACAGTCCTTAGAAAATTACAGTGAAGTGTAGATGCCACAAAATTCATGCACTGGAAATGGGACATGCTTTTCACAAGGCATCTACCCGAACTCCACAACATTCGCAACCATTTTTTTGCCACTGTCATTTTGCGTTTCCTTCAGAAATGTGTTTTTCCCTTGCATCCGAGCCTGCCTTTGCGGCTCATGCTGTGCCACGCAGCTCCATCTANGGGCCGGGCAGGGCAGGGCAGGGCCGGGCCGGGCAGGGCAGGGCAGGGCAGGCCAGGGTAGGCCAGGGCAAGGCAGGGCCAGGCAGGGCAGGGGAGGACGTGGACGGTCCGAGCTGGATGCAGGATGTGCAGCGACACCCGGACCGTGCAGAGCCCGGCTGGAGCAGATTATGTCTGCCCGGAGCAATTCTGTCCTGGTTTCAGCTGGGGTACATGACTTCTCAGTACCTGTCACAGTGCTCTGTTTTGGATTCAGAATGTAAATGGTGTTGATAACACACTGATGTTTTGGGTTTTTTGCTAAATCATGTTTATTCTAAGCAAGGACTATTTTCCTCCTTGTCTCATGCTCTGCAAGCAAGGAGGCAGGCAAGAAAACAAACTGGTGGGAAGCACAGCTGGGACAGGTGACCCAAGCTAGCCAAAGGGCTATAAGGGCTATTCCACACCACAGAACATCATGCCCTGTATATTAACTGGGGGAATTGCCCGAAAGGTCTGCCAGTTTGGGTTTGGGAGGGGGGCTCTCTCGGCAGGGAGTGGTGAACAATTGCATCATGCATCACTTGCTGGATTTTTTTTTCTTTTTATTATCATTATTACTATTTACCATTATTTTTGTGTTTTACTTAATTTTCAATCATTTAATTGGTCTTAACATATAGCTTTTACTTCAATGCTCCTCCTCATTTCACTGAAGTGGGGGGAAACGAAAGGGGGTAGGTCGGGCGAGTGGCTGTGTGGTGTTTCATCTCCAGCTGGACTTAAAACCATGACAGACTCGGAACCAGTAGCTCATCATTAAACTGTTTCCAACACTAAAGAGAAAAAATAGGACTTGTTCTGCATTTTCCCACGAGATTGTGTTAGTTACAGCATTATGTAAGTGCAAAGGAGGCCACCAAGTTGATCCAAGGGATGAAGCACCTCTGCTATGAGGAAAGGCTGAGAGAACTGTGTTTGTTCAGCCTGGGAAAAAGAAGGCTTTGGGGCCACCTCCTTGTGTCCTTTCAGCACCTGAAAGGAGCCTACAAGAGAGGTGGAGAAAGAGTGTTTACAAGGACATGTACCAACAGGACAAGGGGAATGGCTTCATACTGAAGGAGTGAAGGTTTAAATTAGATATTAGGAAGAAATTCTTTGCTGTGAGGGTGGTGAGGCACTGGAATGGGTTGTCCAGAGATGGTGTGGATGCCCCATCCCTGGAAGTATTCAAGGCCAGGTTGGATGGGGCTCTGAGCCATCTGGTCTAGTGAGAGGTGTCCCTGCCCATGGCAGGGGGGCTGGAACAACCTTGTCTTTAAGGTCCCTTCCAGCCCCAAACATTCTATGATTATACTTTATGAAACAGAATTTTTTATTTAGTGTTTGATTATCAGAAACTGCCCACCTTGAACTCTGGCTACATAAAATGGGCTAAAATGTAAAAAGAAATATGACCAAGATAATGCTTAATAATTTGTTATTTTACAGTGAAAATTTTATTAAAAAGACTGTATGTATCCATGACTACTTCTTTGGAGCCAACTAAGCTGGTACTGTCTAGATTAGAAAATACATTACAACATTATGGAAAGATGAATTTTGAAAGGCAAATTCAAATACTGAGAAAAACATTTATCTGGAGATTGGGAAACACAAGTGCAGAGGTTTTTCAGTCTGCAGCTATAGGGAAGAAGGTCCTACATGAGAGCAAGAACAGCCTTCAAAGTGCTCCTTGGTGTGATGTGTATAATAATACTTATGAGTTCTGTTTAATGCCTGAGACAAGAATCCCCTGAAAACTTTTCCTCATGAGTGGACTTGCATTCTTCCTTATGTTTGGAACAATTTGAGGAGGAAATAACAGCAGTCCTGGATTAACAGCCAATATTGAATCAAACTTAATGGCTTGCAATTTTCCAAATATGTACAAGAATTGCTCATCATGTGAGCTCACCTGCTGCTTTCCTAGGTATGTCTCCACTTTAGCCTCCAGATGTCAAAAATCACTTGACACCATGCCCAGGGCTGATGGGACAGCCATGGGGCCAGTGTAGAAGGGGCCCTGGTGCTGCAGTGAGAACTTTCCAGGGCCAGTAGCTGGCAAGGTGGGAGTTGGAGCCTCTCCATTGAGAGTTGCCCCCCTCCACACTCCAGCCAGCTAAAGCAAAACCAAAACAGGGACTCAGAAATTACACAGCCAAGCAGTTCCTCTGGTCTGAGAAGCAGACTGATCCCCCACCAGGAATTCTGAGGCACCCAGGTGTCCTGGTGCACCTTGCCAGGGCTGGACACATCCCACAAGTCCACACAAAGGTCCTGGACACTATTGGCACTGTCTGCTGGTTGTCTACTCCTGCAGAGAGATTTTACCTGCAGGATGCAGGCCAGGCAGGTGGGCCTCTAGGTTCTTATCTGTCACTTTTACTCTTGGGAAGAAAGAATTTCAGAGCAGCTTCAGGACTTTCTACACATTGCCATAGCAAAGTTACTTCTGAGGAGATTAGAAACTCAGGTCATATACCTGAAAAAGTCAATAAGGAGGACATGAGCTCCATGGATTTGTATCTGTGGCTGTGGAAATGCTGGTGTTGGCTTTTTTTGAAAACCATTTTTCGAAGAACTGAATTCAAGATAAAGCCCAGCATACTTTTCTCCTCTCCTTCATAGGGATAGTTAATTGCACATTAATGAAGATACTGCATACCTTAAACTCAGCATTAGTTATGAGTGTAATTCCTACAGGTAATGCAGTTTTCATGGGACTAAGTTGCAAAAGGAAGTACAGTGTTTTTCCTGGTCATATTGCAAAGCAAGGCTCCCGTGGGATATTCTCTGTACTTTTCAAACAAGCCATTTCCTAGTGATATGGTAAACCTCTGTATATCCACCTGGATCCACATCAGAAAATCAACTCCTTCTCTGACTTCAGTGGAGAAAGTACTGCACTGAAGCTTCCACATTTCCAGGAACAGTGAATAAGTGCACCAACATGGAAGCTTGATAACAATTTTACACATTCTCATCTCCAGTACTTTCCTAAATGTTTATTGATTCTCAGAAAATTCCATTCTGTCTTTACTCTTCTCTTCTCAATGGATTTTCTCTCTAAATGAGAGTGCTTTTTTCTGTGCTTAAACAAAATTATTACTTGGAATTTTGATTGTAAAGATTCTGACGGAATAAGAACTTTTAAAACTAGACATGAAAAGAAGACGTATCCACTGAAGGACAAGATTTAGCAAATCCAAACACTAAAAGGATTATCATCAATTAAAACCCAGGTATTCTTTAGCTTGATGCCTTCTGCTGTCAGCCTAAGGGTAACAGCAAAATTATTTGTGAATTTGTTTTTTTAAATCCAGATGATGTTAAAGAATTTTGAGGAAACATATGAAAAAAGAAATCACTTTTTTTTTCTCTTTGTGTAAAGAGACAGGTATGTGGCTTCTGTATCAGATATTGTCAAGATTAAAACATGTTTAGAATTTAAATTACTTCTGTATTTAATATTGATATATCTAATTTGCAGTATTTCTGCTCCTTCTTTAACCTAGAGACAGGATTAATATTCATGACATTGCTTTTGGTGGTGTACAAGAAATTCCATAAGTCACATTCACTCAACCCATAATGGTTGGAATATAGAATATTTACCTTTTCCATTATTAATTTTGTCAACACTGAAAGTGGATCTTGACTTTGTTTGTAATGCTGCTAAAACAAATTGCCAAACTGTTTTGACATTCAGCAGAGTGCTATTCCTGTTCCTACCCCTCAAGAAAATAACAAAAGACCTTCAACCAAGCACAAAAATAAATAATGTTGTTGTGTCCTGGCAAGGAAATTTTTGGCATCTTGTAAATTACCTGCTTTATTTCTGTGGTGGAAATGGTATACAGAGAGGAGAGCAGCTGCATTCCTTGTGACTTACTGCAAGTGCTCCTGGACAAAATTAAGGGGGTTTATTAGTCACATTTTTTAGCTCATACTGAAATATTTTTCAAAATAGTTTTGTTAAAAAAGATCTAGACTATTTGCTCAATTATTAGGTAAATGGTTTGCCATGTTCCTTCTCTGCTCACGGTCACTGTGGATAGCTTAGCAAATGGTGATTCAGTCTTTGGTCCAAACCTCATTGTACTGAGCCTGCTCCAGATGTCATAAATACATCTTGTTGGGACGTTTTATTTCTCTCATATCCCTGCAGGCAGTGCAGACTGGAATGGATTTATGTATTTTTATTTTGAGACTGTTTTTGCTGGAAGGCCTACCAAAAAAAACCCAGGCTTTGCATTTTGAGTGAGCTGAAGTTGCACAGCATGTACACCTTAATTTAGCTAGTGAGTTGATTTATGCTCAAAAATATCTGAAGTGGTGTCCTTTCAATACCCTTCAGATTCTGAGGTATTTTCTCTCATTTTCTTGTCCAGCTCCAAATGAGAACAGCTGGGATAAGTATCAGCCTCAGATTTTTGCTATGAAATTTTGATTATCATTTTGAGTGGAATGAAGAGTTCTACTGAGGCTCCATGAAAAGTATTCTGAGAGCCTTTACAGTAGTTAAAGGTGCCAATTCTGTACAAGATAACTACCTCTGTAAACATCAATGTATCCATTAAAAAAAACCCCAAAACAACAAACCAAACCAAAACTAGGTTTATTTACTGCAAACATTTTTTAATACAATGTTCTCATTAAAATATTTCTATCACATCTCCTAGGAGGTTCCTCTATCCTCCAGCTAAGTAGAGTGGATAGAGATCCCCCTGAATGGACTGAGTATTCAGATATATCAATCAAAAAGAGCAGCAGCAAGTAGAGCACTGGTGGTACCACAAGAGGGTACACGATAAGCACCTGATTCTCTGCTTTTCTAGCATACCTCATAACTGAGTCAGCAGGGGACATCTAAATCATCCTCAAACATTGCTAAAGCCTGTTAAATTAAGTAGAGACATGTACATCTGTAAAACACTGCTTCAGATACTATCCAGATGAAAGCATTTGTTTCAGTTCTCATTCAAAACATACAAGCTGAAAGAAAGAACTACTACAGAGAAGAAATTTAAACAAATTCTGATCTTTCAAAACAAGGTGATCCTCTCACAAATACTTATATGTGATGTTCTTAGAGTGTATAGGAGTGTAAAAGAGAAATTAAACTCTTTTATTTCTTATTCCTAGTGTCCTGGTTTTGTGGCATAGAGATTTTCTTTTCTTCCTTTCTAGTAGGTGTTACACTACAATGTTGGTAACACACTGATGCTTTACTTGTTACTGAGCAGTGCTTACCCTAAGTAGAGAATTTTCAGTTTTCTATGCTCTGCAGTGGATTGGAGCCACAAGAAGCCAGGAGGAAGCACGGCCAGGACAGCTGACACAAACTGGCCCAAGGGTTATTCCATACCATAGAATATCATGCCCAGTATATAAACTGGGAGGAGCTGGTTGGGAGCTGCCTTTCATGGCTCAGGGATAGGCTGGACATTGGTCAGCAGAGGCAGAGTAATTGTACTGTGCATCACTTGTTTTTCTGTGCTTTTATTCCTCTCTCTCTTTTTGTTGTCTCCTATTTATTTATTAATTAATTTATTATTTCTATTATTACTAACATTCCTGTTATTATAATTATTATTACCCAGGAGCTTAATTTACAGATATGTGTGCAAGTGGCTCCACAGTAGTTAGCTCTCAGCTGGGGTTATACCACAATGCCTGGTTATGCAGTGAATATCAGAATGACTCCTCATATACAAACATAGCTCCTAAGACATTTATTTTACACTGTGAGATAACACAAGCAGCACAGCCCAATACATACATTAGGCAAATGTGGAGAAGATTCTATTCTCTTGAGAGAAATGTAATAACTTCCCTCTCTCTTGCAGGAAAGTAAGTTTTCTTTGGACCACAGCAAGACGAGGAAAGACACAGCTGTTAAAGAGGTAACATTTGTTTGACCCCAAGACATGGGTGAAAGTGTGGAACAAACTTGAGATTGTCAACTAAAAAGCTACATTCATGAGCCCGTAATTTATTTTGGGATATCAGATGTTATGACATCCTCCACTCTAGTTTTACTACTGTCCTGTGCAGCCTTCTGAACAAACACTGTCAGCCTGTCATTTGTTCCATCTATGCTCAAGTATAATACTATTAATAGCTTGTATGGGAATTTTTTAAAAACTATTTAAAAAATAAAATTAAATACTATGAAGTTGGGTATTTCTTTATAAGTTTCTGTTTAAAGCTGTTTCTGTCCATGTCTACTTAATTTATCAAGGCAAGTGAGACTGATGTGTATGACAACTAATGCAAATGCTGCTTTTATATGATATAATTAGACTCCGGTGCCAACTTATCCTCTGCTGACAACATGGTGCCAGCTCCTATAAACATACTGTTTCATCATAAATATAAAGATATTGCACACAAACAAATTAAGTGACTTTGCTCCTGAATGCATCAGAGCAATATCAGTTACCTGATGTGCCATAGTTTCTAATGTGTTATATGTTGAAACAGTCAAAAAAGCTAGAAGGTATTAAGCACTCCCTTCAAGGAGAGGAAGGACTTCAGCTGTTCTTAAGGTGGGACTTAAAACCCATAAGATAAGTGTAGAGGGAGATGCCATGCACATGGCTCTGAGGGTGGATGGCCCAGCAGAACTGGGTTTTGTGCGACTCCAGGACAAAACACAGGCTGGCTGCCTTCCTCATCCTGGTCATCCATGGTCTGCTTCAGCCTCAGTCTTGTCAATAAGGGAATAAAATCAAGTTTCTTGGTACAAAGGTGCTTGTCACAAACGTGTGTTTCTGTGCAGGTTTTTGTTTTATTCCATAGTGCACATGCACCATGTGTTTGTGGCTAAATGGTCCCAGGGACTGCTGCAGCCTTAAGGCTGGAAGACTTAGAGTTTATTAGCAAAGACATTTGATTACAGATAAGCCTAAAATGAGTATGTTGTTGCCATTTCAGCAACAGCCAGCATACCTGCCCTTTCCAAAGTGACTAGTTTTTAAAATGTGGTTTTAACTTTTCCTTTTCCTTTAAATTCAAGTGGCATGTGTGTACTGTGGTTTTTTTCAGCCCCAAAACAGGTTTGGCTAACCTTGTAAAGGAATAACAAAACACCAGGGGTTAAAGTCATGACAGTTTTCTACCAGTGTAACTTGGGCCAAAATTTCACCGTGGGATAGAAGACAATTAATCACCTATCACACAAAAGCAAAAACCTGTTAAGAAACCCAGACTGTCCAGCTTGTGATCTATCCCCTTGCATAGCCATGCCTCTGCATTTTGGCACCCTGCACTGGGAGAGCCTCCAGACCAAAGCAGTAGTGCAGAACAGCTCTGTAAATAGATCATTATCAAACATAGCTGTCTGCCTTAGTCAAGAGGGAGCTTAAGCCCTTTTTTGCAGTCCACAAGGTAAAATTTGGAAGATCCTGGGTTAGACAGATGTCTCTGCAAATGAGAGGGTGAAAGGAAATGGGTCACACATGCCAATGGACATTTTGTGGGGAGTGCAGCAGAACACCGGGATTTCAGAGACAGATCTGAAAATGATGGAGGTCTCCCAGTCCAGCTCATACGTAATTGCAGGCATAGAGAAAAGATGAGGAACGCCACAGAGATGGGATTATTAAGAGCAGGAAGGAGCACCCAGGCAGATGGAATCAGTGGGGCTTGGGCACATATTAATAGGCAGAAATGGATTTTGAAGTGCAACCAGGAGCACGGCATGGCAAGGCTGGGAAGCTGAAATGAGAATGAACACCTGTAGATGGGCTAGGCTTAGGTCTCAGTACTGTATTCTGAGGTCAAGTCAAGACAAACAAGAACCCTTTAGCGGCATTCAGGACTGTGATATACATCCTTACTTTGTTGCTTCATTATGCAGCTGTGTAAAGATAATTGAGAGAACTAAGCTAGATTTTTCATCAACAAGCAATAAAATGTGATAAATATGTTACATGGAATGGCAAATGTTAGAATTAATAAGCTGAAATGTTGACGAATTACTGTTTATATACTTGACATGTAATAATTGCTTCATTTATCATCTGAATCTGGAAAACTTAAATAGCAGGCATTTATAATTAATTTTCTCCCCTTGCAAACTGCAATTCATTCCACACTCAAAGGAGTCAGCGTTAATTTCTTTTCTATCAGCCACAGGCCATAAGTTAATGCATTAAAAAAAGTCAGAACATTTAAAATAACAGTCTAATTAAATTATATCCTCTACTGTTGGAGAAAAACACATGATTCTTCAGGAGATAATCAGTCACCACAGTAAACACCATTTAGCTCTTCTCACAAATCTGCGTCTACCCACTGGCAATCTTGGACTGTCAAGATGAAGAATTCACTTTACTGAACAGATGAAGGATATTGTCCTCAGCCTCATTAGCAACTTCAAATGAGAATGACAATGGGAGTTCATTAAATAATAATATTTTTCCATATACTGAGTTTTCTTCATCATGCAGAAGAATATGCTTTTCACAGCAGCTGACAAAGCCCACATTTCTGATTCATTCTTCTTGATCATCTAGATAATCCCCTTTCCTGAGCATCTTTCCTATTTGAGCAACAAGAGCTGCTACTGCCTAACTGAAACCAGTAAGGCAGATGGTGCCCACCTCAGCTCAGAACTCTGGAAGTGCCTTGCTGCAGGTTGGATCCACCCAAGCCCCTGGGAAGGTCTGCGGATTTCTGTGAGGATCACGTCAGTTGAAGCACCTACATAGAAAGTGCTCTTCACAAACAGAAGTTGTTGTCCTATGAAGTGGAGTGGCAGAGTATCATTAAAGGCCTGTGGGCTTTTACTCATACAGCTATTCTAGTCCAAGAATGTTCACCTGGGTATTAGGCATTCACTAAATGTATACAGCTGGGAACAACTGTCAAAGAGAGGTGGGCTGACTACTTTTACACAGCAAAATGATCTCAGGTCTCCCACAAACAGCTAGTCCTTTCTCCATGCATAGTGTGTGTGGTGCCTGTGAAAATCACTGACGTAGATTCTCCAAAGGTCATTTTATTATAGAATTGTTATGGCTGAAAAAAAATCAGGGTTTGGGTTGGTTTTTTTGTTTTTTTTTCAGCTGGTAGACATTCTCACATCATAAATTTCATTAAGTTCTGGCAAGAGATTGAGTGCCTCATGCTAAAAAAATTCCCTCAGTATAACCTACTTTCTTTTAATGATGTTTTTTCCATCTAAGTACTAGCAAGAATCTTGAAATGCTCGGGATAAGGATATTTTGCAAACTGAAAATAATGAACGCTTCCTTGTGTACAGCCACAACCAATTAGTTCCCAGTTCTGTGTTAAGAATGCCTTTTCAAGTACTTTTAATTTTAAGATCCTCAGGGAAAAAGAGCATGTGACTTCTCTTATGGCTCCCTAGCCTAATTAGTAACTTAATTCCACGTACAGAGAACTAAGTACAACTGACGGACTACAGCTTCTCCTGCATTCTTGCAATTCTCTTTTTCACAGGATTCCATTGAGGTCAGGGGCTTTAGAAAAGGATAGAAACCCATCTCTTTCAAGATGCATTCCAGCACCTTTCTCACAGAAACTTAGGGGAGGTCATGCATTTGTGCAGGTTATACCAAAGTCCTCCTCTGGTTTTTAAACTTTCAAGACAGCGCTCCAGTTTTTGCTGTGTCCAGGAAAAGGCACACCACTCTCTAGCAAGCTGCACTGGAGATGTATGTAATCCATGAAGTCCTGGCTTCTGCTCCCACAGCTGTTTTGGCATTTTGCATTGCAAAGTCATGGGAAACAATTTGCAGCAGCCTCTCAGAGGGCTTCACTGCTCCTCTTCCCAGCAGAGTGCCTTTTCCAGTGGGCAGTTGGGTCAGACTCCTTGGGTCCTTCCTTGCCCTGCCCAGCAGGGCAGTGGAGAGAGGATGGGAATTTTTTGCAGCACTGAGGATGCTCATTTGGAACATAAGTAATGAGCTCATTTGGCTCACCTCAAATCAAGTTAAGACACTTTGTTTAAATGTAAGTGACAGTAACTCCTCTTAGCAAGACTACAGGGAAAAGAGTAAGCCAGTTGTCTAAGGAGAAAGAGATAGCATCTAAATCCCAGACATCATTTTAGGCATGAAATCTGATTTTACTTAAGCACCTTCTTTCATCCTTGGCCCAGCTCTAGGGTTAAATGAGAGACACTAAGCTAACATTTCTTTGTAGCAGAGATGCTATCTTCCCTCCCTGCCTCCCTCCCTCAGCAGGCTGGGCATCAGCTTCAGCTGCAGCTTTGGTGCCTGGAACTGAGCACCTAACAGGGATGGTACATCCTTGTCCTTTTGCCAATCATATCAGGAATCACCTAAAGTTGTGTTAAGGAATCAACATAACTTAGACTCACTAAGTTATGAACTACATTTTATGCATTAGAAGGGAAAGTCAATCCAACCCCCCTTCTCATGACAAAATCACTGGTTCCATACGAAGAGATATTCTGAGCAAGCAGTTGACTGGACATCCTTATTGCAAATGGAATATCAGGGATTTTTCCCCAGTTTCTTCAGAGAAACAAAACCAAAAAAATCAGACAACTGAAGCAATGGACAAGAAGTTTCTCTTGTGTTATACAGAAGATGAAACTATCAAGTAAACTTCAATTAGACTTCGTAATTCAGATACATTAGAAAGAATAATTTTTTACAAATTGCAACTGCATTATAATTACATTACAATTAATTTCATTAATGTGCCTGTACTAGAATGTGCTTTTGTTTTCTTTCCTTAAACCCAAATAATCAGGTGAACTAATTACAAGAAATTATTTGAGCTGTATGAAATCTGCTCCTTTTTGGCAAAGTCTAACCTTGTTCATCATCTCAGCTAATTACAACTTGTCCTGTTCACTGCAGAAGGTGATCTTTGGAATTCTCCAATAAGTAGCATGAAAAATGATGCAGAAAGTAATTTTGGAAATAGAGCAACATTTTAAAGCCTTGGAAGCCAGGAGAGGATGTTATCACAATGTGGAATAAAATCACCTTCATTATGGATGATCCAGTTCCAAGTTTTTGTTCTACTCTTGTTACCGTAAGTACCTGAATTTACATTTCCTTATTCATTCAAAGATAGNGTTCTCTAACCCAATCTGATATATCCCTGTCCTTACAGCTCTTCCCCATCATTAATGTATATGGCTGCTCCACCCCACCCCTCACCTCCCCTCCCCTCCTCTTCTCTCCTCTCTCTTTTTCTTTCTCCCCCTTGTTCTGTTCCAGCTGTTTTCCTTTTATGTGATTTAATCCTTTATCTCTCCTCAGATTTACTTCTCTTGCCTTAACTTTTATATTCATTGTAATGTGTTTTTTTTCTAACTTAATAAAATGAAGCAATTAATATCAGTCTAAAGGAATTTGTCAGCTCTTAGCAGTTGCCAAGCAACAGACTACAATATCACCAGTCAGCTGATGGTTGATTTAATTACCATCTAAATTAGTATTGTTTAGGTTTTAATTCTCTCCTATAACATGGTCTCAAAGAGAAGCCCACTGGGCTAGAGATTTCAGGTCCTCACACAGCAAGGATAGCAAGCACTAGGATTGTTAATTGCTCCACAGAATGCAAACACTTGTCTAATAAAATAAACACTTATCTAATAAAATATTCGGTGCCATATGACTTTATATAGGATGCAAACTGTCTTTCCAACAATTGCTTTTCCAGAGATATCTGGACACCTGAGCTTACAGGCCTGCATCCATTGAAATGTGTGTTTGGTGAAAGAGTGCTTAATTTATTTTATGCTTGAAGATAATATTTGAAGATCTAATAAGAGCAAGTTGAAGACCTAAGAAATACAAAGCGAGGAAAGGGAGTCCATGCTGTTTATCTTTCTATGTCATTTCAATATCATTGACAGACTTTGACTTATGAACAATAAAATAAACCCACTCCAGTCTTTGTATTTTTAAATGTGATGGTTTAGATTAATCATTTTACTGGTGTTATTGAGGTTTCTGACTTCCCCAAACTGATTTTGTCTGAGTGTATCAATTAGTACATAGATTTTAATACATAATAAGGCCTATATTCTATTAAAAAATATTATTATATAATTTGTCTCAGGGCAGTGCTGTTGAACAGGATTGACTGTTTTGCTACCAAGTAGCATAATTCTTAATATCTTTTAGCAGAAAATCTACTCAACTGTCTAGACAGTGCCAAAATGAAGATTCTGCAATGAGAGATAAACAATGACATTAAAGCATGTCACTGGTTACTCAGGAACTCCCACAGAACATGTTCTGAACACGGGAGGGGAAGAGGGGAGATATTGGTAAGGTGAACTTGAAGAGACTTTCATCTGTTTCATCCTTGGCCAACAGAAATCTTATGGATGAATGAGAAAGAGCTCTGATCATTGCTGGAAGAAGCTGGAGCAGCTGCAGGACCCATCACTGTAATTTACATCAATATGTGAGTCCATAAACTGAAGAGGATGCCATTCAACCAAAGTCATGAAGCAGGATGGTAATCCTCAGTGCATGCATCAATAAGGCACTTGGAACACTAACAAATGTATCTGACATGACTGAAACAGATCACAGGACTGAAGAGTTTTGGGAGGACCTCTAGTCCCATCTCTGCTCAAAGTAAGGTCAATTAGAGCAGGAGGCTTATTCCTGAAGATAAGGTATCAAGGTCTCATCACAAGTAGCCTAGCAATCTGAACAGCATTTTGCAACTCAATATTAATCTTTGTCAGCGCAGGAGTAGCTCAGTTCAGCTTAAGACAAAAACATGCTTCATTTTTCACAACAGATCTGCAGAGATTCAAGTCTACAGTTTGGGACTATTTGGTAAATGCCTTCAATCAATATATTGCATATTATTATATTGATTGAAGAAATTCTAATTGAAAGGTCATGAAAGTTTCAGATAAATTTCGTTTGCCTCCTGTGTTGGGTTTTTTAAATTTGATGGTATAAAAGTACACTTGATGTTTAAAAATCTTAAAGCAGTTTTCTTCTGATTAATTAACCGAGGAATGTAATACAGGTTAAGATGGTATGTAGGACAGAGAGCTTAGTGTAATACTTACAAGAATGTCTTGTGAGACAGTCTTGTCCATTTTATGGTAAAGTGAATTAAGGGTCAGATTTAGGCCTCACATTGGTGAATGGCAACAGATTTGAGAGAAACCCATTCAGGCCTTATTTGCAGGATTTCTATTTTTACTTCAAATGTCAGATCATAAAACTTAAAATCATAATTGAAATTAGCTGCTTCACTCAATCCCTAACAGTTTCAATGAAAAGTGTTGAATGAGACCAAAAAAGGGCTTTTGGGGACCTGAGTTCCCACTGGTCAGAAAAAGTGACTTTTGTCTAGATATATTAAGAAATATGTTAGGTCCTAAAGCAGTGTATTACTATTTTGTACAACTGGATCTACCAGTGTCTTTCTTCCTTTTATGCACATATAATTTTGTCTACACATTATTTCTGATTTAAATACTTGATTAAGAGTCAAGTTCAGAAACTGAAAAATTTGAGGAAAGAGCCAAAACATTGGTCTCAAAGTAAAAAAATTGAGGACTTCCCAAACAAACTGTCTTCCCTTCTCATTGTTAGTCTGTGTGTACTTCCACATATAACCATCACCTGATTTGAGTATTTTCCCCTATTTAAGAGGACTTCTATACAAATCTTGCTCAATATTGATAAAAATAAAATCATTGCTTTCATTTTCTTCCCTAGCAACTTCCTATCACTCAGATCAAAGGTTGGGAATAAGACAGTGCTCATCTGTATTTTAACTTTCATGTCTCTTTGAAGGAAAGTGGATAATTAGAAATCACATAGATTTAAGGGAAGCTCAATATCTCTAGTTCCAGTGAGAATTTTGTCCAATGGAGAAAAGAATCAGATTTAAGCATATTGTAATGGAAGAAAATTCATTGGTAATACTGACTCTAGAAGGAAAAAACAAGCAGAGTATTGCTTCACATTTGTTGCAAGTGAACTGAAATTCCATCTCATTGAAGACCTTGGCTACATTTTAAATAGAAACAGAACACAGATTTAGCATTTACCAAGGCAGGAGGGTTATTCCTTTCCAGAGGAATGTTTTTCTTTTATCTGTTACAGGATACCCAGTCACAGTATCGAAATGTGAACAATCTGGGGCTTTAGAGACTTATTTTTTTTTAACCCTTATGAGGTTGTGTGGTCCCAACACACTCTAATACTTTACATAGGCATTAAGAAAGTGACAATAATTTTAGTTCATTACCTGAACAAAAATATCATCAAATATTGAGTGGTTTAATATGAACTGATTTCCTTTGCTAAAGATATAAAAGTACTTGCCTCCTCTTCCCATTTTGTACAGTGCTCCCCTGAAGTTCCTACTTCCAGCTGTATTGCAAAATCTTCTCCAACCATTGCCCAACTATTTTTGATTTGTGTCATTCTAATGACACAAATCGTCATCACTTGTTTGTCTCTTGAACCTTCGGATCAGTAACCTGCACTCTGCTCTCTGACCATCAGTCACCTCTCTGCCAATCAAGCATGATTCTTTTCTGAACAGCCTTCTTGGGCACCCTTAACTTACGTCCTATACTACTCCATTTACCTTTCCTAATTACTCTTTCAATGTATTTTTAGAAGATCCCTGAAACCAGACTGTCATGATCTGGATAATGAGACCCTCAAAAATTCTGAGGAGAGTGTAAATTAAAGGTGGTGCTGGACACACCAGCAGGCAGGGTCCATGGAGAACCTCAGCAGACCAAGAGGCACCACATGAATTTCAGCACAGGCAAATGCAAGCTCTGCCCTGTCTGGCACAGAGCAAGCCCCTGCACCAGCACAGGTTGGGAACTGCCCAAGGAGCACAAAACTGGTCATGAGTGTCATGGGTTGACACTGGTCGAATGCCAATGCACCCATGAGTGTATGTTTTCTTAATAAACTACTGTGAGATGTGGTCAAAAACTCAAGAACAGAGCAGGGCAGGCCTAAAACTTGAAATAAAGAAAAGAAAATTTATTAACCTACATAGCAGCAAACAATAGACAATAGGAAAAAGAAAACCCAAACACCCAAAGGCAGGGAAAAAAAACCTCCCAAAACACTTCTTCCCCTCCCCCCAATTTCCATCCTTTCATGCTTTTAACAGTTGACACCAGTAACATTACTTTCATCTACTTGCTTAAACCTTCCACAACCCTGGGTTCCCCAATCCAAATCATCATCCCTTAAAAAAACAATCTTCAATCCAACCAAGGAGAGAGGAGTCTTTCTCACACCACAGACGTTCCAGAGGGAACACAGGTCCATCCTCTCATGTTCCCATGTCACCCATGGCCCCACCCGGAAAATCTACCAGGGTGACACCCTCCTTTCCATGTCCAGTGCTCTCACCACCGTCCATGGACTCAAAACCAGATAGGGCTCTTTTAAGGATGTTTAGCCAAGTACCAAAACCAGCCATTTTCTCTCATCGGGACCAGCAGTCCCCCCCACATTCACCCCTGGGGCGGAGGGTCTCAGAAACAAGTCACAAAGTCTTTGGCTTCGAACCAGACAAACATCCACCCAAAATACAGTCTTATTTATATTCAGGAGACTCAGGGTCTGTCTATGGCCAAATTATGCAAGAAAAAGTCCAACCCATAAGGCCACTCCTCTTCATCTCTGGCAATCAGGAGAGATTCTTCTCATCTTCCTTTACCATCATGGTCCCGGGCTGTCCTCTCTCTCTAAAACTATCAACCATGAGAAATCAGTGTATGGAACAGTTTTCTTCTGCCTTAGAAAGAGTTAAAAGTCTTTGTTTCTCCGCAAGGCCACAGGCTCAGGCATCAGCAGGCAGGCTCCGCAGGCTCCGGCAACTCCCACACACCAGCTCGCAGCTTCGGCACCGTCTCCTTGGGGGGGGGAGACGGGCCGAGGAGGGGGGGTGGGGACACGGACGGGGGACAGAAGGCACCTCCGAAGTTCTCCAGTTCTCCACCCCTCCATCCTGGATGGACTGACCCAGCTCCCGTCCCGTTCTCTCTTCTTCCCCCCACCGGGCCCAGGCCTACCTGGCTCCCCTCCCCCGCCCAACGTGGGCAGGGGAGGAGAGAGACGCTTCTCCACTGAAAGCAGAGCCGGGAAAGAGGAAATGCCTCTGGGAGACCTTGGTTTTAACACCTTGTGTCCTCAGAGGCGTGTCCAACTTCTCAGTGGTCAGCAAAGGTGTCAACATCCAAATCGAGCCACTGATTGGTTTGACCTCAGCTTCCTGAAAAACTCACTTCCCCTCAAACCATGACAATGAGTCAGCCCTACACTCTTGTAGCAAAGAAGGGCATGGTCACTGATTGGAAAGAGATGCACAGTGAAGGTGTAAAATTTCAATTCTCGCAAGCAGTCAAAGTCCAGCTGTGCAAGAACTTGAGCAACCTGGTGTAAGCTGGGCCTGCTTTGAGCAGGGGGTTGAGTGGATAACCTCAGAGGTTCCTTCCAAACTATTTTATTCCATTATTCTCTAGCCATATATTACTGTGGTAAAATTTATACAGCCATCCACTTTAGGGTTTTACATATTAAAATTGTAACTATATTGTCTGCAACCTATAACTATTTCAGATTGAAACATTATAGCATCACTACTGTATAGACATAAAAATTAGACAAGAAAGATACTGTATTTTTTTCCCCTTCTTCCTTATTATTACCTCCCATATTCTTATCTAGGCTACAGTGCTCGGAATCAATGTCAAATATGATCTTGAATCTTATTTGTGGAGCGAAGAACAAACTGAATTGAGAAGGAGTGCAGGGACAAAGATGTCTGCTTCCACTGACTCTTTAGTGCCCTCGCTTGGACCATGCACTGCTGACACAAGCCATCTGTTTCTTCATTCACATACTGGTCTGCACTGAACATTTGGGCTGCCTCAGGGTGAAAATGGCTGCATACATGCAAAGCAGGACACACGTTGTATCACCTATAGATTTTGTCTGCCACCGTCACAGACTCTTAATTTCTCACAAACTTAGGGACAGAAATAGTAAAGGGATAAATTAACCTATTTAGAATATACAGGACTGTTACAAAGAAGTGTGGTAAGCTTTTGTCGTGGTTTCACCCCGGCCAGAAGCCAAGCCCCACACAGCCACTTGCTCACTCCCCCACCACTAGGATCAGGGGGAGAGTTGAAAGCATAAAAAGTAGAAAACTTGTGGGTTGAGAAAAAACAGATTCATAAGGAAAGCAAAAGGCTATCACTTCTAATGTTGCCCCCTTCCTTCTTTTCCCCTCCACTTTCTATACTGAGTATGATGTCATAAGGTCTAGAATATCCCTCCGGTCAGTTGGGGTCACCTGTCCCAGCTGTGTCCCCTCTTAATTTCCCAAGCATGCCCAGTTTCCTTGCCAGTGTGGCAGTAGGAAAATCAGCAAAGGCCTTGGTTCTGTGTAAGCACTGCTCAACAGTAACAAAAACACCTCTTTATTATCAACTCTGCATTCAGCACAGATCCAAAGCAGACTTGAGGTAATGAAAATTAATTCTATCCCAGCCAAAAACAGCAAACAGGTTCACCGCAGTGATGGTAAAGCCACGACATGGGAGCCAGAGAGGTTTGTTGCTATACAAGTTTATAGCCATGAAGCATAATATGAAATCGTCAACAGTGCTGAAGGAAAGAGAGGTTTTTGTGACTGGAAAGAATAACGCCAGACCACTAAAGCGACCAGAATTCTGAGGCTGAGTGCGTATTCCTCGGGCAGCTGCGCCCCTTGTGAGCTCGGGCGGGAGCAGCGCCGGCGGGACAGCGCCGGGGGCGCAGCGCCACCTGCCGCCCGCGCGGGGCACGGCAGGCGCTGGGACAGACGGGGGGACCCCGCCGGGCCGGGGCCGCGCTGCGGGAGGAGCCGCAGCTCCGCCTCCGCGCACCCCGCGCTGCGCCGCGCCCGGAACCGGCCGCAGATGCAGCCGCGAGGGGTGGTGTTGGTTTGGGGTTTTTAAAATATTTATTCTTTATTCTTTTTTCTTTTTTCCCCTTCCCCCCCTTTTTTTTCTTTTCCCCCCGTTTTTCCCCCCCATTTTTTTCTTTTTTCTTTTCCCCGTTTTTTCATTTTCCCCCTTTTTCCTTTTTTCTATTTTTTCCTTTTTTCCTTTTTTNCCCCCCCTTTTTTTTTAGTTTATTTGCTTGTAATAAATCTTATCTTTTTATTCAAAAGAGAGCCTTATCTGGATATGTTAAACTTTTGGCTGAAACCGTGCTAAAAAAAATTGAGATAATGCTCAGAAAGCTACAGTCCAATTTATTTTCAATATGTAAGTAAATTATCAAACTTTTTAAATGGTAAGCAATCTATTATGGAAAATGTACATGATCAATTCTTGTGGAAAAGGTATAATTAAATGATTGCATTTTGCAAATAATGTTAGCAAAAATCTCATTATTTGGCCATGTAAACTAAAATGTTCCTTTCATGCAGTGGTTCCACAGGCAGTGTACTTCAGAGAGGGTAAACAGGAAAGATTAAATCACTCCTTTTTAGTGACTCAGCTTTATTGAGCCTAGCAGTTACAGTCACAGTAGCCTTCAGAGTATTTTATTGCTCTAAGCACACACTAAGCCAGATCCTAGTTTTCCAGTTAACTACGCTGGGATCATTAATGCATATCTAATTTGGACATGAATTATTCAGGTCCCATTACTTTGGGCATTATTAAAAAACCTCTGGCAAGTCAGGTAAGTGGTTAAGAGAAGATAAATGTATTTGCCATGCTGTAAATATACCACATTTACAACACTCCAATTACATTGTTAGGGGAGTTGGAGTATTTGCTGATGACTTACATTATAAAAACATTATAAAAATATGTGAGGATGTACCTTCACTGGAATCACATTTTAGGTCAACCCTGACAATGACCTGTGCTTAACATTCTGTCAGAGTTTGACTGTTCCATGAAACTTGTTCCACAAATAAACACCTCAAGAAACCCACTCCTTTCCTTCTTCAATTGTTTTAAGCAAAGGTGCGGAATTACTGAAGAGTGAATAAGGTCTGTGGCTTGGGCAGTGACCTTCAGAAAGATTCTGGCTGTCCTGCACCACAAGCAAACTCAGGGATCAGCAGAAGAGATGTCAGGGCATCTATGGGATGGAGGTGAGCCGGGCTTTTGTTTTGAATTCACACTGAAAAATCAGATCCATAGGGCATGACATTCAGCCATAGTGTGGTGGAAATGACATACCATTAAGCAGCCAAAAAGTACTGCCTACTCACAGGAGACTGCTTCTGGGCAGAAGCTGCTCACATAATGAGTTTATAGAGTAATTCTCAAGGAAGCAAGGAGCTCGTGAGGTTTTGTTTCATCATAGCTGCTGCAGTCCAATAAAACATTTAGACACTTACTTAAGCAAGCTCTAACTTAAATGTTTAATCTAAACACTTCCAGCTATTTATTTTGACCTGTTCTTAAATGTTTTGGAAAATTACTCTTCTCTTATATGCTGCCACCCGCCTTGTTCATGATGCAAAATGAAAATACATTTTAATAGGAAATCCTGAGCTGTGTTTATAACTGGTATATCTGGGGTGGTTTATTGGGGAGCCTATTAGCAGCACAGATAAGCTAGAGATAAGCTGCAAAAGCTTAACTGCATTATGTAATTTATTTCAGTAATAATAAATAATTGGAAGGAGTTAGCTCAAAAGAACTGAGTTATTCACAGCTTATTTCATGTAAATAGAGATTATTTCAGCAATGCAGTTTGAAAATTGCATTCATTCTAGGCAGAGAATGTAAAAATATCCAAACATTTCTTTATACAATACTAAGCACTAACATTTGTTTAGCCCTATGGTATCTACTACAAGACTATAACTTTCCATCTAGTGCATTACCAGGTAGCAGAAACATCACCTATTATTGTAAATAGAGGTATTTATTCTCCACTATGTATTGATGACATTCATTTATTCAACATAAATGTAGGGATCACACTTTAATGCCATAGTCCAGTACCAGTTACAGGAGAAAGGCTGGTAGAGAGCACTTAGGTTCTTGAGAGCTGAAGTGAGATTCAGCTCAGCTAATTTCAGCCTTTTTCTTTTGCTTACCTAGATTTTATTTATTGACTGTAGTGGAAGATAAACACCTCCAGAGAGAAAGCCATTAGAGAAAACCAGAGCAGAAAAATCAATTCAATCCTAGATTTTCTATAATAGAGAAATTTGCCTAACACTGAAGTTTCCTATTTGGGACCTGGTTTGCCTGATGTTCCTAATAATTACTTGTCAAAGCAGCTTTTCTGGGGGTTGTACTTCTTGCTTTCCCTGTTGATCAAACATGATCTACTCCACACCTTTTGCCAAAGCAAAATTAGGAAGGAAAGTTTGCTCCTTCTAGTGGCTATTGCCAGGCTTTTTATCTTTCATGACTGGCAAGACATATGCCAGGTCAGAGCTGGTTGTATTACAGCTTACACAAATCATGTCTAATTCATTTCTCCATTACATTACTCTCTCGTAAAAAAAATAAAAAATTAACCAAAACCACCTACCAATATATGTCGCAGTAATTAGTACTTGTCTGGCAGCCCTAAGGTAAGTTAAAATGATCCTGCCATTTTCATTATGACTGCCTTTAGCAATGTAATAGGAACTTATTATTATGGACTAGATAGGCAAAGATGTATATGAAAAATGTCAAAGGTCACGAATAATTCTTTCCAGGTCCCATTTACTCTAGGAATCTCTGTCAATAGCATATCTCTGCTGTAATATGGTGGTTCATTTGCTGTGTCTACGAAGAGCAAGAATAATATCAAGACTTTCACTTATTTCCATGCCTGGCCCAGACATTACAGCAAATCTGAGTGCAGAGGCCATGCCAGCAGAGACTCCCAGAGACAGACGCCTCGTTGCAGGTTCCATTCTGAAAATAAGGCTGGAGAGCCTCAGTCTTTTGGGAACTTTGGAGTATTAGGTTAAAGTTTCCTCACAAGGTTTTTATGATGCGGTGTACATTTTATCTTAGGAAAGAACAGGGAGAAAACAGAGAAGTTCACTCACTGTCTTGAAGAAGCTGCCCAGAAAATTTTGATGACAAGCAGAAGATTTATTACAGTTTTCCCTTGCCACACTGAAGTGGATGATTTCCATCTGCCCACTCCAAGAGTTCCAGAAATGGAAATAGCTGTAGTAAAGAGTCCCATAAGGTCTGAAAGGTCAGTAAAATTTTACGCTTCTTTAAGAAAACTGTGGGTCATTTCTCAATTGGTGGGGATGTGCCACAAAAAAAACCCTACAGGCTCTGTTTGTGTGCTGTTAAATGGCTTCAAACTGTATTTCTTGACATTTTGTTGGCTAATAAGAAAAATGCACCTAAGAATAAAATGCACATATGGAACATTTATTTGTCATACCATCTCTGACAAGTGAATTTCCCTTTAGACTATAAATACAAAACAGCTGTGAAAACCTAGACAACTTATTACAAACAAGTATATGCTGAATGAGAAAATGAAAAGCAGTTATTTTGGAAATTGAGTCTTACAGCTCTAAATAACCTCACAGAAATTTAAATTAATTTCTTTCTACTAATAATGTTTTTCTAAAAAGGAGAAATATGGATTTTTATATTTTTTGGTGATATTGATGTCTTCAAACTTCCTTTGTTTAAATTTATTCATTAGACAGAAATGAGAAGCAGCAGTAGTATATGTTATTATCTTACACTGTCATAAGTTCAAATGTGAGATCAGATCCTTTCTAAACACTTAAAGTCGACTTGTAAGCAGCATGGAAATTGTAACATGGCTTTCATGGGTTTGGCCATGTCAAGACTCATAGCTTTAAAAACAATTTGGATAAAATCTGGTATCTGTAAACAGTATTAATGAAGATATTTGTTCTAAAGTTTATTAGACTGTGTGACTGTTTTTCCTATGCAAACACAGTGGAAGAAATATATCAAACATTTTATAACCAAGCATGCTCTATTAAACAAATGCAATGCAGCACACTCTATTAAACAAGTTGCTTGGAAGCAAAATTTTAAAAGATTTTCTTTTCAAAATAGAGCTTCCATGGAAAAAATGAGATGTAGTCATCTTATGTCAACAGAGAGGGATATATTTCAGGCACAGAAAGCAACATAATTCCTTAGGCACATACTACAGAATAATTTTACACAACTGGTGGTCTTTTCTTAAGAAAAGCGCAACACTGGAGCAGCAGGGATTCTGCAGGTCAGAAACAGCGTGGGAAAACCTGCTGGTAACATGGATGGCATTCTCATGTCAGTGAATGGCAATTAGAAGCATTCTCTGAAAGTCATCAGTAAATACATAAAACCTTTCAGATGAATTTTCACGTTAGTCAATTAGTAGAAAGATGAGAGATAAATGGTTTACTTTATGTCTCTCCTTAAGTAATTAATGATTTGAATTGCTAGTGTTCCAGGATATTAAACAGCATTTGGATACTTATGGCTGAAAATATTTTCAAACCTTAGTTATAATAATCTGCAACAATAGATCATGCTCTTATATGAATGGAATTAACTTAAAACATCACCATAAAAATAATTTTAAAAAGAGCTTCAAAGTTGTATTATATTGACAAATTGCATAAAATGTCAAGTTAACATTTCATGCCCCTCAGTGTGAAAATCAATTTTAATTAGATACATTTAAAACCAGTAATTATGGCAACTTGGTCTGATTAACATGAGTTAAAACAAGCTTGGGTTTATGTTAATTGCATTAAATACCTGAATTATAACTTTTGTTATAAACAGAAATATTTCAGAAACTGATAGAAAAGCACTGAATAGTCTGCAATAAGAATTTGAATGTGCTTATTCTTCACATACTTTTTCATCTTTCCCTTCACCATCCTGACAGAAGTTTTCCTCTTTTCTCTTGTCTACCCCTGCACACTGTAAAAGCATACCATCACAATGGAGGCAAATGCTGATCATCGAAAGAAAACAGGAGGAATAAAGGAAGATATTCCACCTCTGTTTCAGTACATTAGCTAGTGTCTTACCTTGCATCTTTATTCAGCAGAGATCTACAAATTCTCTGCTGATTTGGTGCTTGTACCCAAGAAATTAAATCTTTGTCCTATTTTTAGTAAGTCCAAGCTAGGTTCTGTATGTCACACTCACATTGAAACATAGTACCACATTATCTCTATCCAGTAATAAGATTCACTAGACAAAGCCCTTCTTTTTGACTGTATTTTTTTCCAATGGTAGATTTAGTCTGAATCCCTAAAATAACATATATAGTTGACTCAAACTATCCCACAGGGCTGCCTCTATTCTTGCCAGAATTTGACATTTATAGGTTTATGTAAGGTCATCTTTCTCCACAGGCTATGAATTACAGCAATGTCAATTTTTCTGCTTAACAAAGGCAGTTCCCAAAAGGGCAAGTGACTACAGGATCCAATTGCTTGGAAATTATTTCCTAAAAACCTGAGAGAGCAAAGAGAAGATGAGGTTTAAGAGCACCTCTCATTTATCCAGAAATTTAAAATTCTGGAGTTATCTGTTAAGAACGATGAGGCATATCCGTGGTTTTAGGAAATATAGACTGGTCAAAGAAGTGAGCTAACTCTTAAGTCAAAGGAAAACACCTATATATGAGCTAAGGGACCCTGGGTCACAACCAAGTTGGCTTTAGTGACAGCAATCGTGTTTGTTGATGGAGGACAGTGCTGTGTGCCTAGAAAGGAAAGGTATTTTCCCCATTTCTAGGATCTGCAATTCATTACCCACACGGGACTGTGTGAAGTTCTGACACAACTTCATTTTTGTTCTCCTGCTGCAAGGACTAATTTTTTTGGCGTTTATTTTTCCAGTACAACAACCCAATGCCTTTCCCATTGCCCCCACTCCTCTTCCCTCTGTGTAGTAGTAGTAGTAAACAATTTTTGAAGTTTAGCAACTTCAGTTGGTTTGCATCTTTGAATGAGTTGAAATGCAATTCAATTTCATGTAAGCCACCCCCTCAATCCAATAAATAGACAAACCAGAACCCAACAAAAACCCCCCAAACATAATACTTTTAGCTTTTTTCAGTTGGATTTATGCTACCAGGAACACCTTCCTCCTTCTGATTTAAGATCAAACTAAAAATACCCCAAATGCAGCCAAAGATCTTTCAACAACAAACTGTCATTTTCCTATTTTAATTGCAAAATTCTGTTGTTGGGTTTCTTTTTGTAGCTGGCACAAAACCATGGTACGTTTCAGTTCTATTGTATAACATACACACATACATACATACATACATACATACATATATATATGTAGTTCATTATGCTATAGAAGATCTTGATTTCTACATGAGCTGCACTTGCAAATTTCAGTTCTTCCTACTCCGTTTTTTCTTGAGTATTGCTGTTACCTAGTACAGAACCACATAAAATACTACTCTGTTCTACTGTTCTCTGCCACAATCTTACTTACAAGCTCTTTTCCTTCCATTAAAATCAATTAAGAAACACACCACAGCCCAAACCTCCCTCTGCCAGGTTTGCATATGGCAAAAGCCCTGATAGGCATGGATGTAGAGGGATTTTATCTATGTTTTGTCTTGTTCTCTGAATGTTGACTCTCACAGCAGTTCCGAACAGTGACTTATGCCCAAAGCAAACCTTCCCCTTCCACTCAAACCAAGCAGCAGCCTGGTTGGTTATTCACTGGCACTTTTCTCAGGTGAAGTACAAATCCTGCTCTTCTGGAGAGATGCCTAGGAGGGAGAGGTGAATGCCCTCAAGAGGTTAACATGCTCTTTGATGCTCCTGTTGTGAATGAAATTTCTATTACTCATGCACACGTTATTGGTCTACTTCTCATTTTCCATCTCTCATTATGTGGGATATGGGACACATAAAAAAATATCATATGTTTGATTCAACCACACAAAGGAATAACTTCTACTACACACTGCACTACTTTCACATATCACAATCAAGATTTTTCAGATATTAGCAAATAAAATTTCAGTCACCCCACATATTATATACGAAATTGACAGCATCTAGATTTTGCAGGAAAAAAATTATATCAAACTTCTATACTTAACAGCACTCTGTTTGTTGGAAGTTTTAATGATGAAACATTTTAAGTGGAATGTGACTGGAAACCAAACAAATAGATCCAAATCCACAAAAACACCACATAAAACTCTATTACAAAAAAGTGAAGCTTCCCTGATAACTATATTTAGGGTTACTCTTGCTTTAATGGTACTGTACACCACAAATTCTAATGTAGCACTAAGCCAGAGGCTTATTAAAATTCCGTATCAGATTCACATACCCCTACAAAAATAATAAAATCAGGCCATTTGAGAAGATGTATTTTTTACAGTATATAGAAATGTTGTCGTTTATACCTGTCTTGGTCCAAATTTCTTGGCATAAATATCCAGCTGTATTATCTGGACCACTGATAGGAACAAACAAAATTGTTAAAACCCACCTCAGCCCACACAGTGAACCTCAGAGATGTCTGGGTAAACAACAGCGTTCACATTTATACATTCATTAATGTTAACGGCAGATATGAAAATCAGCAATTTGTTTATCTGCTCATCTGCACACACTCATACCAGAGAGTGTCTTTGAAATACCAGGACAGGAAAACAGCAGTTCTTGTGCCTTCATCTCAGCAGAGTTTCACTATGCAGCTGTGTGCTGCCACTTGTCCACAGGGAAGCTGCAAGGTATGTGCTTTCCTCATGGGGCAGTTCTGAGAGCTAAAGTGGAGAATGAGGAGAAAATGAGAGAAGTTAGGTGGTCTTTTAGAGTCTCTTTCCTGGCTTTGCTGAGAGTCCCCCACATAAATCATACACTAGTGCCAAAATGGAATGCTGACATAATTTTATATCAAAGACAGCTTTGTTTGCTCCTCGGGTTTTTTGAAGGTGGTTCTGAGTGGCACCTAAAATAACCTGTAAACGTGATTTGCCTCAAATCAGAAAACTCAAGATATTTCACCTACAGGAACAATATTCCAATTTCTCTTGCAGGGGTTCAGTTCTGGTTTCTGGCTAGCTCTTGCACCGAGCTCACATTTAAGGGCACAGCTTGGTACCTTTTCGATCTTGTGGGTCCTGGCCTCAGGCAGAAACGTGGTGATGGCGAGGAAGAAAGGAGGACTTCACGGGGGTTTAACAGGGTTTTACTTTACCCAGAGGGTGGCCCACGTAGAAGTGAGTTTTTCCCTTCTGGGTTTCACCTTGCGTACAGGGGGTGTGGAAAGGGCAGGGGACAATCTAGAACCAATCCCAGAAAGGGGGGGAGTGACCCAGAACAAAAGGATAATCAGTAGAAAAATCCCATACATAAAAAAGGGAGGGGATGGCATGGACGCTGCCAATCGCCCTGGCCCCCCACTAGAACTTCCTGGCCATCTGGGCAGGGTTGCAGAGTGATGGACAGGACCCACGACTAAGCAAAAACCAAAAGGAGTTTTAACATGGGGGTACAGGGACAAACCATTATTAAACAAATAACAGAAGCATGCAGAAATTTAGTAAAGCAAAAATGCACCACAACATTCTCTCACACAATCGTGTCTCTGGACTCCTGGCCTTCAAACATATACTGGATTGCCATCTCAAAGAACCTTTTTTCACTCAGGGTGGTATTTTTGGCCTTTCTTCTATTTTGTTTTAAGGCACTTCTTTTCAGCAGTAACTGTGGTTAACAGGGTAAAAGGGTAAAATTAAAAAAGCAGAAAGTTCAGTTGATCCAAAATAGATGTGGTCATTTGCTCACTTGGTAAAGTAGATAAACTTTTTTAGAGAGGGGAAAATGGAATATAAAAAACCTCAAACAAACCTCTCTGTACCTTCTGCATATATTGTTTCTCTCCTTGTACCTTACTGAATAGGTAAAATGATGATTCTTATTTGCATGCTTCTCTGTGTATAGAAGGGCTAACCCGGTATTTTGTTTTGGCTGCATGATAGAGAAATAATGATAGAGAAATAATAAGAATGAATGCTTCTGCTAGTGAAAGACTCTGAATGAGACACTGTGGATGTTCGTTTCTGGGATGACAGGACATAGTCAGAGACTTTTATAGGTTAACTTGCAGCTGAGTTTTAGGTGTGTAAAACGGTGGAGTTGAGGATCAACTCTATAAGCTCCCTATCACCTCCCTTTAACATTTCCCAGTTGTTTAAAATAGAGAAAAAGCAGAGGATTTACAAGATGTCTAAAATAAAACAGTTTCTGTTTACAACACCTATAATAAGAATAATCTTCATGATTAGAAAACCATGGGTTAGAAAAACTGAAATGAAATAAGGTGTTACTGTCCAAGTTTTCAGTATGCCAGTAACATGCTGAGAGCTGATAATCTAATTTAGTTACTCACCTGCTGCTGTAAATGGAAGTAATAAAACATTGATTTTTTTTTTAACAGAGGACAAGAGAAAAATTTTCTTCTTTCTTAGGGAGTTGTGAAGAATAATTATTGTTTGAAATGGGTGTCCTGGGTTATAGTCTATTCAATTTCATCTGCTGAAAACAGTTGGGGGCGGGTGCCTTTTGATAATGGGCCAACGGTCAGTATCAGGTAGAGCATTGTTCTTATCTTTAATGGGCCATTAACAGTCTTCTCTAGCCGTGTCCCCTTCCCAACACATACCTACATCCTAGCGTACCTATTGTGTGATGCTCCACCCCGTGGGAGGAGCCAGCCATTCTCACCTGGATAAAGCTGGGACTTTAAACCAGCACAGTGTCTTGCTTCATCCGATTACGGGAGGAAGGCTGGACCCTTCTCACCACCTCAGGACCCCTTTCTTTTCTGCTACTGGATCATTTTCTGCCTCAGCGGAGCTGTACCTGCCATTCCAGGAGGACTCACTTTTGGACTGCTTTCCACACCCTGACTAACAAGGTTGTAGCTTTGACCCTGTCAGGGCTTTTCAAAATTGTTGTTTGTTGGTTTGCTGGTTTGGTGGGGTGGTTTTGTTTTTTTGTTCTTTTTCTTTTCTACCACATTTGTATTCTTATATTCTTAGTAAAAAGCTGTTATTCCTACTCCCAAATCTTTGCCTGAGAGCCGTTAATTGCAAAATTAGAACTTGGCGGGGGGTGAGGGGTTTACATCCTCTATTCTAAGGGGAACCCCAGTTTCCCTGGCAGATACCTGTCTTTCTAAACCAAGACAATGGGTGAGGATATTCATGGCAATATATACTTTTAATTCACAGAATGAAAAAATGCTTGATAGATAAACTAAGGAAAGCACGCAAGTGGCATTGGGATTGAATTTCTAAACATTTACTTGGAATAAGCTTTGCCTACCTTTTAAATATATTAAAATACTTTAAAATATAAAGTATGTAATATAAAGGTATTAAAATTATTTTGACACATATAATTTTGTTTTCACTATTAAAATCGCTTATGTGATGGTGACCAATAAACAAGAGAAAAGGGATTCCCTAGGGAAACAACAGTTAAGAAACGTACAGTCTTTCAGGTTTAGAACAAAAAGCAGTGAGGCTGAAAAGAAACAGTTACAGAAACAAATAAGAAATTTCAACCAAAAAAGAATTCTTCTGTCACAATTTTTTTGAAAATATAGAAAATACTAAACTATAATTGACAACGGTTTTCAACTTACTACCAAAGCTGACTCTGAGTGTGTTCAGAAGACTCCAAACATTCTGGTTCTAATAAAATAAGAAAGACTTATTTAAAGTTGTTTCCCACAAAAATTCTCTGCATACTATCCAACACAATCTGTGTGAATTGAAACCTGAGGCATTTGAGACAAGATGTCTTGGAGTCTAAATGTTCAATCAGAAAAAAATTCATAAACATAGAAGTTCCTAACATAAAATTGCATAAAACTTAATTTCACCTTTGGGATTATGCTTCCATTAAGGTTGCTGTTTCCTATTCACTTTTTCATTCACTCATTCATTCACCATGTTATAATGAACTATTTTTGTGGAATAACATGAATGTCTTTTTATCTGTCCCATAATGAAAAAAAAAAAAAAAAGAGGGAAAATAACTGTATAATGCAATCCATTTTAGGTATTTTGTTCTAGTACCATCCTTCTCTCATTTTATTTGAATTTCATGAGATAAAAGAAACACAACAGCTGCCTTTGCCTAATCTTGATGTCCTGGCAGATTAGTGGAAAAACCTGCAAACTTCTTAGTTTTACCTTAGCTCTAAGGGACATGATGACAACAAAGTTCTTTTGTCTTCTTGTAAATAGAAAATGGAGACTAAGCACAGTGTCTTAAAAAAGAGGAATCTGAGATACTCTGGTGTGACAGCAGAGGGTATACTGAACTAATCATTCCTTCTTTGGAGCTTGTCTGGAGTGTCAGAGCCCACAGTTCAGAGATGTAAGGCATTAAAGCAAAAACCCAACAAAACAGGTAAAAAACCCAGTAACCATGGAGCTAATGCTACAGATTATGTAGCCAGTATATATCAATTATTATTAAACATTGAGTATTATTGTTTTCCAATCAAGTTCAAACAAGAACTGCTAAATATTTCATTAAGGCATAAAAAGTTTTACTTAAGATGGACTTCCTCCCATTTCAAATATTAAAAATTAAATTCAAATATGCCTTATCAACTCAAGCACATTTTAGACATGCCTTCTCCATTAACTAGATTTTAATGTTGAAACCCTGCAGATATTTTAGGAGACTTGCTTCAATTTTTTTTGCTCATATCGAATATCACAAAAATCACAAAATATATTCTTGGATATGTCTAATGCTACATATGGAGTAAAAAAGGTTAGAAAGCTGAAGACATGTCAGATATGGACTCTTCTGCAATTTAATTTAAAGTGCCTAAATTCTTCCAGATATGGACAGATAATAATAGAATTTGTAGATTTGCAAGGCTGATTTGAGGGGCTGAAAAACTGTATGAATTAGGTGCCCCTGCAGAGCTTGCTGCACATACAAACCAGCACCCTTCATAGGGAGTGAAATGTATTTCCCACTGCCATGAATATCTACAGGATTCTGAATTTGCTTTTTTTTCCCCTACTCGTAGTACTAAGCTAGAGTTTAACATCTTTGCACATTATTCATCTACTATGACAGATTTTGCCCTGACAGATTATTTCACCCAGTGCCACCTCTTCTTTTCTAACTAACTTCTTTAATCTCTGTTACCTTAGTAGAGGTATTTATGTTCTGGTAATGTAGCTGTTAACACTAGCTCTTCCTCATTTTCACTAGAGAATGTTGATGCAGTTCTGGAAAAACTTATTTAATGGCTTTTGGCATTTTGGGAATGCAGAAATAATTTCAGAATAAAAATAACTTAAAAAAACAATTGGAGTGCAAGTGTAATTAATACCATTTTTCTCATCTAAGAGAAGGATTGGTCCTGAAAATGCAATTGTACTTTATCTATTAGTTAATTCCATTTTTCCTCTGACTGAGGGGAATCCTGTCTTTTCAAAAAAAATATGAGCAGTTAAATTGAATAAGGAGATAAAAGATATAAAGGTATTTCAACATTATGTTCATATCTCTAATATTCTCATCAGTAACAGTTTCTATCATTAGGGATACTTGCAAGGTGTTACATAAAGGAGTGTCAGGAACATTTTCTTAGTGTAGTTTCCACAGGTCTTGGATTCCTCTGAAGGCTTGAAAACTCCTGGAGTTTTAAGAAAGACTAAAATTCTCTGAAAATACCAATGCACAGGCTCAATTTTTTCACTAATGTCAGTGAGACATTTTCTTCCACAGCTTGAATTCCCAAGGCTGTTGGGAGGTTTATGTTTATCAACAAGCTGACAGCATTCATTATTCTAAATATGTCTGTACATGTAACCCTCTGATAATAGCTGAATTCCTCAGTCTTCAAATCAGTGTGGCAGCATCCATTCGATGGATAAAATTTAAAATTTGTAATTAAAGTACAAGTTCAGAGTAAATTATTTCACGCTGATGTTCAAGGAAGGATGCGGATTAGTTTGTTATGTAATCACTACTAAAGTTTATTTTTCCACAGAGAGATTTCTTGATTAGCATTTTTTCATGATATTCATCAATATTTCTCATTTAAGCAGATTCAGTGTCTCTTAATTTTGTGTTGTCATTTGCATTTCACTCTAATGTTTTGAATCTACTTTTTACAGAAGACAGAAAATTCTCAAAAATTTACATGTCTTCAGAGATTTTTTTTCCCAGATTTAACTCTCAGGAAATCTTTAGGCGTAGAGGTTGTGGAGTGAGAACATTTTGGCTTCATCATTGCTGAATCAATCCCAAGACTCCTTTAGGTCATCTTGCTTTGCAGTTGTAATTATCATCTAATCATTTTTCAGCTATCAGTGTTTATATATTACTATTTTTGCCAAACTAAACAACACCATGTAGGATCTGAGATGTGTTAAAGCAAGAATAATATCTTACTTACATTTCACTCAATCCTGATAATAACAAATAGTAAACAAAAGAAAATAGCACAAATTAAGAGAAAAAATATCTAAAATGTTTGTGAAAAAATGGGTTTCATAATATGAAAATTATTTTCATTCTACTTACAAATAACAAATAGAAACACTTTGAAAAGAGTGTTTCAGGATACAAGAAACATTATAAAATATAATAAATGTTACCTATGAGTACGATGAGTTGCAACCTTGAGGTAATAATACAACAACAATAACAATAACAATGAAAATAATAATTAAATTTGGCCTCATGTTTTAATTATTGCAGAAAAAATACTTCCAGGAAAATTCCTATCTAAAAAGTATAACGTCATCTAAGTAAAAGCTGCTATAGGAAATGAAATTGTGGGCTCAAATATCACTTTTATTACATATTGCTGAGGATGGTAAGGCCATCTAAATTTCAGCAATGAAGATGAAGATTAGGCTGAGGCCGTTGGCACAGCCTCTGATGTGTCTTAGACGATATATTAAATATTTGGTACAGCATGTAACAGACACACTAACTATATATTTCTGCAGAAATACATGACTGCAAAGTACCCTATCTTGTTACCTTAAAGGTAAAAAGGAGAGAATGTAACAGTTTTAAGTGCATGTGTTTAAAATGTAATTTTGCTTTTAAATGGCAATGATGTGAAAAAACAATGTTGAGTTATTAGAAGGGACCAGCATACATCTACAAATCCATGAGGGAATGATCCTGACCTTTTATACTAACCAAGTTCTGGGGTGGGGGCTATGAATTGCTGATAAATTGCTAAATGCACCTGCTTCATCTATATGTTTTGTGTTTTATCATTAAACTATGAAGTTGTGCTTTTTCTCTTGTCTGACATTTATTTCAAGCGTATGTGATTTAAGCTTTCTAAGTCATAGATATTTGTTATGTGCTGCAGGCCCAGCTGCTCTGTACATATGGATTAAATTACATTTTGGCATTTTGGGACAGTGATCAGATCTTAACTGTGATGATTTTTTTTTTTTTTAAATTTTGGCACAAAGGCCTGCAGTATACCTTAAACCATAAAAATCTAAAAATCCTGTTTGGAGTAGTGTTAAAAGCTTGAGATATTCCCAGCAGGATTCAAGCAGATGACATCTGAAGCACTGATGATCAGAAATTATTTTGAAAGTGGAATCCTTACTTTCCAAAAGCAGTACCTCAGAAGAAAATCTGACAAACTGATTGCTAAGGACTTCCTCATATTCATACATCAGCAGTTGCATGAATGCCAGGTATTTACATGTAATTTATCTGAAGTGCTGTGTAATAATCCTGTGAACATTATTTTTAATTCTTTATTGTAATGAGTTGTGAGTTGATTCTATATTTTCTTGGAAGAGGTTGTTTCCCTCCATAATTTTGATGTAGATTATAATTTTATATTTTTTCAAGAGAAATATGTTTTTCTTGAAAATTTTGTTGGTTCTGTTTTTCCTCACAGAAAGATATCATTAATCTCACTGAAGTCAAAATTTGTACAGAGGGAAAATAAATTTTATTAGACCCATGATATAGCTAGAAAGAAAAAATCCAACAAAAAGAAGTGATTTTTTTCCTTTCTTATTTTTATTTTTATTTGTCATTTCAGTCTCTTAAACAAATACTGTTTTTTGGCAGCTTAGCTAAAATTTGTGTTTTGTTTCTCAGTCACACAAGGAAATCTAATCTTGGAATATTTATGCCATCAATCTTAATTTTATTGCTGTCAGTTCATTGAAATCTATGTTAATTACTCATCTCTTTCATCTTTCTTTTTCCTGCTCCATAATATTTCAAAATACCCTCAATACCAGAACTTTTATAAAGAGTAAATTATCCTCACCCATTTTTCAACAAGAAAAATGTCTACCCCCACAGAATATTTTAAATTAAATCCAGTGGTAACAAAGAAAAAAAAAAGAAAAAAATAAAGATTAAAAATATTTCTTACTGATTGAAAAAAAATTAGGAACCATTTTACTGCAAATCATTCAGGGAGACTGTGTGGAGGAAAATGGAACTATTTTATAAAATTAATTTCTTTATTCGCTTGTTTTATTTTTTCCTGAAAAGCTTCCTGCAAAGACTTCTAGGTTTTGTCTTAATTGAAAAACTCTGGTCATAATTATTGAGGAACTGGCTTGAGTCTGTAACTATTCAAATCAGAGAAGAAATATCAATTAAGCCAAATTTATTTTCAGTGCAGTTTACATATTTTCAAACATATTTATAATGATAAAATTCAGTCAATGCATTACTACTTTAAGCTATTTGTGCAAAACAGTCCAGTGTTTTATGGCATCCTTACTTTTAAGTAGACTAATGCATCACCTGCAATATGTAGGCTGCAGTGAACATAATTTTGGAGACCTTCCAACATATGATCTGATATTATCTATATTAATAGATAGAAATAATAAAACTTCATTGTTAATGTTCTACAGCTGCATCATTCTTTGTATGTACATACACCTAAAAATTACTAATTATAATTGGATCTGTATTTCTGGTTGCTCAGTTTTTCTAACTCATAAAGGTCATAACTCAAGATATTTGGCAGAATGACATTTGGAGGGAAAAGGAACCGTTTGTTATGGAAAGCAAAAAGAGATAAACAGAAATGTAAAAGAAAGGACCAAATGTCAAGCGCTTCAAAACCATGCCACTTTTCAAGTTTTTTATGTTAAAGTATTTACATACAAATTCCTAACATGGTTTGGAGAAGTGGCTCAACAGTAGACAAAGGGATAAGGTGCAATTAAAAAGAGGTATTGGGGAAGAGAATATATTTACTTTCATAACATGAGAAGACCTAAACCCCAAAATCAACGTTACCAGTGGCAAAGAAGAAGAGAGAGAAGAGAGTTTGCCCCTTGTCCTGCCAGGACATTAGCCCTTGGCTAGCACAGCAGGAAGTGCAGCACCAAGGTTTTCTCTGATTTTTACAAGCGATGCATCACAGCCAAGGAACCAGAGAGATGAGATGCCAGTCACTGGAAGATGTGTTCTGTGTGATTTCAACCAGACACTCCAAATTCATGCCTCCCCACCATAAACTGTTATAAGGGGAGGACGGTTCAAGACCTCCTTTTTTATGAGGTTTGAGCCCAAGTCATACACAGGATTTGCTGCATGGCAGAGTGCAAAGATCTCTGCACAAAAGCCCTGTTATTACACAGTAGGGCTAAAGGAGAATTCCAAACTAAACACCTAGTCTGTTCTAAGTGGCATATTACCACATTTTTAATTCAAAATTTATTTTATAATAGTATTGTTATCTTGAGTTGATATTACTGAATCTGAAGTCAAAAATCCTGGTTTCACTGGGAGCAATATGAATTTCATTATTGCCTTTACTGAGGCTAAATTTCAGCTGATGCAGAGTGACTTGGTGAACCCATGATGATTTGCACCAGTTGAGGATTTGACCCAGTTTGCTGAGCACTGCTGGGCTTTGCACTATGGGCACCTGCCCACTGGGAATAAGGTTAAACATTAGCTTGCTTTACAGGCAAAACTACATCAATCAAAAGGTCAGAACTCCCTGTCAGGACTAGCTCTAGGTGAATTTCAGAGACTGCTGTAAAAGTACCTTAATGAAATGCAGAAGACAATGTGGAATCCCATAAGCCACTTTACAGCAAAGGAGAATATATGACATGCATATCGCAGAACACATGATAGATTATTCTTTCTTCCATTACTGCTGTGATTTTCTTTTTCTAATAGTTTCAGACACAAAGCTGAACATTATTTCATTTAATTTTGAGGCCATATTTTAATAGTAACTGTATGAGATACAGTCCCAAGCTCTTTGTACAGATAATTTGATACCAAACAGATTCAGCATTTCTTTTAAGAATTCAGCCTGACCTTTGGATAAACCTTGATCAGCACTTAGGAGTACGTTGTATTTTCATCACTCAGAACAACTGGAGTGGGATGACCAAACTTTTGCTCAGATAAAATGGATTCACTCCGATAATAGAAATTGTTTCCTTTTCCAGAATATCTCCGATCCACTAAATGCAGAACTTCCAGCTCTTGCTGCTCACCATGTTCCTCTACTTGAACCACAAAGAACCATATACAGCAATGTAGGAACTGCACTTTATTTCTAATAGTCTGAATTGCAGATGTCATGGCAGAATTTATGCCATTTATTCTATGAAAGGCATTACAATTGTCCTTTACCTAATTTCTTATTTATTAAAATGTCTTTTTAAATAGATATCCTATCCTTTGGTGTTCATGGTCTTCTGGCTCTGACTGAATTATTCGTTGAAGGCTAAATGTCCTACCTGGAGGCATTTAACTTTTGAGGGTTAGAAGAAAGAGAATAAAATCTTTGTAGGGGACATTACCTCAGTAATCCATGTCCCTTATGTAGTTTCTGCCTTTGTTGTACATATCCATACCAGTCCCAAAAGTCCAGGTAGAGTCACCATATAAGGCACCTTCCAGGCCTTCCTGTAGGCTCTATGAGTGTCCAAGGCCAGGTGCATCCCTCAAAGGAGAGCCTGAGGGCAGTTTTTGCACATGTGGTATACACAGACTGTCTGAAAGTCTGCCTCTGGACACTTCTGCTCCCAATCTGGTGTCTTCCCAAAGCTCACTGACTGCAAGAGAGACAGGATTTGTGGCACACTGTGTGCATTAGAAGTGCTCCTTCTCTGTACACGAAGGATGAAATACATTTAATAAGTCAGAGAATTGAAATATTTTTTCTTATTGGAACAAAGGACAAAAGGTACCCAACAATGCGAACCATTTAATTTAATTAAACTATTAAGTATACATCATAACTCTTAAATATCAAAAGTAATGAAGAAAAAACATACTGGGTAGCATCAGTCCATATTTATAAGTTACTTTTGGGCTCTGGTGTGCTACTGTAGGGATTGCAGTTGTTTAAACTGTAAAATAAAATGCCAGTGATCACCATCCAAAAGACTGGCTTTACTCCAAAGCATTGTGGCAGAAACAATGTTGTTATTCTGTATTTGCAGAATAGGAAAACTTTGAAAAATCTTAAATGTCACTGCAAGTGCACTTCTAATGTGCTTTTCAATAACAAAACAGATAATTATGTACAACAGGAAAAACAGCAGGGACACTAATGCTAGAGGAAGGGAGTGGAAAACATCATAAATGTAGGCAAAGGTAGGTAAGAAAGTGCTTGAGTATTTAACTGTGATATGCAGCTTCTTTGCACAATGGATGTTTGAGGAAAGATTGACAAAAGGAATAATATAAGTTCCAAATATAGACACTATGTGTAGGTTTAAAAGATTATTATGAGTAGATCTATTAACCTGGCTGGAAAGGAATATAAAATACAGCATGAAATAGCTGGAAATAGCATGTGGTGAAATACTCTGAAAGAAACATGAAGAGACCAATTATGACTGTACCCGCAACAAAATCTACAGAACAAGAGCAGAACTATATTGGGCAATTCTTACAGCATTATTTTATGTTGAAGTATATAAAGCTAGAAAGCTAGATGTAGGCTATAACAAGAGAATAAAGGAACACACCACATCAAAAACTTTCCAGTTGATAGGAAATTTCACTTGACATGAAGAAAGCACTAGTGGATATGAATAATTAGGCCAGAAAACCTGGAGCATACAAAGCAGAAACTTTAATTCCAACATGGGTTTCCATCTCATGTTGCAGCTATGATAGCTGTAACATATCATATTGTTTCCATTGGGAGACACCGAGTCCTTCCAAAAACAAAATCCATGAGCACTCCCAAATACTACAAAAGATAGATAAAAAGTCGTAGAGTCTTAATGTAATAGATGGCTGCTATGGTGATGCTATCCTTGACACTTAGGTAATAAGTAAGGTAAGTAATCAACAGATTAATAGTTTTTACACATTTTTCTCAGAAGGGTTGTCCAAGGTAAGGAAGCATTATTGTCCTTGTGCAAACAGCAATTCAAAGCACAGACCGAACATCACATCTAATTATGGCTGCACAGTAAATCTGAAACATATCTGGGAACAGAGCATGAGGTTACTAACTCTCAGACTCAGATTCCATCCACAAAAAAAATTACTCTGGCTGAGATCATATTACTAAGTTACACTGGACGAAAAGGATTGGAATAGTAGCCATCAGACAACCATTAGATTTGTACAACACTTGAATTTATAGGATCTGGTTTAAATCTTCTTTATGGACTTATAGTGAAGTTTGTGGACTCCCAGTGGAGCCTGTGAAAGTGCTGTTAGATCAGAACATAGCAGAGAATCATGACATATACTCTTGAGGTAAAAAACAGCTTTCTAAAGTAATATAGGATGAAAGCATAAGTTGTTGCAGAATGAATTCTCTCAGAGAATATTTTGGATTGATTGGAATGGTTCCAAGAAAGGAAAGCTTTTTATTCTGTGATAAAAACAAAAATCTGGCCATAAAGCTTCATTAAGAATTTCACTATTATTTGATATATAATTTAACATTCAATGCACTTTAATATCATGCTCTTTGATACTCTTCTGTCAGGCAAAAATTAAACAGTTGCAGCAAACCGAAAAAGGCCTTGAAACCAACAGGAAAACCTTATATGTACTCATTTCAAGCTTAAACCTCCACTTCAGTGTACAGACCTTCGCAGACTGCACCTGCAGTCTAATGGAAAAAAAAGCAGGCTATAGCAGGTTCAGTCAAGGCAATGAACAGTCTGAAATTCAGCAAAGGCAAATGCAATGTTTTTCCCTGCACCTGGGGAAAAACAACCCCAGGCACCAGTACAGGCTGGGGGCTGACCTGTAAAGCAGCTCTGTGGAGAAGGACCTGGGGGTCCTGGTGGACAACCATCTGTCCATGAGCCAGCACTGTGCCCGGATGGCCAAGAAGGCCAATGGGACCGTGGGGTGCATTAGGAGGAGCATTGCCAGCAGGGAGGTGATCCTGCCCCTCTGCTCAGCCCTGGTGAGGCACATCTGGAGTGCTGTGTGCAGTTCTGGGCTCCTCAGGACAAGAGAGATGCAGAGCTCCTGGAGTGGGTTCAGTGAAGAGCAAGAAGGATGATTGAGGGACAGGAGCCTTTTATCAAGAAAGGCTGAGAGACTTGGGCCTGTTCAGCCTCCAGAAGAGACAACTGAGAGAGAACCTCGTCACTGTATACAAGTATCTGCAGGGAGGGTGTCGAGAGTGAAAAGCCAGGCTCTGCTCAGTAATGCCAAGCAATAGGACAAGAGACAATGGACAGAAAATGATGCACAGGAAGTTCCAGCTGAATATGAGGAAGAATTCCTTACTGTGTGGGTGACCAAGCACTGGAGCAGGTTGCCCAGAGAGGATGTGGGGTCTCCCTCACTGAAGATATTTAATAACCTCCTGGACTCAATTCTGTGTAATGTGCTCTGGGATGGCCCTGCTGGAGCAGGGATATTGGACCACATGACCCACAGTGGCCCCTTCCAACCTGACCCATTCTGTGATTCTATGATTCTGTGATTCTGTAACAAATTCTTTCCTCAAGTAGTGGATGACACCAAGATGATTTGTGTAGTTGGCATGCTGGAGGGAATGGATATCATCCCAAAGGACCTTGACAGGCTTGAGAGGCCTGCACGGACCTCATGAAATTCAACAAGGCCAAGTGCAAGGTCCTGCACCTGGGTCAGGGCAATCACCAGCAGAGACTGGGCGATGACAGGATTGAGAGCATCCCTGCAGAGGACTTGAGGATACTGTTGGAATAAAAACTGGCCAGTAGTTGTGTATTGGTTTTGCGTGGCAACGTTTGGTAGCATGGGGAAGCAGGGGTGACTTCTGTGAGAAGACACCAGAAGCTTTGCCCATGTTGGAGAGACCCAAAGCCAGCTAGTTCCAAGATGGACCTGCTGCTGCCCAAGGGCAAGTCCATCAGTGACAGTGGAAGCATGTCTGGGATAACATATCTAAGAAGATGACTAAGCCTGCTGTGCAACAGCAGCAAGGAGATAGAGTGGGAACGTGTGGGAGAAACAGCCCTGCAGGCACCAAGGTCAGTGAAGAGTTGTGGAGACAGGACATGGGGCAACAGTTTTAGACTGAAACAGGGTAGGTTTCGTTTGGACATAAGGAAAAAAGTTGGTGGTAAGAAATTGGAATGAGTTTCCCAAGGGAGCTGTAGGTGCCCCATGCTTGGGAAAGTTCAAGGCCAGAGTGAATGGGGTTTGAGCAAACGGGTGTAGGGAATGGTGCCCCTGCCCATGGTGGGGGGGTGGTCTAGATAACCTTTGAAAGCTTCTTTGCAAACAAGCCATTCCATGGTTCTATGAAGTGCTGACTGTAACACCACCAGAAATGTAGTGAAGAAGCCTGGGCCTGCTGTGAGTTTTTGGAACGTATTTCAATAGATTGATGATGAGACTGAAACAGAAATTACGTCACAGATCTGGTTCATCATCTGTTTCTCAAGAAAATGTCTTACTCTACTGCCCCCATGCTATAATTTTACTTTAATAAATAAACCCATATAAATTGCACTTCCTAGCTCTTCATATTAACTATCTTGTCATAAATAACTTACAAGAAAGAAACTGTGTTACAATTTTTTCCCCACTGTAAATCCGTCACCTTTCTCAACACTATCACACTGAAGTAAAGAGAGCCAGGAACACATTAATGCACATATTAATTCATAAACCCCAACCATGCTAATTATGAATGATGAATGATGAGGCAATTTCTCTCTTTGTAGCCCAATTTCTTGTTTGTTTTATGGAATCTCAATATACTTCTAAGATAAAATGCTTAAAATGAACTTCAGATTTTAAGCATCATTTTAGAGTCTGAAATTATATTGAAACATGTGACTGAAGGCTGACTGTTTTAGAAAAAAATACCATTATCATTATGAGCAAAATTGTTTCTGACTTTAAAATGTTGTAATTTCTTTCTAAAATAATTAAAGCAATAAAGTAAAAATATAGAACTCCCACTGTTCTGAAATTTTTATTCTCTTCCTAAATTGAAGGCTGAAATGACATCTTGGTTAATTGACACTTCTGAATTAACATAATTAATCAGAAATATAACCATCAGGAGAGTGGGCTGGATTTTTCAAATAATTTTTAGAAATGACGGATTTTTCTAAAGTAAAATAAGTAGCAATTTTGTTTTGCTTTTTGCAGGTGAAATCATTGATGATCTGAAGTTTTAGAGTTTTAGATGTTTGGTTTAAATTTTTGAGTTCTGCATAGGAAAGTCCAGTTGTTTGAATAATATATATATATTTTTAAATAGGAAGTTGAGATAGAAAGATAGGATAGGAAAGGACTTATTTGACTTTCATTTTTTAAATTAAATATATAAAATATATTTCAAAAGCAGGAAAAATGTTTAATATAAAGGATTATCCTGTAGTGGGAATGTGATGAGTTGACTTTGGGAATCTGCCAGACACCCACCCAGCTGCTCTCTCACTCCCATTCCTTAATGGGATAGGGAATGAAATAAGCTTAAAACACTCATGGGCGGAGATAAAGACAAGGAGATCACTTACCAATTATTGTCACAAGCAAAAGAAACTAAATTTTGGAAAAATTAATTAAATTCCTTGACAATTAAAAGTTTAACCAGATAGTGAGATACAAAAGCAAAACACCTTCCTCCCAGGCACTTTTGCTCCTCAGATTCAACTTTTCTCCCTCATTTCCAATGCCTTGAGCTCCTCCTTCATCAGGTTTTGCAAGGAAGCTGGGGAATGGAGATTGTGATCAGTACATAATGGTTTCTGTCTGCTGCTTCTTCCTCTTCATACTTTTGTCTTGTTCCAGAACAGCTCCTCTCCGTGGGCTGCAGTCCTTCAGGATAAAACTTGCTCCAGCATTGGGTCCTCTGTGGGCTGCAGCGTGACCAGCGTGGTTACACAGGCCACAGGGGAATGTGCTCCAGTACCTGGAGTACCTGTTTTCCTTCCTTTCTCTCTGATCTTGGTGTTTGCAGGATTATTTCTTATACCTTTTTTTTTCCCCCATACTCCTCACTGCTGTGTGATGTTTTGCTCTTCATTAAATATGCCTTTGCAAGGGCACCATCAGCTTGGCTGATGGATCCAGCACTGTCCCCTGGTGGGTCTGTTACAGATCCAGCTGGAAGCAGCTGTGTCCAGCACGGGCCAGTCCCCCACCTCCTCACAGAGGCCACCCCTGTAGCTCCCTTCCTGATACCAAAACCTTGGGACCTACACCTGGTATACACTAACACTGCAAGGATGCCCTTATATTTTCTATCTAAAACATGTACAAATGCCCTTTCAAAAAACCCCCAAAACAAAAACCTAGGAAGGAGGAACTGAAAAAGTGTACCATTATGAATGTTTCAGTAAAAAAAAAATCAGATTAAAGAGGCCGGCATTGTTATGATCTGCAAGAATGTAAAATGCTTCTGGAATGAAGAACAAAACAATTAGTTCTCCCTGCCTAGAGAGAATGGGAACTGAATTAATGGGTTTGAATTACATCTTGGAAGATTTTAGATAGATATATAGTGAAACTTTCTAATGACATGGATCATGACAACACTCAAACAGATTGCCTGAAGAGCTTTTAGAGTTTCAGTCATTGGAAATCTCTAAGGACAGGTTAGGTGAGCATTTATCAGAGTTGACAAGTACTGTTGATTTTGCCTGTGGGCAAAAGCATAGAGTAGATGACCTCCTGAGATCTCTTTCAGACTGTTTTTCTCTCATTTTGTGATAGGTCATGGTTTGGTCTACAAGTACACTCATGACTTCAATAAGGGTATTTATAAAAGAAAGTACTTCTCAGAAAGAATTTTGCAGAGATGTCTGTTTTGTTGAAAGTAAATAGGTATGCATAAAAGGAGTAGAGCTCCTGGATGAAAATGTAACCCACAATTCTTTTTCGGATAAAAAATAACATCTTAAATAGATTTTCTCAAGACTACAGGTGACAGTTGGGTTTGAATTTTCAAGGCGTGCGTGGAAAGCCACGCTGCCTCCCTCACCATTATAAGCAGAGCAAAACACTGAAATACATTTAAATCTTCTATATGTCTACAACATATGACTTTATTATAGAGATAAACACTTTAGTAATGGGCACTTAACTTACACTTGGAAGATGGCATATCTTTTGGCTGAGTAACTGCCCATGCTTTATTTGTATGGAAATCTCTAAGGACAGGTTAGGTAAGTAAGCATCTATCAGAGTTGGCAGGTACAGTTGATTTTGCCTGTGGGCAAAAGCACAGAGTTGATGACCTCCTGAAGTCTCCTTCAGACTGTTTTTCTCTCATTCTGTGATAAGCAGTGATTTAGCCTGCATGTACTCTCTTGACTTCAATAGAACTTCCTTATTATAAGAAACTTGGAGTTCTTTCACTGAGTAATCTGACCAAATATCTGCAGTTACAGACATTTGCACATCTACACCTGAGATTTCCTATGCAATCAGTGGAGAGGAACAGGTGCATTGTTCAGCTCACTTATTTTCAATGTTGCCTTTAGGATGAGATGAGTTGTGCCCTGGACATACTTCCTTATTTCCAATGACCATGAAGAAAACTAGAAATGAGCAGCTGAAAAATAGACATGTGTATTAAACAGGTAAGTAAATGAACATCACTCTTCCTTGGATAGATTTTTCACATTGTATATGATCACTTCTCTTCACACAGCTTCTGTGGAATAGAAAAAACTGCTGGCTTCTTTGTGAAGATGTGGGAATGAAGCACAGGATTGTTAAAAGAATTGCTCAGGGTCACACCACAAAACTCAGTAGAAGAAAAGCCTAACTTTGTAAAGTGTCTGACTGTTCTATGGATTTTTTTTCCCTTGGGTAACAAAAATGAATTTTTTAACAAAGCATGTGCTTCTAAGACTGTCATCATCAGAAGTCTGTCGGTGTTGTCACTCTTGATTTATCCCTCCAAACAAACACCAATTTCCTTAGCTAGATTATTAAATGAAGAAAAAAAAAAGAAAACAGAAAANNNNAAAAAAAAAAGAAAACAGAAAAAAGAAAATTGCTATGTGTGAGGAGTGAGAGGACTTTCTAATTAGGATGCTGGCAAACATTTGAAGATTACATAATAGAAAATTGTCTAGTGGTACAAGAATGGCAAATCTGCAAAAATATATATCTTCAGAATGAGCATAATCTTACAAACATCCATGTGGTAAAACGCATTTTTTTTCTGATTTAGAAATGAATAAATTATCTTCCAGGCTAAAATGCATATACAAACACACATTTGTATTCAACTACTATATGTGTATTCATACTTACATGACGCACACACACACACACACACACATANTACACACACACACACATATATATATAAAAGGGGTTTTTTATTTTTGTTAATTTAATCCAAGGATGGAAACAGGTGTTTTCTTAAGGATTCAACTGTTTTCTTCAGAATGCCTAGTAAAAAGGAAACAGAAGTATGGAATACTAAAGTTGATAAATGCCTAGAGCTTTAAGCATTTTTTGATCAAGAATTGCCAAGCATATTTTTATGGGGAAAATCATGGTTTATCTTCAGCTATGTGGCAAATGATTCCAGTCCTACCAGAGAAGGTACCCTAGGCAAATAAACTTTTAAAATTTTTTTTAGCTTCTAACTTTTCACAAAATTCAATAGGCCTTGATGTCCACAGTTTGGTCATAAATATTTGAGGTACAATCCTGGTCCCACTTGAGAAGAATAATAACAACCCCTTAGTGTGAACAAAAGAAATATTTCCTTCTTGGTTCATGCAGGGATTGGAGCTCTAGAAGCCACTGTCTGGAATGCATATTAAGTTCTGGGAGAACTGAACCCAGAGCTGGGCAGGGAAAGGAGAAAAGTAGTAACAGTAGAGAAAATAGTTTTTCCTACAGTGTAGAAAAAACATGCAATAAAGAATGTCTAGGCCACGCAGAAGTATTTTGTGACACACATTAAAGCCCTAGCTTCTTTTCCAACTCCCATGATATACTCCAAAACTATTTCTGCATACAGCCAGCTCTTATATTAAATTCATTATCTTATATTGGGGATAAATCTCACCTGGGATAATGTACTCTGTTTCTCAATACACAGAGACTTCAAAGAGCATTAGATGTAAGTCCCCAGGTAATTCTGATCATCTAATGTTTATTGTCTTCCTTGATCTAAGTGCAAAAAATCCTGTAACATGTGAAGTACAAATCAGAAATATTATTAAATGCTTCTGAGTAATCTGTAAAATGATACTGCTAAGATTCTTAAAAATTTAGAGTTGTTATAGATGGTTTTAAACTACCCAGTGCATTAACTGTCAGATCAGGGGTAATGCTGGCGATGACAAGAAGTGACTACAAAGCACAGGATATATTTTTTTTAACTGTTATATGTGAAAAAAATCATCCATTTGCAGCAATATTTTATTCAGACTACAAAATCTTACCCAATAATATCTGTGAGAAAGGTGTTTGGCTATATGCAAACACTAATTCATCTTTTCAGCAAAACTAAAGACAGAGGAGCAGAGAAAACTGAATTAAGATTTCTCACGTTAGTACATCTGGGGACAAATCTGGGCTCATGTTAGTACATAGACAAATCTGGGCTCTAGCTGGAACAAGCCCCTTGAGAAGTGGAAATGGTATCTCTATGATGTGGTCTTTAAATGTGTTACACAATGACTTCAGCCCCTAATTTTTCTTCCAACACGAGATATGTGAATCTTTTACGTATTCTCAGTGAACTAAGGCAAACTATATTTGCCTGGTGAACTCCATGCAGAAGTCCTCCACAGAGGAGGAAAGGTGTTCTGCTTTTGTACAGAAAAACCAGTTTGCATCAGGATATTGTCCTCCATCAAATTAATAATTTAAGAATAAATGTATAGACTAGGCATTCTTGAACAGGTCTGTTTTAACTTATCTGGTTGAAAATCCAACTAATTTAATTTGAAAGTTTTTTCTAAAGTATGGCAAGACGGAATTCTAAAATATCTATGCTTCACTTAAAATCCACTTCTTGTTAATAAATACTAGGATATGTCTAAACCGGAAAATTCAATACTGATTCAAAGATAGATATCAACAAATGTAAAAATTACAGGAAATAAACCAATGGAAATTCACATTTTTCTTTAATTTCTGCAGATTCTTCCTTTGATACAGAAATTTCAAACAGATTTGCAGTATGCTCTATCATTTTTCAAAGAGTTTTCTGCACAGGGATTCTTACCAGTGCTATATTTTATACATGCAGATTAAGTGGCAAGAGGAGGCCTTGCAGCATGTAACTCATGGCCACATGGCTGGCCTGTAGGAAGGCTGGGACTCAGTGGCTGGTGCCCTGATTCATTAGTGGTACTGAAAATTGAAGCACAATAGGCATGTCAGTCTAGAGGTACACTAACAAAATCTTACATTTCATTACTACCTCTGCTTTCTGTCATGGTGTTTACTTTGTCTTTTCTTTTTATACTTCTGGTTAAATTTATTGTCTAATGTATTGAATATATTTTGCAAGCCTTTATCTTTACCCTTACTCTTTCTATAGCAAATAAAAACAACTCTTTTTTTTTCCCATTCCTCCTTTCTATATCCACTACAATTCTGAAGGTAATGTAACTTTACGAATCCTGGTATGTTGTGTCCAACCTTTTCTTCTTTGCTTAGCCTGCAAATTCCAGATACAGTTTGCTCTTTTGAGTTAATGTGCATGGCTTTTCTATATTAAAGTCCTTAAATTCTCAATTCAGTTATTGTCTCTAATCAGTTCTCACAATTACTTGAAGTTTGCCCTTTCAAAATCAAAATCCTTACTTACAGACAGGCTTTTGTTTATGCCACTGTTTCATTTAAACCGGATCAGATGGGGATTATTAGATTCAAGGTTTTCTGCAGAAGCCTCTTTATAACTTGACTCTTGCGTTGTCATGTACTTCATTTTACATATACATCTTATAACTTCTATTTAAAAGTATTTATTGAATATACAGGACAACTACTGAGCAAAGGAATTTTAGACATTAATATATTATATGCCATAAAGCTCCATATAAACCAAATGGTATTAAAATCAAAAGTTCAAGCATTGTAAACCAGAAATTACAAAAATCAAAATTTCAAAAATCAAAATGACTCTGACAATTATTTGTATCCATTTCTGATGATAATCATGCTAACGTATTTAGCTATCCAATCAAACTTCACGTTTTCCACAGGATTTCTCCCTCAGGTGGTGCACAAAATACATGAAGATGGAGTTGTCATCTTCTATTGGAAAGATATATATGTCAATTTTAAAAGAGATGAATCATTCACTGAAATCTTTACACAAATATATCACAGGAATTGCAGAAACACTGTATTTCAGGCAACTGGCTCACTTCTCAGATTCAGTCACAGCAGTGTATGCCATTGTCACATAATGGCTGAATCCCCCTGAGTTCAGTGGGGAGCAACATGCAAAGAAGAACTAATTAAGTATCTTCAGTGTAAGGCAACAAATTGGCATGAAAGTATCTCTCCAACATTTGTTAAAGTAGACATGTGACTCATTCAAAACTCACAAACAGTTTTGGGCTACACTGGTAGATGTTTCTCATGGGAACTAAGAACCATAAAGACCATTATAGCTTGACTTTCTGTATCTTTAGCACAGTTTCCCTACAGTTTCATTTCTGTCAAAATGAAAGTATATTCCAAATACTTTGAGTGTGGCTCTTGAAACCTTTCTTCAACAGTGACAAGATGGTACTATTATTTAGCAGTTGCATAGATGTTTCATATGACCATTTCCAAGAAGTTTTTGGAGATGGAAAGACTCAGGCAACATAAAAAGACACTGTATGTCTGAATGCAAAAATAAATGGACTACTCCAAATTGAATACTTTAAAATAAAAAGCCTTCTTTAGATTGAAAACAGGAAGGAAACTTTTTCTTTTATAATCTCATCCTGTAACTCATTTTCACATTGACTATGCATATTTTAAAAGAACTAGGTAAATTAGGAAATGGGGGTAATTTACCCAATTCTGAAAAAAAAATCTTCAGTAAAATCCATAGGCTTTTAGAATGGCTTAAGTCTCCTAAATTGTCATGCAGCCCTTTAACACAATGTAATTTGTCACTAGGAAGGGATCTAGCTTACTCAAAGTCATTATATTTTATTTTAAGAGGGTGAAAAATATCACCTTTGTGATGATAAGGTGATAAAGAAGGTAGGAAAACATAATGTAAGACCTCTCAAAAACTATCATGTTCATGAAGGGTTTTCTGCTGTTAAAATACACAGGTTGAATTGAGTTTTGTTATTTTGTCAGGAATGCCCCGGGCTAGGAGGATTGAAATGAAAAGGAAGATTTGATGTCATTTCTTATGAACATAAACCATGATTTTTTTCTTATTTATAAAAACTAAGAACAATTTTTTTTTTTGCCCTACAGAGCACTGAAGAAAGTGCTGTATTTCTCTTTTTTTTTTCCTAACAACCATGGAATATTATCTTTTAAGAAAATCACAACCTGCTTTTCCTTTTTTCTTCCTTTCCATAGTTACCATGACAACCATAGAATTTTGGTAGGGATAAAACATTTGACAAGCACATTGTCTTTATGTTTTTAAAGTCTTCATAGCACTATAGACGATCAGACAGGCATTATTAAACAAGGCTGAACATTACACAAGTGTGACAGCTACACAAATAACCTGAGCAGGTCAGGAAAAATGGTATTTCCTGTCAAGACCATGACATAAAACAACAACAGAATTTGTCATTGCAGTAACTACCATTAAAATTGTGACTTACTTTTTTATGTGAGCAGTGGGTATGGAAGGATATTTTCGGCTTAGGTGAACAGGCCTGACACAAATGGGAAAAGGTGTCCAAAGAACAATCCAGCCAACATCCAGCCCAGTGCAATATCAGCCCAACTTCTCAATTAAATTAGAGAAGTTTAAAGAGTAGTACAAAACCCAAACATTCTCTGACGATCCTCATCTTGTTTCAGATCACTAAGACATCAAAAATATCAGACACCAATACATCTTTTTGTAGATATTAAAACTATTAAACAACTTTTGATAAGACTAAGGACAGGCCTTTTAAATTTTTGTCAGTATAATTCAACGTGAAAGTGTGATATTTCAAAAAAGGGTTTCATTCTGACTTGGAACTAAAACAAAACCTTAAAAAAACCTCCTAGAAACAGAAATGGGGAAAACAGAATTTTCAGGTGATTTTTGCTTAGCTAAAATGAAAGAACAATCTGTAGTAATAATTTTATTTTTTGTTAATTTGGTACATTTGCAAAATTTATCCTATGTGTTATTTTTATAGTTATTAGTTCATGGCTGCATATTCACCTACGGCACTGTTACTGGCATGTGACAGTAAGAAAAAATATTGAAGTATTTTATTATTCTTAAAATCAATCCCAAAGCTGATTTTGGCATTTTTCAAACACTGGTCCTCTTTTTTTTCCCTGTGTAAAACACTTCATTGCAAACCCAAACAGGAGATTATTTAATGTAAGTATCAAATTGTTTCATGTTTTCTTTTCAAAGCAGTCTTTACCTAGAAAATTTTAGTTAAAATTAAATATTTTAAAAACATTTCCATTATATATAAAAGCATATTTTCAATGACATACATTTACCTGAAAGAATTCTGATCAGTTCAGCTGGCTGTAAATAACTATTTGTTTCTTTATTTAATTTGCATATGGAGTGGCATCAACTGTGCACAAAATGTTGAAAAACATTGGAAAGTATGTTGTGGGAGAGCCACAACACTGCATCATTCTTTCACTATTGAGCTCTGACTACTTCAAACTCCAAACCAATTTTCAGAGTTTTAGTGGGGGGAAAAAAAAGGACTTCTTTTCTTAGCCAAGAGAAAATGGGAAGTTCCTATACCTAATAGTTCTTGCTAGTGAAGGCCTGATGAGTGCCCAATATCTTAAGTACATACAGTGATGTTGGACAAGCTGCCAAACTCCATCTGCTCAGTGACATTTGTAAAGAAAAATCAGAGAAATCAATCGTGTTGCTTGAGACACACAGTTCAAAAATTAGCCTTGGAGGCAATCAGAAGGAATTCTGCTTAGTAGTAATAGGGGAGGTATTTTTTGACATTTGACTGGCTCATTTCACACATCTAGCTAAGCCATAACTAATTATTTCTTTTAGCCAAATTAGACCATCACAGCCCATGGCTGGACAAGAAGATGGCAAAAATCTTATTGGATGGGCTGGATCAGGGAGGGGTGGCCAGTGGGAAGCTCTACATGGCTGCCTGTGACAAGAGGATACCACGGGGCTCTGCACTGGGACCTGTCAGGTTTTGCAGCTTTATCAGTGACCTGCAGGTACTAATGGGGTGCACTTTTATCAAGGTTGCAAGTGACCTCAACCTCAAATTTGGGAGAACAGTAAACATGATGAAGGGCATCCAACAGGAATCTCAAGAAACAAAACAAGCATTGCACCTGAAAAGGATGAACATCACATGCTGAGGACTGACAAACTGGCACAGGTCACTGAAGTATTTTCTTATAACAACACCCTATTTGAAGACATTGGAGGGTGCATATCAGTATTGGGGGGTGCATATCAGTACTGATATCCCGGTTTTTATTGTTTGGTCACATCCCCTTAAGTTTTGGTAGGTCAGGGAGTCATGCAACTTTCACCAGACTCTGTTCTTTTGGGTGGCACAAGGAACAACACCACTGAAATTTATTATCAGGTGAAAAGTGGCAAAGAAAGCAATTCTCCTGAAGTCCTTCACTACACTTGGGAGTTTTTCACATATGTGTCTGCACATACAAAAGCACAGTTACATACTTAATCATTTTTAGTACAGTTAATAAAAGATTGGGTATAGAGGCTAATAAATTGCTATAGATTTTCCTTCTATTAATTTCAAAGTTAATTAACCTTGAAGAAAAGACTGTGAAAAACAGTCTAAATTATTCTGTATTTAAAATCTTAGCATTTGCAACACAGAGCAGGAAAATCCATAAAAAACAAATGTGAAGGATCAGCTTCTTTTTAATTATTGTCATTTTTCATTCTTTCACTTTTGGTGTTATTTTAAGTAGAAGGACAGAGTAAAAAAACAACAACCTCACAAGCACATCAAAAGGTTTCCTTTTAATTCAAGGGAACACAATTTTTTTATATATCATGCCTTACTTTTAACTATTTGTGTTCAAAAAACGTTACTGTAGACCTTGAACTTTAATATTAAGACTTTATTTAACTTTAATATTAAGACTTCATAATTACTAGCTAGGTATGTATGAAAAAGATCAATTAATTATGTTGCAGTTCTGGTATCTGGAATGATGTTTTCTTAAATAATTTGCAAATAAATCCTAAAGATGAATGATCTTAAAACTATACATTGATGTGAGTTGAGAACTGATATGTGTCTTGTAATAGGCTGGGTGGTTGCTTAGGACTGAGGCTAATTAAAAGGGATCATTACAATTGTTCAGACTCCACACACATCCATTAATGGAATTTAAGCACAAGAGGGTTTTCACCTTGGTAGGTCTGCCTGTCCTTGGCAAAAGCAACAATGGCAAGTACAGCAGCAAATTAAATCCATAAATGCATGGAAACAATTTTCATACACATATAAAAAGTAAATCCGATATTGTCTTTTTAGGTGATTACAAATCTGATTGGCTAAGGCAATGTCAAAAGCATGTCACTTGTCTTACTATGTGACTTTGTAACTAAAATTTGACATTCAGCGACAATCAGTGTAAAACATTTGTGTTATTTAGACTAGAAAAAAATACTTAGAATTCTAGTCTTTGCAAAACTAATTGTAAATTAAAAATCATAAACAAATTAATGAGTTTAGTGCTGTCTGTTCTGGACTCAATGTTATTTAGTTTGTGTATCGGTGATTAGAAAAATATAAAATCAATTTTTAAAAAGTTTCCATGTGACATGACTATTGACTCAAGTGATAAATAATATATACAGAATTCTGAATCACTCAGTAATCTGAATTCATTTTTAAACATCATGCATTTTAATGCTGCCATATGCAAGATTGTGCATCTAGGAACACAGAAAGTAGGTCACACTCACAGACACAAATGTTTCTTGGAAAGCCTTTGTCTCTGAAAGCCTTTGGGATCTGGTGACATGAGCTCCCAGTAAAATACAGTGACTAAGACTCATGTAGCTCTTAACTGTATAGGTTGAAGTAAGACAGATTACAGACACCATATTTCATCTGCATGGTATTATTGACTCCATTACTAGAATCACATGTCCAGTCCTTAGGTGTACACCTCAAGGTTGGAAAGTCTCTGACAAAAAAACCAGATTTACAGAATCTGCAATACAGTAATACTTCACAAAGAAATTTCAGTTTGGTTCATTTATAAGAGAAGTTAATTGTGATCTGCAGGGAAATCTCCCTTACATTCCATATTTCACTTCAGATACATCTTGACCTATCTTCAGGTGGATTTCAACATGGAAGGAAATCTTCATCTATCCAAAAGGTGGAAAAAAGTTCAATGTCTAAACATTAATAAATACTGCAGTCAGAGTAGGAATAAGGTATACATTCTTAATTTAAGACAACTACAGAAAAGAAAATATTCCCTAAAGATGTGTTGCTTTTTACATTGTTTTCTCTCCTGATATAAAGAGGGGTGCCTGTTTAAAAAATATGGTCTAGTGCAGTCAGAAGGAAAGTAAGGCATATACAAAACACAAGAAGAAGAATTGTGGACTGTTTGAAACCAGAAATCAGATGAAATGACTGAAATAACAAGAAGGAGCTGAGAACATGCCAGCAAGATATATTTTTATTGGAAAACTTTTTTTTTTGCTAACTAGTTGAAGACACAGATTTGGTGAAGCCTTGGCCTTGCCCTATTCTCTGTGACCCTGAAGAAGATGAGAGTCCCTGGGAGGAAATAAGTATGTTCATTCAACTAATAGCATAGCTCGCCTCTGACCTTTATGGGTGTATCAAGCACAACATTTTCCTAATTCATCTCATTTTGTCTTCTTTCTTTAGTGTTGTGTATGAAACCTTATTCAGGATCATCACAGCACCATCTTTGAGTCTAAGGGGTTAATCCTCACATCTTGAAAATTAAAGTTTGTCTAAATCTGAATTCTTTGGTATAGTATCTCTAATAGTCAGTCCTGTATTCATCCATCCAGCTAAACTATCATTTTTCATTCTAAACATTGTGACTTCTTTTCTCTGCTCTTGTTATAAGAGCAAATATTTATTTGCCAACAGCAGAGCAAAAGGTGCTTTCTGAGCCTTCTGTTTTAGTCATCTTGTCTCTCTTTGTACTTCTGAATTTGCTTCTCTTCTGCACTGCATGAAGACACAGAACATTAAGTTGTAGTTCAACACTGAAAAGCTCAATCATTCTTACAGACAAATAACTGCTGATGATGTCAGCAGCTATTCCTCATTTCCTAAATTTTAAAATAATCATCTTTATGCTTTCTGTTATGTTTCTTATGCCTGGGAAAAATATCACTAAAACTATCTCTTCATTTTGCTTCAAATCTCTCAACAGACCTCACTGCTCTCGTGTTTCTCAAATGCAATATGAGACATCACATATTCAAAATTACCTAATTGGTTTCCCATGTTTCCTCAAAAATCTTTGGATAGACATCTATTTTCTTTTGTTTTATACATAAATGATGAGATTTTTGTAACAGTGAATCATCACTTCATCATGCCTTCCTCTGTGACTGATAACTACACTACTAATGTTCCTATTATCTATTACTGATTTTCCTTGTTCAAGAGGAAATGGCAATGCAAAAAATTCCTATTGAATTGCTGCTGGGAGAAAGTATTAGTAAAAGAACTCTATCTATGAATGAAGAATATCAGCTTTAGGAGACACAGAGATGGATTTCTGGAATTTTCCCACAGGCTTGATCTATGACTATGCAAAATTATATTTCTCAAAAGGAGTTGGAGAAGATCATTAACTTCAGGGATCACATGAGGAAGGAATGATATAGACCATCCATAAGAACTCGTGGGGAAAAGAGAGTTACTATGCAGTCCTTACCAGAGGAATGGACTTGCATTCAAACTCTGAAGGAATGTTCAAAGCCATAAGGAAGTATTTCTCACCCTCCCATTCGCAAACATGAATGTTTGTCCTCAGATGGCATAATTTCTGGCAAAAATTAATTCTTTCAACCTCTGCTCTGGGTTCCATTGTTTTACTTGCAGAAAGAAATGGTTTTTAGGAAGCATCTTTCAAAATCTTAATATCCCATAGTAATTTCCAATTTTCCCTTGAGCAGCAGAAAACTATAGGAGAAATAGGCTGATTTCAAAGCTCAGAAAGAAGAATAAGGATTGATGTCTAGCAGAGTCCTAGTTATTACAATTTCTTCAGTGAATTGTTGCTAGCAAGAAAACAATCAAGAAATCATAGGTGACCTGGCCATCTCCCAAAATTTTAAGTCTTTAAGTGCAGTTAATACATTAAAAATATACCTAATATTACAATTAATTACTGTATATCTTATATATATATACCCTCTTCCTCATGTATATCCTGAATTAGTGAACTAAACATGCACTGTAAGTGGGACATGTAAAAATCTCTTTAATCTCTGGCCATGAATCCATTAACAAGACAAACAGACCACTGATATTCAAAAAGCCCATATAGTTCAAACATAGTTGTACTTCTGCGTTAAATAAGTACTTCGAACAAAAGTACCTGCAGGCTTCAGTGAAGACCATGGCAAACAACTAGTTTTCAAGGCAAACATTTAAAGTGAACATTTTTATTTAAATCTCTTTTCCATTTGGGAAGTGCCATTGAAAATACATTTGTTTGTTCAATTATTGTACTGTTCAAATCACAGACTGGATGAGGTTGAAAGGTCATCTGGAAGTCATCTGGTCCAACTCCCCTGCCCAAGCAGGGACACTCACAGCCAGTTGACCAGGACCAGGTCCAGACACCTTTGGAGTATCCTCAAGGATGGAGACACCACAACCTCTCTGGGCAACCTGCATCAGTGCTTGACTAACCTCACAGGAAAAAAAAAAAAAGTGTTTCCTGTTGTTCATAGAGAACCTTCCTCAGTTTCAATTTGTGTCCATTGCCTCTGGTCCTGTCACTGGATACCACTGAAAAGAGCCAGCCTCCCTTTGGATTTTATATACCTTAAGGAGATCCCCCCTCAGCCTTTTCTTCTATAGCCCAAACAGTCTCAGCTGTCTTTGCCTTCCCTTAAAGGAGAGATGCTCCAGTTTCTTCAGCATCTTCAGGGCCCTTACTGGATGCTCTCCATTATGTCCTTGTCTCTCTCGTGCTTAGAAGGAAAGGATGACCACTCTGGACCTGCTTGCAATACTTTACCCTATGCAGACAAGAATATGTTTCACCCTTTTATTTTCTGCCAGGGCATTTTGCTGGCTCATGTTCAACTCCATCCACCAGGACGCCCAGGACCTTTCCTGCTGTGTGCTTTCCTGATGGGTGGTTCTTAGCATTTATACATGTGCATGAAGCTGTTCCTCCCCAGGTACAGGAGTTTCTGCTTCCCCTTGGTGAGCTTCATGAGGTTCCTGACAGCCCATTTTTCCAACCTGTTGAAGTCTCTCTGGATGGCAGCACAATTCACTGGTGTATCAGCCACTCCTTCCTCTTTTGTGCCATCAGCAAACTTGTCGAGACTACACCCTGCTCCACCAGCCGTTATTAAAGATGTTAAGAATTAAGGAAGTGTGCCTAAAAATGTATTTCTGGATTAACTGCTCCATCACCTTCCCAGGGATCCAAGTAAAACTGCTTGGCCTGTAGCTTCCCGGGTTGTCCTTCTTCCCCTTTCTGAAAATAGAAGTCACATTTGCTTTTCTCCAGTCTCTGGGCATTTCTCCCAGTGTGTGATCAAAGATTACCAGGAGTGGCCTCACAATGATATCTACCAGCTCTCTCAACACTTGTGGGTGCATCCTGTCAGGGTCCATGGACTTACTCATGTCCAGTTTACTTTTATGTTCACTGACCTGATCCTCTTCTGACAGGGCTACATATTTCTTGCTTCAACCTTCCTCCTGCTCTTTGGAAATGGCATTCCTGAAGGCTGGTCATGACAATAAGGTCTGGGGCAAAGAAAACATTCAGTTTAATCAAGTTTTCTGTCTCATTAGGCAATGGTGGTCCCGTATTTTCTTTAGTCTTACATTTGTCTCCCATGTACTTACAGAAGCCTTTCTTGTTCTAGAAATCTCTGGGCAAATTCAATTCCATTTGAGCTTTAGCTTGATCCCTGGATTCTCAAGGTTTCTGTATTCTTCCCACTTACTGGTCCTTGCTTCCACCTTCTGTATGCTTCTATTCTGTGTCTGAGTACTGCTAGGATCTGTTCATCCAGAGTTCTCCTGGAATTTTTACCTTCCTTTCTGGTCATTGGGATGGACTGCTTTTGAGCTTGGCAAAGGTGATCCTTAAACATTAAATTACTTTCTTGAGTCTCTCTTCCCTCCAAGACCTTACCTCATAGGATTCTTCCAGAGATCTTTGAGGAGGGCAAAGTCTACTCTGCTTTAGTCCTGAGTTTTGAACAGTCTTCCTCTCCTCCCTGTCCTCATGATTTTGAACTCCACCATCTCATGGTCTCTGCTGCCAAGGCTACCCTTGACCCTCACATCCCAATGAGCCCCTCCCTGTTGGTTTGATCCAGCAGATCACTTGTTCTTGTTGTCTCCTCTGTCTCTCAGAGGACGAAGTTATCAACAACACACTCCAGGTGCTCGGACTGCTTATGCCTTGCAGTCCTGTCCCTCCAGCCAATGTTGGGATGCTTGAAGCCCTTCTTGAGGACCAGGGCCTGAGAACCTGGGGCTGCTTCCATCTGTCTGTACAGGGTCTCATCCTAGTTTTTCCTGGTGAGGTGGCCTATGGCAGACACCCACTATGACATCAACTTTACCTGTCCTCTCTTTAATCCTTACCCATATGTGCTCATCTCCCTTCTCATCCATCCCCACACTGAGGTCCACACACTCCAACTTCGCTCTCACATAATGGGCAACTCCCCCTCCCCACGCTGTCCTTCATAAAATACATATATTCTTCCATTGCAACACTTCAGTCATGGGAGCCAACCCACCATGTCTCCATGATCCTGAGAAGATCATGGCCCTGCAGCTGCAGACGGATCCCTGACTCATTGTCTTTACTCCCCATACTGCCTCCATTAGTACACAGGCACTTTGGAGAGGCACCCCTGCATGCTGAGTTCCTGAACAGGGTTTGTGGGGTTATGTTGTACCCAGAGTCACGATAATTTTTGATATAATGTAGTTAAAGCTAAACATAATTGAGTAATAAATGGCAGATTAGGATGATTTAATACAATAAACTAAATCTGTGGGCTAGAATACAGTAGTTTATATGAAAACAATAAATATTTTTAACATTAACAATATATCTTTTTTTTTTCCTGAAATTAGAACCTGATGTTGGCAGTTCCCTCTAGAGTACGAGGGAACATTCTTTAAGATGAAGCTATCTTAATTCAGAATCGATTAAACCCAACTCATTAACCAGAACTAAACCGGCACAATGCCCGGCGGCTCTCGCCTCGCAATGCCAGCATGTGGCGCTGTCTCCTGTGAAAAAACAGCCCCTGGTTTGCAAAAAAATTCATTTGTGCATTGCCAGACTCTGTTGAAGCACGAGCAGGAAAATAATGCGGATATTTTTAGCACAAAAATAATACTTCGTACTCGCAAGCATTTGTTAGCACTAATTCTACTACTTCTAATACAAAAAAGACTATTTAATGTAATTTATTGATGAAAAAAGAGTGAACAAATCATACAAATGTATCCATACGTCTATTTATCTGGTTAAAGACCATAATTATATTTACAGGTTGGTTGAAATGTATACATAGTATATTTCCAATTTTCTTTATTCTGTAGCCAAATTATTAACATCTTTAAAATGAGTATATTTACAAACTTGCATAGCTACTCTTTCGGTCTAACAGATACTTAGTCCATAGTGGGTTTTAATTACCTATTAAATTCTTGAGCTACCGAGCCTGTTTCATAATCTCCACATAGGGGAAGGACCTGTGTGACTGCAGTTTTACTGGAAGTGAACAGCCAGTCTTTTGTGTGCTAACCAAGTCAGCCCTTACTGAGAAGGAATTTAGTGACTACACTGATGATCTCTGTAACCATGAACTTTCGAACAAAAGGAACTGAATAAACTGTGTATTCACTAACTTTTTAATCATTAAGGGCTCTATGCCCTTTGCTACTAGACTTTATAAAACAAAACAAACATACCCTTTTACTTAAAGCTGGAGTTTATGATATATGACATAAAAAGCATTACTAGTAACATGGAGGGGATATATCAATTGAATTTTCTGGCCTTTCTAGATTTGCATCTGATTTACAGAAAATTACATATTTTTTCAGGCAGTTCTTATTATCTATGGTAAAAGTTCAATGCATTCAGTGTACCTGCAAACACTGCAAATCAGCAAAGAAATTTTCTTTTCATGACTTAAGGCAAAAAGTTGCAAAAGTTTTAGTCAAGGCTTAAGAAAAATTGTTTAAAAGATTTTCAGCTAGAAACTGGGAAGTCCTAAACATTGCTAAGACTGTGGATTTATTTCTGTGTTGTTCTGTCATGTGCTGTTTTTAATTTGTAAATATAGAGATGCTGAATCAGGCAAAGTAACCAGTTCTCTAGTGGTGAGATACCAGTCAGAATTAGGAAAAGCATTTGTGAACCCCTTATGAACTCTGCTCACTAGAAGAGGAAAGGTAACCATTCCAGCTGCAAAAATGAGGAAGGCTTCAGGAGGTATGCTGAAGATGGTCTTCCTTGATTAACCAGGGCATTTCCAAAATAGCTGGCAGAGTACGGTAAGCAGTGCAAACAGCAGGGCAACTTCTGTGCCAGGATATGGCAGGTGACCTCACCTTTTGGCAGCTGGGCTCCCTCAAGCATCCAGGGGCACAAACTGTCATCTCCATTTGGTAACACTGGCAGCCTGACTCTGGCCTTCTGGCTTTTCTCAAGTGAAGATTTCTGACAGCTGACAAGAGAGACCATAAGCTGCAAAGTAACATCTAAACTAAAATGTGCCTTGCTTTTTGTTATATTTGTATGTTAGCAATACTTGTGACAAGGACTCTGTTCTTAATCTGTGCCTTAATTTTGTGGTAAGATAGTAAAACCACAGCTAGGATCTAATGGTAGAATTTAACAAGTGATTTCCTAGTTGGGATGTAGCAGACCTTTTTATACTTAGAATTTCTGATATGTAAGTGCACAAAAGGTATGTGCATATAATCTGGTGAGAATAATAACATTGGAGATTATGTTTTAATTTCACATTTGTATATATAAAAGCATTCATAGAAGAATTATAGCCATGTAAAATTAGTACCAGCCAGAATGGTTGAAGATCTTGCTGACTTTTAGGAGATTTTAGATAACTTTCCTAGTGAGCACTTAATTTATACTAGAACTTGTTCCAGTAAAGATAACTCCTGAAGTCTTTTTAAGACCAGGCTTTATAATCACACTAAACTACTACTTATAGTAGTAACTGACCCAGTATTTACTTCTGAAATGGCCTAAAAGTTACTTATTTCAGCTCATACAACCGTGGGATTTCTGAGTTCAGGAGGCTCAATCCACAGGCGCCGGTGAGAAATGATCCACTTGCCCTTTCTAGCAGCACATACTTGCGACGGGAGGAGTCCACGCAGCGTGCACGGGGAGAGGAATGTGGTAGGCAACCTCTGTGCTACATACTGCGGCACACGCTCCGGCGCTGGAGCTGACGGCAAGAGGGAAAGGACGTTCGGCTGGTATTTACTGTATGGGGGCCATTTTACTGCTCAAGGTGCTGTTTTAATCTTTGCAGCTATTACACAGAGATATTTGGACTAATGCCTTGTAGATTTTCATTTTTAAATAACTCTTCAGAGGAGCCTGTAGGTGTTTCACCTTGGGACCAACACTCACTGCAGTGTTACTGTGTAAGAAACACCGAGTTTCAAAAAGTAATTTCCCTGCGTTCTTGCTTCCCCGTCCCTTTTGAAAATTGATTTTTAAAAGACATCAAAGAGACTTAACCGGGGTGTTAAGACTGGCTACCAGCGGCCCTGGCGCCCAGCCACCCCCACGCAGCCGACCTGCGTGCAGGGACAGGGACAGGCACAGGGACAGGGCGCGCGGCTCGGCGGCCGCCCGGTGCCCGCAGGTGGCGGCGTGCGGGGCGGCTCCGGCTGCCGCCCGCCCCGGCCTGCCCGCGGGCACGGGGCCCGCCCGCCGCCGCCGGCGCTCGGCGCAGCCAATGGCGCGGCCGCTGCCGGTATCGGCCCGCCCGCTGCCGGCGGGGGAGGGCTGTGGGCCGGGGCGGGCGGGAGGGAGGACAGGGGTGAGGGGAGTTGAATGATTGAACTTTCTTGTGTAGTTTCTGCGGCGCGGAGGTGTCCGTCCCCAGCGCAGCCCGGCACCAGCCCGCCGAGCGGGAGCGAGCTTACTCCGGCGCCTGCAGCCCCCCGCGCCGCCCGGCCGCCCCTCTGCCCTCCTCTCCCGCAGAGCGATGGTGCGGAGGGCGCCCGGCGTGTCCCTCGCCCTGCTCCTCTGGGTGACGGCCGCCTGCGGCAGCCCCGACGGGCCGGGGGCCGCCGCCGCCGCCCGAAGGCAGGAGGAGGCTTTCGCCACCGCCAGATGCACCTCCAGGTGCCTGAGCCTCCAGATAACCCGCATCTCCGCCTTCTTCAAGCATTTCCAGGTAGGGGCATGGCACCGCGCAGGGACACCCCCTCCGCCGCCGTCCGGAGAGCGGGTGTCCCGCGGGGTGGGGACGGAAGGGACGGCCGGGCCGGGGCGCCTCTTGGCGAACTTGGGGGCCCGGGGGATGGCCGGCACCTGGAGGCGCCGGACAGGTGGGCACGGCCCCGCGCCAGCGCCGACCACCGTCGGTGCCTGTGGGTCCCCGCCTGGCTGGTCGTGGGGCTCCTGGCACGGTCTGCCCTGGCTCCTCGCAGGTGCCCGGCGCTCCCGGCCGCCGCCTCCGGTGGTGTCGGAGGCGGCGGGGCGAGCGCGACACGGTGCTCCCGGGCCGGCGGTGCGCTCGTCCTGCCGAGCGACTGGCGGTGCGGCGGCCATCCCACGGGGCTCCGCCTGCCTGTGCGCCAGGCCGCCCGCAGGTGGTTCGCTTCCCCAGCCCGGTGGGAAAGTTTGAGTCTGCTTTTCAAGACTGATAATCATGAGCGTGTAATGCTTGGTTCTGACCTCCTGGAAGGTGAGGGTGGGGGTAACGCTTTTTCTTTTTTTTCTTTTTCCCTTTTCGATTCTGGGGCAGAGAGGCACATCTCTGGCTAATGGGAGTGGATAAATCGGGATAAAGTAGGGAGAAATGGAATTGAAGTGACGGAAGATCTGCGAAGCTTAAAATGAAAGCTGGAAGCAGTGCAGAGCTAGTGCAACAGCAGCGGGTGTCTGCGCGTCCTTTCCCCTCTTCTAGTTACACACGCACCTTTCCATTTTCCTTTCCCCACCTGTTCTTCACTGCGCAAATATTAAACCTAGGCGAATTCATCCAAATGATGGAAACCCTTCCGAGCTGCAAGCCGTTTTCCCTCCCCAGAGCCCCAGCCCCCTTGGGGCAGGGCTGGCCAGCTCGCTGGGAGGGGACCCACCTCGGCCCTTCTGGGTGGCACATCTCCGCGGCGCGCCGGGAACGCGCCGCTCGCTCACCCCGGGCTTGCCGGTCGGTGAGAAACCGGGAACGCCCGGGAAAATGCTTTGGGTGGAGTTGCGTTTGGTGCAAAGGTGTTGGCACCAAAGACAGGTCTCAGAGGTATTTAAGGATAAACCGATTTAAAACGAAAAAAAAAAAAAAAGTAGTGTTAAAGGCGAGCTGAGTGTGTGCGTTGTCGGGGCCGCAGGAAGTTGTTTGGGTGCCTGCAGCCGGGTTTGGGTTGAAGAGACCGGGCTTGCCACCCCAGACGGGTGGAGAAGCGGTTGCCCTGGCCTGGCCGCTGCTCCGCGGGGCTCGGCCGGGGGCGGCGGAGCGCTCGCTGTCAGCGTGGTCCGTGCATCACGGGATGGCCTCAAAGGAGGATGGATACCCATTAATATAGTTCATTATCCCGGAGAGCGGTCTGTATTTTTTATTGCCTTGTCAAGCGGTTGTAACTTACTTGTTTACAGTTTCAGTGGCTAAAGAGACAGTTTAGATCTAGCCAATTCATAGTGAAAGGCTTTTTTTTTTCTTTTTTTTTGTGTTTTCTTGGCAAGATTTCTTTTTCAACGTAAAACTGCTGACAGAATGCACACTGCCAAACAATCGTGATTACATTTTAATTAGCTAGAGTGAAATAGTAGGGAATTACTCAGTGAGGACTTGATAACTGGCTGGTTTTTTGTAATCAGTTGAAAATCTCAGCGTTTTAACCCCAACCTGCTAAAGCGCGTGGTAATTTATCTTAATTACTAGGGATTAAACTCCTGTTAGACATGAAACGACTGTAATGTTTGGAAGATTAAGTGTTCTCGTTTATAAAAGTTAAGCTCTCCATTGTCTTATAACGAGGAAAAGGAGGAGAGTTTTAAAGTACATCAAGCATCCCGTGTTCTCACAGGAGACTGATAAGACACAGTGGACTGTAGCGTGTGCAGGTTTGGGCCAGATTATTCTGTGCAGGCTCAAGGGTACGATGTTCCTTCCATTCCTTTCTCTTCTCCCTCCTTCTAGCCATTCCCCTCCCCTTTTCATCTCAACTGGTAGCAATTTCTGGAGTTCTTTTCATTTCGGATACCCACTTATCTTGTAATCTGATTCAACCTTTGAAGCAAACTAAACACTAGTTCTTCCCAATCAGAGCAGGAAGGAACTATAGTGTCTCCCAGTTAGGTAAGAATTGAAAGAAGACTGACCTACTCATTTCTCAGCCCTGCTTTAGATACAGCCTCAGTGGTGGGGGTTAGGGAGACAGCAGCTGGACACTTTGCAAGAGATGATGTCTCCAAAACTACACAGAGACTTAATTGCACATAGTTTATGGCACTAAAATCACATTACTAACAACTTTTTAAAGAGAATGAGGTAGTATGAATAGGAAGTCTGGGTTAATTCTACACCTTCGGGCTCTTGTTTGAATGGCAACTAATATTGTTTCAACTTCCTAATGTTCACAAGGGATTTNCCCCCCCCCCCGGGAATTTTCACCTATTTTTCTTTACTGTTCTTATTTTTAAAAGTTTCAAGACAGGTATTCCTTCTAAAAAACCTATTTGTTTTTTTACACTTGGGAAGCATTTCTAAGCCTATTTTAATGTACACTGTCAGTAGGAAATTCTTTTAACTGAAGCATGGGTCAAATAATATTTTTTTTTCCCATGTAGACTATTGATGTGGGCTAGAAGAAGAATCAGTCACCTAAATCAAAAACCTTTGATGTACAGAACACTTGTTGAAGGGGCACGAATGCCTGCTTATTCCTATAAAATCCCCATGGCCAGGGGAGTTTTCCAGTTCTGACGGCGTTGGGAGGTTCCATGTAGAGGTTATACCAAAGGATATGTGAGATCATTATGAGAGTTCCGCATCACATGGATCTTACACCCAATGAAATGTGTGTGTTTTATATCTGCGGCCTATCTCCAGGCCATTAACTTTCACAGAGAGCATGCTAGCACAAAATTCTTTCATCCTGAGCAATCAAACAAGAAAATGTAAACAGAAGACATCATAGTGGATTCTTCTTTTATATAAAAATTTAATTACACACTCATCCACAGTAGAGAGTTATGTTTAATGTCTAAATGAAGGGACTCAAACATATCTCTTCTATCTAACTGGAATGTGTTCTACAGTGGACTTTACCTTGCTCTCAAAATTTGCAGTTCAGAGAAGGCATTTTTATCCCAACTGTGTAACTTAAGCCCCTGGACAGCACCAAATGAAGTGTTCATTGACCAGAATGAGTAAAGGCAAAGCGAAGTCATCTCTCTAGCCTTATGTTCAGAGTATTTATTTTAAGCCATTTTGGGTGTTGACTGTAGAGTTTACTATGACTGTTGCAAAGTATGTATGAGGGAGTAATTGAAGCATTCACTGAACCTGTCCATGCTCTTGGGTCGCTGCTTTGACAGAGTTCCTAGTGCTGTGCTTCTTTTTCTGACAAAATTCTCTCTAAAACACCTGAACAGGGGGGTATGACAAGCGTGTTCTTCCAGTAAGCAAGAGCATGGCCATCAAACGGCCTGCTTAGGAGGAGGAGGTGTAGATTTGAACCTTACAGTCCTACATCATAATCAGTGTTGTGTGCATTTGGCTGTTATCTAAAAGAGCATGCTTGGGTGTTAGTATGGTGCCTTTATAAAATAGGAAGGGCAATTCCTCCTCTAGTTTGGAATGAGAGGACGGACTAAGGTGTCTGGCTCCATAAGAAACGCCAAGACTGTGAATCCAGTATGGAAAAGACATATTATTTTAGGGACAGAAGTTATACAATGATGTCATTGGATATATTCTTTCCTTCAACATTTTCTTATTAAAACACTTTCTGTCTTAGTGTTTCAGTTGATCTCTAGGAGAAAAGTACAAATTTTAATTTGATGTATTCAAAGTTTTTTTGTGAATCTAGTTTATAGTATTTTAGTGCAGTAGGTAAAGCCCTACGAAGATGAGGTCAGTTACTGCGCAAGTTTTTGTTTTCTTGGAAAGGGTGTGGATATTAACAGGGACCTCATACAGCCAGCTGGACAAGAGGCCTGAATGCTCAGATTAGTTTTGCTAGGGCTTCTCTGTATAACGTGCCGGTTTTATTGGTGTAAGACTAAACTCCTTGCATTGCTGTCTATGGGTGTTGCCTTTCCCATTTGTGATATTAGTTGTGGATGAACTAGTTTGGTTTTGGGGGAGCAGGCATGGCAGTGACTTTTAGTGTTTTGTTTTTGAAAAACACTGAACAAAAAGTTGAGTGAAAAAACAATTTGGATTTTAATCTCTGTTGCAAGACATCTGACCCATGTTTTAAAACTGGCGTGATTAAAATTTTCTTTGTGAATAAGGACTTGAAAATCACTGTAACTACTTAGGTTAAAAATGTTATGGAGGGCGAACTGTTTGCTTTGACCTGTGAACTTGTTGAGCTTTGTCTTAGCTGGTATCTGTTTTAGACCTCTCAAGATCGAGTGTTTTTCTGCATAATATGTGCAACTTGATAATTTACGTAAGACAGAGGAGTGGTCAGTCTTGTTTACTGGGTCAAAAGCTGAGAGGGTGGTAGAAGGTAAGAATTTGGGGTAGTTGCCAGTAAAATTGCCTGTGTTTGTGGTGTGGAGTCACTAGAGAGGTTGCATCCTAATGCTTACAGAGTAACAGTAGCTGAGGCTGAACAGCACCTCCTGACAACTTGCTCTAGTGTTTAACCACCCACAGTAGTATAAAAAGGTGTTTTCTCATGTTGAGATGAAGTTTCCCATGTTTCAGATTTGGCCATTGCCTCTTGTCCTGTTACTGGGTTTCACTGAGAAGAGTCTGGCTTCATTTTCTCTACTTTCTCCCATTTGGTACTTAAAAACATTGATGAGAAACCATTGAGGCTTTTGTATTCCAGACTAAACATTTCAAGTTCTGCTAGTCCCTTCTCATGCAAGAGAAATTACCATCCCTTTTTTGGGCTCCCTCCACTAAGTCCATCTCTTTTTATGTACTGGGGAGCCCAGTACTGGACCTACCACTCCAGCTGTGGAGGAGTGGCTAGAACAGAGAACAGGATCAGCAATTTTAAAGATGTAGTGCCTGCTAAATACTGTTACTTCCTTCTAAATTAATTTTCATTATTTAGATTTTCTTACATGAATTCATATATGACCATTTATGATTGTCAGTGCATTAAAGCCAAAATGCTAATGCTTAATCAAATTTTTTCAATCTTTTTAGATATTGGTATATCTCACTATAGTTTTTAAATTTTTTGAGGGGGTAATCTTCAGTAGTAAATTGAATCTTACCAAATCCATTTCTTTATTCATCGGGGGGAAGTCCAGATACATGGAGATGTATACATGTTGTGTGATCCAGAATTGTGATTGCTGCTTGAACTGGCTTATGAGAGATTGTTTGTACTCATTAAACTGGTTAGAAACACAGACAACATTGTGGATGACCTTGGTCATATTGGGGTTCTGTGTTCATGTTGACTTATTTGTGAAGTGGATGAATTGTAACTGAAAATTTTGATACAATATAGACATTCCTCAAGTAGTAAGCCAGTTTTGTGATATATGGAAGGAAATTAAAGAGAAATTTCCTCTTATAAATGTGATTTATTGTAAATCTAATAGTAATACACTATGATTTAGTACTTAGGAATTAGTACTAAGCTAGATGAGCCAAGGCTCATTCAAAATTGTTTTTGAAAGTATGGAAAAATATTGTTTTAAGCTAATAGAGCCATATGTTGCATAATGTTTAGTAGCTGTAAAAGGGACGAGTAAAGCCTTAAAGGTTTGTTATATTGAATGACTGATAACTATATGGTGGTAGGAGGTTGTTTTTACTGTTGTAGAAGGACTGTTGCCTTTCAGGACAACTGAAGTTTTTGAAGAAAAACAGGCAATTCTTTTAAGTAAGTAATAAAAGGTTCTCAGATTTTATATCTGCAAGCAAATAATGTGCAAGTGATTACCTCTAGATAAGCAATACCAGATTTCACCTACAAGTCAGGAAGCTAGTTGTCTAAATGCCAGCACATCTGCCTTCAAATTGCCTGTAACTAAAGTGACTGCACCTGCAATAATCTGCAGTGGGTCCCAGCTGGGAAAGTGGTGGCCAGGCCAAAATTCTAGGGGTGTGTGTCTCTGTGCTCTACTGTAGAGAAGCTGAAAAAGCTTTCTTTGTGAAGAAACCATTTGTTGTAACTGTCTCAAACAATTCTGAAACTATAAATTGTTTTTCATTAAATCTTTTGGAAAGCTATGCGGTACTTTTGTAATGAGATATGGTAGATATGTAGTGTGTTATTCCCAGAATGTTTCAGTTCCAATGGACAGGCTGCCCAGGCAATGAGTTTGCTTAGTTCTCTTGGGACGTGTTCACAACTTTTTCTGATTGTGAAGATGTGTGCCATCTGCTTTTGTTGCCATTTCAGTACTCATCTTCTTTCCAAAAATAGCCCTTGTGTTAAATAATTCTGACTTTCATATGTCTTGTAAAGCACACTGCTGTTAATTTATTTCCACAGACAAATTGTAGCATTTGTCATTACTTTGTTTTTCTCAAAACTCGTTAAAAGTTCCAATCATTCTCCTGTTTTTAATGTTCATATGGTGTATGATCTGGATAATTATTCTGGCATTTGGTGTGCTCTTATTATCAAGATCTGTAGTCGTGAACAAAAGGTGCACACATCTAACAGAATCTTAGGTAAAACTTGTGAAATGAAAGGTTTGTTTTGAATAAAAATGTTTGCATCCAGTGAAAACAGCTGCATTGTTCACCATATTGTGTAATTGAGCCGTAGTGAGTCTTTGCTGTTGTAACCTGGTCTGGTATGAGCCTCCCTGATTTCAGTGGGAGTTATATTAACTTTCTCATAACCAGACCCAAATCTCTTTGGCCTCAGTGAGCGCCGGCATAGCTGATAGGAGTGCAGGGTTGACACTGCCTGGTCGTTGTTTTCTAGCGGTTTTGATGACTCAGGCTTGCTCATTGCTTTCCTAAATTAAAACACTTATCTGTGTCTCAAGTGTAAGTTTAAATGCAAATCAGCTGAAATGTATGAAAATGTAAGTGAATGGTGAACACTTGTACTGAACAATAGGAGTTGCCAAGATATTTTTCTCCCGTTTACTTATATATTCTTACATATTAAGAAAAAGATTTATTTATGCTCATGTTCATAAAATTAAAATTGCTGTTAATTTGGTAAATGTGCTAGATACCCAAAAGGTGCAATAAACCCAACAGGAATTACTAATAGGTTTTAAAGCAGACATTTTATGTATAGAAAACATTGGCAAAGAATAGTTTAAATGTCACAGTCATGTTGGTGAGGGGGAGGAGATGCTGCTTTTGGGAGGCATTAGAAAACTTCTGAAAGAAAAACAGTCAATTCTAAAATGTAAATCTTTTTCCATTGGAAGATATAGCCACTTAATAATACAGAGCAAAAAGGGTTTTCAGATGGGTAGTGTTCATATTAAAGCTATTACTAAAGCATTATTTGTTGTCTGAATATGGGTTGTCTCTGTGATTAATTGATGCTCTGAACTTAATTTAATTGTATTTGATTTAGTAAGTGTTGTATTAGGAAAAAACCCCCAAAACATTACATTTCTGGGACAGCTTGAAAAGTAGACTGATTGAGTGCTGAATTCGTGTTTACTGATAGAGGTTGTTATTCACAAGCTGACCTACATCTCCACTGGCCATTCTATGTGAATTTTTGCTCTCTCTGACTTGTTGGATTGGAGTACATAGCCAACTTTTGTAAACAGAGAAAGAAAGTACTGTAATTTAGCATCCATATTTTTAAAGACTGAAAATAGGAATAATGACTGAGTATCAGGAGTGTCCTACAGAACACAGACACATCTGTATTGATATTTAGTAGCTGGTGCCTAGCAAATGTAAATTTTGCACTCAAAAAGCACTTGCCTAGGAATTTACACCAAGAATCTTCATTTTTTGATCTTTCCCACAGCAGAGCCTTATAAGGCTTTATGCTTCAAAAACCTTTGAAGTCCATGAAAAGCCTTCTGTTGATTTCAGCTGGATCAGGTCCATGTATGAACACTAGTTCCATGTAGTCAACAAATGTACTGCTGTGAGCTTGGTGTCCCAACTCCAGTTGTATCCTTTTTTCAGTCTTTTGATGACCAAGAGGTCACAGGACACAGGGATGGAGAGCTGGGGGTGTTGAAAGGTAAGTGGACCCTTTAAACTTGAAAGTAGAGTACTGTTCCTTTCATCTCTGATTAAAAAGAATCACACAGTCCTTCCATCCACTGAAAAGAGTATCAAGTATTTCCAGATTTGGGGAACAACCCCAGTCTAAAGTTTTAATCGAATTTCTGTTGTCTTCTGTGAATGTCATTTTCACCAATGTGTCTCTCTAGACTCAAAAAGATATGACATCAAAGTTATGTACCTGTGTATGTAATTACATTCCTTTAAAAAAGCAGAGACTTGTCTCAGGCTTGCAAAGGATGTGACTCCCCTGGTAAGCAGCTGAGATTGCTGAGGAGCACATGTCTTCAGAACTTGTAGGAGAAGCAAGAAAAGAGACAGAGTCTCAGAGTGGAGAAAGGTAGAGATATGTGGACTCTAGCAGGCTTACAATCATGGAAGGAGAAATTACGTGAGAGTAGAGGGCATTGTAGAATTTCCTGTGACACCATTGTCTGTAGGAAGAGTTGTTTGTAACTGATATTTTGTGAATATTTTTTATTTTTGCTCTTTCTCAGCTGCTTGAAGTTTTACTTGGTTTAAATATTTTAATTTTTCTTGTTTGTAACATAGTAAAAGTGTTTTGAAACCCCTTTTGTCTCCATTGAGGAGGTCAGTTACAGGAGAAGGCTCTATGAAAATTCAGAACAAAGTTCTAGCCGACACTGTCTTTCATGTCAGAACTTAGACAAACTGCTGCCACTGTAATTCCTCGAGTGATCACAGCTGAAACTGCAAACCTGGCCAAGGTAGTGAAGCCTGTTTTTTTCTGCCTGTGTGAGGGCTGCAATCTAGCTGTCATGGATCCTGTAATAAGATAATATGAGGGAAATAGGATTGCTTTAGAGCAAATGTCTTCTGTCCAGACAGTCAGAAGTTGAGGCTGATGGTGAAGATTGGATGAGAATAATGTACTCATTCGGTCTAGTGCAAATGTAGTTCAACCTTCCTTGCCATTCTTATAAGAATTTATATGCATAGTTCTGTTTTTCTTTTGTTAATGGATTACTCTTTAGGGAAGTTATCTTCACAGTAATTTATATTAAAAAAAAAAAAAGAAAAGCAATCTCAGTTCACGTACACAAATGTGATTTCTTAGCTAGTGATTTAGGCCATGAGCATAGGGCAATACATCATTTGTATTTAACTGATCATGCTTTTTAACTGCTAATGACTGGAACATTCCAGTCAGGCCTCAGGGCTTTTTTGGACCTAGACACTACAAATTCATTTTCTGACCTCAGTGCTATAAGAGGTTTGGGTTTCCTTTGAATTTAGCACATGGCTGAACAGATATGTGAAGCAGCAAATAGTGAGGAAGAGGTGATAACAATGTATTATGATGATGTCCTAATACAATGACTATTTGTCATTCTCTTCCCCAGAATTTTTATCCCTATGCATAAAAAATTTCAACGGTGTGGCTTTTTTTTCTTTTTTGCTTAGGTGATGGTTGTAGCTCCTTTGACAACAATAAAATCATGTTAATATGTAACTGCAACTAGACAATAATGAATCACACTATTATCTGCCCCTATTTTAATTAGTTACAGAGAGTGTATAATATGTTGACATTTAATTTGTACCTAGCAATTTTGAGAAGGGAGCTGGAACTAAAAGAGCTTGAGGCTTTCTTCTGTTTTGAAATTTCCTTCTATGCAACTGTGAACTGAGATCAGGAATTAGGCAAACACTGGTCAGTCTGGATATGCAGTAGGTGGAAGAAACATTTGGGATTAGAAAAACTGACACAAAGAGGTAAGAATAATCCAATTAATGAAGAGTATGTCACTTCATATAGAACTTAGTAGCAGCTATGGGACATGTTTGTCAGGATAGATAAGGAAAGAAGATGTTGATTTTTACAGCTAGGAGCTTATTGCTGGATTTTTTTTCTTTGAGTTAAAAAGTTGAATACACAATGTGAAAGACAGTAGGCTTTTGTTAAGTTTCATGGGCTTTCTGTCCAGTGGATCCTCACTGACCAAGTGGAGTAGAAATGCACACATGCAGCATATTAGTTTGTCTTGTAAAAGATTTGGTTTATTCACAGATTCACACCCATGTGTTTGAGCACTGGACATTGAAGCCCAAATTTTCAGTGGCAATTAATGTGGAACAGCAACCAATTATTTCAAATCTTCTTCTTGTTTTCAGAGCTGTCCTTATGCAGAAAAAAAGAGCACCAGTGTGAACTAGACTTGAAAGTTAAACTTAACTTCAGCTGTTTTCCAAATTGTAGGAAAGTGAACATTTACAGTTTCCTAGCAAATGTGCTGGCGGCCTTTGTTTTGGAGTAGAAAACATGACTCAGTTAAAGACTGAAGAGCTTTACAAATTAATGTAGGGTAGGCTTATGTTGTTTTCTTTAGCTGGAGACCTTCCAAATTTCTGGCTGATACTCATTGATTCGTCCACTTATATAATTAGTAGCTTAAGACAGGATTTTTCTGGGGCTTTTTTTTCTGGCCTGATATCCCTACACTTGATAGTAATGTATGCAGTTGTTTCAATAGAAATAAGCTTAGGCCAGTGAAAATATACTAGAAATATCTGTTTGGAGTTTATAAATAAAACCAAGAAAGTTCTCAGTATGCTGTTAAATACTGTCTTACTGTATAATGAAATCTTTCTTTTCAATTTAAATTGGTAGTAAATAACACAATGCCATTAGGACGAAGTAAAACTGAATTGCCAGTTATATGCTAGATGTAAAGCACCTTTAAATATTTTTAGAAGAGATTCTTTCAGATGACAGGAGAAGGTGGAAGCAATTTAATGTCACCAGAGCTAAGCACTCCTAAAGACAGTAGACAGTTTTTTTTTTAAGATGAGATACTGCCCAGTTTCTCATTGTTAATCCATGTATCCAGGTGCCCTCAGGGATTCCAGAGTATCCCTGTAAGTTTGATCAACAGGCATGGATTGTTCTCTTAATAATAGGAGTAGATGTCAATTTTTTATGCCTCTAAGATGCTAAGTCACACCCAGTAGATCCATCTGGTATAGATTGAGCCTCAGTTAACTTGTTCTCACCCATGAACTTCCCACTGAGAAAGTAAATGGAGCAGAGCTCCTCAGTCCAGTGAAAAAGAAACTTGAATATTATTGATCTACTTGTAGTACCAGAACCCCCTTCACTGTCTTTCTTTCTGAATTGCTTTACGCAGCTGAGAAGGCTAGTAAAATGGAACAAAACTTTATAATTGGGACAGAATTCCTAGACCATACCACCAGTATCAGAGACTTTCCAAAAAGGGAACACCTGAAATATTTTTCAGTTCTGCAAAAAAAAGATGATTTAAGAAAGTGAAACAGAATCTTAATATAAAATACCTGCTGATAGTGCAAGTTATTGGTATTAACTGCAGTTGTCCACATCTTATGAGTTTAAGAATATATATTACAATGGTTTTCTTTTGTGGCTGTTGATTTAGATTAAAGATATAAAAGTAAATGCTAGGCTTCACAACTGGTGTGATCCTTACAGTGGAATTCTGTGAAATTCCATATCCAATTGTTTACATTAACTGGAGGCTTTAAAATGCTGTGGCTTGGGGTAGGGACTTAGACTGTGCTTTGACATCTCTCATGTTACAAGCCTTTCAATAACTTCAATGCAAATTAACCTGATTTAATTTTTACCTCTTTCACTTGGTGCCAGAAAGGTCTGAAACATGATGGACCTGTCAGCAAGTGATTGTTCTGCATAGCAGCTACACCTCTGGTAACCATATGTGTTAATGACAAATGCTTCAGTTCTGCCTTGAAGAGATATTTATTTTCCTTTTATATATGTCTTCATTAGTTAGTTATAAGACTGTATTCAAAAAGCCTGGCATATGAAGTGCTTTTATGTTTGTGGAAAATTTTATGGCAATGTGATGAAGCAACATAAATCTTCCGCTGAAGATTGTCACTGAAAAAAGATCAAGTTAATACCCCTGTACCTTGAATTGTATGAGTAGTTTTAATATATTGTTATCAATAGAATTTAATGTTGATTTTTTCTCTCTCTCATGTGTCCTTTCACAGTCTTAGGCTGCTTGCAAGGTGGTCTAGAACACTGGACTGCAGCAATTGTCCAATGGAATATACGTTTTTTGTAGCATACAGTTCTTAAACTGGAAAAAGCCCCTAAGGAAACTGGAACGATCTGTTGTAACTTGCATTAACTGTTTCTCTCAGGAATATACTGTCAGTGTGCAGGGCCGAAGGGTCCAGGCTAGGATCAGGTTAGCAGATGTGTTAAATTTCAGGCAGAAAAGGAAAGACTCACCCACCCTTCAGTGTGCTCCTTCACTTGATGTCTGTTTTTCATCCATTGTCAACACAATGTCATCACAACTTCTGCTGTTGTGGGAGCTATTACCATTCCTTAAAATAGGATAGGAATAAGAATGTGATCTGCACACATACTCCAACAGGGTTTACAGGTCTGGGAGCTGGGGAAAGGCAGCAGCACTGACTGCTCTGGAGAAGACTATCAACGTCCTCTGCTTGTGTGACACTGTTAGGAGAAGAACATTCAGTAAGTGATGTGAGGTACCTGAGCAGATGCTACTGGCATCTACTAATCTTCATGACAGGCCTAATTTGGCAGCCCTGTGTGTTTGCCTTTACACAGGCCAGAAGTGAGAGCTGGTTTGGGAAGGGACAGGCCAAGGACAAAAAAATAGGAGCAATGTAGAGAAGAGTGTTAACCTGTCTGATACGGTTTTTGTTTAGTTGTGCTTTAGAGATGAAACAATAAATTGTGGGCTTGTTAAACTGCACCCAGTGCATCTTTTCTGTCTCTCTGCAACATCTACAGTGAAGGCAGATGTATGGAAATATTAATAATTAAAATACATTAGGGAAATAAGACTTCTTTCTGAGATGCTGCTTTAAATGTTGCAGTGAAAGACTTTGTGTGTGTGTGTGGTTTCTAACAATATTGTGTTGGTTTTGGTTCAGACTGAAGATAGGCTATTCTGTTTAAGTCTATGGGGCATTTTTATTTGAAGAAAATCTCTAATTCCTGAGTGGCCGCAACTCTTTTGCAAATGTTTCTAGGAAATCGCAGGTCTGGTGAGGTGTACTTCACTCACTGAGACAGATCTTCTGTGGAAAATGGAAAAAAAAATCCCCAGAGACTGTTTACACAACTGTTGGACCTCCAAGGACTTAGTTAATTTTTTCACTTTTTACTTTTGAGTGCTTTGCTACACTCCAAAACATGATTTTTGTATAAAGAATGTTATAAATATTAATAGGTGTCTGGAGCTACCAATGAATAATTATGGTCAGATTTTAGACTGCATATTTCATCTGTAGGAGTGTTATTTGTGCTAAGTTTTACTGCTGATATGCTTTGCTACGTGCTTTAAAAATATTAAAAGAGAATGAAACAAAGTATTCATATTGGCAATTATGTTTATTGAGTTTATTGCCTTCAAAGAGGAAAACTTTTATAGTCATACATCAAGGCAATAGGAATAAGGAGATACTTGTCACAAATATTTTATGTTGAGAAAGGCGCTGCATGGAATTCATATTTTCATTTGTTTTCCTTTAAAAGGAAAATGAAAATATATGTATCCTTCAGCTTGTGGGGATATGGCTGCTACTGTGGCTTGAAATATTTAGTATCTTGTAAACTAGTAATACATGCCAAAGAGAAGTGACATGCTTTCCTGAAATTTATCATGTGAATTTCATGCAATTATGTTGGAAATATTTTGGAGGGTTTTTCACAAATGGGATGGGATAACTGGGAGACGTTCCTTGAGCTTTATTGTGACATCAGCCTCATAACAAAGTTTGAGACAATTGAAAGATGGCAACAGCTCACATCTTGCCAACAGCAGCCAAAGATCTGTTTGTTACAGGGTATTTTAAACATTTTCTAGCCAATAACATATTGCTAAAACTTACAGACAATTGTTTTAGCCAGTCACTAAAAGCACACGTACACCTGCTTTGAACAATGCTTGCTTATATGCTTTATATTAACAATACACAATCTATTATTAAGCTTAAAACCTTCTGCTATCTTGCTAAGCATATTTTTTCTGCAGTCTGGCCAAACCTAAAAACTCAAACTAGTGTTTCATGGTCTTGATTGATATACTTACTGTATCCTTTCTACTTTATGACTTTGCAGCTACTCTAAGCTGTGCTCTTTCTGTTTCTGAGGCGTGCTTTTATGGCTTTCTGAAAGTCTTCTTACCTTTACTATTTGCCACAGAAATAAATAGTATGTTAAGCCCAAGAATGTGAACATATAATTTGATGGTACCTGACTGAGCCATAGTAACATGGCTATTGAAGAGCTGCTAGGTTTGAAGGACAGGTGTGTATCCATAATCTTGCTGAAGTTACAAGAGTCGTGTATAATGATGTCCCTCTCATGCATGCCAGAACAGAATAGGAGAAAATGCAGTGAACCCTCACATGTCCAGTCTGCAGTACAGTACAATGCATTTAGCAGTTTTTGTAAAAAGAAATAACTCCATGACAATGCAACATGTGTGGACTACACGTTTATGTGGTTGGACTGTAATGGACATATTAGTTGATAGAAAAATGCATGGCTTTTTATTCTTTTTGAGTGTGTGTGGTTTCTTAAGGATGTGAGACAACAGAACCTTAAACATTTTGCAAGTCCAGAAAGGAACACTGCCCTGACTGGCCCTGAAACAGTGTGGCTTTTGAGGAAAATATAAATAGGAAGCACTGAATTTCTACTCTTGTGTGTTTGGGAGATGTTAGAAATGTCTGAGGTGCATCTACACAATAGTGTTTTAATGTGGATCAGAGTTTGCTTTGGGAGTGAGTTTCTTAGGTATCATGATCACCTTTTCTTTCACATTATGGACCAGTCTGAGAGTTCATGCAATGGACTCATGGATTAAGGTTGGGAGAGATAATCCAGGGGGATCTAATGTGCTTTAGCAACTAATGGGCCTTGTGTCCATGGGACCAGACTAGAATTAGTTGAAGGAAAGGGGAAAGTTGAAATATTTAATACACACATCAAGCCCATCAAGACCAAGTGTTTTGCTCAATAGATGTGTTTCTGTGGTTCACTTGGCTTCCTAGGGAGTTTGTAGCTGATTCTGGCATGCTCTGTTGTAGGCAGTGGAGGCAAATGCAGCCTGTGATAAACATACCACATCACATGTTGTTGGGAGTCACCCAACTAACCAGTAATCTTATAATTATATAGAATAGTAATATGGACTATAATTTTCAGTTATAAAATCAAATCAGCATTCAAAGCAGCTTTCAAACATTTCTGAAACATTGAATCCTACAGTATATGGTGGACCAGTCCTATTTTTTTCAAATACAAAGCAGGTTGTATATGTCTACATTTATATCGTATTTTACATAAGTAAGCATTATGTTTTTAGAATTCATTTTTGTTCTTTATTTGGGTGTTAATTTCCCAAGGCTACACTTCTGTCACATCCTTGAGCCAGTATGTACTTTTATTATCTCATAATTTTCTAAGTATAGCAAATCCAGTTTATGACCCAAGAGGTGCATTAGCATTTTGTAAGGGTGGGGATTTTGAAACAGAGCTTAAAACAAGTAGTTGGCAAGCTATCTTTTGCTTCCCATATTAATGCTATTAGACTAGTTTCTGTTCATTTCAACTGGTTTACTTAATCCCAAAAAATGTGTTTGAAATTTGGCCCAAATATACTTTGAGATTCAATATGTAACTTTAATATCTTCAAGTTAGTGTATTTAATTAGTCACTGTATTTAATTCCTCCTGTTGCATGGAGAAGTGAAGTTTATTTCATCTGGATTCTTTTACAGATTGGCAAAAACTTCTGCTAAATAGAATAAAGCCTCAGTTGAGATCAGTCTTAGAAGTGGTAAGAGTGAAGTCTGTGAAACCACAAGAAGGCAGTCATAACTCACAAGTGTGTGGAGACACAAGGATTCCTGTGGCTCATTTGTTTTTACAGCTTGTGTTTATCTAGTAGTCTTTCTGTGCATTTGAGAAGACAATGCTCTAAAAAGAGGAAAGGTGTCCCATACTTAGAGATGCAAATTTAATCCAAGCAATAGTCTATTTTCAAAACTACTGACCTTTTTGCTGTTCCATTGGTAGTGATCTTTGGGTTTTGATGATTGCATTTCTAGGAACCTGCTAATGATGACACCAGAGAACAAATAGTGTTGTGTCTCATGATTAAGGTGATGGTTGCTGATTTTACTTAATTTCTTCTTTAATTACTCTGGTCTATTTTTTTTTCTCTTCTGTTTTTGGTGTATGTAAAGTTGTGGCTTTTAATGTTTTGGTCTGTAACCGCAATAAAGGTTGACTTTGTATGAACTGTTTAGGAAATATCAGTGCAGAGTTTAGGTCAGTATAGTTCTATTTGTAGCCATTCATCTACAGGAGGACCCACTGGTCATTGTGATAGAAACGAGCACATTACAGATGATGGCAATGTCAGCATAAATCCAAAAGAAAACATGACTAATACTTTCTAAAAATTATGTGTGATATCCAGTTCCTGGTGTTAAATCCAGATGTTTAAAATTAGATGGCAGCGTGAGCCACACTGTGACCCATGATAATTTAATTTTGGTTTATATTTGCAAACTGCAGTTATGTCAGAGAATGAATTTTTAGGCTGATCAGTTTTATTAGTATTTCTTATATTCAGTCATCTGTTTAACTTAATTACTTTGGGTTAACCAGTAACCAGCATTGACTTTTCTATGGTTTAAACATCTGTGGTATAAAAATGGCTTCCTCTAAGGGGGGTGTACATTTGATTTAGTTTTGAGGAATCACAATGGTTAGTTACAGTAACAGAAGGTGTTTATTTCAAAATGTGTTCTTGCCCTCAGCTTCTTTTTTTCAGGATACAGTTGCTCAGTGTTTTTGTGGTTGGGTTTTTTTTTTGTTTTTATTATTTGATTATTATTATTATTTTTATTTTTTTAATAGTTGCATCTCATTGTAAGATGTCTGAGGAAATATATGTACATAGTTAAGCTTAATGCTGAATTTCTACATGTGTTTATATAACACAGTCATAAAGTTATCTGATAGTAATACATTAAACAGTGGGACTAATATGTGCTAAGTGCTGTTTGATCCCTTACTTTTCTCACATTTGAGTTCTATGCAGTATTTTTGTTGCTGTTTTTGTTTTGTTCTGGTAGGTTTTATATGCTTTTTTATTTTATCTCGTTTGAGTGATCTTTATTTGGTTTTGGTGTTGAAATTTTGCTTTGTGCTTTTGCTAACTAGTATAAAGTCTAAGGACATTACTTACACATCAGGAATAAATGAAGACGTCATTATAGACTTTGAAACACAGTCTTGTGCTGTCAGTCTCAGCATGGGCTGGCTCCCAGGGCATGGAAAGCCAGGGGTGGGGGTGAACTCATTGCAGGCTATCGCCTCTCCGAGGGGAGCAGCCCCAAAGGGGCTGGCATGGGGTGGGCAGAACTGGGTGCTGGTAACAGGGTCATCAACAGCCTCAGACATGGCAAAAAATGAGCCAGGGTCAGGAAATGCCAGGGGCAGCCGTGGGATGAGTGGGTTCATGGTGTGCTGGGAGAACTGGCTGAAGGTCAGGTCTCAGAAGAGTGGGGCCACATCTGGCTGGTGTCTGGTCATCACTGGTGCTCCTCAGGGTTCAGTTCTAGAACCAGCTCTGTTCAATACGTTTATCAGTGTGCTGAATGCAGCAGGTGAATACACCATTAGTGCAAGTTTGCTGATGATACCAAACTGGGAGGTGCTGGTGACTCATTTGGGAGGGATGAGAGGCCTTGCATAGGGATCTGGATAGGTTAGAGCATTGGGCAACTTTTAATGGGGTGAAATTTAACAAGTAAAAAAAGTTGGATTCTGCATGATGCTGGGCACAAGTACAAACTGGCAGAGGAGGAGCTGGAGAGTAGCCCTTCAGAAAAAGATCCGGGGTGATGGTCAACATCAGGCTGAACAGGAATTGGCAGGGTGCCAAAGCAGCCAAGAGGGCAAGTCACATCCTGGAGTGCATCAAACACAGCACCACCAGCTGCTCAAAATGGTGATTATCCCACTGTGTGTATTCAGCATTGGTGCAGCCTCACCGGGAGTGCTATGGGCAGTTCTGGAGCCCAGAATTTAATAAGGGTGTGAATGCACACAGAGGAGGGCAAAAAGCCGGTGATAGGGCTGGAAGACGTCCTGAGAGGTGTGGCTGAGGACTTTGGGCTTGTCTAGTTTGGAGAGAAGGAGGCTGAAGGGTTTCTCATTGCTCTCTATTTGGAAAGGGGAAGTGGAGAGGAAGGTGCTGTTCTCTTCTTTGTGGGATCTACTGACAGGACAGTTGGGAATGGCTCAAACCTACACAGTAACATTCAATTTATTATTTGTCAATATTTACTTTTTTCAGTTTCATTATTTATTAGAACCATTGTATGGCAACAAAAAATCCCTTACTGAGGAATTATTTCCGTAAAATATCATGTACAATGAAATCAGAAACTATATAAAGAGCCAAATGTGCTAATTTAGGTTGTTTGTATTTCCTTCCTTTCTTTCCTGAATGGAAGCCAAGGAACCAGGATATTACTGCTATTTTGTTGTATTTTATGGGTGTTTTCATCTCACACTATTCTTCTGTCCATGGCTTTTCCAGTGGATGATCTTCAAACTTGACATACACTGGACAGGCATGTAGTAGAGCAATGCTAAAAATATGCTTTCATAAGTTGTCCTTGAAAGAGCCAGTCTTGTTTCTGAGGTGAACCTCGCTGTTGAACTTTATAACTTTCACACCTCCAGCTCCGTGTTTCTCCTGTTCGTTTCTACAGAGTGGTTTGGTTTCACTGGCCAGGTTTTAGTCTTCTCTCTAGCGTGTTGCTGCGTTATCTCAAGGTGCATAAGTATGGGTTTAACCCACACACCTGAGGGCCAGCCTTGCAGAGACATGGCTATGATAATTAGCGAGATGGCTGATCACAGGTGCCTTGAAAAATCAAAAAGGTTTTAATAAAGATGGAAAATAATACAAAAAGGCAAAACAACAAAGCTGAGCACAGCACAGAGACAGACTCCTTGCTGCTACAGCGCCTCAAAATGTGAGAAGCAAAAAGTGTGGAGTTCCGTTGTTCTCTGTCTTTTATACATAATAGCTTAGGTGGGCTTTTTGGCCCTTGGCCCAATGAGAAAAACCACAGTCTTTGAGTAACAGTTCCGGGGTCCAGTCTACACTTCTGAGCTGGCTCTGAGCCAATTGCATAGAGAAATCCACAGAGCTTTCCAGCTAACTTCTTAACATGTCAAAAGGTAAAGTGAGACCCTTTCCCTATTTGGAAGCACCTGCTAGGGGTGTAGGGATTGCATTACTACACATAAGGGCTTAAATTTGCTGTAACTTGGTGAAATACTTCTGGGGCAGGTGTTTATAGTGTTTTACAACAGGGTATCCTCTTCTCAATTTCCTGCCTTATTTTCAAAGAAAAATATGTTCCAGTTATTTATATGCAAAAGGATAACTAAATACCAGAACTCAGGAGCGGTGGTACTGTGTGGTTCCCCTGCCCATACATTTACTACATGTTTGTGTTTAATCTTGACAGAAGGGCTTTGAGAAATATTTTTTTTTTGGCATTTCTTATCTGTTTGTTTTGATATCTCTCCCCACTAAGTGTACAGACTTTTCTGAAATTCATTCCTAAGTACATACTTTTGATTTGGGAGCTGGAAAGCCTAGTTGGAATTTGTTGATTCCATTTTGCACCGTAGTTCCACATTTCAGAGCTGGGCCTGGGGATGCACAACACTGACATAGATAAGTCCCTGTATTAATTTATGTCATTGTGAACATGCAGTCAGGAAATGCATGTCAAACACAAATTATACTTTACTGTTACTTTTAATTTCATGCTGTTGAGATTTTTAAAAGTGTAATGAAAATGTATATAGGGAATGTCTCTTTAAATTCATCATTGTGGCGGTAATTGATTTGTCTACTCAAATGTTCTGTTTTACTTCAGTGGGTACTGTTATTTGAAAGCTTTATTTCTATGCTGTGTTGTCATTTTGAAAGAATCAGTGAGGTTGTCAAGAGAGGCCACTTCTGACAGATAGTGGTTTCACACAAATGTGGATTGAAGATTGGGCAGGGGAGAAGAGACTTCCAAAACTGATAATAGGTATACAGCTACTGTCATAGCAGATTAAGTGGCTAGTTAATTTTCATAGCACTTCTCAGGCATTTCAAAAGAAGGGTTGTATCTCCTAACATAATTATGGGCAGAGATGCAAATTAAGTAATTTTATACTGGGGTGGTTTTTTTGCCATTGCTCCAATTAAAGACCAGTTTGTACTTGCTTGTGAATGTTATTAACTTCTTTTCCCATGAGGCCCACTGTAGATAGAAGAAGATTGATTTTTCTTGCTTCTCTACATGTATTTTTTCCTTACGCGAGATACAGCACAGCTTTCCTTTTTTCAAAGCACAGAGTATAGACATTTGTCTTGACTGTTTAGGACCAGGGACATGGTTTGTGGTTTACCAGAGGAAAGCAAGTGTACACAAATACTTGCTGAAATGAATCTTACAATATGATCTTGTAATCCTATGAGTCTTGTAGTATTTATCTATTGTTTTGTTTTAGTTTTTTTCTCCCTCCTGTTTTTGCTTTTGTTAGCTCTTTTCCTTGTGCATGTGAAACAGCCCTGGTCTTTGAAGGTCTGATTCTTGAAGTTTGTCTAGCGTTCCCTTCGTGGCAGATTGGAAGTGTGTGGGGCTCAGGTGGTGACCTGAGTTCCTCTAATCCGTCTCCTATATGCTGTTGGAGACTGCTTTAGTTTCCCCTTCCTGACATTTTCATATGATGTGTCAGGCCTGGGAGGATGGGATACCTGGGTTTCACTCTGTTGAGTGTAGTTTGCTCTCTTCAGTATGCAGATTAAGATGCTTCAAGGTTTCCCTGAAGATACTCTGTGTAGGGCTTATAAATTGGTAGGAACAGTGGTATTTTCCTCTTCCTTGAGGCCATTTCTGCACTGCAGATTGGAGCCACCACTAAAGGCTAAGTCAAAACTCTCACCAGCGTAAGTCAAGTCAGAACTGGGTTTGAAGAAAAACAGACATGAGGGAACTGAGAATGGAATGTGCAAGGATGTAAAATGCCACAGATAAAATACAATTTTCTGATTATTTGAAGTTATGGTTTCAGCCAGGTACACTGACATGAGCAATAATCACAGCTGAATGTTTTGATTTACCATGTGTTAAGGTGCAGAGTGGAGGAGAGCCTTCATTCAGTGTTTGGGCTTGCTCTGATACCTTGCTCTTCAAAGGAAGCCTGCAGAATTTGTTTTTCCTTATACAACGAAAGATCATTCACATCATGTTAGTTTGGATGAAGTTGCTAAACAACATTTTTACATTTTGAAAGACTTCCTTTTTAACTCAAGTACTAATAGTTTTCAGTAGAGAAATGAAAACAGTTGTGGACATTGAAGTTATCAAGTAGGGGAACTACACATCTGGGAATTTATGGCTTTATTGTCCCAAGTAACAGATATAATTTAAAAGCAAAGATGCTTTTTCTAGTTCAGTGGGAAGTAGCAGTGTAACTGAAACAAAGTGGTGAGCTGCTACTGATCTGTTTTTGTAATCAGCTACTTCTGTCACATTTTATGTGAAGAAGAAAGGGGGATAAATGGAAACTAGCCGTAAAATACTGTTGTAACATTGCTGCTGGCTAGATTTGTAAATGGAAATAATAAATCCTAATACAGCATCGAGAGTAATACTAAAGAATTCCCACTAGCTTGTGTTATTTACAGCTGTTCTAAAGTTTTATTTCTTTTATTTATGTCTCTTTTTGAAGGGGTTAGGCCTGAGATGGTGCTCATAGTTAGCTAATCTTATGCTAGTGAACCTCAGTTTTAGCTGAATCTTACTGTAATGACAGATAAAAATGGTATTATAAAATCAAGTAGTATTGCATTGTAATCTGCTGGAAGATAAAATAAATATTCATAAAATATTGAAGTAAATGGTATGAACTGATGGTTTTAAAATGCTCTTAAATAACTGCAAATAAGTGGAAAGGAGTGAAAAAGAGTGTATGATATGTCTTTATATTTATTATCCTGGTAGCTTCCTTGGTAATGCAGGAGTAGAAATTGTTAGCATTTCAGCTCATATGAAAAAAAGGCATATATAAATTTTCTGAAGTTCAGATCAAGAGTTGTGGTGAAAGCAAACCATTCTGTGCTTCTGACTATGGATTGAAGTCACTTAAAAAATGATGGGAGTTCGAAGGGATCTTTAAAGGTCATCTAGTCCATCCCTTGTGCTCTGGGATCTTCCATGGGATTGTGTTGGTCATTGGACAGTTCCAGTGATGGAGCATCCACCACTTCTCTGGGCAACCTGTTTCAGTATCTCACTCCCCTTAACATGAAAATTTCTTCCCTAGATCCAGTCTAAATCTACCTTCTCTCAGCTTTTCATCTGTTGCCCTTTGTTGTGTCACTACAGGCCTTATCTCTGTCTTTCTTGTAAGCCCCCTCTATATAATGAAAGACTGCAATAAGGTTTCTCTGGAGCATTCTCTCCTCCAGACTGAACCCCAAGTGTCTCAGCCTTTATTCAAAGGTGATCTGGTCCTCAGATCATTTTCGTGGCTCTTCTCTGGACCTGCTCCAACAGGTCCTTGACTTTCTTGTCCTGAGGATCCCAGAACTGCATGCAGTTCTCTGTGTGTGGCTTGTGAGAGTGAGAGCATATTAAAGGAGGATGATCCTTTCCCTTGACCTGCTGGCCACATCCTGAAAGCTTTTGTGAGCATGTGACTACACACTTGTATGAAGACATGCACATACATGATCTTTTTAAACATTCATGAAGAGAGACCCAGCTTCAAAGCATAGGCTTCATAGTTGTGGTAGTAAATCACTGTATTCAGGCTTACAAACTTTGCTGAGATCAGAGCAGAATGCTCCAGTTTTGAAAAAATATTGTGGTTGTCTCCATTACAATGATTCCAATGTATCTGTTCCTTCTTCTGAATTGTACATTGACAGAATAATTTTTACTTTATATGTGTGAATTTTATACATAAAAAGTTATGTATTGTTGTGGTTAAGAGCCACCTGGCAACTAAGCTTGACATGTGCTCACTCAGTTGATCTGTGGGGAGAGTATCAGAACACTAAAGGTAGAAAAACAACATGGGTTGTGATAAAGACAGTTTAATAGGTAAAGCAAAAGCCATGCACACAAAGCAGGGATTTATTTCACTGTTTCCCAGATGTTCAGCCATCCTCGTTGTCATGCATAGTGGTGATTTGGGAGGACAAACGCCATCACTCCAAATATCCATCTCTTCTACCTCCTCCCATTGGCATTATATATTGAGTATAATACCATATTGTATGGAATATCCCTTTGGTCAGTTGGCATCATGGGATCATCTGTCACAGCTGTGTCCCTCCCAACTCCTTGTGCACCCCCAGCCCTCACTGGTGGGATGGGGTGAGGAGCAGAAAAGGCCTTGATGCTGTATATAAGCACTTGTAAGCACTGCTCAGCAGTAACGAAAACATCCCTGTGTTATCAACACTGCTTCCAGCACAAATCCAAAACATAGACCATACTAGCTACTGTGAAGAAAATTATGCCAGATGAAACCAACATACGTCACATATGTATGGTATTCCATTATTTGCACTCTGTAATAAAAAAAAAAAAATAAGGAGAGACAGAAAAAAGTATAGTGCCGCTATATTAGTATTTTGCATTCTGGCCTAGAATTCCTCCTCCTTGGAAACTGATTTCCAGATCTATAGTTGGTACCAATAGTGACGATATACTGCAGTTACCTTCCTTGCGGGAATACCATGCCTAATTCCTATGAAAGGGTGTCCTTTTACTCCCTCATAGACTGACAATTGTAGTCCAATTCTGAACAATAAATTTACCAGAATCTTCATCCATTCTGTTTCCAGAGGATGGACTTCTAAATGATGGAAGAAGTACATACATATAATGTCCTAACTATGTCAGCTTAGGATATGTTGCAGAATTTGTGCCCCATTTTTGTGTTCAGTCATTTAGGTCTTCCTGATGTTGTTTCAATCTTCCACTATACAGAAAATAAATCATTATTTTGCTTAATCTTTTAACACCACAAACATACACTTCTGAGCTGTGGGTTTTTTTAACCAGGAAATACTGTTTCCAAAATTGACTTTTCAGAAATGTCTCTAGAGGAGCAGGAAGTTGCTGTTTGTCCCTGTGTCAGTTTCATATTTCTCTTTTCATAATGTTTAGCTTTTCTTTTAGCTTAAATTGTTATTTTGCATGTTATACTGTATTGATTGTTTTACTGCAGTCAGGATAAATCAGAGCTATACTGTTTTCTTATCTTGGAAATGCACCTTATTATCAAAAATATAGAATAGAACTGGTACAGATGACTTTTGGGAAACTCATGTTGCATTTAGTTGAATTTTCCATTTACTTAAAGGTTGTTCATTATCTTTGCTTGACAATTTATTTTAAGTGTTGTGCGATATTGAAATGCAACTAATGGACTTTTCATAAATCACTACTAATCTATATAAATTTTTAAAATGGAAGTGTTACCTTTTGTCTACTACTTAGCAATTCTAGACAGCAAGTGTTTATAAAGATGGACTAAAAAATTACTTTGGTCAGTTTTCCATCAAACTTGCCTTCTGAAATGCTTCCCTAACTTTTTTAGGTTCACTTTACACTTGTGTGAGCCTTTAACTCCACAAAAGGAGCTAGGAGTCAGGATTGGTACTTACATTGTGACACAACATCACTGTCTTAGCAGAACTGGATGGTGTATTCCATTTGAATATGTTAGGGTGAATACATCTAGCCTGAAAGAAATATTAATATTTGTGTAAATTTCCTTTGTCTTTCAGAACAATGGGTCACTTGCCTGGTGCCAGAATCATAAACAATGTTCAAAGGTAAGTCTGTTTTTTTCCTCTCTCATTTATGTTACCTGTCTGCTTTCAGTCTCTTGTCTGTAGATAAAGTGCTTTTCTTCTTAGCCTGTTTTCAGTAATGTCTGTTTATTTGGAAACCTCAACCTGCAATAAAATATCAAAAATTAAAGCCAAGTGATTTACTCTTTCAGGAGAAAGGAACCATGTTGGGAGATACACATCAAGCGTAGTTAAACCAACATAATTCTGTCATTTTAAGAAAGTTTACACTGGCTAGAAACTGGTGTCTCATTTGTGGGTTTTTTCAGTGTTTTTGGTCAGAAGAGAGTAAAAGAGAGAGTTATTGACAGTCTTTGTTAAACTTCAAACAAAGTCTACTTTGTTTGAAGTCTAACAAAGACTGTCAGTAACTTAAAAAACATCCTCTAACAGCACCAGGGTATTTCAACATTCAACATTTCATTCCGTTTAAGTATTTAATTTTTATGTTGAACTTGAGTTTCTTTGAAAGCATTCTTGACACAAATCCCAGTGGCTCTACTGATGCCCCATTCTCATTCTAGCACTTAAAGGGCAGGTGAGCTAATTGTCCACTGGTTCTGCTTTGCAAGGGTCTGTCTATGGTGTCTGGGTGGAAGCAGCAGCCATCTGGGAGCTTTAGTGGGTCAAGTAGAATTGCACATTTGTTGCTGACTGTTCATAAACATCATGAAAGCTGCATTCATTGGAAAATTGCCTAAACATCCTACAAATGTATTTCTACAATTATTTAGGCCTTTTAACTTAAATAATTATTTTTTATTCATGAAGATTGTACTGAAAATGGAGTTAAATCTAAATAATTTTGTTCTGTATTGTTTCAGTAATGCAATCGATATTAAATGCTGATCCTAACACTTGATTTTAACACGTTGATTTCTTGTATCTATTTAAAGAATGAGATTACACATTTGTTGATCCAGCTTCTGTTGACATAAAAGGGACTGGAAATGGGCTGATTTTTTGACTGTTCTGTTGCAGGTAAATAAAAAAATGTTGATTGCTTTTATCAGTATTAAAATCCAAAGTATAACAGTGTCAACATAAGAAAAAAATGGAACATTTCCTATTAGCTGTGCCACACTGCTAAGGATTTCACTTCTGCAATGGAATCTTGTCATTCTTAAAATTCTTCTTGAAAACCCCAAACAGATGTGCAAAGAACATATTTCATGACAACTGAATTGCCTTTGCAGGAAAGCATGAGGGCCTTGTTCCACTGTGATCCTGATACAATTTTTTTAAAATTCAGTTGCTGCGGCTGCTGTGGTAAGTGATCTGAAAGGTTCGGATCCAATGGTTTGTGTCTGCCCGACAACGAAGGAATCATACAGGAAAAGTAGTCCAGGTTTTTAAGCAGGGCAGAAGTTATAGGAATATCTCTGAGTCACTCCCAAGTTTATCGAATCCACATAAGGTATATGTCAGCTGACATGAATTTTATCTTAAAATTGAATCAGTGTCTTGAAACCAGTGTAAGAATGCTACAAATTAATATTATATTGTATTACAAAACAATGATAGTTTAAGTTTTAAATTATTAAAGTGCTTTGCAGTCATGTTACCCTATGTTTTTCATTATTTCTTAGGAAGGTAATATATTTTCCCTAAGAAAGCAGCTTTGCCATTTAGAAAATAAATAAATATAAACTTGGCCAAATTGTTAGCAGGGATGAACTTAAACATAATGTTGTCTTTTCAGGATGGCTTTGATTTTCTGTGTTTTGCAATACAAAGTTATACAATTGCTTTAGCTAACTGAAATTTTCAAAGTGATGCAGGGAATTCGGTTAACCCTTTAAAAATGCAATTTCCTTTCATTGCTTCTCAGCACCTCAGTGGAGGAGGTTTATGTGAGTGTGACAGGTAGTGGAGGATTCCATAAGCAATGGTGTGCTGCTTAACCTTACTACGGCTACCATGGAGGGCCTTGTTGGAGATATAAAGGTTAGGAGGAGCCTTGGCTGCTGTGACCATGAGATTGTGGAATTCAGTATTGGGCAAGAAGGACGCAGGACAGCAATTAAGATACTAAGCATGGTCTTCAGGAGAGCAAGCTTTAGCCTCTTTAGGGGTCTTCTTGGAAGAATCCTATTGGAACAAATCCTGTGAGGAGGAGGGGTCCAGGAGAGCTAGTTGATCTTAAGGATCACTTCTGCAAGGCTCAAGAGTGATGCATCCCAGTGATCAAGAAATTGGGCAAAGTGGGCAAGAGACCTGTGTGGATGAATAAAGAACTGTGTAATTTCTCTAAGTAGGAAATACGCAGAGATGGAAGCTGGGTCAGGTCACTTGGAATGAATATAGAGAGGTTGTCAGAGTAAGTAGAAATGAGGCAAGGATGGCCATGACACATCTGAAATTAATAGAATGGGGACTGTGGTAACAGAGGACAAGGAAGGCAGAGTTGCTGAATGCCTTCCTTGCATCAATCTTCACTGACAAGACCAGCCTTCAGGAATCTCTGACACAGGAGAGAGAACTGGATAAAGGAGTGTTGTAGGGAAGACTTTTCCCTTGGCTGGGGAGGATTGGGTTAGAGAACCTCTTGACATCCACAAGTCCATGGGCTCTGATGGGATGCACCCACAAGTGCTGGGAGACCTAGTGAACACCATAAGTAGACCAACCATGATCATCTTTGAAAGGTTGTGGCAATCAGAGGAGGTGCCTGAAGACTGGATGAAAGCAAATATCACCCCAGCCTTCAGAAGAGGCAAGAAGGAAGACCCGGGGAACTTAGCAACTAGTCAGCCTCACCTCAGTCCCTGGAAAAGTGGTGGAGCACCTCACTCTGAAGGCCATCTCTGTCTACATAGATGGCAAGTAGATTATCAGGAGTAGTCCTTGACCAACCTGATTGCCTTCTACAGTGAAACAACTTACCTGGGTGGATGGGGAAATGCAGTGGATGTTGTCTACCTCAATTTCAGCAAGGCTTTTGACACTTTTTTGCAATATCCTCATGAACAAACTCAGGAATGAAGGACTGGATGGATTGAGAACTGACTGACCGGCAAATCTCAGAGGGACGTGATCAGTGGCACAGGGTCTGGCTGGGGCCTGTTACTTATGGTATCCCCCAGGGTTCAATACTGGGCCCAGTATTGTTTCTCTTGTTCATGAGTGACTTGGATGAGAGGGGAGATGCCTCCTCAGCAAGTTCAGTGACAGTACAGAGCTGTGAGGAGTGGCCGATACCCCAGGATGCTGTGCAGCCCTTCAGAAGGATCTCGACAGGCTGGAGAGATGGGCAGGGAAGAAATGCCTGAAATTCAGCCAAGGCAAAGGCAGAGTCCTGCACCTGGGGAAGAACAATCCTCTGCACCAGTATAGGGTGGGGGCTGACCTGTAAAGCAGCTCTGTGGAGAAGGACCTGTGGGTCCTGGTGGACAGTAAGCTGTCCATGAGCCAGCCGTGTGTCCTTGTGGCCAAGAAGGCCCTGCCAGCAGGGAGGTGATCCTGCCCCTCTGCTCAGCCCTGGAGCGGCACATCTGGAGTGCTGTGTGCAGTTCTGGGGTCCTCAGGAAAGGAGAGACATGAGTTCCTGGAGTAGGTCCAGTGGAGGGCAACAAAGATGACTGAGGGACTGGAGCATTTCTCCTATGGGGAAAGGCTGAGGAAGCTGGGATTGTTCAGCCTTGAGAAGCAGATGAGGTCCCCTCTTACTTGTCTGTCTGAAGGAAGGATGTCAAGAGGATGGACCCTTCTTCAGGCACTTCTCAGTGGTGCCAAGAACAAGAGGCAATGGGCAGAAGCTGATGCACAGGAATTTTCACCTGACCATGAGGAAAACTTCCTTGTGCGGGTGCCTGAGCACTGGAACAGGTTGCCCAGAGAGGTTGTGGAGTCTCCCTCACTGAAGATATTTAATAACCTTGTGGACTCAATTCTGTGCAATGTGCTCTGGGATCACCCTGCTGGAGCATGGAGGTTGGACCAGCTGACCTTATTCATGAAGATTGTACTGATTGTACTGTGGTCCCAGCCTTACCCATTCTGTGATTCCGTTAAATATCTCAGATGACTGAGCAGCAAAATATTTGCCAGTAGTTTAAAAGGAAATTGAATTTTGTAAGATCTCTGCAGAAGTCTGTTTTTCAAGATGAAGCACAAGAGAGCTCTTGAATGCTTGCCCTGTTTTGACATATATAATTTCAATATGTTAAAGTACTTCATTGTAATTAGGACAACTATAGGATTATAACATAAATTGTAATTTTTGGTTGCAATAGTTTCTAATTCATTGCCATCATGCACTCCTCCTTGTCTACTGGCACAGCACTGAAGCAGACTGAGGACTTTCTTTTTTTGATTCTTGTCAATTGCTTGGTTGGCTTCCACTGCTGAGATGAAATTGGTGTTGTGGTTGATGAAGTTAGTGAACTTCTTTGGAAAAAGATTTGAAACCAAAATTTCTTTGTCTAATTTCATTCAGAGATCCTTTGTTTCATTTGAACTTTCTCTTAATAAGTTGCAGTGATTCCTTTCTAATGGGACAGAGGGCCTGATATGCCAGTCAGGCCCAACCCCTAGGAAGGTCTGCTGACTTCCTGGGGCCTTGGTAAGGATGTCATCCAGATACTTCCTAATCTGGAGCAATCCTGAGACTATTACTCATCATTCATTTTCCCCACAGGGGATGATGAAGTGGCAACATGTAGTCTAAGGACTATCAAAAAGGACTTCAGGGCCTTGGAATGTTTGGTAAAGGACTCTGAGGCACAAGTTATGATTTTCTCTTCGCTTCCAGTTGAAGGCAGCAACACTGGAAGAAACAGATGGGCTGAGTCTATTACTACGTGGCTCTGGGGCTGGTATCACCACCAAAATTTTGGAGTTTTTGACAATGGAATGGTCTATGCAGCACCAGGCATGCTTGTACAGAAAAGACTCCTGTTTCTCAGGGAGGAGAGTTGCTGCTTGGAAACCAGAGGGGTCCATTGACAGAGCTTTAAACTAGTTGTGATAGGAGAGGGGGACAATATCAGGTGTGTGCCTGGTGAGCTGTGGGATGGTGAAGGTTAGAGGGACAGCATGCAAGAGGACCCTCTGCCAGTGACTCTGAAATGTGCTGGCCACACTGGAATGCACTTGCGGCCTTACAGAGACAAGCCAGGGTTTCCTAATGTAACAGAAATCAACAGGGAGACACCAGAGAATTATCTCAAAAGAATTAAGGGTTGACAGGCTACCTGAGGTGCCTTTACACCAGTGCATAGAGCGTAGGCAGCAGAGAGGAGGAGTTGGAAGCCACTGTGGTGCTAGAAAGCTGTGACCCTGTTGCCATTTCAGGACAAGGGGAATGGATTCAAACTGTGTATGTGTAGAAACATTTCACATACCCTCTTCAGCCCTCCACATTCCCAGGAGCCACATAAATGTTTCCACTAGCATTGACACCCTCATTAGGATTGATACTACATGGTATAGAATTGTTTGTGTACTGAGGTTCCATTCAGATTTGGTCTAGGTAATGAAAGTTAAAATAGAGCATTTATTTTCTTTTACTTTAACAATAGATTGGTGGTAGCCTGTCAGACTGGCTGAGTAATGCAAAGGTGGACTCCTAAACAGCAGCATGAGGAAGCAGAATTGCAACGTGGAGAGACTGGAAAAGAAAGTGAGCTGGATTGAGCTGGACTCAGTATTTCTTAACACAGTTGTTGGACCAGCACCTGGATCTCAGTCAGCTCTACTCATTCCTAGACACCACAGGGGAAAAAGGTTATTTGGGGGAGCACCAGACAAACAGACACTCCCTTCTTTTTTTCTGCATGCATGACTACATAAAACCCTGCTTCCTGTTGGCAACAGCTGGTTCAGCAGAGGAATTAAAAATAGAACCTCTGCAGAGGTTATTGTCTGGTTGGGGAAAGAGAGTTAAAGCTGGAAACTGATGGATCTTGTTTTCTTATGCATCTGGCGTAAAGTCTTCCATCACAGCCAAGTGTTTGGCAAAATATTGTAAAAATATATTCATGCCTGTCATCTTCAGGCTGTCTTTAAATAATATTTTTACATGGGTTATGCCTGTAGGTAGGCAAATATTACCTACTTTGGTAGGTAATAATGCATAAGCTTAGCTCCAGAAAACATAAACCTAATAACAACCACATCTGGGCAGAATTCTTCTCTCTCAACACTGGGCACTCAACACTCAGAATTTCTCAGTAATTTCACTGAGAATTATGCTTGCAGAAAGAGCTAAAACCCATGCAGATTTTTCCTCCTTTTTCCTTCCAACTAATCATATTCGTTTTGGTATATCAAACTCTGAGTTACCTAAGTGATTATTTTAAAACATGATGAGGTACAGCTTATATACAGAATGAAGTAGTGTCTGTAGTGTACAGATTTAATCTAAAACATAATTCAGCTTGTTTCCAACACAGGTAGTCAGTCAGCTTTGCTACATGATTGTATGTACATTACTCATTAATACTGGATCTGTTCTCTGAATGGAAACGTATAGAAAAAAATTAGTCCATTAGTCATTTTTGGATGAAATGACAGCTGCTAAGGAGTGAAGAGTAGAATAGGTCAGTTTTTAAAATAGTGTTGGTTGAGTATGCAGTATCTAAACCAGAATGTCTAGTGTTGCTGTTGAAAAATATTCATTCACACTTTCTGGTAGAGATTTGTTTATAACCTGTTAAAATGATAGATCTCAGAATTTTTTTCTTTTATTAAAGAGAGATTTTTTAATTAAAAGTCACATAATAAAATCTGCATGGGTTTTAGCTCTTTCTGCAAGCATAATTCTCAGTGAAATTACTGAGAAATTCTGAGTGTTGAGTGCCCAGTGTTGAGAGAGAAGAATTCTGCCTAGATGTGGTTGTTATTAGGTTTATGTTTTCTGGAGCTAAGCTTATGCATTTTTACTTGCAATTCCCCATGTTCATGAGAGTAGAAAATGCTATTATGGTTTTTATTCTATGTACAGATATTGTTATCTGGCAGTTTCATTATGTTGCTTCTAAAAATGAAATGCAGTTTACTTTGTGGGTTCAGGAGAAATACAGAGGACATTGACACTTTTTCATGACTGTATTTTTTTCTTATGTGTCTTAGTGCACACTGTGGAAGGGTGGTTTCATGTGTCATGTTTACTTTGATAACTTTGTCTATGTAATCAACTTAGAATCATACAATAGTTTGGGTTGGAAGGGATCTCAAAAGATCATCTAGTCCAGTCCCATTGCAGTAAGCAGGGTTCGCTTCAACTGGATCATGTTGCTCAGAGTCCCATCCGACCTGACCTTGAGTATTTCCAGGGATGGGGCATCTCCCAACCCCTGGGCAACCTGTTCCAGTGTGTCACCATATTTATCATAAAAGATGTCTTCCTTATAGCTAGTCTAAATTTACCCTCTTTTGATTTCAAACTGTTGCTCTTTGTCCTGTTCAACAGGCACTGCTGAAAATTCAGTTCCTATTTTTCTCACAAGCCGTTTTTAAATACTAAAGGGTTGCAATATGGTCTTCCCAAAGCCTTTTCTTCTCTTGAAGGTTGAACCACTTCAATTCTCACTGTTCTTACTGGAGGAGGTGCTTCTCTCATTTGATAATTTTTGTGGCCCACCTCTGGGCCAGCTCTAATAGGGGTGTATATTTCCTGTGCTGAGGACCCCAGAACTGGAAGCAGCACTCCAAGTGCAGTCTCACTGGAGCGCAGTGGCAGAATCACCCTCCTCAATTTGTTGATGACACTGCATTTGATGCAGCCCAGGATGCAGTCAGTGCAAGTGCATGCTGTGGATTCACATCCAGCTTTTCACCCACCAGTACCCTTAAGTCCTTCTCCTCGGAGAAGCTCTCAATCTCTTCATCCCCCAGCCCGTATTGATACCAAGGACTGTCTCACCTAGGTCAGCACTTTGCACTGTCTTGTTGATCCTCATAGGATTCCCATGGGCCCACTTTTTAGCTTGTTCAATGCCTTCTGGATGGCATCCTGTCCTGCAAGCATGTCAGTCACACCACACAGCTTGGTGTCCTCTGCAGAGGGTCTTGCTTAGAGACCCATCAGTCCTGCTATGCCACTGATGATGATAAGCTGTACTGATGCCCAGGGGTCTGGTGACCTCTAGGAAATACCACCCTTTGGTGAGAGGAAGACCAGCCAACCAGTTTTTTTTCTACCAGTTCCAGCTATCAAATCCATCTCTCTAATTTAGAGAGAAGGATGCTGTGAGAGACCCTGTTAAAGGCCTGGTTAAACCAAGCCATGCCATGTATCTCAAATCACCTCCCTATCCTCCATGTGCCTTAGCATGGTTTCCAGAAGGATCTGTTCCATGATTTCTCAGGCACAGAGATGAGGCTGACAGGTTAGTAGTTCCCCAGAGTCCTTCTTTCTACCTTTTTCAAAAAGGGGTGCAATGTTTCCCTTTTTCCAGCCACCTGGATCTTCATCTGTGTGCTATGACTTTTCAAGTATTATGGCAGCTACATCAGCCAATTCCCTCAGGTCTCTGGGATACATCTCCTCAGTTCCCAGAGACCATGCGTGTTCCAGTTCCTCAGGTGGTTATGGGACTGATCTTTGGTTACAGGTCGAGTGACTCTGCTTCTCCAGTCCCTCCCTTATTGCCCATCCACTCAGGAAGTGTGGGGAAAAAAAGGTTGCCTTCGAAGTCTGAGAGGAGAAATGTTGAATACCTCAGCCTTCTCCCTAACCCTGTTTGACCATGTCCTTATATTCTTGCCAGGATAGGTGTCCATACTTCCATTGGCTGTGCATTTCCTTCTTGACCTTTAGCCTCACCAGAAGGTCTCCACTCATCTATGCAGGTCTCTTACCTTCCTTGATTTTTTACACTTGGGGATTGAGAGTTCTTGTGCTTTATGGAACATGTCCTTAAAGATCTGCCAGCTCTTTTCTGGTCCCTTGTCCTTTAGAGTGGTTTCCCAGGGAGTCCTGTTGGCTAACATCTTGAAGAGCTAGAAGTCTACTTTCCTAATATTTAGTGTCCTGACTTTATTCTTTGTGACCCATATCCCTCAGGACTATGAACTTCACTAGTGCATGAACATTGCATCCCAGGCTGCCTCCAACCTTGGTATCACTGATTAACTCACTTGGTTAAAACATTACAATAGCCATTACATTTGCTGATCAGTCTTTCACTAACTGCTATATGTAGATTTAAGAATTATTTGGTATGTGAAATACCATCAAAACCTGGCCTAAGAAAATAATCTGCAAGGCTGATTCAAGTACTTCAAAGGTAACAATTTTGCACTGGAGGTTTGCTCTTTTTGTAAATGACAATAAACTTGTGTTTTGAATTCCTTCACTTACTTGACTTTTGCTATTGGATTTAACTTTCACATCTTTACATAATTCCTGGGTTGGGACCACAACCTATCTCGGCAGCCTGTTTCAGTGTTTGAATACTGGCACAGTAAAAGAGTTTCTGCATTTCTTGTTTTTTGATCTGTGCCCATGGCCTCTTGTTTAGTCCATGGGCATGACTGTGAAGAGCCTGGCTGCTTCTTTTTCATTGCATCCCAATGGATATTTATAAACCTAAGTAAGATCCCTCTGAACCTGTTTTCCAGGCTCATCAGTCCCAGATATCCTCACTTCTATGTATATGGCAGATGCTCCAGCCCCTTAATGGAATTCTTGGCCCAATGTATTCTTTTCTCCTTATGCTTTCTAAGCCCAAATAACTCATACCTACTGCCATTTGTAAAGCTCCTGTCCTTAAAATCCCACTGCCTTCTAGTGGCCATTCTTGCTAAACTGTATGTAAATGCACAGCTTTTGCTGTTCCATTTTTCTGGGGTTTTTTTTATGGTGTGAGCTCCACAGTTCCAAGGCTGTTCTTCTCAAGTACTTGGAAGTGCTGAGCATATAACAGGTGCTTCCCTATAAAAACAACAGTTAGAGCTGATTGCTGCTGAGAGTAACATGAAAGGGCAGAGTCCTGCGTTGATGCTCGCTTAGCGAAAAATGTATTTTATTCCTGAGGTGGGGGGCAAGGAGGATGAAATGACTGGGAAAGGCATTTCAAGAGAGTTTGTGAAGTAGATGTAATTTATTTTTTTTTTACATCTCCTTACACAAGGTTTTCTTTTTGTAGGCAGCTGAAAGTCAAGAGACCAGCATGCATAATTTAGAGCTGCATGTGCCATGGCATTTACAAGGATTGGAGATAAATGGGGATCATCATAACACACTGTGAATTGCAATACAACTTTATTCTTCCCAGTGGCCAAGACAGTGGTCCCTGATTGATTTTGTGAGAAGGCTGAAAGACTATTTTTTGAGTTTTCAGGACTGAGAGGAGAATGTGAAAATAAAGATAAACAATTTACAAATTCTGCAGCTAAGTAAACAGGCTGACTGTCTGAAAAAGACAGTTTACTTTCTTTTTAGGATAATATACACTCCTGAATTCCGTATTTGAGCAATTGTTTCAGGCTTCCAGCTGAGCTCTTTCCAGAGATAATGCAGGTGGAAAGATGAGTTAATGGTTTAAACAATTAGAGATTTGATGCAGTCTTCCATCTGTCAAAGCCCACTGAAATGAAAGCTCACAGTTTTAATTTGTGCCTCCAGCATCTAACTCAGTCTGAAATGGTGTCAGCGATTTGCCCTGCCCACAGTAGTGTTATTCTTATGTTAAGCATTCTGTGCACACATGCTGGGAGACTTCTATCAAACATATTAGTGTGCATTTGAGAGATCATTAGCCTGAAGTAGCTGAAACATTCCAGATTTCTTAGCCAGGAAACTCACATCTCTGCTGGAAAGTGTGTTGATCCTCTGTTATTTACACAATAAAGCTAGAGCAAGATAGGGATAGCTGTGTGAAGTTTAGCAGGAGCAGTGGTATAGCCATAAAAGGGTGAGATAATGAATGTTTTGGTTTATTGTCTAAAAAGATGGAATGAATAAAAATTTCTTTCTTGATCTGCTAGTCAGATTTTTTTCTTTCTTAGTGAAACCAAGGTAAAATCATTTAATAGAATCGGAATTCATAAGACTTGATCAGATTATTGTTCTGCTAAATAGACAGGGTCATAAGCGTATAAGAAATAAGATGTGATACTTAATTGTTTGCATTCTTATGGATTATTTGATTTTTTAAAAAATATTCGTCTATAAAAAGGTAGAGGGAGCTGAGGGAACCATAGTGGTTAGATGATTAAAGCTGTACTAGCTAATAAATAGGGTGACTGAAGTTTCTGGATATTTGTGTTTGGGGAAATAGAAGAAAGAGCTTTGTGATTCAGTGTTTATGTTTACACGAAAGCATTGGTGTATAAGTGTGTTGTGATTACAGGAATCCCTTTGTTCCTAAGGGCCTTGAGAACTGGCAAATAAACAGAACTGAAATTCAAACAATATTTGCAGTACTCTGTAATACTCTGATATATTGCTCTATATTTGTAAATATGAAGTTTTGTTTATTGGGTTATTGAAAAAAGAGTTGTGTTAGAACATGAAATAAGTGAACATGAGGTAAGTTCGTATTCTTTACAGTTGCTATATTGGATCACATCAGTCAGCCTTCCAGTCTAATACTTGTGTTATCAGCTAGATTCTCAATAGATAAGTAAATAGATACGTAAACCTGTAGGTCTGGAATAACCTACTGCTAGAAAAAAATACCCCTTACTTAAGCCCTATTACTTATTTTTGCATGATACTGTGCAACCTAAAGGATATGTCTGTTTCAGAACGCTGATTTTGACCTCTCAGCTCTTGCTGCTTACGGTTTTGTTCACCTTAATTTTTTTTGCCTTGGAAGAACAGATCTCAGGACTTTATTGAAGGCGTTTTGCTTGACCTTCACTCTGAATGATGCTGCTGCTAACTAAAAATGTTTAGAATCAAGTTACTTTATTTTTTACCTTGTTAAAAGATTATCACAACTGCCAGGGCCCTTATGAGGGATAGGGAGGAAAGGATCAGATTTGTTTTATATTGCTGTAGCCCAGGTTTTTGTTAATGCAGAATTCTACTGAGGTTCTCATTGATCTTCAGCGTGGGTTTGCAGAAAAGTTTGGTTCTTTTGGAGCTTGCTCTCTAGGCCAGTTGTATCTGTTTTAAGGAGGTAATCAAGTCGGATCACTGTGCTGTTTGAAACTTGAACTGAATACTGAGCAAACTGAGCCAATGCTGAGCATAACCAGCTGAGGATTAAGTAACCCTCTTTCACAGAGAAAGGACACAAAATTGTCATTAATGACTGAATTGTGCCAATGCTGGCTTTGAGGGTAATAGCAGTATTAACTCTGTTCTCAGAAAAGCAAGTGCTGGCTTTAGACTTTAAATATGCATACGCTGTAGAGACACTGAAGCTAAAGGGAGAAATGTGTGCATGGGGGTGCTCACATATAAACACAACAGATATTATTGAAGCTGGCATGCTGAAGCACTAAATGCTTCTTTAACTTAGCTTTATCTGCTTCAGTGAACACTCTTCAAAATCCAAGGATATTCAGACTGCAGAATCCTTTATTTAGAGGTATTTGAGCACAAAAATAATCCCTTCCTAGAAACTTTTGAAATACCAATGCAGCTATGCAGTCTAATCAACTGTAAATTTTTGTCATCTTAAAAGCAGTTGATTAACATCTAGCAGAAGGATGATTATCATTGGAGCAACACTGGTCAGACAGTAAAGACAGATGCTACTACTGATACTAAGGAGAATTATCAGTAAATCTTCTTGAAAACAAGCAGCAGATTTATCTTTCTAAATCTTCAGTTTTAGCAGGCCTCTTACCACTCAGCTTATTCAAAGCTTGTACATGTTTTTTCTTGTCTTTCAATAACTATGCATGCTATATGTAGAGGGAAATATGTGACATGAAAGTGTATTTGAGATTTTGATTTCCCAAATACAATCTTAGTTCCCAAAGCTCAGCTGCCTGAATTACTACTATTAGGAAATTTTAATAGCTCAAATAAGTCAGAGAATCTGTAAAAAATTTATAAATTTGCAGTTGAAATGAGAATCTTAATTTTATCTTATTATATTACATTTCATTAACCTCATTAATTTGTAGTGCAAAACAGGCTGTAATAGTCTGTTTAAAAATATGGTCCTTTTCTCCTCTCATGGGAGACAATTGCAGAGTTAGGTCAAACACAGCTCTAGTTAAGTGACAAAGACAAAATGTACTTGCATTGACCTTTAATGTAGTAATAAAATACATTCAAGCCCCTGGAAAGGGACATATGTCTGTATTTTAACCATGAATTTAAAAAGAGTTTTGCTTGACTAGACCTAGGGCATTATTCAAAATCCACTGAAGTAAGGAATACTGACTTCCAATGAACTTTATACCCATCTATAAGTTAAGATTCTGCTTTTTCAAGTGACCTCCCTTGGAGTTTCTCCATTACTCTAATATTGAAGGAGATATAAAAGTGTGCTTGGGTAGATGGAGTTACTGTGCTGAGAGGGAGGCAACTGTCTTTGAGGCAGACAGGCAGGGATGCAAGTGCCCTTTTCGCCATGCATTCGTTGAAGTGTAAGGAAAGCATTAAGCAGGAATGAGAGCTATGACTGTTTTCTACTTTTGAATGCCTGCAAAGAATTAGAAAGCTGTCTGAGCACAGAAGCATTGTCTGTCCTTAAACAGAAATTGCAGTTCATATTTTGTAGCACTAACTGTGATGTTTAATCAGATACCAAAGAGTTAATTGCCATTTAGCACTGACTGTCTATTAGAATAACTCGCTGTGCACAACAGACAAAAATGCTTCTGAAAGGATGGAGTATTAAAGAGTGGGTTTTGTGCAATGAATTTTAAGTAGATCTCCTTATTGAATTTCCTTAAAAAGTTCTGCTTAAAGTCAATTTGGGATATAGTCTCAGGTTAACAGGTCAGAAAGATAAATGGTTCTGACAGTTCTTCCATAGTACTCACATCTACTACATGGGTTACAAGCATACATTCTGATCTCAGTCATATCAAATTTTTTTAGCTATTTCAATGGTCTGAGGAATTTAAGTGCACAGTGGAAGCATGTAAGTGTACAGCTAGAAGTCTCAATGTAGAGATAGTGACAGGAACATATTTGGGCCTTTTTTCTGATATCATAGACTTTCTGAAGTCTGCAATGGTTCTAGAGGCTACTTCCTGCACTCTAATTTACAATTGGTTTGCATCCTCATTTTAAACAAGTGAACACAGTTACTTGGGGTGTAAAGTGAAAGGGAATTTCATAGCCGTATGTGTTAAGTGTTGACATATGATTTATTTCATATAGACGACGTGAAGCAGGGTTAATGCTCAACGTAAGGAGTTGCTTGCGCAGGAATGCCATCAGGATCCACCACACTGAAACGAAAGAAGACATGGATAACTATTCAGCCTTGTACTGATTTGATGCTGGTGTATGTGTACAAATAGATTTCTTGTTTTGGGTAGGTGTTTTCAGCTTATGCACTTAGAAATGAAAGGATTGCTGTAATTAAATCTGTAAGGGATTTTCTTTTTCTTTGGAGTGTGAACCAGGAGACCAAGTTATGAACAAGAATCTTTTCCCAAATATATGTAATATTCTGTTTGCTTTAAGTTGTAAAACTCATGGGTCCCAACAAATGTCAGAGTTTGCAGCTTCTGACTTTGAATAAAGAATATAGCTGGCTATGTTTATTTTTCTCATAGATGTGATATTGTTGTATCCAAAATCCATTAAATTTTAGTATCCACAATAAATCAGGATATGAACAGGAAAATAAAGCGGAGTTACAGCACTTGGGATTTGAACTGCACCCTCCAAAAATAATAGAAATTTTCCAGAGCTAGGAATGAGGAATCAAATTTTAAAGTGGTTTCATATTAGGAAGGAAACATTTTCGTTTTTTGGTTTATGTGAAACATTTAGCTGCAATATTACTCACTGAACTTTGAACACCTTCAGGGGAGAAATAACTTAAATTTTGATTTACATAAATATAACCACCCTGCAAACCCTAGTAAACAACAAAGTATTGGTTAAATAATACTTGCCACTTTATAATTTTTTTCAACTTCTGTCCAGTTAAATCAGGCTTTAGCATTACGTGGATTCTCATGTGTTACTTTTCCTAAATCCGGAATTCTTTCCGTTTGGCCTAAGAACACAGTACAGAGCACCAAACACATCCCTGGCCTGGTCCATGCAGTTAATTGGGAGGAGAACTATCCAAGCTTGCTTGCAGGAATGCTCATGGGAGGTATGGTCAGACCCAGCAGGCGGAGCTCAGTGTGGCTACACTTGTTAACTTTTGTTTAGTTCTGGACCATATTGTTGAGTGATATCTGAGGATATCATTATTCACCCACCAGGAGGCAGGTCTAAAGCTCCTAAAGGGCCAGGAGCAAGGGGGGAATTGCAATCTTTTGGGTGAGATTTTTCAAATGTTAGGATTTATATCTGTAAAGAAGCACTGAGATAGTAGAGCTGATGAGTAACTTTAAATATTGTAACCCATGTTTTTGGTGAGGCCATGAAACAGAAAATAAGCCCCTTTTAATTGCTTATTTTCTTCAAAAGATGAATTAAATCTTTGTTTCATACCTGAATATTTTAAAATTAATCTATAGTTAAATAACATATTTGAATAAAAAGTGAGTGGTTTTCTTAAGAAAGATATTTAGTTGGTAGTTTTCTTGCCTTATTTTTTCCTTTTAATTTCTACCCCTCCCATTAAATGAACTGAAAAGAGGAAAACTAAATTGGTGTAGCTTTATTGTGAAAATATTTTTCTTTGTTAAATAATAATAGTAATGCAAAAAGTCACAACATGCACTTCATTCAAAGTAATATCCATCTGTAGGGGAAGCCATCAGATTTTCATGTTTTCTAGGTTTAATAAGTGTTTGAAAGTTTTGCAGATTGAGGACTTTAATTCCTTAAATGGCAAGTAAGTAGGTCATCATTATCTTCAGGGAAAGGCTTATTTGTCCTCATTATTCCAACACTATGCAAATTTACCTTATAATACACTTGAAAGTAATTATTGTAAGGAAGTGGGTGTATCTATAGGCAGTACTTTAAAGATTTTTATCCTGACAATATCAACAGCAAAATAGATTTACAAACACTATTCATATACATGAATGTTTTTAGTCATGAATAGGGGAAGATTGAATTAATTAGAAAGTCAGCTTTTCTTCCCCCTTTTTACTGGTTCTGTGGTAGAAAGATCATCAGATGTAGTACTGATTTGAAAGGGTTAGTGACTTGTGTGGTGCACTTAATGGCTATTTAAACTTCTGCTTTTGGCAGATCAAATAAAAATATTAAAAGACATTCATGCTACTCTGTTAAAAAAAAAGTAAGGGCACAGCAGGGTGGTGAAAGGGCAATGAACAGGCGGCATAGTAGTGTAGGCAGATCACATACTTGCATCCAACAAATGTCGGGGATCATTCCTGCCCTGCCAGCAGGATCCTAGTGGAAGCATTTTGCACCTCTGCTGTATGCCCACCACACCTTCCTCTTAGAAAAATGAGTTGTGGTTTTAATTGTCTAGCTCTTATTAAAACAAACAACAAAAAAATGTTGTTCACCATGGAACTGAAGAAAGAAAGAGTGTGCCATATTGTAATAATTTGAAAGTTTGTTACTTGCACTGTTGTCAGTTTTCTGGGTAGGTCAGTGCAAGTTGAACAGTTGCATGTGTGGCAAGTGTGTTTTATGTTTGCACAGAAACTCACTTGGTTGTTCAGTTAGACTGGGGTGACATTTTAAGTGCATTACAGTTTGGTTTTTTTGGGCTTTTTCCTGGAGAAAGGCTGAAAAACCTCAATATAGTTGTACTTTTTATTTTAGTTTTGTCTCTTGAGTATGCTTTATTATGCTGTCACAGAAAGCTAGTGCATTTTTTCTTTATTGCTAACATTTGTTGGGTGATGACAGGTTATCAAACAGTACAGAGCTGTTTAACACCTTGGAAGAAGACAATAAAGAAACTGGTGACACTTGCTTAACAAGAAGCACCGTGTGTTTTGGGATATCTGTCAGTGAGAAGACAGGCCTGTAAAGATGTCAGGCCTATTTTGACCTTTCCGCCCCTTGTTTGTATTCTACTGTTTCAGCTTTGCAAATGACTCCACATTTGGTACTTGGATTGAAAGTGGGCATCACATAACAAGGAAAAAACATAAACAAGATTCAGAAATGTATTGCAAAATGGAAAAGATGGATACTGAGAAAATGATTATTCATTTTGTTCATGACTCCATAATACTATTAAAGAAAATAAAAACATTTTTTGATTTAAATAAATTATATATGTAGTTATTTTGGGATGGTCTGTCAAACTGGTAGATGTTGCATTAAATCCAGCTACTACTGAAGCATGATACTGTGTGCCTACAGTAATCTGAGCTCCTCTGTAATGATGTATGACATTCAGTTTGCATGCTCAGTGCTATATTTTATCCAGCATTTGGATATTATGATATTTTGACCTTGTCTAATTGGTGATCTCATTTTGTGTGAATGTTGCAAGAACAGTAAACAAAGCCTGGAAGAATTGTCAGGCTGACAAGTTGTATTGCTCTGTATCTTTTCAACACAAAGCCACAGAAATTTATGTGTCTTGACACCTTTGTCTCTTGTATTAAGAAAGCTTCAACTAACTTCTCCTTGGTTCTATAGTCCACCATCTAAAAATGCCACATCTTATAAAGATAACAGGTAGGTAGGCTTCTAAGGAGAGACCTCAGAGAGATGGAATAAGTTAGGAAAAAAGAACAGCAGCTAAATTGTGGAAGGAATTCCAAGACTAAAAAGAGTGCCTCCTAAGAAGAGTGCATGAAACATTTAAATGACACTTCTTCTGTATTAAAATTTATAAATAGCTATATGTAAATATGTTTTACAAATACGTTGAGTAGGAGAATAGTTTTTTGCATGAATCCCACAGCCATTTACAAATGTCAGCGATTGCAGGAATGCTGAAATGGTTTTGTTTTATTGTGTTTTCCTTTCACCTTCCTCTCTCACTCCCTCAAGAAACCTATAAAAGAGAACTGTTCTGTTGTGTGTGAATATGGAGGTTTTGCATCTGGAGAATTTGAACCTAAATCTGTATGTAACTTACTTTCAGTTGAATACTGAGCTTGTTTTGTTTGCATTATTTAAATTCTATGTTTGAAGGATAAATTATTGGATCTAGAATTACATCTGGATAATGTAGTTGTACTTTAATTGCTTAAACTGGCTTTTGTGACTATTTTTGCTTTTAATGCGAAGTTGCTATTTACAATACACATCTTCAGCAGGTATTTATAAACAATGAGAACTTCAAAAGTGAGGGAACTATATGGCTAAGTGGCAGTCTGAATAGAAAGTGGGATTACAGCATACTTCCACTGGGATTTGGGTGTAAGGTCTCTAATTTATTTATAACAAAGTTAAATCATCTTCTAGTTGAGCAGTTAAATACTGAGGACATCTCTTTTTGGAGTCGTCTTATCCTTCAGCCAATTGACAGAAGATAAGCTTCTGTACCCATCCCTCCCAGCACTTTCAAAGCTCAGTGGAGCTTATTGTAAATGAATGACTCATACACAGGGTGGAACAAATGCATCATTGGTAGCCTACAGAGATAATAACACTGACCTCCGGTCATTTTACAAGGGAACTCTCTCGTGTAGGTCGACTTCCCACTGCTTTAAACCCAATCTAAATAGACTATTCACAGGCAACTGGATTGACAGATTAGAGATTTATATGCACAAGTGTAGGCATTAGCAGCATGGTCTCTGCACATCGGGACATGAGAAGTAGTTGAAATATCTGACCACTAAAAGCAGAGGGACATTTTTCTGTAGAGAAGTAGGTTTGTAAACTTTCTTCAGACTTAGTGAAATATGGGTGGTAGGGCAGTCATAAAAGTCCAAGCTTGCAGTCTTTGTTTACGAAGGACTTCCAATAATATGAAATTGTTTGGAAATAAAGGTTAAGATAGCGCTGTCACTTCACAGGGAACGTTGGAATAGGTCACAAGAAGACTTTAGTTTGTAAGTCAAAATACACTCTATTTGCTTTCTCCTCTTCAATACATGTGTATACATCAAGTGAATTAGCAGAAGTAGTTTTCTGAAAGTATGAAGTACAACATTCATCAAATTATACCAGTTTTAGGAGGAGCTTGTGGTACTGAATTTAAGCTTGGGAATACAAACGTGATAATTTGTACTAACTCAAACTTTTATACAAGGTATGATAGAAGTATGTATCTTCATCTTTCAACTGTGTTATATCTTCATCTTTCAACTCATGTAATACAATTTGCTCACGTAATACAATTTGTCAGTAGAACTTATCCACCCAGTGTGTACCAGGAATTTAATTTGTGCCTTTCTGCAGAAGGAGATGTGTTCTATTGCCTGGTCTTAACAAAAGGTTATATTGAAAGGGATGATTTCAAAGCAGATGACAAATTACTGAAAAGACATTTTTATTGTACAATAGCATGCTCCCACAAAGAAAAAACAAGGGGTGAGGGGGACACAGCACTGCTCCCCTCCAACATTCTGTAACACTAATTTAAGGAAAGACATTAAGAGGCAACCTTCAGTGGATTTATTCTTTTCATTTCTTTAAAAGAATGAGAATCTTAACAGGTTCTTTTTTTTTTTGCTTGGGCCCTTCAGTAGAGAACATCAGAACATGCAATTGGATCTCCCCAAAACAGGTTGTTTTTTTAAATGAATATCCTATTATATTCTATCTGCAGAATATGTGGCATATACATTAATGATACTTGATTTGTAGACATAGAAATCACAAAAATGTGTCGGAAATCTGAAAGAAAATTGTGAAACAAACGAGAGTTTCAGTCCAGGTGTAGATAAAGCAGCCTGACCCCCTCAGTTAGCCTTCATGTGGCATATTAGAATTTTCAGATATTTCTAGATCTGATGTTATGATAAGGAATACATATCATAATGTTGGTATGTTTTCAAGATGCTAATTATCTAAATCTGTTTTGGTACCATCGTTACTGACTTTTAGTGAAAACATTGAAACTTTGCCTGCTTTTTTCACAAGTTTCTGTTGTCTGAACTTGTCCATTTAATGCTTGAGAGTTGTAATGCAGGATGCAGATTGTCAGTGTATATATGTACCTATATATTTATTTGAAAATAATTTTTTTTATTCTCACTGAAGCAAGTGGATTGATATTGGCAGTGACATTCAGTTACCTGGCCCACGAGGTTTTTCTTGAGACTTGAATCCAGAGGCCTTTACTTGGTCACAGCTCCCAGCAAACAAATCCAGCACAGCAATTTTCTGGGTATTTCCTTACTTTGTATCCAAGTAAAATTTTGGTGAAACTCAAGAAACTGCAGTCATACAAAGTCTTCCTCCAGCAATTACATCCTTCAAATTGAAGATTTTGCAAGTGGGCCTCAAACTTGCAATTTTTCTATTTGGAAGTTGCAGGCTACAGCTGGGATAATACACACATATTCATTCTTTGTGACTGGTTTATGGTAGATGTTTTTACTAAATATCAGGTTTTATACAGAATTCATCTTTCAAGTCTGGTCATCTTGTCCCGTGAGCCTTTAAGAAATAACATAAAGTTGAAACTGTTGTCTGGGAGAGGGAACATTTTCCCTTGTATTTCTGCTGTGTTACCAATGTGAGCAAGCATCCACCTAAGGAGAAATGCACCATTCTCAAAGATGCTAATCTCTCCTGCTTTCTAATTTCCACTTGCTTAAATTCTAATTTTAAAGGGCTGTATGTTTGGAGAATCTTTTGATTCTTCAAGTATGCGGATTAGTCTTAACCTTTGTCATGACTTTGCTAGCATTTACAAGCATGGGCCTTTGATCATTAGAGCTGCTGTGAAAAGGAAGAAAAGAAGCACAAACATTTGGTATTTTCTACTTGCAGATGTCTTACACATCATCTCACCTTATCTTTCAGCTTCCATCCTGTAGTATCACTTTCCTGAAAAAAATTTAACTGCCTTTCCCTGAATCCAGTATTTCATTCAGATAGGTGGAGGCATCCTTTTTCCCCCACTAGGGAAGAATTTTTGTTTGAAAACTGTGAGTTTTAGTTGGTTCTAAGTGCAGATTTAAATTTTTCTCTCTGTATCTGTTCTTATTTTTATTGCTTCACAAAATGTTGCTTTTATACTGGGGGGGAGGATAACCTGTGGAACAGTGAGAAAATTGTGGCTTTATGCAGTTGTTGAAATTTGTTTGGGACTTCTGCCTCTCTTTGAGCTTCTGAAATGAGTAAAACTAAGTTGTCATCTTGGTAAATACATTAGTTCCTGTGAGTTTTTTGTCTGCTTGTTTCTTTAACCTAACGCAATATTTTAAAACGCTATATTTTTTTGCTTGCACTCCAGTTGGCGAGTCATCTGATTCTCATTTTTGGTTTAGAGTATATGTTTTTATAAAGCATTACCAGTCAAGCATGTGTTCAAATGGCCATATTTGCTCTTGAATGTAACCAGGCTTCCAAAATAATGACAACCATCAGAATATACTGAGAGAAAACTTCTTTAAAAAGAGACTGTGCAGTGAGAGCTTGCAGTGAAAAGCTAGAAATCTGTTAAACTTGTAATCATCCATCATAGATTTCTCCATTTGGTCCCCAATATAGAGATACTTGTACATGCTTTCTCTACCATGTTTTTCAGGTAAAAAATCCAGTCCCCAGGGAAGTCGGTGTAAGAGTGTCAGTGTGGTAACAGCACTGAAGTTCACTGAACTTGCAGTACCATCTTTGCAGATAGTGTAATTCTGAAGCCAGACGGTGGTGCTCTACTTGGAGTAGTTCTTGCTACTTCATGATTTGCTTTTCCTTGTTGATGCAGAAATACAGGGGATTACAGCCTGAGCTCCTAGAACCTATGGAGTGTTATTTGCAAGAGTGTCAAGATAATATGTCTATATATGTGTAAACTCTACCTTACTGAAGAATTATGTCTGAAATACTAGGATGACAGTAGACTTCTTGTTGGTATTTATAAAATAGCATCTGTTAGTGACTGATGTATCTAGTTAGGCAGAACTACAAGAAATGAAAATTACTAAGTGCCTTATGTTTATGTATTTATCTTTTTGTCCAGTAGCTAGTTCATTAAAAGTGCATCCTCAAGTAGTGCCTGTTCCAGGCGTACCCTGACTGAAGCATTCCGACATCATGGCCTTGGCCAACCCTTAAACACAGCATTTTGGTGGCTTTTTATGACAGTATAATTTAATTTACCTCTAGTGTTACTTTTGTTCTGGTGCTTCTGTTCTATGATGAAACAGACACTCTGTGAAGCCTGAGCATATCTGTAATTGTAGTTACCTTTTTTATGTAGAGTGCTGTTGTCTTTTGTTAATTTTTTTTTTTTTTGCATGGAAACAAGGGAATTATTTATTATGGAGCTTTTGTGCCTTTAGCCATAAAGGATCCTAATATAATCAAAGAATGAGCCTACTCTGTAGTGTAAAAGCATATACAACAGCAACACTCTTTCCTTTCTATATTGAACAATTTGCTTTGGTGGACCCTGCTTTGAGCAGAGGGAGTTGGACTAAATACTCTCCAGAGGTCATTTCCAGCTTTAACTATTCCATGATATGGCTATAGGTATCATCTTCAATTACTATACAAATTAGAAAACAGACCCTCTGATTGTTTATAATACGTGCCTGTTTGGACAATGCATTTCTTACCAGCCAAATTAAGGGATTTAAGATGAAAAATTGAAAAGAGGAGATATGAAATGTGAAACACAAAAGGAAGAGTAGGCAGATTCTTCATTATCCAACATAGAAACGTCTATTTCCTTTGAAATGCAGATTTTGTTTAAAAGAGGACAAAGAAGAGGAGCCACATTTAATTCATATTCAGATTGATGTGAATACTTTAAAGGGATGGATAAAACACCTTGGAGGAGGGGGGGTGTGCTAATTTTAAGTTTGCACAGGCTGTTTTTTGAGCTGCAAGAAAGTATAATTTAATATTTAGCAGCCTGCATCACTAAGGAGTATTGCAGGTAGGACTGATGGCTATTTGGTCACTTTATATTTGCAGGTGACTTTATTCACAAGGGGACAGCGCTTGCACTTTTGGAATTCACAGCTGTAAGAAAAATACAGAAAAATATATAAATTACTGTAAACTCAGTTGTGATATCACCATATTGTTATTACATAGAGTTATGCCAGTGTTAATTTGCACGCTAGCTACCCTGCTAAATGGTGGTTTGTTTTTTTTTTGATTTACATTCACTTACTGCTTGTGAGAGGCTGCCTGAAGTCTGTGGATGAAAAGTAAATCAATCACTTTTCCTCCTCCCCTTTGAAACTTGTACTCGACCTTCAACCTGTGCTCTTAGCACTCTTCTCGTTCAGTTGGCTGGGCTTTCTCACAGTGAGCATTCGCTTAGCAATTGTTCAGAGTTCAGGTTAGTGCAGTGCTAACCAGGTAAATTCTCCGCCTAGCACAATACATACCTTTCCTTCGGCTGGACTGCAGGTTCTGGTTTGTGCACTATGCTTTCTGGGATTCTTACAGTACCACTAAAGAGGTTATTGTCCCTCAGCTGTTTGTCATTTCATCCCCCTCTGCACTATCTCCATGATTACTGCTTCTCCACTCTGCTGCTCCAGTGGGCACATCCTAACCTGTTTCAGTCAAAAGAAGTTAATCTGGACAAATTTACAGTTTTTGATAAGCAGTCTAATTTTGACTGGGAAAAGTCAAAAGACCCACCTGTCTGAGGAAATCTCAGGGTGCAATATTCTGTTCTGCAGAGAGCAAAACAGAAGACAGAGGTGGGATATGGGGATCATCACAGCAAAATCTGAATAGTACTTTAGGCTTGGTGATATCTGTGCTGTCACTCAGATATAGAAAATGATTTTAGATGGTGAGTTGCTTATAGGTGACTGCAACCCAGGTAGGAGTAAGGTTCTTTTGATTTACCTGCAGTTGAGAAATGCACATTCATATTGCTGATAAACTTCTGTGCTCTCTGTATTCTATAACTTCCCTGGATCTGTAAAATGGAATAATATATACTTCCCATGGACTTTATTGGAAATATATAGATATCACTAGGTCTGCTGTTGTACTGAAAAATAATTCTATTACGTACAATTGACGTCACATTCTTGGGTTTATCTAAGAATTGAAATTTATTATGAGGAGACAGCTTTGATGATGTTTGAAGTTAAATTAATACTGGTATCCTGCTTTGTAGTCTTTGTAGAACAAAGTATTTCAGTGAACATAGGAAGCTTACACTGTCCAGTGTCTTTGTTTGGAGTCTTCAGCAGCTCAAGTCTGGCATGAATTTATGTAAATCAGCAATGAGAGACAGGAAAGAAAGAAATATGAGTACACAACACATTAAGAGAATGGCAGCCAAGGGCAACTCTGGTGAAAGGGAGGCTTAATTTCTTGTCAAATGTTAGTCCTAGTTTTATATTGCTTTTTGTTTTTTCCCAAGTAATAAGATAGGAAAGGCTACATATGCAAGTATGTAGGGTGCTGGTCACTAGTGTCTTCTTGGATAATGTCACTGAATTCTATAATCATTTTTCATGGCATCTGGTCCAGTACAAGTAAGAAAGAAAGGGTAGCAAATAACAGAACAATGGCAAGGACTCATTATGCTCTCTACCAAGAAAATAATGAATCTTTTTCACAGTTTCTTCTAATTATATCTGTGTTTACATTTTATTGTGCTAAGTAGGAAAAGGATTACAGTATAGTAGTATAAATGGCTTTCCCAAAGTGGAAGCTTTACTAGCATATTTATGGAATATTCAAAGTGTTATAATGTAAGATACGTTCCATTTGTCTAGATTTGCATTTTGGAATAATTTGGGGTTTTTTCCCTTCTTTTGGATGGTAACTGACACCATGGTAAACTGATAGGAGTGAAAAAAATCTGCCATAGTTTGTTTTTCTGTTTCCAGTACTCAGATAGATAAAGAGCTTGATTCTTCTTACATAACATCAACTGCTCTAACAGATTGGTTTAAATTTATGTCCTCTTAATAGTACTTGATAAGTTAATTTCAACTTAAAATATATACCACTCTGTCATGAACATTTACTGTGTTGATTGTAGTAAACTCCTACATGGCTAACAATAGACAGTGAACTTCTTGCAGTTTATGGGTGTAATGTCTTTTGGTAACTGTTGGCATAATGGAGCTAGAAAATGGCTAGTAGATTGGTGGCCTACATAATATTTTTCCTACTTGCACCTTTAAATAAGTTCTTGCTATCCTGACTGAAGAACTCACATGCTGCTGTGTAAATCATCTCAATCTTTTTAGTTATGGTTGTTGAAGCTGATGATGGAGATGTAAAATGCTTTGAAAGTAGTGTTTATTTCCTGTATTGTGATCCAGAATGTAAAAGATAACAGTAATCTGGTTCATAGGAAATCAAATGCTTTACTTCTCTTCCCTGTGAAACTAAAACTTCTGCTTTATTTTATGTTGCTCTTGTGTATTTTTTTTAGCTTCAGTAAAAAATGGTTTTCATTTTCATATTTAAATCAGCTGTAAGAGACTGGGGAACTACAGAGTGAGTCTGAGACAAATCTAATTTGGAGTTCAGATTGAATAATTTAATACTGAAGCGTGCTGTATGTCAGCTGAGTGTGGGAAATAATCATAGCTAACTTTTTTGAACATGCAAGGTGAGGGGATGAAGGAAACATTTGGATAAGCCCATAATGATCTTAATTCTAATTGTCTTTGAAATCAAAACAGGTCTGGCCTGGTTGGATATTATTTAAGCTGTTAATTGTTCTAATGTGTCTTACAATTACAATGAGGAAAGAATTGACATCAGAAACCATCTGTAGCAGCTCTTTTGCTTTTGGAGTTAGCATAGAAGGGTGGTTACATAATGAAATAATTTACAAAGTTGTCTGCCAAGTCTTTGATCTTGGATCTTGCCTTTTCCTAGATGGCATGTCTCCTAAAATTATGACAATATGCAAAACACATTTTATGACTCAGAAAATAAGAAGTGAAGGTAATATATTTTTGTTTCAGTCTCAGAGTGTTTTTACTAAAATTGATTTAACTTCTTTATATGATTTTCCATGTTTTTTCACCTAACAGAATTAACACAACAGCAGTTTGCCTGCCTAACAGAAATATGCAATATGAAAAATGCAAAATAAAAATACAGATGAAACTTATGTTATGCCTTGTGATGCATAAAAAGCGCTCTAGCTGTGACAAAGTGACACCTTTGAGCTTTCAGGGAGAAATTTTTTGCTGTGTCCTAAATCCCAGACTAGGACATTGCTTTAATTTGTTTTCATGGCTGAGATAATACTTCAGTCTGTTTCAATGTGATCAGGAAGTTATTTGAAGCACTTCTACCCTTCAGAGCAAAATATTTCATCTGAGGCTGGCACAGAACAGCAGAGTCTACTGGAGTGTTGTTTCCCATGTGGAGTCAGCTCTCTTCCCAGAGAATACAGTCTCTTTGTAGACACACACAGGCAGGTCTGTGTCCAGGCATACATTTCCTTCTTGCAGGATGGTTCTATTGCCATGTAATGCCAGATTCCCTTCATCCCATAAATCTTGTTACCAAGCACTTCCAACCAGCCAGATACAGTTGGAGAAGCTGATGGATGTGCAGGAGTGTTGGGTGAGAGCATCAAGCTAGAGGGGCAGGCTTGAGGGGAAGGAGGGAGGAATAGAGGACTCAAGGTGAAGGCCAAACTGGTGGGCATCTCTCCTGCCACAGTAACTTGACAGTTCTGTTGTTTCAGTCTTCTTCTTCTTCAGTGCAAATCAAGAGAGGTCATCTATTGCCCAAATCATAAACAGACTTCGTAGGGGAAATCACATTTTAATTTCTTTGAGAACTATTTCAGGAGCTTCTTCAGTACTTTAATAAAAGTGTGGTGCTGTGCAGAAGTACTAATACCACATATTGCTTCCATCATATCATCTCTACATATTTCAGACTTTCAAAGACAACCAAACATGGAAAAATATAAACTATTGTGTATGTGCTTTTCTATTTTTGTAATAGGAAAGTCCTGTTAAGCTTTTAAAAATCTCATTGCTTGCTATGTACCATAAATCTTCATTAAAATGTAATTGCATGTAATTTATGCACATTCAGTACTAGACACAGCTTAACTATATAATTAATCAATGTAGCAACCTGAATTTTTTCTGCATGTTGCTGGAATAAGCATAATGCAGAAGCTACACTTAAAATCTGTACATATGTACAGACAAGCATTTTGAAGAGGGGGCTGATGTGTTTCAGATTTACATAAGATTATTTTTCTCAACATCTTTTCCTGTTTATTAAACTGTAATAATGTTACATCATTTGGAGTCAAAGTAAGGAACTGTTGTAAATATAGAGTAAGATTTCATCAGATATTGTCAATAAACCTAGTCTAAATTGAATGTCTGGGAATAATTCCAACTTTTATCAAGTCTTACAAGCATTTTATAATGTTTCAGAGAAAAATAACAGGAAACAAGAAAATGTAAACTCATAAGTTAAGTTTTCAACAGGTCTTGGAATTCTTAAGTGCCAAACATGTTTTGTATGCTCAGAATCTATTGACCAAAATCCTTTTTGAATTACAAATTATTTTCAGCTTGAAAGCCTGTTGTTAGGGAAATGCAGCCTGTGAATGCTAATTTGGATCTACTTTAGCAATTAAGAACTATAGTTTGAGCTGGACACATTTTCTGTGAACAGTTCTTTATTATAAATGTGTGAATGCAACACCTAGAAGTTATGCTAATGAAGTTACTATCAAGTTTAGCAGACAATGTTAGTAATTAAATACAATATTTTTGAAACTGGTAAAACGGTCTAGAAATCGGTACAGTTGCAAAGTTGTTGTAGAAGTTTGTGTATTCTATGTTGTTAAGAAGCTTCAGCAGATAAAGTTCGCTGTTAAATCCTGTGCAGTAATTTAGGTACTCGTTGAAAGGGATAGACAAGAACTATGAGGACATGAGATTAATAAGTCACCACTTTATAGACATTTTTACAATAAAAATATAAGAATTGGCATGCAATTTTTATTGCTTTAAAATTGCTGAACTTTAGCAAACAAAGTTTTAAAGTTTCCTATTTTAGCATTATGCTGAAAATGTGCTCATCTGTTGAAAAAATGATCTACTAATCCTTCACTGATAAATGTAAAACTAATTGCACTGGAAGGAAATGGTAGGACAGAATTGCAACTTTTCTTTATAGGGCAAGCTGTTTCATACCTCGAGTAAACAAATGCATAAAGGCAGTTGAACAATGTAAAACTTTTATTTTAGAAGCTGCTGATGAAAAAGCGGAAACTTGCATAAATATTTACAAAAAAATCATTCAAACAACAGAGATGGTAAATGAATGGGGAAAAAAGAGCTTTTGTGATTAAGAGTCTCAGTTTTCAACTATCTATTATCATAATGTGATATGATATGATCAGGAGTTATCTTTCAAGACTCAATTAAAGCAATTAGAGCTGAAACCCTGTTGAAGTAAATGCAGATATCATTGATGTCACTTGACTTTGATTCTAAGCCTTACTGGTTACTTGTGGTTATTTTTTTCAGTTTTAAAAATCTTATTTCCTGTGAAAAGAGTTTCCAGGATGCAATTCATTGCCCTTCATCTGATTGTTTTTCATTTGGCCAGTAGTATATCTTCAATTTTTCCATTTTAACCTTTTCAGGGTTTGATAAATATCTGTTCATTTGTATTTTTGCTATCTACCAAAATACCAGTTTTGGGAAAGATAAGAGATATTTTTCTCTCTCCTTCAGCCTGGATTCTTCATGTTGCTGAGAATCACTTGAGAAACTCCTGAGCTTTTTTTGAAGAGAATTTCTGAAAACCATTGCATATACCCAGAACTCTTGTGAAAATGCAGATCAAAGAGGGTTTAGTTGGCATGGAGGGTGAGGTATTGTAGAGTGGTAAAAGGCAAGGACAGTTCACAGCTTGGCTGCAATTTGGAAATTCTTGCTGCAGACCATGGAGGCCAGAACTGAAACCTGGTAAATTCTCAAAATCCCATAATTTTTGCTTTCAGAGGGGACATGTGAGAATAGAATAAAAAGCTTCACTTTGTTCCTTAATACGTGTGTCAGTTTGAAAATAAAATAAGAAGTTGAGATATATGCAATGTATTATTGTAAACACTATTGTCCAAGCTTAAAGTGTATAAGCTTTTTGCCTAAAGTAGTAGCAAATTAAACAGTATAAAAACGATTTAATGAACAGATTTTAATTTCTATGTGAAAATTTGTTTATTGGACCAATCATATGCAGCATGGTGACATTAGAGTCGTCTTTATGAGTACATTTTCTAGCTCTCAGATGGCTCAAATTTATGTGCCAGTATTTGAGAACTTGAGCAAAAGTAGGGCAAATCATGCTTTATTAATTATGAGTGAAATACTCCTTTCTTTCAGGATTAGGGCAGCAGTTTACATCTTCTAAATGCAGGAGAAAAAAAGCATTAGTGCTTAATATTTTATTTATTTAATGGTCACTTTGAAATCCCAAATTATTTTTCAGTTTAGTAAAAAGGTGAGGAAAAAAGAAAATTTTCAAGACACAATTTGTTTTGGTGTTGACTGTTCATAAAGCTGTTTTCTGTATCAGTTGATGTGTGAAGGAAAGTCTTCCCTTTTCCTCAGCTCCTGGGACTCATCCCAGTGCTTTATGTTGACTTGGCAGTGAGCAAGGTGGTCAGCTCACACCTTGGAGGCTGGTCAGCACGGCCAGCCTAAAAATGTGTTTACTTTTCTAACTGAAGAACTAAAGAGCAAACACGATGGGTGGCCCAGGCAGAGTGGGAGGACAGAAGCAAAGCTGCTGCCCACTGTTGATTTGGCTTATGCTCTTCTTGGAGCCACACCTGCTCATCTCTGCCAACTGCTTGCTCACTCTTGTTATAAAGGACAATGGTACTTAACAACTGGAGGTGAGAATGCCATTTCTGGACTTCATCTTGACTATTACTTTTGTATGCCTCTCACTTAACCTTCCCTGATTGCTTTGTAAAGACACCATCTCTCATTCCCAAACCGAATTAAATGAGTTGGAAAACACTATTGTTCTGTTTTTGTATCACATGGTTTGCACTCGGTTGGAATGGCCGTGCAAGAAGCCAGGCTCTGGAAGGTAAAGCCCACTACTGGTCTTGTACTGTGCATGATCTGCATAAAGCTGAATAAGGCTTTTGTGAGGCATTAGCATAATTTGGAGGGGATGGTGGTGATGATGGAACTAAACAGAAAACACTGAAAAGCTTTAGCATATACACACTCTCAAGCATATTTATATATAGGGGGAGGATGGTAAGTATTCTGGGCTGATGATGTGTTCCTTATGTACTCTTGGAAAGTAAATGCCACTGTTTAGTCTGCTTCTGCTTTCCTATGTTTTTGAAGACACTATTTCAAACATGAAATGTCCCTATCTTCTATACTGTGAATTCTGTTATATTAGTTAAAGTGATCCTTTTAAAACTACATTTCTGCTTATTATTTTTATAGAAATCTCACTGTAAGGTAGTTGTCATTTAGAAAAAAGCCAGAAAATTCTGTGATGGGGAAATAGCTTTTGGACACTCATATAGGAAATGTAATGATTGATTGTCCTTCTTGGGAATAACTGGAGCAGTTTGAGTTATTAATATGGCACATAACAAACTTCAGAGTATTTTTTTCTTCTGAGATATTCCATGGAAGTTTGCAGAGTAAATGAAATTTACTTCTACTATTACAGTGGGAAAGAGCAAAATGTGCCAAAAATATCCATGAAGGAAATAAAGTAAAGCTCTTAAAAGAAAGCCTTAGCTTATAGTATTTGCAGTGCAAGTCAGTTACTTGAGAACAGTTAGTGCTAATAAATTAGCTTAAAATGCATTACAGATGAGGCTGGTATGTTTTTTTCTCTTCAACTTCTTCGTTTGGATCTGTGCCTGAAGAGATATGGTGACATTTTCCAAGAACTGAGCTGTAATGGTTTTTGGCTAGATGTATTCTTCTAGTTCAAAAAATTCTTTAATGGCCTTAACACCGTACCTTTGTCATGCTGTTGTTAGGTCCAAGAGAGGAGACACATACAAAATTTTATCAGCAGCTGGTTTGGCAGCACAGAGCTTTTCAATATTCTTCTATCAAAATACTTACAGGGATGTAATTACAATGACATAAAAGAGCTTTTACTGGCACAGACTGCTTCAACATAACTGTAATAGTCTCTGTCTTTAAGAGCACATTTTATGGTATTGTATGATTCATCCAGATTAGAATGATTTGTATATATCATGTGTCTTTGTAACCAAAATAAAGCCTGAGATATACTCAAGAAGTTTAGATTTTCTAACACAGATGAAGTCCATCTTTGCCTACAGTGGTGCTCCCTTGCTAGAAAAACTCTTAAGTTGAAAATATCTTGATGTATTTGTTCATCTTTGTTGGTCGTTTTCAGGCCTAGAAGGGACTGCAGTAGTTACACTGAGCTAGAAAATTCATGGAAGAAGTAGGTAAATATACTGTAATGGTCCCATTTTTGAAGAATAGAATCTTTAAGCTACTTTTTAATATCTGAAGGAAAATTATATTCATAGAAAAAAACTAAAAAAAGACATTATTTGAAGTGAGTGTCTTAAAAATTCAGGTATAGATTAGTTTAAGAGGTTAAAATTAAAAAAAGACGGATGTTTTTGGACAATGAGCTGTGACTGCTGTTACTGCTCTTGCCTTTTGTAAGAATATGACTAGAAAGATTGTTTATGTAAGTAGCTTGGCCTAAATGTTGTTACAAAATTTGTGCCAAATACATATATTATTCTTAAGATACTTTGAGCCAAAATCTGTCTCCTTGATTGCCTAGGTGGCTTCTACTAATTTTAATGAAGATTGCATATTTTAATTGAAGCACAAAATTGATACTTAGGTTGTTCCTATATGAATGCGTAAGCAGTTTTAGGATACTGGAAGAGTACATTTCTCAGATGCATGCAGACTTTTATAGCGTTCCATTAGGCAATTGTAAAATGCCGAACAGAGGGATTATATTTCTTCAGTCAGGCATTATTCAGATGTTTTTAGCTGTCAAATCCTGAAATATTCTTCATTTTCATGTATCTAAAACCTTTAGTCAAAACTTTTTGAGCTGTTCCCTAAAATGGTAGTTTTTTTCCTGATTTGACTTGTAAAAATTGGCATTTACAATAAAACTGTGTATCTATTTTATGTTACAAGTAATTCTATAAACATTTTCAATGTACTAGTAGTTTTGTCTCTAGGCAGTAACAACTTTTGATGGTGGTAGGAAACTTTTATCTAACTGCCTTATGGAGGTTAGTGAATATAGAGGGGTTTTTTATTATACATTATCAATTGATGCATTTATTCAGACAAATATAGGATGGTTACCCTAAGGTGCTTATATATTAAGCTCTAGCAATTTGCCTAAAGAAATACTGTGGGGGAAAAAAAAAAAAACCAAGGACAATTTGCGTGAATAAGCAAAAACTAGTGTCTTGAGGGTTGCATATATAGATCTAAACATATCTGAAATGTTACAGCAATATAAAATTCTATAAATTCAAATTGGGTTGAGGGAATAAATATGAGTAAAATCATGTAGCATGTGAAATCATGTGACTGGTGGTGAAACAGATTGTATTTTATGTCTTGTAGAGAATTCCTGAGAAGTTTTCTATCTACTTTTATGGGTGTTCTTATATTTAAGAAACAGAATACAGCTACAAAATTATTGTCTGCTTGAAATAGTTGTTACAGAAGCATTCTGTTTTCAGGAATATTCTGGAATATTACAGTTGCTGGGTAAGAAGTGGTTACTCAACACTATAATTCTACCATGCCAATCAAATTCACAATACTTTGACCACTGATATGTTTGAGATTCAGACATCTGAATTTTGAATCCTGTACAGTTATTATGCCATGGAGATATCCAGACTGTTGTCAACAGGGATCAAGTTAGTAACCTCCAGAGAGAGAATTATCCTGCCATGTAGGAAACACCTGGATGTCATCCACCAGTTTTTCATATGCCATTGACTGTATTGATGAGGTCTCCTTCAGCTTATGACAAGTCCAGTCCCTGTCTCTCTGTCTTTTGCAGCTTAGATATCTGAGACTGAGTCCTGCAGAAGGGCCATATTGTTTTTTATACATGAACACCTAGTTCCATTGGAGCTTCTTCAGCATTTGGAGGCATTCATGTGGGGCTGGCAGGTGTGACATGCCCAAGAAAAAGTGTTTGGCTTTCAGGAGTAGCAGCTGGAAGCTAGTTGTCGTTATATTGGATATAGGTATGTGTTAATGGGCAATCGTCCTTGGTACATTCTTTCCTGGTGTTTGATTTTGAAAGCAGAATTTAGCTAATAAAAGAAAATCCCTAGATTTCATTAAAAGAGCTATAGAGAAAATAAAGCTTTTAGAAAATAAAAAACATGGTAATATCCTGACTGAGTGAAAAGCTGCAGTATTTGCTTACACATTAATTTACCCTCAAGGATGTGCTTCAGTCCTTACAGATGACTTGACATAGAACGGTTTGCAGGACTATTGCACTGGTTTTTTTGCCTTCCCACTCCCTTTTCTATTTCTCTCATCCATTGTGCTGCTGTTTTCTTTCTTCCAGTTGCAGGGAGTGTTCCAACCTGCCATTTTATCACTCCTGCCCAACCTAACCCTGTGTTTATTGAGATGTGTGGTAAAAAATATCATCCAGTTAGAGCTGCTGCAACTCCAGAGCTCTCAAGTAAAGATTTTTCAGGACTGTCAAGTTTTGCAGTTTACAGTGATGGTAACTATAGGCCAGCTGACAGCTACATGCTTTCTTTACAACATTGAGCATTCTGGTACTCTTATCTAGACACTCCTTACTGTGAGATTTAGGATGCCTCTGAGCAACTGGAGGGAGTCAGTTCCTGAGATTGGTGGCCACCTGCAATCTGTGTTGATTTAATCTGGAATTATGACTTCTGGTTCAGACCCTTTGGCTGTAGTTCATTAACTAGTGTGCCTTTCCTTGCATATATTTGCATAAGAGGGCAAGCTATCCATTTTGTCTGTCAGCATAGTGCTATGCAGTGTGCTGGTTTCAAGACAGTTGTCTGGGGGCTTAATGCCAACTTGCTTCCATAATCTTACTCTCTGATTCCTTTAGAACTTGCTCAAAAGTCCTGTTAAGATGAATGGTGGAAAACTAGGTGAAGCATTACATATCCCAAATCCCCATTTAACATTTTTTGGCTGTGCTATACCACCACCTTTATCACAATTATATTCCATTTCAAAGAGTCATAGAATCATTTGAGTTGGAAAGATCATCAAATTCAAGTGTTAAAGATCATTTCATTAGCTTTACATCTGCACACTATGATAGCTCACTTTAGGATGTCTAGACGTGTATTACTCTCAGTCTTTGCCTTTATGTGTTGCAGTTCATGACAGGAAACAGTGTGTTTGAATAACATTTGAAATTGGTGAATAATTAATTAAAATACACAGCTTCCAAGTTAAAGTTAAAAAAAAACTCCCATGCCTGTTGAATCACAATTCTAGAGTACTTCTAGGAATGATGTGGGATATGTGTCAGCTAAATTTCAAATTTAAGAAAACCTTTGGAAGAATTTTGCTTGCCCAATTATCAATCTACGTTTATATGGCGATGAAATGTAGTGATGCCTGTTTGAGCTGCAGAGGTGGACTATAACATTCACGTGCACTGAAAGCAGTGTGTGCTCCTGTGGTGCAGTCTGTGACAGTCTGGACAGCCAAAGTGTCTTCCTTTCTGCCTTGGAAGTAGAAATAGTAGCAGAAATGCCTGGTAGTCTGTCCCAGACCATTGACTGAGAAAATGTATCCAGCACAATTCTTCCAGTACAAGGCTGAAGTTTGATTTAACAGTTTATGTTCTATGACAGTTTAATCAGAACTATTTATTTATTAACTCAGCTGCCAGTTTGTCCTGCTTACCTCTCAACACCATAATGTTAACTTTCATTACTCAGCCTTGGAGGGAAAATCAGATATTAGCTGGTTTTTATACTGTGGTTTTATGGCTGGCATAATCTGTTGTAAGTTCAGGCTCTCAATTAAAGAGGCGTTTACAGACTCCTCTCTCTTTCCTTTTTGCCCAAGTCCCCAACCCAGGCATCTGATTTTTATGAGACTACTATGTGAGCTGAATGCAAAAGTTTGCTTGCCTAAAAACTGGTCAGTTTTTCATCTAGAATGCCTCTTCTAGCACCATCTAGTCCCAGTTCAGGACAGCCCCTGTTTTGATGACATTATGGATTTAGATTTGCTTGTGCTCATCACATAACCATAACATAAAAACCCATAACAATTAGAAATAAAGAAATTTAGTATGGATGCTTTAGTAGTAGTATCCCTTGCTCTTGTGTAGCTTGCATTGAAAAATAATAGGAGAGAAGGCATTTTTTAAAATGACTTGAAAATAATTTGAAACAAAATAGCTCTTTTAAGTTACTTTGTATAACTTTTCCCCCCTCAACTAATACGTGAAACTATCTAAACTTTAAAGTATTTCTAAGCAGTGTTTATGAATTATCATGTAAACTAAAAGGATTTTTGTAATTTAACATTTCATTAGACCGTGTTAAGATACATAAAGAGATTGCTGTGAGAGGATTCACACTGTCTCTTCACAAAAGATTCAATGAATACAATAGGGTTTCTAAACATAGGACAGAAAAACATGCAGTGTATAGTAGGGATATACCTGAAAAAGCCAAGATAAATGTTGAAAACATTTCAGAATTTCCTGTAGCTTTTTGCCTTTTCTTCCTGTTGCACTTGGGATTAATAGAATTACAGCTTCTGCTTTTATAGAATTAAACAATATTTCTATTACATAAATAGAATGCAATTCTAAAAATACTTGTAGGAGCACCATATTTGTTATTGCTTATCATCTTCACTGGTTTACTCTGAAATCTAAAAATATCCAAATTTATTGTCCTTAGATTTTTTTCCTTCCTCAGATATTTGTATCATCAGTGTGCTTTAGGTCAGTAGATTTTCCATTAAAGCAACAAGCATAACTTCTGAGTACAACGAAAACTTTCTGGAGTTACTATTATTAGAATGATTGTTCTATATTTAAAACTATTTAGGCCAGGCAACAGAATGTAAATCGCATGCTCCAGAGTAGGAGATTAATTTTTTTTTTCCCAAGACAACCTCCTTTTTTATTTTTCTGTTCCTTTTCCTCCCCCTTTTGCCATAATTGCGTGAAGAGGCACGCACAGATGCCTGCTGCCAGCGTGTGATGCTTAACCTGACCGTCAGAGCAGCCTCACAAAGGAAGGCTTTTCAGGTCCCCCAGTGAAACAACCACTGCATTTTATTGTGGCGTGAAATTAGAAGTGAAAAGCCCTATGGCTCTTGCTGTTTAGTAATGCGGAATATGTCGTTTCTGATGGCGATGGTAGTGCTGGGAGGGAAATGGAAAGCCAGGGGAGAGAAACAAAGTAACGATTTAGACAAAGAGGGCCTCCCTTTTCTTTTTGTCATCTCTGATTGTTCGGTGGTCTATAAAACCATAGAACTGTGGTGGATACAAGCAAAAAGAACATTTAGTTGCGGCTCTCTCATTCAGAAATGTATGTGTGAATTTGCAGGGTGATGTATAAGGCGAGTCATCTGTTATCAGAAGAGTTCACTAGTTTAACTCATTTATAAAACGGCAACAAAAAATTTGACTTTGCTTGGAGGGAACAGCGCTGCTGTGACAGACACTTTAAGTTGCACAGCATGATGGTGTTTATAACAAGACTGTGTGTGGTTTTCTGAAGCTGCCTTGTGACAGATTGGAAGGGGAAAGTGCCAGCTTGAAGAGGCTTTCCCTTGTCTGTTTAAAATTAAAAGAATGATGTTTTCTCAATGGAAATTCTTTACATATATAAAATGTCAAAATATTTATGCTCACTTTTACTTTAGATGTATTATGTAATCACTAAAGCAAATGGTTAACAATTAGAAAATGAAAAGGCACTTTATGAGAGAGACATTTTAGTACATAAGGTGGCCTTGTTTTTTGTAGAATCATAGAATCATTTATGTTGGATTAGACCTTTAAGGTCATCAAGTGCAACCGTAGTTATCTGTGAACTGAGCACCATCACTACTGCTGGAAACAACTGGTGAAAGTCCATCCACAGTTCTAATACCCGGAAGGGAAAAGCTGTTACATTTTGCAGCCTTGTGTTGTTAGCAGTAAATATTAATGTTATTTTTATTCCATCTGCATGGAAGTGGTGGCATGGAACAGTGGCCTGGAAACGGTAGGGACATACAGGTGGAAGTTTTCTTACTGTGTTGCTTACTGTCTAAGTTCCAGATGCAGTCTTGGAGAAGCTTTAAAAGCAGAAAGAAAAAGGTTGACTGATCTATGGCAGATTGGTGGGACAGATGTAAACATGAAAAATCAGTTTATTGGTACTTTGCACTGCAGGACTTCAGCCTGAAGAAAGTTCAGACACAGAAACAAAACTGCTAATATTGTTAAATTCAGGGAGCTTATTTCATTGTTCATTAGTACAGTAGCTACACTGCCAAAGAAGTCTGTATGTAAGCAGTAGCACAGAAAGAAGCAGGAAGACAATAAGCAATTAAAGCTGTTGCCAGTATCAGAAAGAGTCTGTTGCAGAGATCTTCATGTTTTTAAAGTGTATTACTCTTAATTGGATTTAAAATAATTTATGCACTTTGTTGCAGTATATATTTTGTCTGTGCACTGGGCTTAATTTGCTGCTTCATAGCCTTTTGCCAATGCTGTGCCTTATATCTTGACAGGTGAAAACTCAGAATATGGAGGTTTAGAATAAGGGCTAGGAAGAGATTTGAAAAAAAACCCTAATTCATTGGCGCTTGGTGCAACACATAGAAGCAATGTAACTGAAGGATAGGGAAATGATCTTTGAGGCAACAGTTGGAACAGGGTTAATTAGAACAATAGTTTTTTAAGTCCATAGTAGGTTGGTAAATGAATCAAAGATGTGAAAAAGAAGGTAGTGTGTAAAAGAGTATTATCTCTGTAGCAAAAACATGGTAGTGGAAGAGCCGGGGCACTGAGAAAGAGCCAAAATATTTGTACCTATTATAAGCATTTCAAAAGAACTCCAGGAGGATCAGAAGTGCTGCTAGGGCACACCCCTTCATGGTGAAAATTTGACATTTAAGTCTCTTTTCTAGCGAAGAACTCATTGCTTATACAAGAGGAAACTACTTCAACAGGAGAGAGAAGGCTCCGTCAAATTCTCTGTGTTTAGAAAATTCATCCTCAATGTAGGAGATTTGCGTTTAATTCCATGTTTCAAAATCAGGCAAAATAAGAGCTCAAATTGTTCTTTGGTGACAGTTAAACTTTAGGTTATGAGGCAGAAAAAGAGAAGAAAGTACGTGTTCCGTTTTCATATACTGGTACAAAACCCTGTAAACAAATTTTGACAAGAACTGGTCAGGAATGAACTAACGTTTGGGAGCCAATTTTCTGTTGACATCAATGGCCATGATACTGATTTGGTAACAAAGAATAAAAACATGAAAAGAGTCTTGGGATTATTCTGTCCTTTCAAACAAACACTTCTGCTGGCAAAATTTGATGTGTCAGACAACTGAGCTATACAGATAGATACCAAGCTGTCAGAGTTGAAAGTTGTTTTCATTCTAAAAGGATTATGGTTGAAACTATGCTATGTTTCAGCTGAAGTGTGATGATATGACTTAGTCTCTCTCTCTCTCTTTTTTTTTTTAGTAATTTACTTCCCAAATATTTTATGTCAAAACCGGTTCCATTTTCAACACTTTCAGTGATTCTTACCTTCATTGCATGTACAGTTTTTCTGGCAGCTTTTACTTTCTGTTTAATTTTGGGAATTAACAACAAAGGCTACATGGACTTCAGAATGTTTGACCTGAAGTTCTTGGCAATGATCTGGGTCTTTCTGGTGCCATAATTTTAGGAACAAAGCCTGTAATGCTACTTTGTATATTTAAAGGTCTGACAGACTTAACTGATATACTGTGACTAGCCCTTTCCCTATCTCTGTTCCAGGAAATACTGGTACTGTGCCTAGTCAGATCCTATAGGTCATAAGGCTTCCATTATTTGCTTAGGGTATTGAAGGTATTCAGTAACTCAAATTGCTAACAGTTAATATTGTGGGACTGGCACCCTGATGTTATGTACTGAGATCAGCTGGGCAGTTAGAAGAATAAATGTTTCAGGCTCATGTTTTTGTTACATAACCAACAATTGACTTTTCAGAATATTTCCTTCACTCTAAATCCTATTTTGATACTAGTGAGTTTGCATAACCACCGAGAGTGGTAATGCCTGTCTTTCAGTCCCTCCACACCCAAGAAAAATAAATACACGCCAAATGCAGCTATTTGCTGTAGCAGTTTAAACTACACTGCTCAACTTTGCACCCAGGTGGATTTCTCAGAAATGTTCCATTCTGCTCTGAAATAACCATCTGAATGACCAGACCACTCTCCAAAGTGCTGGTAACAGATAGGAGACAGTTACACCTCACCCTGCTGTAGTTTGCTTCACTAGGTAAGTTTCTAAGCTTTGTATGAGGCTGAGTGAGCAGAGCTGTACTCAAGGTTTTGACCACATCTCTGCTAAAGGAGCAAAATAGAGCTTCAAAGAAATGTGTCAGTGCATTGTCCTTCTCTTACTTACTTGGATATTATTTTGAACTTTTTTTTCCTATGTCCTTCAGAATTTTGTAATTGGAAAACACTATAGGTATATTCTACATGGCAAGATGAAGGGAAGGTTGTAGTGGACTGCTGAGACACAGACAGTCCCATCTGCAGAAACATTTTCCTCTAGTGAAAGCACATTTCTTGGATGTGAAACCAGAAGTTAAACTTTTTAATGCTGGTTCAGAAAAATTTAATTTGAAAAAGTATTTATCTAAAGTAAGTGATATGTCTTCAGTTCCATATTTCACCTGCAGGTTGTATGTGTCATCCTCCTTAGATAAGAATTATTAAAAATAGATCTCAGTTGCATATATAATATGTTTTGTGTCTCTGTTACACACTTTCATTATTCTTTTCATAAGGGATATACCAAAATCTGCCAGGAAATACAATTCTCATTCCTCTTGACTAAGATTACTGCTGAATAGTTTATACTCCCTCTTATGTTTTGATGTTAGAACTCAAGACAAAATGCTGTAGTCCTACAACCTAACCCTTGGCACTTTAAATGCTAAGTTACTTTGCGTGAGGTCCCATGTGAATTAACCCATAAAGTCTCTTAGAGTGTTAATCTCAGATTAATCCCAACCTGCAGGTGCACCCTTGTGTGGTGTGTTCCCATATAATGTGATGGTGGCTGTGTGGCTGCTGTTCTTTGTCCCTATCAGTTCCTAACTGCTACGTAGGACCCTGGAGGTTTGTGCTTCATGGTTTTACCTTACAGTTGTTGAGGAGTCAGAATAGTTAAGGTAGCTGTAACTGCACCTCCAACAGAGACACCACTCCCTTCATTTCTGTGCCAGCCATTTTGTTGTTTCCTTGTTCTCAGCAGTCGACTTTTAAAAAATACAAAGCAATCATTATTAGCCCTAAAACATAAGATTACACTATCTGAATGTTGGTTACAAATGAACGATTTTTCTTTTTCTTTATATATATATATATAAAATATATAAAATTTATTGGTTAGAATAAAGCAGTACTTGCAGATGATAAATTCCACATTAGCAGCCTGTTCCTTACCATCAATCCTACCACAATCCATGTCAGGATGTCATCAATATAGAACAACAAAAAACACATTTCAAGAAATCTAAAACCCCCTAACTGTTTAAAACCTGAGACGTGGCTTTCATTCAAAACCAGCTCTACAATTAGCAATACTTTCAGAGAGTATCAGCTGGGTTCCCAGTGTACATGATAATGTCACAGAATAACCCCAACTGTAACTAATTTAATTAAGACTTGATCCTCGAATACAAAATCACTCCTTTTCACCAAATCGTGATGCTCACTGACCTACGTAGAGAGAAAACAGGCAACACAGACAGGGAACCATTCTCTGTCATTTAACCCTTTTGTTTATTCAGTTACAAAGGAAATATATTACTAGTGTAATTCTCATGAGAACCTCTTTAACATAAACAGAAGAGTAACTCCAGGTAGCCTCATGAAACTACTATTTTACACAAAAAGATTATGTTTCACAGTTGTTTCTATTAGGCTTTCAAAGTTTTGAAGATATGTAAACCTCTCCCAGTCTACATTGTGTACCTCAATTTCAGGAGTAGGTTGTGGTTAAAACTGAGCTGACAACTAAGCTCCACACAGCTTCTCAGTCAGTTCCCCCCATGATGGGATGGGGGCAGAGATTCAGAAGAGTAAAAGTGATAAAACTTGTGGTTTGAGATAAAATGACTTTTACAGGTGAAGTAATAAAAGTTGTGCATCTGAGCAAGGCAAAGCAATGAATTCACTCACTGCTTCCTGTGAACAGGCAGGTGTTCAGCCATCTTCAGGAAAGCCAAACTCCATCACATGTAACAGTGACTTGGGAGGACAAAGGCCTTCACTCTGGATGCCTTGCCCTTCCTTCTTCCCCCATCAGTAAGTGCTCAGCACCATGTCATGTGGCATAGGATAGATATCCCTTGGGTCAGTAGGGACCAACTGTCCCTGCTGTGTCCCCTCCCAACTCCTTGTGCACCCCCAGCCCTCACTGGTGGGATGGGGTGAGGAGCAGAAAAGGCCTTTATGCTGTATGTAAGCACTTGTAAGCACTGCTCAGCAGTAATGAGAACATCCCTGTGTTATCAACACTGCTTCCAGCACAAATCCAAAACATATCCTGTACGAGCTACTGTGAAGAAAATTAACTGTATCCCAGCTTAAACCAGCACAGAGCTAAAATGTCACACTGAGTTCTGAAAAACTGATGACTAGTGCTCTCATGATTCACTCTGCTAATGAGGGACGAGAGGGAAAAGAGAGAAGCAAGGGACTGACTTGGTGTAAAATGGATCTCACAAAATGCTGAGAGGCTTCTTGAACAGCATATATCAACCTGCAAGCTAATATGACACCTACTGATTCTGCAGTTGAACCCTTCCCTTTGGGTTCATGGATTTTTTTCAGCCTGAGTAATTGACTGATTTTTTAGGCCAGCTTTACTTCTAATAGTTTATTTTAAACAAGATAGATGTGTTCAGTGAGTGCCTAACCTGATAGGGTGTATGAGCACCTGAAATGGCTTATACCTGCAGTGCTGCAATGTCTCATCTTTGGCACTTGGTCTCGAGGAAAGGTGCCCGCAAGCTGAGTGCAATACCATGTGATATCATGAGCCCCTCACATGGAGCAGTGCTCAGGTGAAGCCTTTGAATCAGTTCAGCTGTCCAGCGTGGGTTTTGGAGAGCGTTGGGAATGATCCACTGGGGAAATGAGATTCACCTACCTGCCTATGTAGGATTCTTCACTCTTGAAATTCTCATTGTGTATAGTCGTGTTTACCTGAGCTTTTAATTTTATAAAATACAGTCACACCTGTGGTTTTTGGGGAAGAGATTTAAACTGGAGGTTAAAAAAAAATAGAACAGGGATCTTTATTAAAGTGTGTCTAACTTCAGTTTCAGAACCAAACACTTTTTTCATTTTAATATGCAGAATGCAAGTAATTTGCTGTTAATCTTATACCCATCTAAAAGTTTAGGAGGACATGAATTAACACAGGAGAGACAAATGTATAAATAGACTTTTATAAAATGAATTGACAAAAAATGATGTACATTCCTCAAAGGGGCAGCCAGAAACTTAATATTTTTCACCAAGCTAGGATGCTATTCATTGGTTTGAACTAGGTAAACGCGCAGACATGCATTTACTGTTCCTCAGACATCTCAGAGTCTGATTTTTGAGAAACAGAAAGATGTTTAGAAAACATCTTTAAAACATTAAAGATGTGTAAAAAAATGAAAATATCAAAATAGGTGTTTCTCTCTTGCTGCCTGTTTCTGTTTTACATTGTGTTTACTGCAACTGTGCTGAGATTTCCTCATTGAAAATCACTTTTTTTATGTTTCTATTGGCTGCAATCATAAATGTACCCATCACAAAATCATTCTGTCTAGAACTGATGAGCACTATATTCTCCTTTGATTCTGGGTAAATTCCTGACACTGTTCTCTACTTAGTGTCTGAGAGTGAGCAAATGCATTTTTCAGGTACTTGTTCTCATGCATGGCCAGTTATTAGGAGAATGTACAGTGAAAGGTGATTTGTTTCTTTTTTGTTTCTCCCAGCCATCTAATTTCCATTTAATTAAGTTCATCGGACAACAAAGCACTTGTATTGTATATATATTGTAAACATAAGCCATTAATTTCTGACCTTGCTGTTGGGAGCACTGGGAATGGTGAATGATAATGAAAAGAATAATTATATTCCAGCTGTAGCACTTAGATATGATTGTTTTTACAAGAGTTGGCATTTGACTTGGTTTCCACTTTGATGAAGTAAAAAACCTTTTTAGACAAAAAAATTGTGGGTAGTCTCTTCTACTCTGACAGAAATAACTTTTTTGCTGTTTAAATAGTTAAAAATATGTCATTTACAGCCATTTAATCTAAATATATTTTAATAAATATATGGTAATTTAATAAACATGTATTTCAGTACTTAAATGATGTTTTGCAATTCATTAGATTCTGAAAAGTGCTGTGTTGGTGTAATTCTCTTCCATTCAGGTCAAAGGCATAATTTCCTAAGCAAAAGTGTTAGTAGACTTATTTTGAAAACCCCTTTACTAACTAATGTAAATGGCATGCATCATATGCTAATCTCCTGGTTGCTTTTTTTATAGATTAAAAATTAGAACAGAAAATAATTCTCTAACATGGCCCTTAAATGCACTTTTAAAAAAAGATGAAATAAAAAATACAACCCATAATGTTTTAAAGCAATCACAACTCTTTTTCCTTGAGTGCATTTGTATTTTGCTTTTGTTTCTAATTTTATGCAATCTAAATATCAGCAGGTCTGTAGCATTATATTATACATAGATTTGTACCTTTGGGAGTGTGCATATGTACACCCACCCTCCCACTCCCCAAATTTTGAGGGATGACAAATACTGGGGTGCGTTCTATGAACAATTGTTTTGGCTTTTGATACAATTGCTTAGTACTGAATAATAACTCTGCAGCAGTCTGGATGAAATAAAAAAGCCTCCAACTTCCTAATTTAAGCACTGGGGATTGATGAAACAAGCTCTCTAGCAGGATTTGAGTTATCAAGGCTGGTGTGATTGACACCCATCATCTTCTGATGGGTGCCACTGTCCCATATTGCTCAGTGCTGTGTTTCACGTCTCATCCTGCCTCAGCAGTGCAGAGCCCACGTGGTGCCAGGGCAGGGTAAGTGATGGCTCCAAGGGAGTAGTGGCACCTGCCAAGTGGACTGCTGCAATGCTCCCTGTGCCAGTGTCCTGCTGCCTGCTGGAGGTCTGCCATCTACGTGCCTATATGTGGGCAGGTGACTATATCTGCAAGGTATTTTTTATTAGATAAAGTAGAGTCCAAAGCAGCTGCCAGCTGCTGCATTGCCCAGTTTCCTCCTTATCCTGAGTCAGATCACCAGGCAGTGGGAGGGATCTCAGATCTCAGCTCATTTGCATTTTAAATCAAGGACTCAAAGGTGAGACCTGGATCAAAGCTTTCGATGTTTCCAGCCTACCACTTCAGGGAAACCTCATAACAGGTTGGCCAAGAGGATAAATTCACAGACCTGTGTTTGTGAGGTGTTCTCATCTTTTCTAGCGCAAGGTTAATAACCATCTCTTTAGCAAGCTCTTTACCAGATCTTCTATTGGCAGCATTTTTGTCTGCTAGCAGTTACTCTTCACCCACCAGGATACATTGGTACAGCTCCACTAAAGGCAGGCATTCGGCTTCTGCAGCTGCCCGTGGTGCCACCTAGCCCAGTGCTCTGAGGACTCTTCATCCTGCTGGAGTAGGGAGATTTTTTTGTTTTGTTTTGTTTAAGTGTTTAGGTAAGTGTGTACCCTAATCAGAGTCTGTAAGAGCCTATGCAGGCTTTATTACAGGCCTTATGACAGGCTCCATCATCTCTTTCCCTTGACACATTCTGCGAGCAGTTGGACTGCAGGGTTCTGCTGAGCCCTGGTTCATTTTCTCCATCTTCCCTTTGAAGATGCCCATTGTCTCTGCCTGCCCTGAGGCAGGAGGTGCTGGGGCCCAGTGAAAGTTGCCTGGGCTGTGCAGAGTGACTTTTGGATGAGGCATCAGGTGCTGGAGCCTTACTTGCACTGGAGATAAACAAACACCTGGAACAAACCTGGCAGTCTTGGGCATCACTGACAAAGTCACAGAATGGTCAAAATGTTGCTCATTTTGTCTTTAAACCACTTACACCTCAGTAATTTTTGGACTAAATTTATTGAACAGGAGAATTGTAAAATGATATGACAGAGGATTTGGGCTCAAATGTGCAGTATCTACACCACAGGAGGAACAACACTGTGGGATTAATTGGATTTACTGACTTCAGTGACATTTTATAATGTATCCTTCTAATTAATCTATATACAACACATTGTGAATTTTGAGGGGCTAGAAACTGAGTCTAAAATGCCAAAATATATAATGAAAATGCTTAAGTGGTATTTTTTTCCTGAAATATGTAACCTCTGTGACTAATGGTTTTATTACATTTTGAGGCCTAGTTGCTAGTAAGAAAAATGCTTAATTCTTAAAACACTATTGTTTTTACTACATCGATGATACAGGTGTATCACTGAGGTGCAGCCTGTTTGGTTTTGAATAGCATAAATGTATGCTGATGCAGTCTAATACTGTACATAGGAGGAAATTACATAAATACTGCATTGCATGTCAAAGGCCTTTCTTTTTGCTACAATAAGTATCTTTCCACTTTTACCAGGAGGAGTAGGTATTAGTAGCTCCCAACAATGCTAGTTTTTTCCAACATTTTAACAAAGGAAGATAAAAGGTTTCTGGATGTGAATCTGAATTTATGTTTCAGCTGTTGTAAATGCTCTTAACAGTGTGATTTTTCTTTATGCTGTGTGAAGCGTAGCTCCGTATCTCAGCTCTCTGTATAACCATTGCAGCAGAGGTGGAAGGTGAAGTAATGATAATATGATACTTGAAATAAAGTGATTTTGCTAACAGACCAGTGAACATTATCTATTTATACAGAAATAGTGTTTTAACCTCTGCTGAGTTTACTCCATAGCTTGATGAAATAGTTTCTCGCTTGGGAAGGCAATGTGCCTGTCTAATCTTTGGGCTGGTCAGTGAGGAGAAGATTTCGCTTTCTGTAGTTTAGAGTAGTGCTTTTGATACTGTCTCTGCGATCCAGAAACATGGTGTTAAATGGCATCAAGACCTACATCCAGTAAGTCAGAAAGTAGGATGATATAATGGATGTTCTAATGGAACAAGTGAATTAATTGCCTTGTACTGTAAGAAATACTGAAAATATTTCTTGTAATCTAACCATGACTTCTCATGACCTTGTTCTGACACCATGACTCAATGACACAATTCTATCGCCAGGAGAAGTGGATTATTAACTTCCTGGGGACCGGAAAACTGGAGAAGAAATAAGGTTATTTGTGCTTGTTTGTTTCCTTCTCCTTCTGACATTTCTCTGCCTCCTGATTCTTCCTAGTGCCTGGAGCCCTGCAAAGAGTCCTGGGACCTAAAGAAAAACCATTGCCAAAGCTTCTGTGAGGTAGGTCAGCCCAAGGGCACACTTTCTCACTTTGTTCTAGCAGTCTCTTTAATTTAAAGTATTAGTTTCAATAAGACAGCTGTGAACCATGGTATTTTTGCAGCATTTGCCTTCATTTGAAAGGATACACATTTAACAATGTAGCCATATTAATTTTTGAGTTAAAAAAGGTTTTTTTTTCTGATCAGATGATTTATCTCGACTTGTACTATAAAAAACTGATCTAGTCACACTTGCATAGCATCTCTCAGAAGGTGCTATTACATCCTTTCTCTAAGATGCTATTTCTACCACTTGCCCTTCTATCTTTTCTGGCGACGTGTAAAAAAGACTATCTTTGTTTAAAAGATGAAATGTTACTGTGTGAAAAATCCTTGTGCAGGAAGGCTAGAACAGATGAAAATCAATCTGATTTATAAAAGAGTAGTTCCCCAGGAGTAATTGGATTGAAGTTCAGATGACTAATATCAAAATATGTAATTATTCAAGAACGAATATTTTGAAAACTATTTTTGAACCATCTATCAGAATAATCTGTGAAGAAGCAAACCTGAATCGGTCAAACTAGAACAAAGAAGGAGTTTTTTTATAGGATTTGAAACATGGTTCTGAGTTGGTGGAAGTGATCTGTTGTAGTTCTTAAGTGGTTTTTAGTTCAAAATGGAAGTGTCAGCTCAATAGAAAGTTGCCTTATTATAAAAAGGTTCAAATATATTCAAGCCTATGAAGGTGAGTTCTTAGGAAGACTTTAATCTTTCACTATGAAAAAATAGGAGTGACCTTACTTCATATACTGATCTTACTGGTGCACTGATTAAACTCCTCTCTCTTTACTGTGGACACTTTCTTTCTGGTGTAAGAGAAAGTTCTATATTTAAATTATTTTAAGCATCATGAAGATGATTAGGAAGAGCTGTAATTTCAACTAAAAAAGTTTTAGATGCAACAATGTGTTAATAGGGATTACTGAGATACTGATCTATATAGTTACAGCAGAAGACAAAATACAGGTTTCTCATGAAACCCAGGCCTTGTAAGAGTTTTTTAACCCAGATTGTTTGCTACTTTCTCATATACAAAATTCTAGAGTACTGTGAAAAAGCAATTTTAGTGGATCTAATTTGTGTTGTTATTGTATATCGCTCTTCACTCAGACTGTATGTTTCCAGATATGGGTGAAAATATGTATAAAATTGGTTTAAAAGGAAAACATTTGTTAAACACAGTTCTATTGTAGTTAAAAACAGTGAGCATCCTTCTTTGATTAGTGTTTTGTGGTTAAAGCTAAATTTAGAACTTCAAAGGCCCATAATGAGGAGCAGCACATTTAGCAGCTAACTGAAAAATGAGCTGTGAAATAGGGTGAGGAGGAGAAGCCTTGAGGACGTATTATGCCTCAGGGAACTATAACATTTTTAATTAAGTAGCTGCAAATTTGTGATGTTTTAGGATTTGAAATTAGCTTCAAACACAAAAGCCCAGGACCACTTTCCTTTCTCTCAGACTCGTGTATACTCAGTAGACATTGATTGAGTTAAAGGAGGCTGTTTTCCTGTGAGAGTGTTTTCAATCTTTATGCGTTTGGTAAAAAATCTGGAAGCAACAATTTAGCTGTGTGTTTCCCAAAGCCCCTGCTTCATGTGTTACTTATCTACCAAATGAGTAGATGGAGCCTTATGTGTGAGAGACAATTTATCTGATACCTTGGTTTGGTTTTTTTTTCCCCTATAAATTTAGTTTCTTGCCCATTTAGCTTGTTAACTGGTTAACCATGGCATCAGGTGCATTTCAGTGGGCGAACAGCAGGAGTGCATTTCCAAGAATCACCAGGGTCAGTAGGAGACATAGAGACTGCCCCTTTTTGCACCATTTAGGCTGGTTAAAGCCTTTAACACCCAAGCCCATGCCTGAAAGCTTGGTTCAAAATTCTGGACTGTTCTGTATGAAAAGATGGGAGGGGTAATGTAGAGATGCATTCTTGGGCCACAGTGAGTTTAGAGAATAAATAGTCTGTGAAACACCTGGGCCTCTGTAATAGCCGAGTCTTCCTCATTTTGTCAGAAATTGGAGAGCAGTAAAAACAAGAAAGTAAAACATATGAATATGGAAGAAGTTTCAGAAATTACATGGCTAGCTGGATATAGAAAGTGGGTTATAACTCCTGGGTAGGTTTAGGAACCTGTAAATCAGATCTGTCAGGGTGGAAGGTTTTTGGTTGCTCTGATGTGGAAAGGCCAGCTACAGGCAATGCCAGTTACATTCCACAGTCATTCTGAGGGAATCACTTTAGCTGGTTCTGCACCAAACTAAACAAACAGGAGATGTAATTTCCATGTCACACACAATTATTTTCCCAGGGTTGTAGAAGCTGTACTGTTTTAAGTGGACCTTGCAATCCTCTGAGTATTAATGCTGTAAAATGTTCATGCATTGAAGCATCTTTTTAAATATCTGGGACTAGGTTTCTCAAGTCAGTAGCATTCACTTTGATCTTTAATCAATATATTTAAAGCTTATTTTAATTTGTATTTTCTGCTGACCATTTTACCACAAATGCAGTTCCAGTTCTATGAAGAATTATACAATTACTAATAACCTGGCAAGAACATAAAGATGCTGCAAAATCTTCTCGTAGCCAACTTAGTTCAAACAGTATAATGAAACAAGATTTCCCTTATTTATCTAGAGTGGCATTACATCAGATATTGTGGGGAAAGCGTTGTAAAGTACAGAGGAAAGAATGTGGAGTAGTCCAAAAAAAGCAGACTGTCTGACCATTGCTTCCCCTTTGTTTTGGGAATGTTTTTAATTGGTCATTGAGCAACTTTATAGCCAGTCAATGTGAGGAAAACAAGGAAAAGCTGACAGATATAAACAACATTGTTCCATTAAATATGGTGGTCTTACTTGAGGGCATTAACCATTCTGTACTTGGAATGCATTTTTAGAGGTGGCTTGAATATATAAATATTCAGGGGTAGTCTTGCAAAAGCTGAAAATCTGAATAATCCTTTAGGAGGTCTTGGAAAATGTATAACATTTTTTCTTTGGTGGAGTTTGTTGGATTTTTTGGGGGGTTTTTTTTTTGGGTTTTGTTTTTTTTTTTTTTNTTTTTTGGTTGGTCTTGTTGAAAACACACACTTCTGTTTTCCTTTTAGCCTCTTTTTCCCAAGAAGAATTATGAATGCCTAACTAGCTGTGAATTCCTTAAGTACATCCTGTCTGTGAAGCAAGGGGACTGCCCAGCACCTGAGAAGGCCAGTGGTTTTGCAGCTGCCTGTGTTGAAAGCTGTGAAGCTGATATTGAATGTTCTGGAGTGAAGAAGTGCTGTTCCAATGGATGTGGTCACACGTGCCAAATTCCAAAAAATCTGTACAAAGGTAGAGATTATTAATATGTACTCATACTGGGCTAATAACTTCAGGCCATAGTGAAGTCTCCTAGTAAACCAGAACTTCCGTTTGCTGGGAGTTTGTATGGATGGGAAGAAAAAGGAGAGGTATCTGTGAAGATGTGGCTGCACAGTGAAAGGGTGGAAAACCAGAGAGAAATGTTGCTTAGATTTCCAATTTTTCCCCCCCCTTGTGAAGCCCGTGTCTGGAAATCTGTGGAATGTAAACGTGTGGTATTACGAGTCCTCTTAAGCAGAACAAACTTTGTCAATTTAGGTGAAATCTCATTTAATTTGATGCAGATGAGAGAGAATGCTGCAGAAAATATTTCACAATAAACAGTTCAGGTCCTATTAATCAGAAATAACATTTATGTCTACAAGCCAAGCAGATGGGACTACCAAGTAGGAACTGTGAAATAATCTGATAAAAGAAAAAATCAACACAGAACAACATAGAGAAAGATTATAATATCTGAATATAGATATATATTAATTATTTAAATCTAAGGCAATCTTATTCAAAAAAATTTAATGGATTTGAGTCCTGAGATTCTGTGAATAAACCTTTTCTTTGACATCCTTTGAAAAGAACACATAAGCTAAGAAATTTTTTGCCTAGACAAATTCCAGGTTTTAATATACTGGAATTTAAAAAAGGTTTATACATGGAAATATTTAAAAAATGTTCTCCTAATGCAGAAAAATAAGCATTTGTGAAAAGATTATTCTTTTTCCGCATGGTTGGTGTTTTTGTACAGGAATCAATTCTTCTCATGTCAGTGATAAAAAATAAATATTATTCAGTTATTCACCTAGTAATCAGATAATGCAGGTTCTCTGTGGGAGCTTAATCAGCAGAACTCTGATCTAAGCTCCAGGCTTAGGCCTGAATCCGTGCTTATTTCCATCTGTGGATGGAAACATGATAAAACAGGTAAAGAAGATTGTTTTATTTTAACATTGTTTATTTTAACTAAAATGTTAATAAATCTTTTTCAATGTGTGCAGAAGGGAAACTCTCTTGTTTGCAGGATACTTTAGAGCCCCTTTAAAACTATAAGAAATTAGTACACCAGTACATAGCACCTTTCAAAATGAAAGTTATTAAAATGGATCACTTATTTATTTCTTTTGTCTTATTGAGACAAATGACCGGAGTGGTGAACAGGGATTCATGTTGTATGTGTAATGATTTACATGATCAAGCTCCATGCCACAACTGCAAAGCATTCCAGTGAATATAATAACTGAAAAAGATAAAGACAAACAAATAAATAAAACAAGATTAAATGCTGGTGGAGCTGACACAGCATGTGACAGGATATGATGCATTCTGTAACCACACACTGAAGGTCTCCTCTGTTTGGCCTGATTAAATGGGAGCAGAACTAACCTTCCCTAACATCTTATCACCAATCTGCAGGAGGTCCTGGCTTGTAAGAGCATATATGTCTTGCAGAGGGAGGGCAAGCTCAATACCCTACTGCCTGCTCAGCTGATGAATTCAGCTAATTAGCCTCTTCAACCTGTCTTTCTGCAACAAAAGACAAATAGAAGTGGAGCAGGCTTGCTATTCATTTCCTCCAGGGGTAAATGACCTTCCTGTCACTAAGGAAGAGCAAACTCTGCAAGCATGACTAAGATCTAGTGAATAAGTTCAGTACTTATTCTTATCATTTTGACAGCACTCACAGCTTGAAAATGAACTCAGGTTGAATCTAAGAGTCTGCAGAAGTTTCTGTAGTTTTACTGTTGATCAAGTGCTGGAGATTAGTTACAACAGTAGACGTAAAATTCACATCTCATTTGCTGCATTATCAAACTGAATTTGCCCTCTAGTACTGAGTGCTGAAGTCCAATCCTAAAAATGTATTGATTTGCCCCCAAAAACATATATTACAAATGTTTTTGGTTAATGTAACAAGTATCTTTTCATGTCTGTTGGGGATATTACTACTTGGTTATGTAGTCTTCACACATTTATGTCCGTTCAGTGGAGATATCGAATGTTCTCTTCTACTCTTTTATCACTGGCCTCATCCCCCTTCTTTATGCTGTCCCAACTAGTGAAGGACTTGAGCAACTGTCTCTGCAAATCTGTGTAAAAAAAAAGGTAAATTGCGAAGGGAAGATTAGGACATTCAAAGGGTCTGATGGTGTGGCAAGATTATAGTAGGATAGCTGGGGTCAGATGGTCACCCACAGTTTAATGACTCTTCATGCTTAAAGAAAAATAGCTGTGTATTATAAACACAGTGCACAGTTTTAAAGGTGTCCATCTCTGAGTCCTTGCAGAACTGTCTTTACAATTTTATTGATGCCATGGCTGTACCCTTTACAAAGTCCTCCATGGGAACATTTTGAATTCTGGGGGAACCAATGTTTAAGATACAGATTTTCATGACAGACCAATGTGCACTTAGTTTTGATGGCACAGAGGTCATGTGCTGTTTGAAAGACACTTTTAGAAATATTTTTCCTGGACTTTGCTATTGCACACATACAATGATCAGTGATTTAAATTCTTTGGTTAAGCACTGCCGACTTTGGACTAATGCAGACTTTGGAGCACTGCAGGCTGAGGACTGATCTGTTCCAGCATGAAAAAAGGGGCTGACCATTTACTTAATAAAAGGCACATTGAAGAGTAATTGGATCTTCACATCTGGATATTAGAGTGATGGTGCTAGTTCTACAGAAGTATTTTAAAGTGCACTTGTGCTATGCTCCATCTGCGTGCGATTACGTAACACCAGAGAGGCTGAGATACTTGCAGTCAAGTGAATCCAACTGCCCCTAATGCAAAGCAGGTGGAAGTTTTCTTAACATGTAAGATGTAGGATTATTGTGTATCATGACTGAAGAAGGATTTGCAAATGTAGAAATCCCAAGTCATGTTCATTATGTTAGACTAAGACTTTAGGCTGTAGAAGGATATCCAGGGTCTAAACTGCTGTGATACCCAAATTTAGGTTTGGGGTTTTTTTTCAGGTGAATTTTAAGTTTCTTGAAGATCTACAAGATCATGTTTATTTACTTGTAGCTACCTGTATGCTCAGATTTATAAGAACACCTCTTAAAATATAGAAGTGGTTTGTTCACATGAGGAAATTTTGATACCAAGTCATCTGTGGCATACTGAGTAGGAAACAATTTCTCTAACCAATTCATATAGCTGGCCTTATGTGAACAGTCACTGAAACAAACAAAATAACTAAAATGCATTCGATAACTTGCTGAGAACCTTTATATGTCAACATAGAAATCTTATTTGTGGCATATCCTCAAGTGACAAAATGCTGCACACTCAAATATAAGTGTTCCTAATGTCTGTCTAGAGAAAGGTATCTAACACTTGATTTGTAGATTTAATCAAAAAATGCCAAATTTGAAGAGTTGTTTTTTTCCTTCAAGCTACTGCAGATGTTTTCAAAAAGGTGATATTACTGGCAGTATAACAGAAATAACCGTCCTTTGGTGTCACTGTGTAATGAGAAATTACAGTAATATTTTAGAAATACATGTTTTTCTCTGAAATGCAATGATATGACAATATACATTAGATATAACATATCTATTCCAAGACATCTTGGAATTACCTTTCTAGCTCTTTAGGGAAGAGTGGAGAGTGACACATCATGCAGTGCAGCTGCAGCATGTGAGTCAATAAGATCATGCAGCCATGGAGAAGCGAACAGCTTTCTTAAGTACATCAGACTAATGTAAGATGTATGAAATAATCACACTTCACTGGTCTGCACTGCTAAGAGCTTAGACACAGTCTGTGTCCAGTTTTAGGCTTGACTCTGGAGAAGAGCTGTTGGGCAACTGGAGAGTCTCCAGAGGCAACTGCTAGAGTGAACAGAGGTCTGGAAATACCAATTTTAAAGGGAAATGGAGTGCACTGTGGTTATTAGACTGGAGAAAAAACATTCAGCAGCATGATAACAGTCTTGTACATGAAAAGCTTCTCCATAGATAAAAGAAAAAAATATGTTCCCCATGATTCACGAACATCTTGGACCAGTATCGAGTTCATGATGCAGCTGAGGAGACTAAACAAGGCAGAGAGAGAGCTCTCTTGTAGAAAGGGTAGAGAAGTAGTGAAACAGACTACTATGTGATGCTATGGACATTTTGGTATTAGATGTGTTTAAGGATAAATGGGGTTAAAAAACTGAATAACAGCTGATTCTGCTTGGGATCAAAAAGATCTTACTCCCAGTAGTATTGGGCACATGTTTTCTGTAAAGTCAGTTTTCACTTACAACTTTCGTATCCTTCAGTTTTGTAATGAAATAAAGAAATAATTTTGAAGAATTTTTAAAAAACAAATTTTAATGTTAGCAGAGATGGATTAGCTAGGAACACTTCTGAAACTTACATGCTTATCATTCCTCTCCTTCTGGCATTTTCTCTGACAAACAATCTTTTTTTAATTTTTTTTTTAATACAGCTTCATCTCCAGTGGCTTAATCTTGTAAATTACTCATATATTTTTATCTGTGTGTTCCTACTTACAGGTGTTCCACTGAAACCTCGGAAAGAATTAAAATTCATAGAACATCAGTCTGGAGACCTGGAGGTGAAATGGTCTTCAAAATTCAATATTTCCATTGAGCCTGTGATCTATGTTGTTCAGAGGAGGTGGAATCAAGGAATCCATCCAAGTGAGGATGATGCTACGAACTGGCAAACTGTGGCACAGGTCAGTTCTTTGTAAGCAATATGGATCCAGTCTCAGAATGTAACAAATCTCTTGAAAAATGTGGGATTAGAGACCAAAATCCGTTCAAGGAAGCACATTAGAGACATAGTCCTTCTGAGTTTAGTGGGACTCATTGCACAGTGTCCAAGGCATGGTTTGAATCTTGTCAAAAGTTAAAAAATCCTATTTACCTATTTACCTTTTTTTTTAAAAAAAAAAAAAGTGAAAAAAATCGACTAAAATCTTTATTCTTTGTAAAGTTGCTCTTTTCAGGTGTGACCCTCCCAATTCAGAAAAGTCTATGATGTCATGCTCTTATCACTCAATGGAATCCAGGCTGAAAATGTAAGATTCATGAGCAAATGTTTCTTAATGAGAAGCAGCCAACAGAGCATAAATTTTCACTTAGTTCCTTCCCAGTTTCAATCTGTTTTTTACCATGCTGACAGTCCACCTGGATGGCAGAGTTCCAATCATTTATCTTACTGCTTCACCCTCATCCCTGCTGGCAAGAAAAGTAAAATGCTGATTTTTGAAAAGATCTGCAAAATATCATTATGGCTAGGAAAAAAAAAGAAAAGAGAGAATAAGTAGAACCATCCACAAAATAGAGTAAGGGATTTAAATTCTGTGACAATTTGTGTTCATTCTCAATTCAGATTGTGTGGGAAAATGTTGTCTTACAATAACATCAAGCTTGTGAGACTGAACACTCAGAAGTGAATTTCTTAGCTTCAGCATGGTGCTAGAGGGAGCTGTCACTATGTTGTAGTCCTGCTGAGAAAAAGCCCCCTGCAGCAGACCCTGGCAGGAAACCTTGCTTGTTGTGCAAGCCCAAGGAAGCACGTCCAAAACTGATCAAGTCAGAATGACTTATGGTATCTCAGTTGAGGTGCAGGTCTTGAACCTGCATTCTCCATTCCAGGAAACAACCTCCTGCCTTTTTGCAAGGAAAAAAACAAGTAGCAAAAATGTGGCAGGTCTGAATTATTCCTCACTATTGCTGAGCTCACTGCGTATATGCTAGACTGTAGAAGCTGAGCTGTCGTGGCTGGTGAATCCAGGCTGCAAAGGCAGCACAGTGCTGTGCTGTTTCCCGTCCCAGGAACAGACCTCATGCACATTTCTGGAAACATGCACTATGTCTGCTCCACAGTAGCTGAACATACATGAACCCCTGCCTTGCAGTGGATCTGCAGGAGAGTGTTTCAGAAACATGTTCCTGTGCAAGAGCAATAAGAAGCCTGACAGCTGCCTTTCTTGGGGACTGGTGAATGCAGGCAGAAGGGGCTGAGTTAATCACTGTGGCAGGAGAAGCCTCCTCCAACTGACATCTTTCTGACAACTTCACTCTCCCTTCTGCATCGCAGGAGATACGAATTTGATTGTGTGACGGACCCCACTGGGAACGTCAGTTCAAAGCATGCTTCAGGACGCCTGACTGGCTTTGTGAACTGTGTGTACCTTATGGGACATGCAGGCTGGGCACCCTTGAGGGGTTTCTAGTAATCAGAATTTCTGTCTTTATAGGGTAGTGTACCTCCATGGTGTTTGTAGTTTTAGACATCCCACCAGGCCATCAAATTTGTTTGGCCAACTGCGATAGAATTTATTTTGCAACATCAGCAATAAGGATGGATATCCAGTTTGACTGAAGTGATTGTGTGCACAGCCTCCAGGTTTTTTTTTGTCTGTGTAACTAAGATTTTTTTTCTTGTATGATTCCAGAACATTGAAGTATGAGCCCTTAATTATAGGCAAAGGCTGAGAATAGCTCAGCCATTTAGCTGAGAATTCCTAGAGCGTCTCAGTCCAGGGGAGATGATTCTGGCTCTTGCTTTATTCTGAACTTTAGATAGAGACCATGTGAAGAGCAATCAAAGATCAAAAAGGTTGTGGGTGAGGATCTGAATTTCTCTATGCTTATCCTCATATGCAGCATAATTATGTTTGCATCTTCTTCTAAGAAATTTCATAATATTTCATCAGTTACTCATCTAATTTTTTTTTTGTTTTCTGTCCAAGAACAAATGAGGTTATAATTCTTAGTAATTTTAAGGTGTTTAAATTTAGAAAAACCTTGCTGTTTTCTATTGCCCTTAGAGGAGCTAGTTTGCAAGTAATTTCTCATGTTTCACACAAATTTTCACTTTGTATTGAAACTATAATTTTGATAAAGTTTGTTTACTGTATTGTGCCATGTTTGTGATATCATCTTTATGTTTTCTTTTTAAGGAAAAAGGCCCAATCTGTTTGCATAATATTTTGCTCTCCAATTATATAAGGGAATCAAACACATTGAAAACAATTTTAGTTATTTTTCTCTTCTGGGGGAAGGGATTTTTAGTGTAATTTTTTTACTGAGTATTTTGGGGAAAACTTGATATAATTAACCATTTGACTAATTTCCATTGGTTAATATAAAAACTGTGGTAGCTAAAATACTAGTTGGCTGTGATGTAGAATGTCCTATGTGTTACGTGACGTTTCCTACAGTATTGTAACTTAAGATTTAGCCAGCTGAGCAGGAACTGCTGCATTGTCCTATGGAAATGCTGTATGTCTTGTTAACAAACTTACCATTCCATTTGGTACTAATTCTCTCTTAAAATAGTAGTATTACTGTTTACATCAGAAATTCAGGTATTTAACCATACTACTATAATATAATAAAGTTAATTAAAATATGTTATTTTCAGACAGAATATGTCTGTGTTGTGTGAATGGATGTTGTGTATACACACACACACATATATACATATGGCAGGCAGTAATGAAGTTCATTTATTAGTCTAGTCTGTTACTAAAACAAATAAAGGACAATATTTACTGATAGCTTGATAGTGACAGACCTTGGTGCTTCACCTTGCAATTGCCTAAACTCTGTGGTCAGCTAATCTGTTTCAAAAATAAAGCTTCTGAAACACTTCAAGGTCTGGTTCTGAGGATCACAAGAAAGTTCTCAGCCCATGACAGTGAGAAATACCTGCTGGAGCTAACCACCAGTCCTGTACACTAAAGTTTTCTTTCTCCATCTCCCAGGAGCGGCCTGCTTTGGTAAGCAGTCTTAGAGAGTGCCCGATCTTGGGTGGGGTTGCATTCACATGAAATAGGGCAGGTCTGCTGTCCTTTGATAGAGTAGTAGATACAGCACTCAGAATTTCTTTTCTATTAGAGGAAACATAAACTCAGCTTTTCTGATATGCTGGATGGTATCCCTTCACTCTCTGAAATGCAAATTCTTTTATCACTGTCTTATTTCTAAAGGTGTAGAGCTGTGAACTCAGCAGGGTAAGGCTGTACTCTCCTATTTCTATCAAAGCTTTGTGCTAGAGAGGAGTCCAGGATTCATAGTGGAGAAAAACAGGGAATGAGCACAGTGAAACAGTCCATTAATTACTGTAATCCTTGGATAGAGGAGACTCCTCTGTGCAAGTCTGCTGTGAAGACTTTTTTGCATCAATATATATGTACATGTATACATATATATTGATTCTTGACATAAGAATCCCACCTGAGTGGTCAAACTGCTATGCTGCTGGGTCATACAGTCTCTTTTTTCTCCCTCCCAGTTGTATTAAATCCCGTCTTTCCCTTGAAAGAAATTCTAACTTTCAGCCTTTCTTTCTCCAAGGAACAGTTTTGAGTGTAAATATATGACATGTTATAATTCTAAATAGCATGTGACATCCAAGGTGCTAGGGAATATCTTCCCGTTGCCTCTCATACAAAGGATGGAATTGAAGATAGTCCGTGCTCTGGGAATATCTTAATCAGTAGTCAGTTGTAGAAGCAGCAGAGGGAGATGTCTGTAGGCACGTGGAAGACAATAATCCCCTTTTGAAGGACGGGATGAGGGGACTACTTTCAGGAAAGGGGTGAGGATTTAAACAGTTAAGAGCTGCTGGAAGAGGAGTAGAATTGTCAGTGCTTCCTAAATGGAGCAGCTCTGGGAAAGTCTCAGCTAAATTCTCACACAAAAGCCCAGCCTCCTTCTGCTTTTTGGCCACTGGAGGTGGCCTGTTGTCCCTTGGACCTAAAATGAACTCTTGAGAAGGCGCCTCAAGCTATTATGTGTATTGTCCAGCTTATGTCATTAAGATTACATGCCACTCTTATATGAAGTTTTATCCTAATGTAATTAATAGGGATTTTCCCTTGTCTTCATTGAACTTTGCATGATACTGAAGATGGACATATTGGCCATTATTTTGTTTCAGGACTAATTTATTATTTTATTCAAAATAAAATGCCTATTAGGATCTGAAGCTACCTTCCAAATATTTACCTTATAAGAAAACAGGTGATGCGTAGCCAAATAAATGGTAATTATGATTCTGTAATGACTTGAGTGGTGATCTTTTTTTTTTTTCACTTATGATTCTTAAAAATTCTATAAAATTGTTGTTTTTTTCTTTCATATTCAGACAGAATTTTAGGTATGTGGTGAAATTTATCCATTAGTAATTTAGTACCACTCAGTATAGCTTTTAGTGGGTTTAAATTAGTGTGAAAGATATTGAAAGGACTCCGAATATTACGATCACAGCTCCAAACATACTTAAGTAGTGAGAACTAACTAAACTAAAGCAATTAAACAAAAAAAAAATAGATATAGCGTTAAGGTATTGTGAGATATCTCAGTAGTACTTAGTTCTTTCTAGAAATTTATTAATTCTATGTAAAGGATACTTAGAGGTGCCAAGGTAGTTTATATCATGATAGTTGGAGGTAAACCTCCTGCATGCAATTGATCTTAGCAGGAGCTTGGCCAACAAAATGAATGATGAAAGTAATAGGCCCAAGGCATGTTCATAAGTTAAAATAATTTTGGCATTAAGGATTGACAGTTTATTTGATTTTACAGCGTTTCATGCTTGCCACAGAAAACTGACACAACTGAAATACTTTCTTTTAATTAGCAGAATAGCTGAGCTGATGCCAGGGACAAACAAGATTCCTTTGAGGGATTTGGGATCAAATCTATTCAGATTATGCTTGTCTTGTAACAAAGTTCAGCAAATATGCTTTTAAAAGCCCACAAGACTGTAACTAGTTATTTATGATTAAATATTGATCCTGAACCTGTTTTCTGTTGCAGCAGTAGGGGACCTGGCTGTTTGAAAAAAAAAAAAAAAGACGACATTTGAGTATTCCATAAAATAAAAATAATTGCAAAAGTTGATTCAGGTAGGCTCTTTCTTCCCTGGGACAAACCTTGGATAATTCACTTTACAGGTAACATAAAAGTTAAAAAAGGAGAGGGGATGAGGCAGACAGTGTCAGGACTGTTGTTCCTGCTTAAGTTGAGAAGACAGTGGTCTGAATGGAGAGGGACTCTGAGTAGCAGCAATATGTGATGGGCTCAGAGTCTACAACGCCTAGCAGTCTGAGAGCAGTCAATGATATGGTTTAGAAAGGGTTTCTTTTCCTTACGTGCACACACACATGAGATATCTGTCTCCTTGAATTTTGTTTGTCACCAAAGGAAGAGACTAAGTGCAGGACAACACCACAAATTTTATTTGTCAGGGCTCTGAAAAGGCCATTGCTGAAGAGCTCAAGAAAATTTCTCGGTTTCTGGTTATCTGCGTTATGCCAGCAACTGCTGGTTTCTTACACAGGTTTGAAAGGGTGCAAAAAGCAGAAATTATCTTGTGCCTTTTTTTGGGAACTACTTGGTGTCATTACAAGTGATGTTGAATCCTATACAGGGGAGGTGACTTCTTGAAGTTCCATGAAACAGAGCTTGTAAAAATAAATTGATGTTACTACATTTTTAATCAGCTTGCATGTTTGGTCAGTAACGGTAATCTGGAATGATCGTATGATGCATTTAGACATATACATGACATCTGGTTCAGGTTTGTGCATTACTTTGATTAGAGAATTAAATCAAAATATAGTAAACATGACATACTAAAGTAAATTGAAAACTGGGTAATTGAGTGGATGTAAATGTAAATTTCCAACTGGATGTGTTTTTGATGAGTTATACAAAACTACTACATCTTCCGTAGTTGGAAGTGATTCAGTGGTTACCAGGAGGCTGTGTTCAGTTCTGGTGCTTGTACCTTAAGGAAAAAAAAAAGAATGTAAAAGATAGCTATTCAAAAGTTTAATGGGGTAAAAAAATGGGAGAAAATAGGGCTCAGTATAAGAATGTATAAAGCACTTCTAGTGAAAGGGTTCAGAGTGTATCTATGCTTATGCCATATTTCAGTGGTTCTCCCCACAGGATTTGGAAATTGAACTCATGACACTGGCAATCTCAGTAGGTGTTGTTATTGAAGAGGTCAGCTCCTGTGACCTGAGAAAGGTCTTTGGGAAAGAGTTAAGGCTGTAAGTGTCTTTTTGACATAAGTGCCAAAGATGTGAAGAAGGCTTACGTTCGTTATCTGAGAGTTTTGTGTTTCCTATGAACTAGAAAAAGTGGCTTCTCACAGCGCTGGATTTCATTAAGCTGTTTTGGACCCATAATTGTCTGAAAATTGAGAATTGGAGAATTCAGTCCTGTCACTTGGGGCAGTGAGTTCCCTGAAACATCGGCACCTGAACAGTGAGACCCCAAACACTGGTGAAGGTTGTGATAACTGCAAAACTCATTCTGTGAATTTAACACTTCACCTGTTTTCTAAAGACTACTTTTTTCCCGAAGAGACCTGCAATGCTCTGTACAATAGGATGGTTCTGTCATTTTGTTCAAAGCTGTAAATGCTTTGCAGTGCAGAGTGGTGGCTGGAGTCAGGTGAGGTGGTTGCATACCGGCTGTGGTGCTGGTGTGTGCTCAGTCGGGCTGGCTGATGTTGCCAGGACAGGAGATGACCGTGTCAGGACAGTCATGTTGAGTGTGCTGTTTTCCCCACAGACCACGGAGGAGCGCGTGCGGCTGCCGGACACGCGGGCCAGCCGCTGGTACCAGTTCCGCGTGGCCGCCGTCAACGTGCACGGGACCAGGGGCTTCACGGCGCCCAGCAAGCACTTCCGCTCCTCCAGAGGTGAGCTTTCCCTCCTGTTCTCTGGTACTCACCTTCCTCTCTCTCACACCCGGAGCGCAGCCTGATCTGCCTGCTCTTGTGGCAGGTTTGTAACAGGTGGGTTTTTGAGTAGCTTTGCCACTGACTTTAGAAATGGTCTGAGGTTTGTTTGAAGTCAGCAAATAAATTAAAAGTTGAAGTGTCATTGTTCTTTTATCACTAAGGGTCTCCATGAATAAAACTTCTTTGAAACATTTTTCACATGATTGGTATCGAAATACATGACCCTGACCATGAAACATGAAAGAACTTGGGTTTCAGTGTGTTAATCTGAGAGGTTTATGTTTTTTTTCTTTTTAGTTATGAGATATATGTTATTGTCATATGTTTAGTAGTGTGTTGGAATATTTTGTTGTCTATATCTAAATAATTGTATCATTGTTTTGATGGAACTTTGCATCCTCTTAATGTAACTTTGCCCTTGCTTGCACTAATCCTAAGTGCTTATGAATAAAAAAGAGCATAAATGCAAAGCAGCAAATGCTGCTTTTCTGTTCATTAGAAAGGCATGCCTGATGATCCACAAAGTATTGTAGGAATTTTTGTTGATAGTTCTGATTTTGCAACCGTTTGGGTAATAAAATAACTTGGAAAATTATTTCTGTACCAGTAAATGGTACATGGGGGATGGAGGAGATAGGAACCGTTCTCCCATCCCATGAAGTTCCTGGCATTCTCCCAGGTGTGCTTTTGACCAACATGAAGAAGAATTTTCCCAGATGACTCTTAGGCATAGCATAATGGTTAGCACAGGCCAGAAACTATTCCCATTAGACAGATGATCTGGATGTGGTCATCCTTTCTCAAAGGCAGTCAATAATGTGGGCATATCCAGACCACATATCCCAGACCACACTAGTCGATTTTAGTGCCAAAGAATGAGATGCAGCACTCTTCACTCTACTGATAGAAGCAGTTTCTAAGAGAAAGACTTGTTATTTTAGTAGTGACAGAATCTTTACACTGATGTAACTTTACATGCTTTGAGGAATGTATTTTCTCCTTTCTGCAGTACAAGTATTTCTCCTTATCTTGCAGTACAAGCAGGTGCCATCTTTGGGTTCCTGTGCTGGCTTTTTTAGCTTACTGTTTGGCCATAGTCAGTCCTAGAAAAAAAATCTTTTTGGAGGTGCGTTCATACAGGCATGCAACTACTTTTGCTGGTGTTGAAGGTTTAATCAGTTACTGAATAACTATGTTAGCTTTAATAATTTTTTTGGTGCTCTAGCCATATTTGTGGTAGGAAGGTTGGCTGGCATGGCTGTCCCATTACTTCTGTGACCACAAACCTTTTCATGTATAGGAGTATTATTTTAAGAACTTATGATACTTAAGTAGCATACCATTTCAGAAGCATAAAATAATACAGTCGCTTTGAGCTGTGTTGAGTTTACTGTAAGAACTCTTCAGCAGCAGAGTCTGTTCAAGAAGTAAAGAAGAGCAAACTCTACTTCTTGAACAGCACATCAGCAGATGCAGCAGTTTGTTGCTGAATCTGGCAATCTGGCACTAACTTTCTTTTAAATCGAGATCAATGACAGTCGTTTTACTGAGTTTGTAAATATTTTCCAACTGTCCTGCTTGAAACAACTATTACTGCAATTAGAGAAAGGTGTATCATGGTAGCACTGAGGTTTTGGCTTGAACATGACATTTTCAGGCAGAATTTGTACTACTTTCAAACAAATTGGCCCCCTACTGTGTGTGCTAGCCATGCTCAAAATATCATCCTTGGTAATGAATATAAGAGTGCCCATGGTAAGTCATCCTGAAGGTCTTAGCCCAGAATCTGACCCCAGACAGAGGTGGGTTTCTGGATAAGAGTGTAAGAGCAGGATAAGCACATGGGGGTATTTCTTCCAAATAGTCTCCCAGCTGGCAGTAATTTGTGTTTCAGGAACTTGTGGTTTTGAAATCATTACATGAATACCAGTCCTTTTGTGGTCTCTGCAGCTACCCCTGAAGCACTTGCTCTCCTTGAGAACTGCTCACGGCTGTCTAGTGGAGGTGGAGAGCACTTTGTGACAAGGGCAGTGGGAGTCAGTAGTACCTTTGCATGCTCTTACCTAATAAACCAAAATTTTGATAATGGCAGCAAAGTATGTAGTCAGCATTCTTCAAAAGGCTTCTGTAACTCTCAAAATAGCTGTTTCCAAATCTGAACTCCGGCCCTTGGCAGAGGATTGTGAATTGACAGGCAAGCAGCAGGGAGTTCAGTTAGCTATCAGCTTCATAGCCCAAATCAGCCCATGCTGGCAGCTCATTTGGCCATTCCAGGGGCTGTGGAACAGTCAGTGGTTGTTATAAAGATGTCAAGCTGCCAGATGAAATGTGTAGTCACTCTAGGTGACTCCCATGAAGATGCTGCTAGGTGCTGTGTGCTGGGAACGATACTGGGATGCCTCATTTGGTGTCTGAGCCTCGATGTCCCCAGGTAGGCAGTCAGAATGGTAGCAGTTATAGTGTCACACAAACATTTAATTACTACTTTGGAGCTCAGTGGGAAATGACAGCCCCTGCCTGTTAGAGAGGCAAGAAACTGCTGCTCAGATGTGCCTAGTTTTTCGAGTGCCAGCATCTACCGGCCCCTGCTGAGCTCCTACAGGCACATTTAACCTCCAGTTTGGAAAAGGAAAGTGGATATTGGCACATCACCTTTGGAAGTTTGCTGCCTGTCTGTGTTCTCTTTGTGTGAAGTGTGGACAGAAATTCACATCAATGTTTCACTTCACCCTGTTGTGCCAAGACCAAGAAAAGATTATTATCTTGGTCAGACTTAGCAGAAGGTTTGTTCAAAAATAAACCCTTTGATCATGAAACATGACAGTAATTTCTAAGACAGTTTCTCACACAAGATACTGAACTTTTACCAATTGCTCGTAAGTAATAATGAATAGAAAATTATTTGGGTTTGTTTTTTCCTTTAAAGAAGGACAAATATGATATTTAATCCGAATCCAGGAAGAACTATGGCACCACAAAGTCTCTGTCACTAAATATTTTAAGATGTTAAGAGGAGTATTCAAAAACGTGCTATAATTACTCAGGGAGAGAATTTTTGTCTGGTTACCACAATACTGTTTTATACTGTTTTGTGTTTTTGAAAATGCATAAAACATGCTCTCTAAGCAGACACAGCAAAATAAGGTTTTGTTTTATTCAAAATGAGGTTAAGTCTTCTGAGGTAATTTCCATTAACTTTTTTGTCACTAAATGAACCTCCTCATTTTCCAAATTAATTTAATTTCTCAGTCATGAAGAAGAAAAATCAAGAAAAGAAGAGTATTTCATCAAGCATCTCAACTTGCCATTCTTCATTTAGTTGTGTTTTGAGGTCTGATCTATTGCAGCTTTGAATGCTTTTATACTGTAAACCTTTGAGGTGAAGGTTTATTAGCTGTTCTACACTGCCTCATGTGTTCATCTAGGATGAACATTAATTTGTTGGGATTAATTTGTAAATAATAAAGTGTCAAGGCTGAGAATTTTTGAAATCTTCAAAGCATAGGCAGAGCTCCCTTTTTAAATGCTGTTTATTTATTTTTTGTAAAGGAAACTGAGGGTTTGCATGTACTTGGCTGACATGACCCTTCACAGGGAATGAAGTGGTGCTTTGTTTTGCCAAAATGTTATTCCAAAATTACAAGAAACACAGGTTGGACTATTTGTCTGTGGTGGAGTGGCTGGAAAATTAAGTGAATACTACACCTAGAAAGTGGATTCTTTCATATAAGTGGGACTGTGCACATGGACTTTTACATTGATACAGCTAAAATGCTGTTCTGGCAGTGGTTTCCACTTCTCTTAAAAACCTTTTTAGGGGTTTTTAATTTTGTGTGCTTTCCTTTTATCTTTGAGTGGCAACAATTTGCAATAGCAGCAATAAATATAGGTAACTGAATACCTGACACAACATTTTTGATCCGTAAAGATACAAATATCCTTCTATTCATATTTAGACCGACTCTTTCCAAGCTGTTTCCTTTCTTCTGGAAGCAGGAGAGAACTGTTCCTACAATCCATAAATTAGTCTCCTTGGATGAAAACTACCTGTGTTTTTCTTCCAGTAAGCAGGCACTGGATAGCTTAATCTAACTGGTCAGAAGCTGCTTGGCACTAGTAATACAATTTTCAATTTGTTGCATTTGATTCAGAGTTCTTAGGCTATTTTTTTCCGAGCTTTTTATAACTTGTGATGAGAATGAACTCTCAGTAACAGAGACTTGAGTTAACTCTAGGACTCGGTGGTAGACATTTCTATGTCATATACTATCTCACTGGTCTGTAGGTGGGTACTGTGCTATTTCCAGAGACAAGAAGATCAGTGCAACGAGCCCAAACCATCTGACCCTTCAACCTCTGCTAAAGGTTTTTATCTTCACCATGAAGGCAGTTGCCAGCATACACTGGATAGATTGTCCAGCAAAAGGAAGCAGACAACATTGTTTTCACAGCACATAAGTACCATACTGGATGTGATTTCATGCATACATTACTGAGTGCTAGAAAAACCAGAACAGACACCCACTCATGGCAATAAAATTCTATCTGTTGCTCCTTTGAGACCAATGATTTTTTTATGCTGTTGCACAGCTGGTTTATGTGTGCCATTTCCATCGGGCAGAGCCAGTTCTCCTGCTTACACCGTGGAACTGTTTAATGGTTGGAAACTTTTCTGTAGAGCAGCTTCAGCAGATTTTGAGTTGGAAGGTCTCATGTTTGAAAGACAGCAATGGGAGATCTATTTTAAGTCAGGAAAAACGCTCCATAAAACAGTTTAAATTATTACCACACTTGCTCTCACTTTTACTGCTCAGAATGAGAATTCTGATTCCAATGCCATTATTCCTCTCTGTAACACATATTCCAAATCATTTACTGCTTTCACTACAGTTGCCACATTTAAAGACAAAAGGGATGCGCTGCAGCAGTGTATGATGTGATTCATGTGTATAGCTAGCTGACACTGGTTTTTAAGGTTTTGCAAAAGTGTTTTCAGATACTATTGATTTAAAGAATTGTGGAAAATGTAAACTATTACTATGTTCACAAATATGAGTGTGGGAAGATGTTAATTTTGAAATGGTGATCATGTGAGGGTTTTCTTTCTTTCCTTTATTTGCAGCAAGAAATCCTCCCTTTTGGGGACTGGAGACTGAATTTTGCTTGTGATGGCTGAGTAGCCAGCAAGACAGGAATTTAAGTCCTTTGGGTATACTCAAGCCAAACACAATCCAGACAAATGGAGTACTTACCCCATGTGCTGGAACAGCAGCTTCAGCCTTGACCTAATGAAGCTATCATTTCTAGCAGTGAGAAGCGATTTACTTGTCAGGCTGCTGAGACCAGAATTTTTTGGAGTTGAGGACAGCTGTCTGTGCCAAATTCTAGGATATATAGAATGACTTGTATTTTATTTGCATTGTCATATAAACTGCAAAGGAAAAGCTGCAACTAGCGTGGCTCTTTCTGCAAACCACAGATTTAACACTCAGATAAATTCATGTTATAAAGTTTCGGTACTTTGCATTTGAAAAGCTGGCACCAGTTTCCATTGCAGCAATTTTACATCTGTGTATCTGAATTATACATGTGGGCAGTCAGTCAAGGGGATCACAGGTATATGAAGACCAACAGTAGAATGTCTATTGGCTTTACAGTCAGCAGAACATCACTTTTAGCTTTATACTTAGGTTAACAAACACCTTATGTAGTCAGCTTTATGATTCAGTACCACTTATTAGACCTTGAAGTATTTTAGCATGAGTTGTGCAGTGCTTTTAATATTGATGTGGACATAAACATAACAGACCACCTTGTAGCAGCATGACTTTTCCATTCAATAATGAAGAAGAAAGTAACCAATCTATTATGTGGTAACTGGCTGGCATGCATTGTAGAGGAGCATGCTTGTAAATGTAAACATGTCACAGGTTTTTTTTTGTTTTTCTGTTCTTGTTGTTTTGGGAGGCCTAGGGGATGTAGAGGTTTTTTGAGCACTTTCTTTGAAGGAGGGGTTTGGGTTGTTTGGTTTTTCTTCCCGTTGACAGAGATCACATTATCTTACCCTGCTATTTCTTCTCACTTGTCTGCTTTGCTAGTGAAACTAAATAATTTCAAATGGAGAAACAATTAATACTTTGGTTCCTAACTTACCAAATTATCATTCTGTCACTTGTTATAGTGATGAGTGTCACAGAAATATATCAAAATAGATGAATAAATGATAGTATTTCATAGTGGTATAAATACTTAATATGGAATGGATCCTAATCTGCTATAAAATGCTCACTGAGTCTCTAATGTTTAGCATTTCAGCTAAAACACCCCAAATCCACAAAATAATCTACTGGTTCATCCATACAAACAGGATTTTTTTCAGTTGGTTAAATTCAAAACTGTGATAAGTTTTGTTTATCTTTGATATTTTATATCTTTATAGCTTAATATTTTCTTAACCTGTCTACTGTCCAGCTTTTAATAAAGCTCCGATGTATGATTTTCTCATGAAAATGTGTTACTTTCAATGTCTCACCTTTTCATGTCTGTTAGCTGCACATCTCCTTCTTACTGTCTTCTACCACCACCACTGTTCTTGTTCAAAGGCATTTTTGTGGATATCATTTGAGAGGCTTGCAAAAGAGTCTTTGAAGAAAAGGGGCACTCAGGAAAATATCTGCTATTGCAGATTATTCTTTCACATGTATTATTTCACGTGTGTGTTCCCTCTAAGAAGACATTCTTTCTATCTTTAACTGTAATTACCCAATGATTTTTAATGCAATGTTTGCATTCTCACATAGCAAAGTATGAACACTAATAGATTTTCTTTCAAGAGTGAATCAGTGTTTTGTCTGCTGACTGAACTGTGTCTAGTGAGCACAGAAGAAATGCTACTGATAAGGTAAAGTCTTCAATAAACTGCAATTTCTACTGCTTTCTTTTGCTGGAATGGACATACAGACATTTGAAAAGAAAGAATCTAAATTTGGTCATTTTCTTTTAGACCTACAAAAATTGGTGAAGAGAACTTTGAAATGCTTTTAATCATGTAATACAGTTTGTCCAAAAGAGCTATTTAATTTAACTTTTATATCTTTTTTTAATGACTCTCTATCTCTTGTAGATGCAGAATGAAGACAAACGTGTTTTATAGGTTGAATTATTTTTGCTTATATCTGCTTTATCTTGTATTTGAGAAGATATATTCTCTGAAACACTTCAGTTTTATCCCATATGTTGCGTATACATAATACATGATGCATAGCACTTCTGGGAGATAACCTGAATAATTCACCTACAGTAATATGATCATGTTGCACTTCAGGTTATAAATGTTTTATATCCCTGATATAATGTCATATAACATAAAAAAGCCCCTAACTTTAAATCAGTGAAGGTGAATGCTTAATAAATGTCTTAGATGTGTGAATCATGATTCTGTTTATATTTAATTTACCTAAATTACGTTTTATACCTACTTATTAAATAATAGATGTAAATGAAAAAATGTATGAGAGAATAATACAAACCAATTAGCTATTTTTTTTTTTTAAAGTTCTGGAATAAGTAGTTTAGCATTCTTTAAGATGGAGTGGTTGGCAACGTCACAGGTAAGGAAATAAGCGTAACAGCAGTGCTTATCTGAAGTCAGAAAAAATGAAAACAACTGACTTTCTAGTGGATTAAAAAACAAGTGAGAAGTGAGACATTCTTACTATTTGGAAATTATGTTACATTTCCAGAATTATTAAGTCTGCTTTGTAACTTTTATAGCCAAAAGTTAGGTTGAATTATGTATGTGAGGAAACATCCATTACTATTTAACTAAAATGGAATGTGTGAGGAAACAGGAGTATCCATTGTTATTTCAGCAAATGTCCTGTTCAATAACAGGAGTAAGTCATTATTTAATATCTGCGGATCTTTAAAAGGGAAATGCTGTCTTTATTAATTCTGAATGTGTCTTTTTTTATAAACTAAATGATGGAATTTTTCAGTAAGACCATTTGTCATAGGGATTGTCTGAAGAATTAAGTATGCCTGGAATGTTTATTTAACAGCTCATTTACCATTATAAAATAATGCAGGTGAACCATACAGTAAATGAATGTCTGATGTCTCTTCCTCACACCTCCAGTTTTATTTCTGGCAAATAAGTGATGGCTCATGTGGCTGTAAGTTCATAACGTCTTAATTACTGTGAATTTCCTTTACTCTTCTGATATACTTCTAATTTTTGTTTTTTGAGTCTCACTTCTATGTAAATTTTGGTTTTGCCGTTTCCTTGTATTTTGTCATTAATTTTTTGCTGCCACAGACATTTAAAAAAGGTAGAAATTAAAAAATGGGATTAAAAAGTAGGAGTTGGTAAACAGCAAACTGGACTTAAAGAAGCTTTGTTGCAAAATCTTCATTGATTCACATTACTTGGGACCAAGATATTATATAGTGAGTTCACAAAGAGGACCTTAAAGTCAGTATTGGAAAGGATTAAATATTGAATCTTACTAAAATTCTGACCGTCATGTGTCCTTGACTCTAGAGTCAGCATGAAGACAACTGAGGGAATACTGTCTCAGTTGATATTGCCCAGGAATTGAACCAGATTAGTGAAATAAATCAAAGGGGTAGCTAATTGCTTTTTGACATTCTAAAAAAAAAACCCTGTAGATTTTTACCACAGCATAATATATCATTATGCTTTAATTACGTTTATTCTGAGGAAGTGTTTATGTCCCATGGTGGTAGATATCAATATTAGAATTTTTAAAAAGATTCAATGTATCAAAACATAATTTCATCATCTGAGAATTATCTGGCAACAACAACAAAAAAATTAAATGTTTCAGCCATTCAGTTCTGTGGTGACCCTACAACTTGTAGAACCCGAGTGTTTTACACTCACTGTTTATTTAAAGTAGTGAGTGACAGAAGGAAAACTGATAGTCTGGTGCATTTTGATAAAGCTTTCTAATGTTTGTGAATTACCAACAACACAGAATAATGACAAGCTAGGTGCTAACGCATAATTTTTATTTCAGTAGAGTTGTAATTTCTAGAATTTTCAAGACGCCATATTAGTTATGGGATGTCTTTGCCTGAATTTTCCTCAAGGTATTTAGAGTGTTTAATCCAGCTCGTGAATGCCTCGTAAATACGTGAGGTAAAGATAATCTTTACTTTACTGAAGGTAATTTTTCTCTTAGAATATTTTCATTTTTTTCTAAATTCTAGATCCATCTGCTCCACCAGCTCCATCCAATATCAGGATTGCCAATATCACTGCAAACAATGATGGAAGTGTAAATGCAATGATCACTTGGGATCTTCCAGAAGAGCCTGATATCCCAGTGCATCACTACAAAGTCTTCTGGAGCTGGACGTACAGCAAATACGTAATTCCAGCAAAAAAAAAGAGAAGGAAGATTACCGATGGGGTAAGAAAGAAACCAGTAACTGGAACAGAAATATGGTTTATTTTTGGCACAAAATACAGTATAAGCATAAAATGTGTGATAAGTTCCAATGATTTCAGCCCCTGGTAAAGTAATAGTCCTAATTTTTAATATCACAAAGCCCATAGACAATTATGACCTCTCAATCCTTTTCTTACACTGAACTCGAAGAGAAGTAAACTTCAGACCTAGAATGCACATAAATACCATAAGATTTTTTGGGAAAGATGAATGAAAAGTTAAATGCTGTTAGCCCTCTAAATTTAGGCTTATTCGATTAGTGTTTCTTTAAGTGTTTATTTTATTTAAAAAGCCTGACATTTTCTGTTACATTGTTCTTTCACTACGCAAGTAAAACCTGTGACACGGTCATAGAATAATCGTTAAATAGTCAGTATAGGTTTGAGGAAAAAACATTCCCAAAGCTCTTTATATAAACTGCTGTACCAAAGATCTGGCAATATTTCCTTAGCAGCAAGTCCTTATGAGTTTCTTGAGTAATGTATTAAATACTGCTTTATTGGAAAGCTTTTTGTTATGATATCCTTAAGCATATTTCATATTATTTTAAAGCAATTAATAGAAATAATTAGATAGAAATAACAGAAATCAGTTTGAAATAACTTGATTCTCAGTGGTTTTGATAGTGAGAATTTGGTCCCATGTCTGTGTTAACACTGTGTTTTGGCTCTGGCTGCCCATTTGCACTGTGATGAGTGACAGTCAGAGGGTCACAATTCCCCCTCTGTCCCTCAGTCAGCAAACCCTGACACAAGAAAAGGCAGTGAAGGGTATGTGATGAAATCATGCAAGTCAATTAGCACAGAAAGGAAGGTTAGTTCTTTATTGTCCTTTAAAACAAGAATTGTGGCAAAAGAGAAGTAGGATTGGACTGTGCTACAAAGAAAAGTTTGTGTTCCTCAAAAAACCTGACATTGGGAAAGACCTTCAGGAAAGAGGCCTCAACCTAAAGATAACAGGAAGCTTTATCTCTACGTGCTGATCTGTACATCAGAAACCCCTAGAGAATTCTAAAATTGAGCTGGGTCTTTAGTACCTTTCCATAGGGTCTTCCTACATAAAAATAATATTAAAAAAAGTCCATTAGAACATTACAGTAATTGAGACCAAGTTGACCTTGAATATAGAGAAATACAAGGTGGAAAAGGCAATATACAATATATAAAAGGCAGGTTCTTACAATATCTATCATATTACTCCTGACTTGTACTTCTTCTTCTGCAGCATGTCATGAAACTGCACAGCAATGCCAGTGAGATTCAGGACACTCCAGATACTATTGCTAACCAATGGTCATTTCAATATTGTAGCAACTCTTAGGCAAAAGAATGGCAAATGCACAAACATTTAAAAATAACAAACAAAAAGAAAGGTGGAAAAGTCTTAATTGTTAAAGATGACTGAGGATTATTTTTGTCCAGTTTTTACCTTTAGATGTAGTCCAACCCGAATAATTTCCTACTGATTTCCATATGAATTCGTTCCAGGTAGACATTGAATTAGTTTGACTACAATATTGACACTGTTAATCAAGAGTTGTAGTCAATATGTCATCACTAAACAAGTAAATATTAATACTAAACACTTTCTGGCATTCCCCTTTTTAATGTCCCAAGTGTTTAATGTGGGATGGTTACCTTGGTACATGATAATCTTTTTTACTCTATATGGACTGTCAAACTTAAAAGGCACAAGGAATTCTAATGAAAAGATGGAGTGATATCTTCCACCTGGTATTTGGACTAAAAGGATATTTTTTATGATTAAATCTAGCAAAATAAAATACAAGAGTGAGAAGGCTGGACTCTTCTTTACAATATCATGTGCCTTGCCTTAATGTATGGGTTTTCGACTGGAGAATGATAAGCCTAATCCATTGTTTCCCCATTTTACACGCTTCCATGATATTGGAAACTGTATTTTTTCTATTCTGTTTTCCATTCTACACCGGAAAAGTGTTCCTTCCAGTGAGAGGGTATTTTTGGTTGGTAGTTGTTCTTGAATTTTTTATTTTCAAGAGTTGCAACCAGTGGAATGTATTGAAAAATGTATGAAATGTTGGACTTTTGGCTGTCTTCAGACTGGCTGTCTCTAGAAAAAAGTTTTCAATTGCTTTACTAACACAGAAATTGGGGAATAAAATGCTTAAATTCCTTTTGCTAAAATGACTTTGGCATAAGAGAAAAACCTTGTTACATAGAAGAAAACCCCTTAGGTTTTGCCTAAACAATAGGTTTGGAATTGCCAAGAAACTGCCAAAATTATGCAAACATCATGTAAGTTAGTAGTTTTTAAATGACATAGAAAAAAGGAGTCCAATTAAAGAAATCTTTTGCAGAAAGGAAATTCTGCTCTGAAATTTATATATGGCTTTTCTAACTTCAAAAAAGTAATGTGCCTAAGATAACAAGCCTGCTTTTAATAAAGGCCTGTGTTTCAGCAATATTATAACCTCTTTGTGTATTTATTCTATTATAGGCCCAAAATTATGTGGTCCTGGAGGGGCTCCAACCCAACAGCAACTACAATGTAGAGCTGCAGGCAGTAACACGTTGGGGTCAGATACGCCTCAAAAGTGCTAAGGTTTCTCTGCATTTTAGCACGACTCAGGACATCAGGAGTAATAGTGAGTAGTCATACTGAAACACCTGAATGCTTTCTCTCTCCTTTATCTGGAATTTGAATGTTTTATACCATGATTTCTTAAATTTAAAACATAATTTTCTTAAAGCAGGCTGTTCCATACCAGAGTGATCATCTCCTGGTCAAGTTGAGTAACTTTTTCATGTTAAATTCCTTATTTGAAATTTGGTGACAATTTTTGCCTAATTCTTTGACTTAGACTCTACTCACCTAAAATAAACAGTTGCAAAGAAAATGGAAGCCTTTGCATAACTGTAGCGTTAATATTTTTTAGATTTAATACAGGTATAAATACTGACTGTGTTTCTAAAAGGATGGAATAAAACCATTCTTGTGTGTCTTAACTGGACGGTATTAACCTGCGGTGTTTTTCAAAATCCTGTCTATTTTTAGTAGCCCATTAATTCAGATTCTTGGAACACAAAAGCTTGTGTCTACTATGAATTGATATATTGACTCTTCTTTTAGAGAATCTAAAATATTCCCTGTCTGACAACCATCAATTCTCAAAATATTGCACACATAGGACCCACATTCAAATTAAAATCTCAGGATGTTTAGATGTTAGGTTATATATTGTTAAGGTCTTTAGAACCTCACATGCTAAGTAATATAATTGCAAACTGTATCTGAATCTGGCAGAAAACAACCCATCTTAGCCTTGTTAAAATACTATTTATACAATTACAGTACTGTGTTACTGCTAGAATTGCTGATGGGTCTCTGATTAACTAATACAGCAGAGTTCTGATAATAAGATGTTAAAGAATATGATTTTAATTATTCTGCCCTGACTCTGTTTCATTTTCTATTAATTTGCATTCTTTATTTAAAGTACACTCAGAGTTTAAACTTGTAAGCCATTTTCATAAGAGAACTGTAATTACTTTCAGCCTCACTAATCAACTGCTATTGTCGCCATATTCTGTTTGGGTATACATAAAATATTGTGATGTGGTTGTTAGCAATAACAGACCTTCTTGTCTGTGGTTGCTTCACGTATTAATGTACCCAGAAGGAAAAATAAGCTGAAGTATCCTTCTTTTTCCCATATTAAACTGATCTTTACTACTTTTTTGGGCAATCTTGAGAGACAACAGTAGGTCAAGTTTTTGTCTCTTCCATACACTGAGTCTTTGCTTCAAATCCATACCAGAATATCAACTTGAATCTCCACAGTCTGTGTATTAAGCAAGTTTGAGTTAAATCCTAAGTGAAGCCTAATGTAAGTGAATGTAAGAGTTCTGCCTTTTCCTTATTGGCCCTCCTAGATTGTACCTGTGCTTTTTTTCATCCCCTGGAAAAGTAGCCTAGTTTGCAGGACTGTACATGGTATCAAAATCTTCTTACAGTTACCACATTAAATTCTCCTTCCTTCTCTATATGTACACAGGAGATGTAATAGAGGAAAAATAACTCTGGGAACTGGGTGTTTAATTCCATACACTGAGCCATAGAGCTCCACTAGAACCATATCATTGGTGTTTATGACACATTTCGAATTTTGCTGATTCTTTTCTTAAGAATTTTTTGTGGGGTTTGCTACTTTTTTCCTTCTCTTCTCCTCCCCCCCTGCAAAGTTCACTGGATAAACAAGCAAAAATCTTTTTTCTGCACCCTCCCCCTACCCAATTTCCTGCTCCTTTTGGTAAAGTTTCTGTGAAGTTCTGGCTCTCGGTGCTAAATTTTAAGGTATTTAGTTTTCAGTCCTGTCATCTTGACTGCCATGTCACCACATGACATCACAGCTTTAAGGAAGAGCTCAACTCACAGCTGAATTTACATTAAATAAAAGAATCCTGATACTGGGGTTTTAGCTGTCTGAGGTTGGTCTGTGTCCACTAAGTGGGAGAAAATTCTAGATGCCATTATATACAACTTGCCAAAAAGAAAATGGGCAAGCTTTTTAAGTTCTTAGTCTCATTTTATTGTTTGTGTACCTTTATTAATGTTTCCATATTGGGAGCAGGAATAATTAATCAACTAACCTTTGTCATGCTTTATTGGTACTGCTGAAATTAGGGCAAACCATCATAATCTTTTAAACATGATAGTAAATAAACACTTTCCATATAACGAAAGCCTTCTAAATTGAATCTGAGTAATTGAGATATGATGATGCCATTTATTGTACCGTTCCACACTTACTGTGAGAATCCTCTCACTTGTAGGGCTGTATTAGCTCTCCATGGCCTTACTAATGTTCTGACTCTCTTGGTCTATATCACCCCTGGGTGAAGAAGATCTTTGTTTCAGTTTTCCCTCTTCAAAACATTGGGTTTTTCAGAATCTGATGCAGGTCACATCTGAGTTATTACTTATAAATCCTCTTCCAAATGGAGTTCATTTATGCTATACCTCACATGTGACTTGGCTGTTTCATCATTTTTCAGTGGCGCTTCTTTCCTATCATTGTCACAGCTAGATTTAAATTCCTTCCACAGTTTTGCTTGGATACCTTGCCCTCTCCTTGGTTGTTTTGCTTCAGAAAACAGACCATCAGTAGTTTCAGTGAAAGTCTGCTATCTGCTTGTGTCTAATTAGTATGGACTTTCTAATGCCTTGTGGTTTATTTTCCTTTAAGGGGGTGACCTTTTTGTACTAAAATGTTCATTAATTGTTGTATTTGTTTTAAACTAGAGTAAAACTATACTGAGAACAATATTTTTGTAATCTCATTTACTTCAAGTACTTGGACTGTTCAGATTATGAGCACCCATTTATTTAATGAGCAGTATTTTCTTTTTAACTGCAAATCAGTTCCTGTACCAACCAAAACACATATTTGTTTTAGAGTATTTCAGTAGTAGGTTTATAGAAAAATCTGAGCCTCCTTTCTCTTATAGCCAAGAGGTAAAGGATTCAAGATTCTTTGAAACTAAACCATCGATATCATACATTTTAATTGATAGAGCACTCTGCTGAGAGGAGTATTTAGGCCTTTTTTGGACTTTTTTTTTTAATGGCTAGATCATATCTTACATAGAAAAGCAAGCAAAAGCTACTGGAGGAGACGCAAATTCATCTTCTATATCTCACTCAGGTTAGTTAGGTACAGAGCCTGTCCTGCTTGAGAGGACTGCAGTTTTGAGACTACTCAGAAGCAAATGGAGAAATATGAAAAAGAAACAAAAAAATTAGCCTGAAATATTTTCTAGGACATGACATTCATGGCTTGTCTTTGAGACTTCCATGGCCTTTGGGAAGTAATTCCAGAAGCAAGATGCCAATTTTACTGAAGTCCCACTGTCAGATACCCTGCTCTGTGTGGAATTAAGCTCTGGTTTTTAGGTGCCTGGTCCTGTTGCCAGAATAGAGTTAGTCTATACCCCTCTGAAGTAATTTAGTTCTACACACCTTTTTGAGCTTTGACCTCAGCCCTCTGGCATTACATTTCCCCACACTCAGAAATGCATTGCCTCACTATATTTGTGTGCTTCACTTCTGGGAAACGTAGCAAGATTCTTGCTTGATCTTTATATAGAAATATTCTAAATTAGTGTCCTGGTTTTTGTGGAAGTGGAGCATACAGAGAATAGCAAAGCAGAGATTTAATAAAATTAAAATATTAATTGAGGAATACCTAATAGATTTTAGTTTGTACTTCTTTTTGTAGCTTTTTCATTTCCATTTAGGTAGTAGTAACATTATGGTTACCTTAAGAAAGAATTTCATTAAATTTGGTAGTTTAATTTAAACAAAATGGAAAATTGTATCAGATTCGGCAGAGGGTTGAGAAATAAAAGTTGGCCATAAAGAGAGATTAAATTGAAGCTGCATATAAGGCAGAATGTTCAATTTTATATGTTGCTTGTGACAATTATTGAAATCTGAATCTTTCCCTCTTTCTGTCAAGTGTGTAGTTAATAATTTGCCACGTTCTTATTATTGGACTCTTCAGTTTTAATTAAGGTGTAATATTGAATTAAATACAGCTTTTTTGTTTGTTTGTTTATAATCTCATCCTCCTAATTGGATCAGATACATTTGCAAGTGTGCAATGAAAAGTGCAGTTTGAATGAACGTTTCTTTTCAACTGAAAGTATCTATAAGTACTGTCAGCCCTGCGAAATGTTAATACATTTTTATCAAACCAAATGCTTGATGAAGACATTCAATTGCAATTGCTAGTTGGAAACAAGGCACACAGCACCAAGGGAATTGCTGGAAGAAAATTCTGCTTTCCTAAGCATTCACCATTCACTATTTGGAACAGGAAAGGGGGCAAGAGAGAGCTTTAATCTGACCACAGTGTTCTTATGTAGCATACCATATTTACTTTGATGTAATAACCAAATGTGGCGCTCTGTGTGTTACATTCAATGCTGTCCTTGGATTTTGTGCATATTCAAATGCTGCATGAATATAAAGAGTGTGAAGTGTTACAGAGAACCAACCACTGGTAGATACTGTGCCTTTTTAAAACAGCATTGTGTTAACATTTCTTGTTCTTGGGGATATAAATACAGTCCATTTCCTTATTACTCTGCAGAAAATTTACAAGCATTTCCCTGTAAAAACGTATTTATCTTTTTTGGTCACTTTTTCATTTGACTGAATTTCAAACGAGTGTTTTTTCAGCCACTATGGACAGTTAATTCTTTATATTTATTTCATTTAGGTAAGAAATGGTAATAAGATCATTTGGAATAAAGATGCAATTATTTTCTGAATTTCAGCAACTCTGGCATAGTCATTATCCAGCACTGTAGTTAAATAAATAGTTTGCTGATTGTTCTGTGTATTGCAGAGGAACGGACATCTGCTGGGACACCACAGAAAGGACTGGTAGATCCTTACCCAGCCTTTCAAAGAAGGAAAACCACTCGTTTTCTTAAAATTGGAACTCCCTTCTATCAGGACAATCAACTTCAGGTCAAAGTCTACTGGAAGAAGACAGGTTTGTCAAATTTTGCTTTACTATTTTCTCTAAGGAGGACTCTTATCACCATTTCAGAGTTGCAGAATGTTTACACAATCTTATAAGTAATTAAGAGTCGAATCGTACACCCATCCTTTCATCCCTTCATCTTCAATATTAGAGGAAAACATTCCCTCTCCTCTTTGTGTTATGTCTGTGTATATGTCTTACAGAAGAGAATGACATGAATCAGCTATCCAAAAATTATAGTCAATCGTGTTGGGACACTGAATCTTCACAGATCTGAGACAATTTTTATTTTGGTAGGAATTACCTCTGTAAAGTTTTCAATAGGAGAATTTGGCATTACCCCCAAAAGTTTGGAGGAACATACGAATGTTAGGCTTTATGTCAAACTTTTATCAGTCACCTTGATGTAGAACAGAGTGGATGTTTCACAACCAGAAAACATCTTGAAGTTAGTTTTCTTCTAGGCTGCATTCTTCTGGTTTTCAGAGAAATCTTAGCAACAATTTTATGGTTTAGTCTTCCAGTCAAAAGGATAATTACATGAATTTAAAGTGTCTATTCATATTCAGAAATCAATAAAGGAATTTTCCTTTCTTGGCTTCTAAGAACATACAGGTTGGTCCTGTTTAGCCATAACAGGTTCATGTGCTGTTATTTCAAAATGTGCTCACACTCTTCATTTTTAAACTTGGAGCAATCTACATGTGTATCAATACCACTAAATTAAATCCATTCAGTTTTTCTGCTTGAAAAAAAGGTCTGCAAAGTGGATAGTCATGTTTTCTTCCTAAATTTTTCAAAGAATTTCAGAAATACTTAAGTGCTTTTGGATTTAGATGCATGTGGCATCACCCTGAATGAGGACAGGCTATATAAATGTTCAATTATGCTATGTAACATAGGAATATGTCAAACTGGATATTGTGGATTGTGAGAGGTGTCCTTTGCTTCTTATCCTTTGCCTGCCTTTTTGAATGGTTACCTTCCCAGGCCTGCTATGCCAATTACTTTCAAATCCGTCTTTATTCCTCCTTAAGACCTGCAAGCTTTGGCTCAGCTGAGTACATGCACATTTTGAATATTTGTTGCTGTCTTGCATATGCTAGTTTGCTTTCTCCATTATATTTCATTTTTGGGTTGCTTCATGGAAAGCTGGAACAATTTAAAGTTTAAATGAAAGTTGAGGCAATTTTAATCAGGAATATTCAGTTTACCAAAAAATGTGGTTTTTGTTATCTCAAGTGAGATTTATATATTCTGAGCTTTGTCAGGACTGATCACCTTAAACTTTAGCCTCTGCAAGTGAGATGTCAACTCATTGTCCAAGCTCCTTTTATTGTTGGAAAAGAAAAACAGGTGACTTCTGAAGCAATTCTTCCCCCACAGCAGCAGAATTGCTCTCTGGAGATGCCTCCTCTGTACTGAGAACAAAGGGGAGCCTAGGCAGCTCGTTTGTAGAAAGTTTAGAGATGCCTAACGAATCTCTGTGAGCTGAGGTTCTATTCTTGGCAGTCTGGGTTGAAAAAAATGAGGGACGGGATTCAAAGATGAGGAGACAATGATGTCTCCCACAGGCGTCAGGCAGGGTTGTGCAACTCACAGTCTGCAGGCAAGATTCAGCCCAGTGGGACAATCAATCCTGCTGCAGCTGTTTTCCTGCCAGCCTGCTGCCAGAAGAAAGATTATGTGTCCTGTGACCAAAGTGCCAGCACCCCTACTGACATTCACCTTATGAATAGTTTGCCAAAGTTAGTTATACTTAACGAAGGGAAAATCCTGAGCAGACCAGCAATATTCTTGTTCCAACACAGATATTTTGAACTAGGTGTCCACTATTTATAATGATATTATAGCTATTGAACTTAGAGGCATTGCACCATAGAAACCTAAATGTTTCCTTCTAAATCTGGAGCTGAATCTCAGTGTTTGCTACATACCTGGATGTAATATTTGTATTAAAGGCTATAAATGTCTATAAAAGGAAATGAGGTAGTCAGCATCCTTACAGCAACTCATAGTTTGGAAATAAGGGGATTTCAAAGTGGTATAATTTCCAGAACTGGATAATGTCAAAGACAGCTATGTCACAGACCTGTCAAAAACGACGTGGATTTACATGCTGTCACCTTGTGCCAGGGGTGTACTAGCTGAGTTGCTGACTGTACAGCTGACTCATCTTGTGTGGAACTCTGTGCATCCAGTTGAATGAGGGGACACCCAGAAACCCATTTTGGCCCTGGGCTGGGGACACCTTCTGTGAGGCACACTGGGGTGTTTAGGTACATGCCCCAGCCATGCAGTGGAAGGTGCGTTCCTTTTTCGTGCAGAACAAGCAGTGATAGCGAAGGTGTGTGAAGAGGGGCAGAATATGGCAGTTCATCACACTTACCTTCTTTTTTTTTCCTTTTTAAAAAGAATATCAGTATTCTGAGTGACAGCACATGTAGTAACTCAGCAGGAACCATTGCCTTGTGTGGAACTAAAATATAGCCAAATTACCTGCTCCTGAGAAGCCAGCAGCTTCTATAAACTCTTGCAAGAGTTTGGAGATTATGTAGTGTGTAGATGAGGTACTGTAAATTTGCTGGTAACAATTTACTGCAGAGCAGGTCTGTGTGACTGTGCAAGGAACACAGCAGGAAAATCATATTGTCTTCATGAAAAACAGCAGTTACTGAGACAGCTGTGCTGGGAACTGTACCCACACATCTTTCACCTTTATGGACTGCACTAGATCATGTTTAGGGAGTTGTAGGAGGTAGTAGAGTGCAGCAACTATAATAGGAAATACCGAGAGAGACCTTACCTAAGCCTGCTCAGTGGCATAGCATCTATTTTTATCACAGGTGGGCAATCAGAGTTCAAATAGTTCCTGAAGAAAAACCTGACCTGTTTGTCTCCTACATGGTAGCTAAACACAGAAGTCCCTGTTGATTGCACTAATGTTCTCATTTTTGTGTAGCTTGCTATTAAAAATCAACACCTTTTTTTGGTGGAGAAACACAGCCATTCTATAGTCCTAAATTAGAATGTATAACTTGAAAACAAAAAAAATTAAGAGGCCAGCATGAAACCATGTGAAATAAGTAGGTTGATAAGTGTAAGAGTTACCATGATAAAATAATTCAAGAAATAAACGTTTCAAGCTTAAACATGTTGGATATTTGTAAATTGATCAAATTTCAGTTGGTTGTAGTAGTCTTTGCTTTGTCTGGTATGGTTTTCAAGTATGTTTTGGACTTTCTGTCCACACAAACAAGCGATGCTTGCAGAGATGATGAAATAAAAGTGTTCTTTAGATTTTGAATGGGCTTTTTTTAGATGACTATTGAAACCAGTATGTTATCACAGAATCACAGAATGGCTGGGTTTGGAAGGGACGTCTGGAGATGATCTAGTCCAACCTCCCTGGTAAAGCAGGTTCACTTGGAGTAGATTGCACAGGATCACATCCAGGCAGGTTTCAAGTATCTCCGGAGAAAGAGACTCCACAGCCCTTTTGGGCATCCTGTTACAGTGTTCTGTCACCCTCAAAGTAAAGGAATTTTTCCTCATTTAGAGGAAAGTTTCTCTGTTTCAGTTTCTGCACATTGTCCCTTGTCCTGTCACTGGGTGCAACTGAAGACTGTGGCCCCATGTTCTTGACACCCATCCTTAAGATGTTTGTAAGCATTGATAACATCCCCTGGCAGGCTCTCTTCTCTAGGCTGAGGGGGCCCAGCTACCTCAGCCTTCCCATAGGAGAAATGCTCCAGTCCCTCAGTCATCCTTGTTGCCCTCCACTGGACCCACTCCAGGAACTCCATGTCTCTCTTGTCCTGAGGAGCCCAGAACTGCACACAGCACTCCAGATGTGCCTCACCAGGGCTGAGCAGAGGGGCAGGATCACCTCCCTGCTGGCAATGCTCCTCCTAATGCCTCCCAGGACCCCATTGGCCTTCTTGGCTACCAGGACACACGGCTGGCTCATGGTTCACCAGGACCCCCAGATCCTTTTCCACAGAGCTGCTTTACAGGTCAGCCCCCACCCTGTACTGGTGCAGAGGGTTGTTCTTCCCCAAGTGTAGGACACTGCCTTTCTTTGCTAAAATTTACTGAACTTTGTTCAACCCTACAGTTGCCCTTGTTATGTTGAAATAGTTTATTTTAGCTGTAATGAAAACATTAATAGCTGCTATAACATCAGTCTTGCTCTTAGTAAGAACAGAGTTAATACTTTTCTATATTAATGACTACTCAGAATTTTTTATTATATTCCTAATTCAGTGGTCATGCCACTCTATGCAGACCAGAGATTTTTTTTTTTTAATTTCCTCCTAAACTAAGATTGCTTTCTTGAAGTTTTTTACTGTGTCCCAACACTGTAGCCTCACAGCATACCACAGATTAAAAAAACAGAAGGAAAGACCTCAGTGGATTGCTTATATCATTTAAAGAAACACAAACATGATTCTAAGGTTGTTTTAGATTATTTCTTTATTTTCTTTGGTCCCAATTTAGCTGAGAAACTGTTTTGCTCTTGAATTTGAATCATTTTACTCAGTCTAAAGAGCTAAATATAGGTTAGAATCATAGAAGGATTTAAATGGGCAGGAAGAGACTTCTGGAGGTCAGCTGGTCCAACCATCTGCTCAAAGTTGAACTAACTGTGAAGTTAAATCAAGTTATTCAGTTCTGTCTGTAAGGCCCTGAAACAAATATTTTCACTGTTTTTTCAATGGTAGGGAATTTTTCCTCCATCAATACCAGCCTGCAGAGGCCATTTAAGTTTATCGCAATGTGCCTTAGGATTTACAGAAGGTATGGTGATGTCTTTTGACTATTCAAAGATAGTTCTTCCATGACTGAAGATGTATTCCGCACTGAACTTCGCAGCTGAGCCTCTAGGAAGGCAATGAAAAGAACACAGTGATGACATCAGGGCCAAAGCTCTCCGTTTTATATCACCCTTCTGAATAGAATTCATCAGACCTCTGTCCTGTGCAACTGTACCAGAGGGGGTGTTGCAAACTATTACCAAACTGATTTTGTTATGCAGCAAAGGAATGACTGCATATGAGTACTCAGAAACTGAACACAGTGTTTGAATAAAAGTCTGAGTAAGTGGATGGATTTCCATATATATGCATCTTAATGTGCCACAATTTGGTAAGCAGGAAAGACTTATCTGGGCCTGTTCTTCAAGTGTCATTTCTTAAGTCCCATTAACTGCAGTTAGCATAAGGCATGAATGGAATGTAGAATCTGGACTTTACATTCAAATAAAGCTCTTTCTGAAATAATCTCTCAGTTTGCATACTTTGGTATGATGACAGTAATCACTTCAGGATGTGTGCTAGCAAAAATACCTCCACACTTCAAGCAGTACAAGGTACTTAGCAAATGCACATGATGTTGCTAGACAGAGTCATCCAAAAGCATGTTGCATATGAATACAATAGCTTCTTTCTGAAAAAAAAAAAAGTTTTTTCCTTGCTGCCTTTCATTTAGGCCTGGGATTAGAGAAACAGTACATTCCTTAAACAGCATGAATCCCCCCCTTTTGTAAATGAAAAGTAGAATGTGTTCCATGGCCAGATATTTTGGCCATCTTGATGTGTGAAATCAGAAATTGTCAAGTAGTGGAATCAAATTAAACAAATCACTTTTAACTCCTTGGTGCTGAGGTCACAGAGTACCATCCGTTACCAAAAATGGATGCACTCTGAAACCCCTATTTAAAGGGAATAGATACTTAGGATGATTAAGAACCTCAGTATATTATGCAGGAATCAAGACTGAAAGTGTGAAAATAAAAAGATGCTTAAGTTTTCTATGTTTTCCTGTGGTTGGGCAACTGAAGAGCTGAGTGCTGGACTTAGCTGAAAAGCTTCCAAGCTGCTGCAAATCTGTGTATGAAAATAAAATTTTGCCCACAGACAGAAAGAAAAAAATCCCACCTTTTATGAACTCTCTGCATCAATTCTCGTCACTTGCTTCAATAATTATAATGCACTAAAATATCAGAATGTAATTTCTTTCCAAAGCACTTGTCACAACAAAATTTCTAAGTCATTACTCTGCCTTCACTACCATTTTCTAGGTGCCTTCTATTTCAGTATAATACAGCTCTCCCTGCTCAGGTAAAGCTTTAGTTTCCTTTTCTTTGAATTAAGTCGATGTGCATTTACTTCCCCCTGTTTAAATTAAACATTTTAAGTACTTCTAGATATTTAAAATCAATATATCTGCCTCTTGCTTTTGCTTAAAAAGACAAATATTTAAAATGCATTAAGACTTGGCTTCAGGCTTCTTTCTTTGTGTTTTTGTAAGTTCTAAAGCAAAAGAAAAAAAGAATACTTAAGGCAGGGAGAGGCAGAGATTCCTCCATTGTCTGATAAATCAACCAAACAAGAATAATGAATTAAATTACAGAGAAGAATAAAATGCAAGGCATGGCAAAGCAAATAGAGAGCTAACACAAGTGCTTTTAAACCCAGATCTTAGGAAAACAAAATTAACTTTCGCTTAGTTCAGGGACATAAATGAAATGACTGTGTGTGCTGACTCTTTGTTTGCAATAAGGTATTTCATATGGCAGGTTTTGAAATGAAATCTTTCCAATTGATAACACATATCAAATGGTCCTTTCTCATGGAAGTAGAGCCATTGAAGGTAAAGAAATCCTTCATTGGCAGTTGGAGTTTCCAGCTCTTACTCTAGAGAATTCCACAGTACTTGCTTAATGCTAAAGCATTATTTAGTTTGCTGCTAGCTGTTGCACTGGGCAGATGAGTGAGCAGCTGGACATATTCTAATTATTGATATTCAAGCAGTAAAATACTTGTACTTCAAGATATCACTGTGGTCCAGATGGTTCTTTCAACAAAATGATGTGACTGTTAATTATAGTGAAGTATACATTAATATATTGCCCTCAGACTTCCATGGGAATACAGGGACTTTGTCTCAGCAGTGGTTGATTGTGTGGGTATGCATAATGTGCATTAGTACTTAGGGATTTAATTAGTAAAGCTGGCTCTAAGCACAGGACTCTTCAACTAGATCACCTCTTTAGAAATGCACTGGTAGATATTACTGAATTTGCTTTTCCATATGTGCTACTCCTGACTCAGATGCTTGTATATAATGGCCTTGCACAGCATCCTGCCTAGGGAAATAGGTAGTGCTGTAAGCTTTAATTATTCTGGGAAATCATTTTGGAGTTAAAGGAATATCCTTTCAGAAGTATCTGTGTGGTCCCTAAACCTCCCTAACTTTTTCTTTCTCCTTTACTTTGTCTTAATGTACTTTCAGGAAAAAATCTCTTTGCTTTCTTTAAAAGGATACAAAGGAGAGCATCCGACCATCTCCAGTTCTGCTTGCTTTACTTTATGAAGTGCCTATAGGACTTTGGTTTCTGTCCAAATGTGAAATACTTGCAATACTTCAAATGTTACTGGTGGAAGCCATGAAAAACATCAACCACAAATAATAGAATTTGGTAGAGCAGATGGTTTTCAAATTCTCAGATGGTCTGCAGTTGATTAGTGGGGTCAGTTATAAAGTTTTAAAATTACATTTACAATGGTTGCAACGTCAGTGGCATCTCCCCTGCAAATGGGACAACACTGGAAAGTCTTTTCAAAGGCACAGTTTACTGAATTTCTTCATGATTTCACAGGCAGAACAGAAAGCCATTACTTGTTGCCTTGCCCTTGCTTCCAAACCTTCATACCTTTCAGGGTAGGTGGTTAAAGCTCTTGGTATGAGACATTTAGAGGCAAGTTTGTCCAACTGCTAGTCGCAGGAATGTAGTTGGAATTGATTCAAAGTCTGCCAGGAAATCAAGTCAAATCAGAACTACCCACTGCGTTCCCAGAGCACAGACAGTACAGAACACTGATTTTATTTAACAGGCACCCACTGATGTTTGCTAGAGGCTGTACTGGACTGGTTTGTTCATTTGTACACTTTGTATATTTAAACCATTTATTGTTTAATTTTAAAATTTATGTAGTGTGGGCTCTGCACAAGTCCTCATTATGACCTGAATCATACTCCAGAACACCTTTAGTCATCGTGAAAGTGTTTTTAATTTGACGTAATTTATGCATTTAAAAGAAATCTTCTTTTTATTTTTAAATTTAGTAAGTGATAGAAATTTAAGCTTGATTTATTTTGAACTTACATTAAGAGTTTAAATAGAAATGTAATAAATTAGCTGGTTTATGAGTTCAATCAACAGATAGACCATCATTAGGTGGAATGTGTATCTGCAGTCACACTGCAGATACGCATTCAATATTCCATTGCAAAATGATTTATCAAAACTTAATCCACTTGAAGGCACTGAAAATATTAACTGGCCAACTAATAAATAAACTCTTGCCTGATTTTTAATTCTTCAGGAAAAAATGCATTTTCAAAACAAGTGTCTTTATGTACCTTCAATATGTCTGTGTCTGACTAGTGCAATTTTCTGGATTTCTAATTACTCTCTGAGTATTACCACAATGTATAAAGTTAATTATTTTAACAACAAATGCAGTACTTTATATATATATATATATATATGCATACATACATAGAATCACTAAACTTGTCAATGGCAATGTCTGATGTGAGGCAGTGTTTATAACTGAGGGGTCAAATGGCAAGCTTTTTGCCATCCAGGTATGGAATCACAGAGTATTCTGAGTTGGAAGGGAGCCAGAAGGATCATTGAGTCCAACTCTTGAGTGGATGGCCCTCACGGGGATCAAACCCACAACTTTGACATTATAGCACCATGGTCTGACCAGCTGAACTCTTCCTCTCCTTTCCCCAAACTGTGTCACTAGGTCATATCAAGTCAAAGCTCAGTCTCACAGGCTTACACGATCATACCTGGAGCAATCCTACCATCCCTACTGTGAGTAAAAGGTGCTGAGGTTCAGCAGTTTACAAGATGCTTCTCATGAGCTATGGGCTAATAACTGCTCATGAGTTCTCTCTTAGCCTGCCTAAGTTCTGGATGAAGCATTGATCTTATGATCCAGGGGAGGTTAACCTATCAGCAGGGAGTCATCTTGCGTATGGTGAAGGTGGTTTGAACTAATGAGTGTCCTATTATAAACTGGGTCAATTTTTCTCCATGTACCTCTTTTTAATCTGTATTTTTAATTAGCTGGTTTATAAGGTGCCCATAAAACCACTTGAATAAACACTACAAATATGGGAAGAGAACACGACTATGTGAAGGAATAGCTAGATATTAGGAGGGAGGGAAACCAAAAATAGTAGGAAGGAAGGAAACCAAAAAAAATGGTATCTGAAACTGAAATTATAATTTTTAAGATGATCTGTATATGCAGCTGATGTATAATGAGTTGTCAATATCAGTTTGTTTTGCTCCTATGACTATAAACTGGATACAGAAAATATCCATAGTAGTCTAGACCAAAGATCCTACCCAACAGGTGTTCTGTTCTTGGCAGTGGCCAAAAGCAAATCCAAAGGAACATAAGAACAGGGCAAGAGTGTAGCAGCATTTCTGCATATTACTGTCCCAGCTTCAGACAACTTCTAGGTAGTCAAAATCCCTGAACTCAATGTAATTTCACTGTATTTATTTACTTCTGATGTATTTATCTTCACAACAATATCCAGTGTCCTATGAGAGTCACCCAGTTTCAGGGCATCTGAAAAATCCTGAGCAATGGAATTCCAAAGTTTTAAGTGCTTGTTCTATGTAGAACCACATTTTTTTATTCTGTTTTGAAGCCAACTCTTCTTCATTTATATGAATCCTAATTCTAGCTTTGTTTGCCTTGTCTGTTACACACATGATTTTATTGATATTTAACCTGGTTTTGCTCTGTTGTATTTCTTGTAGACACGTCAATCTTTAACTGCAGATTTAGAAGCTGCATATTAACGCTGTAATCTTTCTGAATAACAGTTCAGCAAAGCAAGGTCCTGGTTATGGCATTCCATAATGCATGTCAGGAGAGTCCAGCTCTGGAATTCCATGGATCACTGTACATGCATACAAACCCACCCAATATACGGCTTTTGCATGAGGTCTGAGAGAGAAGGGAGTAGCTGGTGACTCCTTGCATCTCTTCCCACTCTGGAATTAGGGGCAAGATGAGTCTGTACTTTTGACTCCGAATTTGAGAGGGATTCCAAGATTACTTACCTTAAATATAGTGAATTTACTCTCGTTATAGTCTGCTTGTCTCAATTTTTGTCCATATTTTTCAAAGTTACACAGAAGGCTAAAGTTAATGGTAGAGTACCTGGTGAGATTTTCAGTTTATGTATAACCTTAGTGAGCCTTGGACTTGTTTGTTTGTGGTTTTTTTCTTTTTCATTAAATTCAGGTATGGGATGCTTAGCTAGCTTTGAAAATCTGGTTATGAAGGAGTAATTCAGGCTCTATTCAGGCTACAAGCAGCTATTGTGAGACTTGGAGCTTGCCAGAGACAAATTTCCTTGTAATGGAAAACCGGAATGAGATACTGTTGAACTCACTTTGTATAGGATGTTGTGTGTGGGAAAATAAGTAAGGGTAGAGGTAATCCGGCTTAGAGATGATCCTAGGCTTAAATCCTTCAATATAAACATCTTCAAACCTTGAGGCTCCCTAGGTCTAGATATGGACAAAAATAGTGTGTCTCAGGCCTCACTTTAAATTACACAGTAATTGTTAATATCATTTTTGGAAAGGCTTACTGTTCTATTATACAAAGAATGTGGTCTATAGAAAGAAAGTTTGTTTTAAATGGCATAATGTGAGAAACCATATCTTTGTGATTTAATCAAAACTGCTTATATTCCATGTAAGAGCAGGAAACAGTATAGTTTGTCTTGCTAAGAGTTGTTTGTTGAGTGAAGTTTAAATGTCAACTGAAGGTTTTGGTGTTATTTTAAAACATACTGCCTGAATAGTTGATTATTAAAAAGCATTTTTTCTCAAGAGGTGTCACAAATACCGTGAATTTCGTGACCAAACAAAACTTTGGATTTTTTTTTTTTTACACCGTTGGTTGAGTCAATTCAGAGGAAGCAAAAGAGACAGAGCTGTTATAATTTATTTTTTTTCAAGACAACTTACCTAAAATGCCTGTGACAAAACAAGTAGTTTTTAAATGGAAAAGGGGAGTGCAGAGAGACTTGCAGTGCATTAGCACATCCGTGCAGCATTTTAACATTAGTAGAAGGTAAATTGTGTTTACCTCATTTTGCATTTGCTAAACTACCATGAGTAAAATAGCACTTGTTTTTATATTATTACTTCTTGTCCTATCATTAGCTTCAGACTGCAAATGTTGGACACCATGAATCAGAGGAATACAGTGGCTCATGAACCATTATGTGAAGAAATAAATAAGTGTTATGATCCAGTACTGACTGAGATCATATTTTGCTTCTCTGCAGTACACTGAAGTAACCCTTCCACAACTGGTCTTCTGTCATGCTGTTATTTAAATGTAATACCATGACAATCACTTTACACTAATCATGTCTTCAAAACAGAAGGAACTAGTAGTAAATAACACTGCTTCATTTGCTCACTTGGATTTTGCCCATATTTCAGCCTTCCCTGCATGTTTTTCAGGACCTCTCTAGCAACTGAATTTCATTGGAAAAAGAACTGATGGAAAACTGCATATATTAGATGTCTGTGTAGACATGAACAAACAATGTTTGTCCAATAAACAGATGAACTGCCTGAGAGAGCAGCAGACACTTCATCATATTCTATCTCAAATATTTGCTTTCTAGTTTGTGGTGTGGAAATGCAGGCAGGTGCTGCTGCAGAGCGGACACTGCTGCTCATCCTTGTGCTGCAGTGGTGGGTTGGAGGCAGGGCTGGGTTGTAGCAGATACCCAGCTGTAAAGGGGGTTACATACTGGGAGGAGAAAGAGCAGGAACATTTCTTCAGGAAGCCTTTGACTTGAACAAATCTTTGAACACTTCAGAGTTGATATCATCTTTTACTTTATGCAAGGCATCATTAATTTCACCATTTACCATTGCTACAGCTTCACCATTCAATACAGTGAGGTAAATATTTTTTCCCTGGACGGTATGTTGACACAGGATTTATACAGAGCTCTGAAAAATCATATTGTGACTTTACAGAAGAATCAATTAATCAAGCTTGTAGATACTGAGACATGGACTTCATGTGCCCTGAGCAGATTCTGCCCTGTGTTGTGATATTAAATATAAAATATTTTCCCCTTGCTCTAGTCTATTTTTAGAGCAGGAATGCTGAAGACACATGATCCAGAAGGGAAATTACCTAATTTTTTTATATTTTCTTCTTCCTACTAGTCTAAGACCATCAAGACATGTTCAAGAACATCTTTTAACTATGGCTTTGATGGTCATTAGTGTCTTGATCTTGCTAGGTTCTAAACTTTCTGGCCTGACCATTTAGCTACCCTTAACTATTGAAGTTAACAGAACTGTTCAAATGCCTAAGTGCTTTGTTGAATAATGGCCCATGTGCTCAGAAGCTTGTAAGAGCAATCCTGCCCAGTATGCAAAGAAAAACTAAAAACATGTGGCCAGTCACAAAAAACCATTGTGGCTTGCTATATGAAATATCGGATTGAACAAAATATAATTAAATTTAAAGGTTTAGCTGCACACAGAACAAATTATTTCAGTAATTTTCTTACGGAATAGTTTCAGAGATATGTGATCCTCCTTATGGTGTTCTGTTTGAAGAAAAGGTAGTTTTGAATGAAGACAGCAGGTTTACATATGGCTCATTGTCTTTCAAGCTTTGATAACAACTCCTTTTTGACATACAGTTAGCATATTAATTATAGGTATATATTTGGGAGGGAGTCAGTTTGTTGAGGTATCTTAACAAAAAATGCAGAACATTGTTTCTTTTTTTACTGAAATGCTCATTTCACAGCTACTAGTTACTTGTATTAAATTACTAATTTTATGTTAGTAGGTAAAGGTTTTCATGTGTCTTATTTTATAATATTTACTTTTATACTGTATTTTATTCTAATGGGAAAATCTATCAGACATTCCATGTTAATTACTTTCAATCCTGTCAAGATGTAGAAATCGACTTGATGTTACTGTGTTTATTGATGCCAGACATTTTTATTGTTATTAAACCTTAATTTGAGCTGCTGTTGTTGAACATGTCTGCTGTGAAACCTTGTTTTCCAGCAAATCTCATTTGATTTTCCTTCTAATAAGTTTTTGTAATTTGGTTGCCTGCATAATAGTGCTGTCACAGCTGGTATTAATTGGCATTTTTGTACCAAATAGTAGAGACCCACATCAGAATAACATGCAAGAGCTGAAATACTTTTACAACACGCACGTGTATTATTTTCACCAGTTGACAGGGGTGGAAAAGAGATAAGGAACCATGAAGTTCTTTACCTAAACACCTCAAGCAAACCAGTGCAGAATTGGCCCCAGTTCCCAAAACAGTCTGCTGCAATTTTCTTGCTGTGGACCACAGGATACAAAGAAATAAATACCTCTGTTTACCTGGTTTCCTGGGGTAGCTCCATATTGATGGTGTTGGGCTGCATGAGCAAATTTCACTGCTGTTGTGTCCGTGCTATGCCAGTCTCTAAGCTACAAAGCTCTGGTTCCTTCTGATAGTCAATTTGGCACCCTCCTGGAACAGTAACTGTAATGTAAAGGAGAAAAAAGTATTTGAGGCAGAGAAGGTAGCTGTTTTTGCAGTAGCATGGTAAAAAAAAGAAACCACAGTAGATGAAATTATTCATAGGGTTGACAGTAATGTATTTGTACAAAACAGAAACACAAAAGAGGTTGAAAAAGATGAGAAAAAGAAAAGAAAATCCTTAAAAATTTAGTTTATTTTAAATAAACTGTAGAGCCATTAAAACCAGAAGTTCCATCTAGGAGAACTTGCAGAATTACCTGATTTTTTTGGAATTTTTTTTGTGTATGATACTTGGAGCTTTAAATTCTGTGGGGAGGTGATTTAGCCCAGGGTATTCCGAGCAACCATTGTGCAGCCATGGCTTGGGCTATGTTGATGTCTGTCAATTTAAGATGCTTAAATTGTGCATATGAACCTGAAGTTTTCCAAGTGGCGAACACATTTAGTTGGCATTGGCATTAGTAGAATTTTGAGCTGATTTTACAGCTTGAAGATATAGAGTAAATGCACGTTTTCCATCCAGAAAAATCAGAAATATATTTTTTTGTTTTTTATTAAAATGGAACTAAAAAGTTTAAGTTGGGGAGGGGCAGAAAGCACAAAAACCTGATGAAGAACATCTTTCTAAACACTATTGATAGAGAGCTTTGTGGAGTTACTCATGAAAATAAAGGCAGTTTGGGGTAATTGAAAAAACCCCATGCTTTACAGTGTTCCCTGATCATACATTTCTAATTAGAGAGGTAAGATTTCTGTCCAACAAAGTTAGCTGCATACCTTTGTTGAGCAAAAGAGTGAAGCGTACATGGGATTTTAAGAACATGATCATGTGGTATCTGTACAGACATTTTTTGTTAAATCTAGAAACTCAATTTATACTTCAGAAAATCTGCTTTAAAAATCACAGTCATAGTAATTAACATCAACTATTAGTTTGTGTGAAAAGATTAGTTATGTGCATTTTTCTTACAGACCTAAAAATCTTTAGCTTGGGAATCTGGAGATGATTTCCATGCCAGTATCATTAAGACATTTTTTAAGTAATTGCCCTGGATTGCCTTTGTTTTTTTTTTTTTTATCTTTTTGTAAATTTAAAATAAAAGTAATTTTTTGAATAAGCTGTCTGTGTTCATATTTAAGTGGCTCTTTTGTTGACTAATTTCACAAGCTTCAAGTTGCTCAGATCAGTGCTAGAGTGCTTGTTATGTCCTTCAAGTTCACTGTTTCTATACAAATACCTTGAATTCTGGGAAGTATGAATGCTTGCTGTTTGTGCAAGCATCACTATTTCTAGCATCAAATGAGAGATATTCTAACCATGAGACCAATGGAGTTAAAAAGCTTCATAAAAACTCATAATTGAAATTTTAGAATCAAGAAAACTCCAGATATTCAGAAGGAGATTGATACAGTGACATCTGAAATACCACAGAAGCAGACTGAAGCGGTCTGGCAACTTCTTGGCAGTGTTTTGCACTTATTTTAGAAGGAATAGCTGCATTTTCTGATAAAACTGTCCAAAATCAGTCCCATTAGATAATGAATATTCTGTTCATATTATATACTCAAATGACTTTTTGGAAAAAGCTGTGGCTGTGGGCTCAGTGTATTAACCTTAGCTGAGCTTGACCCAGAGCCCTTGGCTCTGGTGGCAGTGGCTGACACTCAGCTGGATGCAGCTTGAGCAGCTCGTCCAGTTTGCTCAGATTTTCACCTGTCCCTCAGTTTGCATTGGACAGATAAATCCAAAAGTCAAAGTAAAATTCATGGTAGTGATCTCACTAAGATAGTGTGCATTGCTGAAAGGAGGGCTGGGAGACGCTTCTCTTTTGTATGCATTGTAAACACAAAATCAGCTGTATAATGTTTCATAAAACTCCAGAGCCATGATCTTTATGAGCAACTTTGTAAGACAAAGGCAAATTTTCATAATTTTTCTCAGTTTCTTATTGGGCTTTTTAGATAATTTCATGCATTTTGTATCCTTTTGCTTTTAAAAATATTAAAGATAATTTCTAAAACAATCTTATCATTCCATATGCATGCTTCATGCATGCATATACATTTTGAGTTTTTCAGGCTTCTAGCTTTATTAAATCACAAAAGGTCCCACCTTTTGCTATTTTTAAAAAAGTTCCTGTCTCAAGTAGGAGCTACTTCCTTATTGTATTTCATATTTATTCTGTTGTATTGCATGGCATTAGTTAAACTTCAGACACTGACAGGACAGATTTTTTAAAAGGAGAAACTTGGGGTGGTTTTGTTATGAATTGTTTTTGCATTTCTCTTTTTTAACACATGGCATTTAACCTGTGTATCTTCCATTTTTTAAGATAACAGCAATCATAAATATGGAGGTGAGAATTGAAGAAGTTTTAGTCTTGCTGGCTGTAATGATGCCTTCCAGTTTATAATGGTTGATGTACTTGTAGATGTAATACAGAACCCTTTTTCAGATAACCTTTAATTACATACTCACTGAAAAGAAAAAAAATCCTCTATTTTCAGTATAGGTTGTTATCAGAATATCAGAATACGATCAAATTTAAGATTCATTAGGTCAACTAAAATTAGGAAGCTGTGTTTGTGAAAGCCTTCACCCTACGTTTACAGTACAAGTTGATATATTTTTAAACATATTTCCAATATTCTAGATTCTTCTTTAACTTATTTCTATTTTCTTCAAATAGAGAAGTTATCAGAAACTGCAGGTGTTTACAAATGGGTTACTAAGGGTTTGCTAATGCAGAAAAGAAGTAGGAAGGAAAGAAGAAAAAAACTCTGGGAGTAGAAGCTCACATAATGAAGGGAGGTTGACCTCACTGAAAATAGAAAGAGGATTCCAATATTCCAATAGCTGGAAATAGATATTTTTTCCCATGCCTGGCAGTGCACAAGGCCGGGTTGTATGGGGCATTGAGCAACCTGGTCTGGTGGGAGGTGACCTTGCCCATGGCAGGGTGTTTGGATCTGAATGATCCTTAAAGTCCCTTCCAACCCAAAACCTTTGATGATTCCATGATTCTTCCTTGGATTACATTTCTGAACAGAGGCCTAGTAAACCTCTACACCAAGATATCTGAATGCTGAGCTGTTCTAAGTTCTTCATGCTTGGGATTTATCTTTTCCCAGTTGCCCATGTAGTGGTATTTTGTGACCGGCCTTAGGGATGTGTTTCATCTAATCCCTGACTGCTAGACAATTACAAGGTTTAATTTGCTTGGATAGATGTTTAGCCAAAAGAGAGTGATTCATTTATGGATTTCAAGTGAAAAGTACTACAAGTGAAAATACACAATTTGTAGCTTTGCAAAGAGCAGTCCACCCATGAAGACAGTTTAAAATAATTAGAGAACAATAGAATTGTTTGGGTCAAAAGAGCCCTTAAGGATCATCTAGTAGGTGATACTCAATAATAGAGTGAACTGAAAGAGATGAAATCAGATGAAACCTACTTAAAAGTGCACTGTGAGTTTTTGTCTTCGTCCAATAGGCACATCAAGTGGGAAAACTTGAATAGACAAGCAAAAGCAAATCCATTTATTTATTTATTTTAAATGAGAGGGAACAGTCACGAAGGAGGAAATGTATTTATTAATATATTTCTTTTTGAAAGAAGTATTGTTTCCAAAGAAATTGCAAAAATTATTAGCATACATTATTATGGAGTACAGCTACTGCAAAAATTTATTTCAAGCAGCCATTTCAGCTAGTTTCCTACACTAGTCATTTTCTCTTTAGTTTACAATCCTTTTCTTCTGCATCCAAACTGCTCACAGCAGTCTAATACCAGATCAGCCCTTAAGGCGTCAGAGATAATTGTTTTCCCTCCCAAAACCCACAGTCAGGCACATTGGTGGCTGTGTCATACCAAGCTAATTAATAATAACAGACATAATTTTGTATCCCCTGTATAGAGAATGAAATCCAGAACAATGTCAGGAACTACTCGCATTACCTAATGAGTTTTCCTTCTTTTCTCATTTCTTTTTTGCTCTTTGTTTTGCTTCTTTATTCAGGCATTGTTAGACAAAAAGCTAGAAGAGCTGGAAATAAGTTGAAAGCTTACACTGTTGTTACTGCAGCAAGTTTTGTCATTGATTTAAATGGGAGTAAACCTAAGCCTTCAGTATTACTCATAAGAGTCAAGACTAGAATTTTATTTGGACGGATACTGAACAGGTTTTATGGCATATCCTGAAAGAAGAAAGCTTGGGGATTTACAGGCATTTTCACATACCTTCAGGCACAGATTTCTCAAGCAGTGCCAGGCAGCAGTATTCCAATGCTCTAACAATATAAACAGTCAGGCAGTTGACACCAAGTCAGTCCCATTATTTGCAGGATGATCAGAAGTAGCAGCATTGAGATTACTTTTTTAATGCTCAGTTTAAATTCTTTTTTTTAATGTAAGCAGTATATGGTAACATATATGAAAAATGAAAATCCACTATTTTCTCTCCTTTAGCTGATACAAGGTTTAAATTACATTGGTGGATAATATTTTCTCCATTTTATTAAAGATTGCTTAGTGAGGACTTACCAACTCTACAATACTTAAAAGTCCTTCTGTTTTTATCCAGAGAAGCCAGAAGAGTTGCAGTGGTGAAAAGATAATGTCGTTTGGTGAAACCATATTTATAACATATGTCTTTTCCTCTCTTTTAACATCATTTAGATATCAGCATGAATCAATTCCAAGTCCACTGGTTACTGGAGTCCTGTGCACACAATGACACCAAAGGACTTAGGAAAGTAACAGAGCTGACTTACGTAAGTCTGCATTCAGCCCTCTGCTCAACTCTGAGTAGTTCCTAGGCAGCAAGAGAAAGGATGGTTCCATAACATAACACATACTGTGTTATACCCTGTTTCATAGCCCAGTAAGGATGCTTTCTTTTTATGTTCCTCTCTGCAAAGGATAAAAATTATGTATTTGGACAGGTTTTGGATTGCTTGGATTTGCTAAAGCCACACTCGGCTAAAATTCTTTGGTTTTGTTGTTACTCAGAAAATGAGACCAGACAAACTTCTTAACTAAGTGCTTACATATCTCTACAGCATACAGAGCACACAGCTTCATCTGCAATTAATAATGTAGGACTTTAGCACAGTGCAAATACTGAACAGTAACAATAGCAATTAATAAACCAGGTTTTCTTTTAGACGTGCAGGTGAGTTTCGGTTGATTATTCTCCCTAAGGAGAATAATAGGTAAGAAAAGAACTGTAGGTGGCAAATACTAGATATTAAATCAGAAAGTTGGGCAGATATCAGATGGGGAGAAAAGCTCCATGTAAGTACATGTCAGCCCAAATAAATGTTGCAGTGGCAGTACTTTGTATTCAGTTTGTTGGCAATCTACTATCATCTGTCTATTTTTTGAACAACAGAGTAATGTGATTGGTGCATCAGAATTGATTTAGTGTGTTATGCAGAATGGACAAAATCACAATTCACCTTTCCTTCTTACCCTGATCTGTACTACCCCATCAATTTAGGGGAGTTAATGGCATGTAAAAGAGTAAATCAAAAGATACAATTTCTCACACAGGATGGTGTTAGCTTATAAGATTTACTCCTTGAAGTCAGCAAAGCACATAGTAGAGGTGGATTTAAAAAATGGTTTGACATAATGTGTTATGATGATTTGCACTATTTCAAGATATGCACATTGGAGATAGGAGAACCAACATTTAATAAGTTCATTTCCACTAGAGGTCAGGAAAGACTGTTTGGACATCTGTCCAAATGCATTGTGGGATTAATGGACTTATTTCCTTTTTTCCTTATTTCCAGTTATTTTATGGTAATTCATCCAATCTGTCACCATAAATAAAAATAGTCCTTTCACAATTTTAAGGAGACATCAAACCTGTTGGACCATCCTCTCGGCAGGTTGAAGGCAGGGAGTCCAGTCTCAGCCCAATCCGTATGTCCTGTTTAAAATGACCTCCCAGGTGAAGGTTAGACTAATTTGCAATTAGAAAAAAGAGAGAGTTGTGCAAAAGAACATGGGAAATTAGTGATTCTGAAGGGAATTAAAGGTCTAAAAGGTAGTGAAAGACTTTTGACCTTAGCCAGTAACATATTATTAGAGATTTTTCCAGTCTAAAAACCAACCAACCAGACATCTTTTTCCATACATGATTTGTGCTAAAGCTTTCAGACCGTAATTTTCAAAAGTGCTTCCGACAGCAGTAAGAATTTAACAGGACACTTTGTGTAAAGTTTTCTTCTCCACTCATTGTCCTTAAATGGAGACTTGTGCTTTTGTATTAGCTGTGGAGTTTTTCTTCCTGATAAGAATATAGAAATACTTAATGTACTCAAGTGGAAAAATACGCATCCATAATGCTATGCTGAACTTTAAATGTGCTTTTAAAAAGTTAAACATAGATGAAGCCTGTCATTTACAGCAGCTTAACTCAGCTTTCTTACATTTATTTAATTCGATTAGCATTTATATCCTCACAAATTTTTCCCTCACTGCAGTCATTCATGGGGACTGTTCTAAATACTAGAACTCAGTTACTTTGATGCAGCGTGTCGACGGAACTGTGTAGAATTGAAGGACATATTTAAATACCATGCTAATTATATTTTACTACTGAAAATAATCGTAACATTGACAATACTTACTTTCTTCTCTGAGTTAAAACCGCATTCACTTGTGTTAAGCATCCAGGAAAACAGTTTTTTTGAGAAAACTTTTCACCTTTTGCCAGGCTTATTTTTCAATTTGTTATTTTTTTTTCTTTTTTTTTCCTTGGGCTCTATTTGCAACATGTGATCTTTTTGTTTTTCTTATTGTAGGAAAACTACATTATTCTGAAGGACCTGTCATTTTCATGCAAATACAAAGTAACTGTTCTGCCTGCAAAATCTAAAGGACGTTTTAAGGCTGAGAATACTTTTTTTGTTACCCCGCCTTGCTCTGCATTTAAAGAAAAAAAACACAAGCATATTAATTGTCCTGCTGAAGGAGGTAAGGCATCTTGAGAACTACCAAATAGTTCCAAAAGCATTTATAATCATCAAAAGAGAGTCTTTAAAAACAGTTCTAGAACAGGAAATGAGAGATTCAAAACAAATAAAAATATGATTTATGCTTATGTGAAAATTAACAGAAATACACAGCAGTTTAGATTTTGACTAGTATATTATTACTGTTTTGTCAATTAATTGCAATTGTAGTGGACATATAATAACATCTGTAATGACATTGTTGGGGTTTTATTTGTAAGAAAGAATGGTTTTCCATTGTATTTATTATAATGATGGATGATAACTGTAAATGATTATGGTGGCATGACCCATCTTTTCAATGTTTCACTGCAGATGCAAGCTGCTTTTTCAGTTTGATTTTGTTTAGGTTAATTCTGCTCACAAGTAAGAAATACAGGCCCTCATATCATTTACAGGAGTGTCACAATGTGTGACTAGAGGGTTATGGAATTGCAGAATGGGGAAGGCATTGGTTGGAGAGGACCATGTGATGTTGGAAAGCTGACTGTGTAACACCAGAAATGCAGCTCTGCCTGACCTTGATTTGTGAAAGTAAATGAGTATTATTGAAGATTATCTCTAAAAGTTTAGCTTATCTTTTCTTTTTGCTTCCCAAATTTATAGTGCCAGTTCTACCCAAAGTGTTGGCCAAACCCGAGAATCTGTCTGCATCTTTCATTGTTCAGGAAGGTAACATCACTGGCCATTTTTCCTGGAAGATATCCAAGGCAGACCTTCACCAGCCCATGACAGGGTTCCAGGTCACTTGGGCAGAAGTGACCACAGAGAGCCGGCAGAACAGTTTACCCAACAGCATCATTTCCCAGTCACAGATACTGCCAGCAGTAAGTGCTTGTTACTGTCTTTACCAACTGGCTCCCTAAGTTTGTGTGTCTGGGTCTCATTTGTAATGTTTAGTGGTGATGGAGATGTCAGACGCTGGTTCTGCAGATAAGTTGGAGCAAGAAGTGCTTAATTTTTCCTCCTTGATCGAGATGCAAAGCATAGATTTGCATACTATTCTTGATGATACATCATTTTAAACTGTAGACCCTGGAGATGCCTTTAATTATCTATCATTGTATGAATCTGTCTATTTATAGCACCTGGTTAACTTGCAGAAGACTCTGATTTGAAACAGTATCTTCTGTCTCTCAGAAGCCACCAAAATTTAGGGTATTTTATGCCAAGAACCATTCACTCTCATTAAAAGTGTAGTATTTACACAACCAGGGCTACAATGCACAGGGCCCAGCTGCGGGAAGAAGCACCTCTGTGAGTGTACAAGTACTCCTCTCTCTGCCCTACCCAGGGGCAGGATTTTATATGAGATGGAACAGCTTCAGCCAGGTCTGTTAAAGGCAGTCCCATCTCAGAATATATGCTAATTTGCCATTAAAACAACACAATTCCTCCCACTTATTCTCTCTCTCCTTTCCCCTTTACTGTCTGGTCAGGCAGTAGCAGCAAATTATCCCACAGGAATAAGCAAAGTTATTCCCACAGCTTGCTTTGGCTTCCCCACATGGGGCAGGTACAGTGCCAACCAGAATGACTTATCCTGTGGATTCCTGGCCAGGCCAGCCTGGCTGAAGGCAGAAACACCTTGTTGCCCACACTGTCTAGCATCACTGCTCCAGCTGTCCTCTTCCTGGGACTGGGCCTTTGTAGCTTGGAATGACTGATTTGTTCCAACTTAATGCAGATGAGGCTTTAATTTATAGTTCTGATTTAGAAGAATTCCTTCTGGTTCCTTAATATCTCTCAGTCTTTAGCCAGATGTATTCTGACCTGGAAGTTTCTATAAAATTACTAAAATTATTTAGCACATCAAAGTGATCACAAAAGGTATGGAGCAGTGAAAAGTAAGTCCATCACACCATAAATGATCTTAAGAGCAGAAGACAGATTCTTATGGTGTAACTGGGATAAATCTGAAAATAGTGTGGTCACCTTTTTTTTCATTAGCAGCAGGAGTGGCCCCAGGGCAGGCACTATTTATATTACCAATTAGTAGAATTCCCATGCAAATGCAGAATAAAAACGAGTTTATGTAATGAACACATTTGTTTAAAAGAATGGCTAGGAAGATACATTTTAATTCATTTTTTAATGATGAGCAGATCACTAAAATGATCAGCACACTTTCCATGAAAGTCTGTAGCAACTTGGACCTTGTAAACATGAAACCGTAGCATTAGGTTTGAAAATGTGTCTGTTTAAAGGGAATGGCAAGCACAAAATACAAAACACGCTCACTCAACAAAGCAATGCATACATTAAATCCTTTTACTAGAATTCTATGAAAATAATTTGTGGCTAGTGACAGTGATAGAACCTGTTTAAACCACTGATATGTGTGAGTGTTGGAGTTGAGATGCCCACAACAGACAGAACACTTCTTTAAAAACTTCAGAGGGCCTCAAGTATCAGCACTGTGTTACCTAGATGCCTTTCATACCTTTTCTATGTAGCATCCCATGGGCAGCTCCCCACAGCTCTGGCTCTTTCTCTCCTTCTTCTCTCTTCCTTCTGCAGTTCTGGCTCGCTTCCTCCTGTCCCTAGCACAGCCACCTAACCCTGTCTGTCCCTCATACAGTGACTCACCTTATCTGTCCCTGTTACAGCCACATAATCCTGTCTGTCCCTCGTACAGTGGCTCACCTTATCTGTCCCTCACACAACCTCCCATCCCTTTGTCCTCACAGCACAGCCAGCAGACTCCAACTGACTCTCTACCAACTAACTCACTCTTTTACCACACCCAGCTGTGAGGGCAAGGCTGTTCCCACTCTTTGGTAATTAACACAGCTGCAATCTATCGGAGGCAGGATTGCCTTTAGCACTATCTCTGTCTTCTCACATGTGAGTAGAGCAACTATGTTTTATTTTTCGATGGTCTGAGAATTTAAGTGATTTATTTATTTTTAGGATCACTACGTACTCACCGTGCCCAACCTGAGGCCCTCGATGCTGTACCGCTTGGAAGTTCAGGTGCTGACGACTGGTGGGGAAGGGCCGGCCACGATTAAATCCTTCCGAACGCCTGACCTCCCTCCGTTTGCCCCCCACAGTAAGTGCTACACTGTTCTGACACGTGCTGGTGACATGTTACACAATTTCAATCTTCCACCTGTAGAGAGTGGAAGCTTTTCAAGCCTTGGAGTTTTTACTGATTCCAGTAGCATTCCATAAACCTGAGATGTGTAAAAATACTGGCTTTTTTTCCCTGATAACTGTCCATCAGCAACAGTGGAAGCAAATCCAGTCTTTTTCTCACTCAGTTTCTGTGGTCTAACGTTTGCCATTCATTGCAGCCACAGCTCTTTGGCTTATGCCTATAGCACTTGGGATTCAAAGCTGGTCTGTCCTCCAAGCACATCCTGGAGGATTACATAGCTTTCAAGATCAAATTTTTCTGGGTTCACGCAGTCCAGTATGGCTAGAGCTTAAACATATTTCTAAAGCAATGCAAATCTCTTAATGGCTATTTCCAGCACATTGTGTGTTTCTGAAAAGTACAGCTCAGTATTGCAAAGCCAAGTAAAAAATACAATTAGTTCAAAAATCTATCTGCTTGAATATTTTTGTACTTTCACAGGCCCACTAAAGTTGCCTGGACTGAACATACACATATTTGTCAGCACAAACTCAACACTAACAAGCTGAAGGATTGAAAGCTGAAGTTCTCACAAAACCTTTTCAGTATGGATAAATGTTGGCATTGTATCGCCAGGGTTTAATACATGCATAATTTCCTTTTCTTTTGTTTAGGACCTCATCTGAAGCAACATCATCCACACCACTACAAGCCATCCCCAGAGAAATATTAGACTGTTTCAGATAATTATAAAAATAACTGAAGGAAAAAAACTGAGCTCCCAAATAAGGGCTGGGTAACAGCACATCTGTTGGAGCAGTGAACCCAGTTTTCCAATGGAAATTACCATCCTGTACGATCTGTATCTACTCCTCTGTAGTTTAGCCATGAAGAATTATATTTGCACCATGGACCAGGATGAATCATACAGCAAGTATCGTTTCAGTACCAGCAGTATTCAACAAGCTGAAGATCACATCCAACTCAACACCTGTGAGAAAACGTTCATTATATTGTTCATTATAATTTTTTCATATTCTGTGTTTAAAGTAGGTTGGAATGGTGCAGTGTATACAGCTTGTTCTTTTATTGAATTCGGTGGTACTATTTGCAAGGTCCTGTGATGTATACATACTTTTAAAAGAGGCCATGTTCTCATCAGTGGATTTAAATCATCTATTTGCTTAAAGCCCTGCCTGTCACCAATTTAAGCCCTAGTATATTTTGCTATTAAAGAAATATCTCCATTTGTCTGAAGAAAAGGACATAAGTAAAATAAATACCAGTAGCAGAAACCCTGAAATACCCAGTTTTTAATAATTGCAGTGTCACCATGGAGGAGGATGACGATACATATGTATAACCCATCTGGTCTAAAGTGGTAATATTCTATCGTTTAGATCTTCTATTAATATAGTCAATAGTTGAAGGTTATACAGGGCACAAATACCACTGTAGAGAAACAAATGGGAATTAATAGAATTGTTTAAAATTGATGGCAATGAATGCAATTAATTGATAGGTCCTAGAAGAATAACTTTTAAAATCTTACTTACAATTTTTTTAATACATACTATTTCAAGGTATAATATTATCTTGAATAGAAACACCAGTTTTCTAGTTAAAAATCTGAATAGTTAAGATTAAAATTTCAGAAACTGTAATTCTGAGGCACATTTATTATTCAAGTAGCTGTATAGCTACTTTTTGGCTTTGAATTTTGATGCACATATTTCTTTTCCCCATGGATCTTTAGAACAGAAGTATGGATGTATTGGCTCTATTTTGCTGTTCTGCTTACAGAAAGAATTATGTGACAATATTCTGGCATCTGGAAAACATTGGCTTATAGTTTATTTGAATTCATTTTTCAAATTTAGACAGAAGGGTGCCCTTTTTAACCATAAGGGAATTCACATTCCCTTATTGTGCAGTATAAACTGTCTAGAATAATTTGTCTCACAGAGACACATGTCTCAATAGTAAACAGAAACTGCTTGGATTTATTATTGAGAGGGTGGAAAGTATCTGCCAATAAACATCCATACAAATATCCATAATCAGCTCTTAATGTTCAGATGTCTTTGAAGTGCTCCCGAATTCTTTGGCACCATTTCTACTGCTCCTTGAATCATCACATGAGACTAATGTACCTCAAAACTTGACTCCAACTGGACAAAGTGGCCACTTTTTCTACCAGCAGATGCTGCAGACTCGTCTGTGCTTCATGTTTTTCTGAGATACTCAATGAGAGGAGCTTAGACATTAGTCATGCATGTATTTCATCTGTCTTGATGACAAACTGTTTTGTGAAAAAGCAAATATGAAGAAATACCTATCTGAAACTGAGGATCAGAGCTGTGTTTATCACAGTAGAATGTTCACAAAATATTCAGTTTGTCTATACTGAAGTTTACAGCATTTATACCACAGGGGGAGGAAGGAAACCGCATAAATTTATGATCACTCGCTCATTACAATTTTACCTTCAGTTTTAAAGGGCTCTTTTCCATTCTTTTCTGTTTTGCTTGTTGTCTTTTTTGATATTCACTTAGTGAATCAAGAATTTTCCCAGACATTTTTTATTGCTTCATGGTTTGGGCCTTTAGCAATAGCTTAAAATATAATGAAGGCTATGGTGCTTTTAATTCCTTCCTCTATTCCCCAAAATACATTAGCAAATTAGCAGATGAATTATTCTTCCAAAAATCTGTACTATTAAGGTTTATTTCAGTTTTTTTCAGAATGCCAAAGTCTGAGATATTTTTGTGTGGATGGAAATGTTTTATGTGTATGTTTTTACAAAGAAAACAAAATTTGCATTGGACTGGTGTGTAGCACTGCTTTCACATTTGGATTGCACAGAGCATAGATGAGTCTAGAAGTGATCTTTGTGGTGTTTGCTGGATCAGCAGGATCAGGGAAAGTAATTACCTCAGGCTTCTCTGAAGAATTCTGTCCAAACCTTTCAATCACAGTCTGTTCTAGTTGTGCTGGATCAAATCTACAGTGACTTGATTAATGTTAATGAAATTGCATTTGATTCGTAGTGACACTGTAAAGCATGGAACTGTAGTGGCACTGTAAGCACCGACGTTGGTCTTTGTTACAGTGAGGCCATTTCATTGGAGATAAGCAGGGAGTTGGGAGCCCTGAGTCCTCATGTAATCATCCTTCTGAGAAGAATCAAAATGGTTACTGTTTGCTGATGCCATTCTCTCTGAAGCATTCTTCTGTTCAAAGTAACAAGGTGCTTTTGAAGAACACTGAGAGGTTTTCCCTTCTGAGCTAGATTGATCGAAACCAAAAGATGATAAAGTAGAAAATGATAAAGTAGATCAAGCATATTATATAAAGTCCACTAAGATGTAAATTTTTCTTTTCCTTCTACAAATGATCTTATCAACTCACCTTTCAAGTCACTCCATATCAAAAATGAAAAATACAAAGTCAACAAAGCTCATGCATAGATGTTAAATTCCCAGCTGTGAGTGATTTCCTGATTACTTTTTTGTGATTTAGCAGTAGAGATTTGAAGTGTTTAGTGCCTAATTCTAAAGCTTTGTTTGCTGAATCACGCAGGGCATTGCCCTAATTCACTAGACTAAGCCACATTAAACATTTAATTCAGCAATACAGTTGCAATTTGCTACTTAATTCCCTAGTTAAAGATCTATTTTGTCTAATGATGTTGTGTAATTCAGAGTCAATATTGGGATGATATAAGAGATATTGGGATGTTTTAAGATACTCTGCACCTTTACACTAATGTATTATTTACTGTGTACGATTCTGATGGATTTGTCAGTTGAATTCAGGATGCATTATGTTTATCTTTATTTCTTAAAGGAAAATTATAAGATTATGCTATTTTTGCTAACTGCTTTGTCTAGTGGATTTTTTGTTCGTTGGTGATTTTTGTATAAGAAGAAATTGGTTTCTTGTCATTATATCTTTTTTTTGACCATTTTTGAGTTGTTTAGAGAGCAGGAGAAAATAGGAGAGAACTTGTGCTGTATCATCCATGTGTACCAGCTTGAATATTCATTAAGAATATAGCACACATAAAATAAATAAGAAGTCTGAACATCCTCAACTTAGTGGCTTCAGAAAGAGCTGAGGACATGGTGTGGCAATGCTGATACTGACATTGATACTTGGCGTGGTCACACACAAAGTCATTGCTAATGTGAATGGGAACTCAGCAATTCTACTAATTGGTATTAACAGAACCTTAATACTGAATCAATTTATTTCACAATACTTTCATCTCCATGCTCCCAGCTGGAGTCAGGGAGAGTTTCCTTTAAGCAGGTCCTGATTCAGGAAGGTTGGCACAAAGGAAGTCACTGGGATGGAAGCAAAACTCTGCAGTTAAGAATGAGCTTTAGTAATGCTTCAAATCAAGCATGGATGTCAGAGTTTGTTTCAATAATGTCTTAAACCAGGGCCTTGTAAAACAAAGTGGGGGAACCAGACAGTTCTAAATTCTGTGTAAAACACCATACATTTTTTTTATTTTTGTGTATATGTAAATGTCATAGTGATATTGACTTATTTATTAATTCATTTTCTTATACTATGTGCCAAGTATGTTCCTACCCTTTTGATCAGTACCTGTGAACATCAATTACTAAAAATGTTTTGCAAAACTTGTGCATTTTAACCAGGAATATGCTACTAATAAGCTGTTGCATGTAGTTTTCAATGATTAAGAAAACCCTTTATTTAAAAAAATGTAAGTGGATACCTGCAGATGTTGATGATTATATGTGGGTTTGCATGCCAAAACTCATTGTTCAGTTGTGGGCATGAAATGTATTGACTGTGTTACCTCTACTGATATATTAGTAAGGTACAATTTACAAAGTAATTAACAGAGCTCTATATGTAAAATTTTTCCTTTTTACTTAATTATATTGTAGTAGAGGTAACAAATGCTTCTCTGTTACCCAAATTGGCTGTAGAAATTATGTTCCTATAACAGTCATTTAAAGTCAATATTTATTTATGTATGTAATACAAAAAGATTGGTCTTATGTGTTTGTCCTGTTATTTAGAGAAAAAAATATACACTTCTTGTAAAAACATTTTGTAAAAAAATATAAATGTAAATAGAGTCTGATTTCTTTTACTCACTATTTTCATGTTTAGAATTTGTACATACTGTTTATGTAATAAACTATCCTACATTAAAATATTGCTACATTATCTCCTCCATATAGAATGTAGAATTTTGCTTTTCTTGAGTCGAAGAGATAGACGCCTAAAAAAATCAGTGTCACGCCAAGTACCTCTGCTTCATCTAAATTTCATTTTGTGTGAAGTAATACCATTTTATCCTCTCCTTACTACATTATTTTGTTTTCTTTAGATAGTCATCAAAATAATCTGAAAATAAATTTAAATATCATTTGAGTCATTTACACTGTAAACCAATACTGGAAGTAAAAAGTCAGGCATAAGAGCTTCCCCTTTCTCTGTGCTAACTGGGTAGTTCACAGTGAAGTTTTGTTGATCCTTTTTTTATGCAAACTTAATTAATTAAGTTGCTGGATCTATGCCAGTAGCCTGATCCTGCAAGCCAAGATTTTCATGATTGAAACTCATGACGAGTCTGTGTATGCATTAGATTGGGAGTGTTTTCTGTTGTAAAGTGCAGTATCCTATGGTTTAAATTCTGTATTTTTAACAAATATAAATGTCTTAGTACAAATATTTAATTGTTTCAAATTCTCGTAGATGCACTATTATTCTCAGGTGCAATATCCTTAGTTTGGAGATGCACCTTTGGGTAACTCTTGACTTACCTAAAAACATTTATTTTATGTTAACTTGATCAAAAACTCCAGAATTTCCTGGTATTTCTATCTCATTAGAATAACTGCTTACATTTCTTTTTGGTTTTCTTTTTACATAAATGAATATATTTAGAAACATCCCTAGTGTTAAATTTCTCTGCAAGTTGGACAATTTCTATAATATTTGCTGTTGTGGTTCAGTAAACTCAGATAGGAATGATATATCACCTGAATAGGTAAGTTGTCAAAAGAAATGGTTGAAGTGTTCTATACACTGTAATTCAGAATAGCCATTAATTTTTTCTTTCCATATCTTCAAAGAAAAGTTTTATTCTACATCGGATTAAAGGACATAATGAGTGGATTAAATAAAGCATATGAAGGAAAGCATATGAAATAAAGGAAATTTGCTATATATTGGATAGTATTCATCATTTTGGGAGTGGGTTTTGCCACTTTTGCTTCTGTTCAACTTGGCTTTTGTGCACCTAAAACCAGAATACACTCAAAGGATTCCGTTTCTTAAAAAATGAATACAACAAAAGCTTGTTCCAGTACAAAACCACCCAACCAAACGAACCCACCCTCCATATTTCTGTTTCCTGATTACAGGTGTTGTATTGTCGTCGTCTGAATCTCTGCCAGCCTCCTTGAGGAAGGCCTTGGGCCAAAACAGTGGCTGTCAGCCCCTCGGTGGCAGTGCAGCACGTGGGAGGGTAAAGCAAGCACCAGGGAGAACAGTGAGAATGTAAGCTTTGAAACAGAGCCAATGTGTGAGGAGTGAATTGCTGTGTCCCCTTGCATTGTGCTTAATTTCCTTCTTGCTCCTGCCCAAGGTGCTGGCAGGAGCACAGATGAATATTTAATAGATGCCTTGCTACAAGCATTTACTGAGAGTGCTGTGAGGCACAGAAACTAAAGAATTTATGAATGTGTTCTGAACCCAGTTCCTTGCATGCACTGGTGATTTATTCATGTTACTTAATAATGGGCTGCATTCAGCAGGTCTGTTTCTTCTCAATGGAAAATCAACTTTGGAAACAGTGGACTGTCATTTTTCAGGAGAGTTAGGCAAATACTCTGCACACATATTTGTGTGCAAAAGTATTTGTACAGCAAATGGAATTTGCTTGTCTTTTGCCCAAGCTGTTTGGTATTAATATGTGTGCAATAGGTTCAAAATTTTCAGTCTTTGAAAGTAACTCTGGTTTTGCTGGTTAGTAATTATAAGTCAACATTTTTATGATTTTTTTATATTTTATTTAGAAAATGTTGCCTGATTTAAATGGTTCAGACTGCACAGTTGTTAGTAGATGCAGAGTGATAAGCTGGAATTTCCATGCTGTTATTTTATGTAAGTGACAGGAGGCACTGGGGACAGAAGAGGATAGGTGGCACAAAAAGAATCTGCTCACCTGATGTATTAATTTCTTTACCAATATCCAATTTCTAGTATTAATTCCAGTATTTGTAGTCATTTGCAAACGTTCAAATTAATATTTTAAATTTCTTTTCTGAGACGTGCTGCAGTACTTGCTTGAAATGCAAATATTTCAGACTTTCAGGGAATGTGCCTGCAAACTAAGACCTGCTAGACTGTAACCATAAAACAGGAATTTACAAGAAAAAAATAATAAAAAAATAATCTGGTGAATCCTAGTTGTCTTCTCAGAGCAGTTACAGACAAGTAAGTTATTTTTGCTTGGTGTTTATTGAATCATACTGTAGACAAAGAAGATCTATACACATTTTTCCCAAGCTTTGAGGGAAATACCTCTTGTCACAAAGGATAGCATTTAATTGGTGAAAGTGCTTCATGAATGGCTGAGTCACCAGAGGTTTACAGTAGATTTACACTAGTGAATGAACTCTGTAATTTTTTATTTGTCTGAAGATGGTGTTAATTTCTCTTGTCTTTTTACCTGAACTTGAAGGGGGTTTTAGTTTTGCCTTATAGTGGGTCTGTGTGCATTAATTCTGTTGTGAAAGACTTGTCTGTTGCAATTCTTAGTCATACATGACACACTGAAAGCATATTTGTCTTCACTGCTTAATGCTGTGAACATTTAGGTTTATGATACCTTTCCAATAGAAAAGAAATCCATTAAGATAATATATATTAATGTATTTTGAGCAGATTTCAGTAAAAGTTGTCAGCAAAGCAATATTTGTGTTTCGAGATAAAGAATATTTGGAGCTGTATCTCATTTAAATTGTTATGTACACAATATAATTTTGTAGAATAGAAAACCTGGTTTTGTGCACATCAACCATACTGGCCACAAGAAAATGGTGAGCACAGAAAATTAAATATTAAATGGATAGATATAATTCATATTTGCATTGATAAATGCCATTAAGCATAATTTATATTCAGGTTAACTAAACATGTCACACTGAGTAAAATGGATCCGAGTTCATCTGCAAAACTTTGATAAAATCCTAAGGTGATCCCATATTTATTTTGTAGCTGAATTTGTAACATGTTAGTAGCTTTTTTAAAATATGTGGAACAAATAGCAATTTTTATTTCAGAATTTTATGTAGAGTTGTTGGGAAACTATGAGTCAAACAACATAATTATTTTTTTCATTAGGTCCAGACTTTATCGAGGAGACTTATTCTTTTATCTCAGCTAACCTCAAAATCTCTAGAAATCTCTGTCAGAGATGATGGGTTGCTCAGAGCCTTGTCCTTTCATGTTTTGGAGACAATGAAGAATGGAGATTCCTCATCCTCTCCTATTACTTGTGAAACAACAGTAAGGCAAGCAGTGACATCTTAAATATCAAGGAAATGATGGAAAAAAAACCCCACATGCCATAAACAACTTCAGTTGTGTTATGGGCCTGTCAAATTACAAAGAAATTGAAAAATACTCTTTTAAAGTGAAAGCTTATTCTTTCATTCTCAGTAGGTTTGTGATTAAACCCTTTCTACACTGCCCCTGGGAATGCAAAGCTAAAAGAAAATGAAACCTGCAACTTCTCAATATATTTTTAATTTGTCAAACATTAGTTATCTCTCAAGTCTTGAGAAATGAGAACTTGATCAGCCATATTTCTAAAGAATTTACTGGTTGCTTAATTTGCAAAACTGTGAATTAGGATTCATGTGGTATTTGACCATATTCATATTCAATGAGTTTTTCAATATTAAACTGACGATGACAACGGCCCATTTCTGCTGCCTCTTTTATGTGCCTAACATTGTTGGTTTGAGGAAGTGCAGCTGCCAAAATTGTCTGTGCTCCTTGGTCGTTCCTCTTAGCAGGGTATGAGCTTCTGAGGAGACCACCAAGGGTTCAGCTGTGCACAGCTGAGGTGAATGGGCCCCAGCTGTGGCTGTGGCAGCGTGTGCTGGGCACCCAGCTGGCTCTGCTTGTGCCAGAGGTGTCCCCAAAGCTTGGGGGTGTCAGGGTGACAGGAGGTGACTGTCTGAGGGCAGAAAGAAAGGAGTGCCTTCAGTGAAAATGCTGTGGAAAGGCCACATGTCGCACTGAAGAGCTATAGAGTGAGAGGGGAAGAAAGATTCATCACAGAGGTGCCCACAAACCCATGCTGGGAGAGATTTAATGACTGCATGAGCACAGCCTTGACAAAAGGAGCAAACAGGTGGTAGAAGCCATCCTGGTCACAGGGAGATGCCCCTGCTGGTGAAGCGGAGTGTATCCACAGCAAGGGCATAGAGGAGCCCCTCACACCCAGTACACTGTCCTCCTGAGGAGGCTCAGTGAGAGGGAGGGTGGACATGATGCAGAGAAGACTGCCACAAATCCCTTCATGTTGGAATTCATGCAGACCTTCTGCCATGGGCCTTTGGTTTGCAGAAGATTAATTGAAATGCCTTTGTTTGCCACTAGCCCAGACATCTGCAGATGCAGACCTGCAACTCTGGGCCCTCAGTGCAGACTATCACCACGGCTGGGGTACTAAATGGGACTAAAGTAAAAGGAAGACAGGTGTGAATTTTGGTATCCCTGCACATCTCTCCGCTGTGCATTTGGACTGCTCAAGGTACAGTCAGGCTGCCTACAAATACAGTAATTGTGCCACTGACATGGGACATCACTCAGGAAAGAGCAAAGAAAGCTGCTTCTGGTCTCTGTCAAACTGCTGTCATTATTCTAGTAAACTCTCCTAAGGTATACATATCACAAGTATATATTCCCACGGAATACTTAGTTTTCTCTTAAGAAATTGTATTTGTTCAAGCTATGAATCTGTTCATTTAAGTCATTGTGGGAAGAAACCTATACTAAAATGACTTAAAAGGGAACAAGAAATATTTTAATGAGGTAAGGAATGAAAAAAAATGATTGAAAGAACCTTATTTTTCTTTTACATATCACTTAGACATGAGGAAATGATGGAAATACTTAATGAAGTGACAAAATCTTCAGAAACTTGGAGAGAACATTTCTGCAAATTCTATACTGTTAGTCTGTGAAATATGTTTCTAATGTGTCATGGGAATCAAAAAAAACCCCCTTGTACAATGTTTGGAAGTCTTTAGTTGCAGCATTTCAGTGAGGCTGGACATTTTGGAATACAGCAGTTATTTATTAACATTGTATTACTGTTAACACATTTTAATGCTGTTAAGTAATGTGCATATGGCTTAGCTAGGTGATGACTAACACCAGCTGTGAAAGGCCCACTACACTGTCAATTTAGTAATGGCTGCTGCTTTGGTGTTTCCATGTTCTTTAGCCAGATGAGCAGAGAGAATGGTAAAAGTGCATAAGCAAAAGACATGAAAAGAGGTCCCTTGTTTCATGATTTTAGGCCATTATTGCCGGATTTAGGCCAAGCTTCTTCCAATTGCTTTTAATCTCTTCTCAATGACTGTGATTTAGTTAAGGGTTTCAGTTTCTGGAATCCTATTAGTGCTAAGTTTGTTGAAGGCACACGCCTTGCCTGTGTCACAGAGGTAGACTTTGCACTAAAAAAGGCAACTCCTATGTCCCCAGGGCTCCTGAGCACTATCCGTAACCACTCCATCTGGTTCCAGGGATCATTTCTTGCAAAGTCTCTTTACAAATCACTGTCACCTCTGCCCTTGAATCCATTTTAAATTTAATAGCAGCATTGCCAGATTTGAAACCAACAAACCAAACCTGCTTATCATTGTTGACTTTGAAAACAGATCCTTGGTTCTGTGAACCACTTACCCTTTATTTGGTGATTTTTCTAATTCTTTCTTTTTAAGAGACAATCCTTCTGACTTTTCATTTACACATCCTGGAGGTTGACAGCTTCTTTTGTCTGAGCCTCTGTCCTCTCTGCTGTGTTCTGCTTTGCCCCTAAGAGCCATAATTCTGGCATGGGAAGTCCACTCTTCTAAAAAGCATTTTAATGGATTCCTTGTTTCTTTAGAGAGTTTACCCTTCTCTTTTTGTTGACTGCCGTTCACCTATTTTTTCATTGGATAGCTTGAATTTTGCCTGAATTGAACAGTGATGCTTTTCCATTACTCATTTAAGACAAAATACAATTAGCAACTGCAAGATGTTTCTTAAAATTCCAGTTACAAAACATACTGTCATATATACCTCAGTCTCAAAATTTTTGATTTCTTGTTTATATATCAACTCAGCAAATTTTTTTTTGTGCTAGAATTAGAGAAATAAACATTTTCACAGCAGCTAATCAGTATGTCACAAAAAGATTGATTTGATATTATGTTAAGTTTCCCTTAAAGTGTTTCCAAAGGATGACTTGTCTATGGCACTGCAGTCCATGTGTATAGGTTCATTTCACTGTAAACTTGGATTTTTACAAGAATCTATTTCACCAAGTATTTCAGGAATTCAACTAGAGGTTTTGCTAAAGCAAAAGATTATAACTAAAGACGTTTATCTTCTGTTCAACCTCTTACCCCTTAGGATAGATGAGTTTGCATCCTTTTATACTACAGTACTTTTAACTGTCATTGACACAATAATCACTGGAATTGCCAAACTCATATATGCTTTAAAAAGTAGTAGACTTTTCTAAAGAGAGAAAATAGGAGGTTTAATTTTGTTTTGGTTTGGGTTTTTTTAATTTACCTCTGGTTTATTGACAATCAATATTTATGGTTTTAAAATATATTATATTTAATATAATAGTCAATATTATGGCTTTATTTCCCTGTAAATAGAAAAGTTATAATTTTAAAAGAGTGAGAGAAATGGAGGGAGAGAGGTTGGAAGAGAAGGCTCTGAAATTCTCATGCAGCTAAGAATTTAAAGGACTAGGTTAAATGAGGAGCAGCAAGGAACACCACTTTTGTTATGAGATTATGAGATTTGTCAATGGCAGTGGTGATGAGCCTGACAATGGGACCCATCTGTTGAAGTGACTTGACATTGTAGGAGACATGCTTGCCCTGAGGAACCAAAATCCTTGGTGATACTGAAATATTGCCAAGACTCCTCCAGCCCTCTGGACACTCCTCCATGCCTGTGTTCCATGTGGGTGTTTATAACACTACTGGGAATGGGTTTACACAGATTAGAAGCTACTGTAAGAATCTGGAATGGGGAGGTGAAGGGGTGACGAGCTCAGATGGCTTTTTTGTTAATTCTGCTGATCAAAGGTCAAGTCTTAGGGACAGAAGTGACATGGAGATAAATATGTCTGTGAACAGATGGTGCTGCCAGCAGAATGTCAGCTGCCTTGACCATGGAATAATGTTCCATAAACCCCATGACACAAAGAAGAACTACACCTCTCTCACACTGTTTTATTGATTTATTGAGACAGGTTCACAAAACTCATCAGTTTGGTATGAAATATTCCTCCCTTAAAAAAATTCTAAATATTGGCAAAAAAGGAAATATTTGCCATAAGGTCAGAGAAGGGACAAAAAAGGGAATGGTGGGTTGGTTAACAAATATATTCTATAGTGTAGGGATTAACTAGGAGGAAGCAGACGCTTTATTACATGGGCAGCATTTTGCTGTAAGTGACATTTGGTTTATTAAAAACTTCTTGGATGATTGACGTGTCACAGCATTAATAATTGAAGCATATAGTTTGCTCAGAAAAGGCAAGTAGAAGGCAAATGCAGAAGCAGGGTGATGAATATCTAATGCATTCAAATTAAAGTATTTAATATTAGTATTTTATATTAGTGGAGAAAATAAAGCACTAGGGAACCTGGTCTGAAGAGATTCTATGTGGTTTCCAGGACTTTAGAGGCACTGAAATAAATTACAGTCTTAAGCATTATCCGGTTGTTTTTCAGCAATGTGAATGTTAAAAGGAATGTTAGAAAGTCTTGTCCAGCATTAAATATATGAAGACTAGGCTCCTACTCCTACTTTCGTTGTAGAAAACAACTAAAGATTTGTTTTCGGGAGAGGTGGATGTCTGGGTAGATGCAGCACGAAGGAAATGGACAGTGAGGAAGTCCCCAAGAAGTGCCACCAGGTCCTTCAAGCTCATTTCATTTGCCAGCCTATTCCTGTTTCCCTAACAGTCACATAGTGGTTGCTATGTGTTGGCATTCCAAAAATATGAAAATGCTCTTTTATTATATTAATCATCTCTATTTTTTGTTTAACCTTATAGCAGTGACTTTCATTTTACATTCAGTTTTGGTTTTCAGTGTGAAGCAGCAAAGCTATCAGTTGCAGAGACTTTATGTGATTGTTACACATGCACTATGTGTGTTCTATCCATGACTCATTGTTCTCCATTCAATTATCGTGCTGCATGTTTCAAAGTCTAGGAATCTGTCTCACTGTTCAAACTCACTGTCCTTGAGGAGCATTCCTAAACCTCCTCCGGTTCCCAGCTGGAGCCTGAGCGTTGCCATTACCTATTTCATCTGGTGTTCCCAGGCAGTGGAGCACCATTTCTCAGTCCACTATTCAAGAAAATCTCTGTGTTTACTTCACTTAGAAAGAAAAGTGAAAGCAGGTTAATACCCTTGCCTGAAAACAGCTTTCCCATTCTTCTCATAAATGCCTGCATATTTTTTCTGCAGCATTTTAGTGCATCCTTCAGGAAATTGCAACGTTATTCTTATTGGTTCCCAAAGGACTTGAACAGGAAATGCGAGGATGAAAAGCACAATTTGCTAAATTTGAAGTGATGACAATTATTTAATACAAAATGGTGTTAGATAATTTTATATTGAAATTAACATGGGCAGGGCTGGAATGCCATGTAAAAGAAATTCTGAAAATTGAAATTTTTAGGATGAATATCAAATGCAGAGAGATAAAGTATAGCTCATATATTTCTAAAGTAGATGAACGTAACTGCGGAATTAGCCCTTATTTAAGGATTAAAATCAATGATTCTCTTCAATTTTCCAATATTTATTACTATTTGAAACAAAAAAGCTTGTACTGCTAAATCAAAAATTACTGACTTCCAACATGAGTTGCTTATATTTTTGTTCTATTTAGAACTTGAATTCTTAGCTCCAGATATACTATTATACTTCTCAGAAAATAGGTATATAATTCTAACAACACTGTTACTAGTGCAAGATTGCTTTGATTGCCTTTATAAAGGGTCTTATTTTTAAGAGGACTCCTGTTAAAATTGAAAGGGGTCACAGAATCACATTACTTTTATAAGTAGTTCCTCTGACTTCAGTGAATATAGAGTACTAATGTAAAACTGCTTCATAGTAGGAAATGGAGATCTCAAGAAGTACTTGTCCTATGTATGGTAGCTTTTTTTAAACTGAATTTTGTCTGCATCATTATTGCACTGGAGTAACAGATGTACAGGAGTACAAGACTTAAAAGCCTCTTTGGCGCTTTTCATTACATTGAAAGATAATATTAAAATATACAAATATCTAGGCATGTTTCTTATGTCCATGAGTAATCCTATTGATAAATTAGTAAATCCTAGCCTTAGTCAACTCTGAGTTTTACCATACTTTTGCAGAAATGTTATCTAAGGTGGTAATGGCATATTTTCACTAGTTTTGAAGCGAAGTTATGACTGAGAGATGAAAAATACCAGAGGTATTTTAGAAATTGTTTATCACCTCAGGATGTAAAGCTGATGTTGCAGGAAGTTATACATTATTATTTATTTTATATAAAAATGTTTTAAAATCTAATGGAAATTAAGTAAAACTTTGGAAAAAAAAAAGACTGCTTTCATTTTCTGTCTTTTAATAGAAAAATACAGTGGAAGGGGAAGAAAAGTATTGGTTAAATAGACAAAAGCCATATAGAAAGTCAAAGATTCTGTAATGTGTATATGCACAGTATTTTTGCAGTTATTCATCGCCCAGAAATATTGTCACTTGAGGAAAGGTCAGTATTGACTAGGAGTTTTCACTATTACTGAATAATTCTCTATGCTTCACCCCTTTTGTGCAATTCATTTCTGTCAGGTCTGTATATGACATTTGCCTTAATGCTGTTTATTGTATGGAAAAGCAGCGACCACCTGGCTGCACAGTGCAGTGTCTTTTAGGGTACAATACAGAAATGGGTGTAGTCAAGGACTGGAGTCCAGTACAGTCCCACTGCAGAGGATTGAACAGAAGTGCTGCCAGACACCAGCCCTGTCTGCAGGCTGAGCTAACCTCTTTCTGAGGGCTGGAGACAGAGGGAGTTGGGCTTCATTCAAAGCACCAAAGTTGCTGTATTAACTTTGGCAAATAAATCACTGAATTTTGCTGTTTCCTGTTTTTTTGTCCTACTAAAATATAAATAACAGCAATTTCTTGTTATTATTTAGGTAATAAATTTGTCTGACTAGAAATGAATTTTTTCCTAAAATCCTATAATGCATCAATAAATATGTTCTCAAGCTCCTAGGTGTTTCTTTGGTAGGAAATAAATAGAGACAGGGAATTTCAAAAGAAAAATATTCATTCTGTTCTCTAGAATTTTTGACTTTATTGGATAGTTAAAAAAAATCCAAATTTAATTAGTTTAATAAGGTAATTAAAGCCTGCTGCTAGGACAAGCAATCACCAATCCTACTAGTATGGATACAGTACAGCTGGTGTCCTCCCCAGTTGCATACCTTCAGGAGAAGAAAGTAGATGTTCTCACGAAATTATACATATATGAGGCAAATGTACAATCCCAAGCTGTTTTCTCTGAAGGGGCAACAGTTAGAAAATCAATACAGAGAGAACATAGCGTGTTTGAGGATCTTGGATTGATTGGCTTTTTATGTGATAGAGCTGTGTTTGAAACAAGAAAGTAAAAACAAGAGGAGCATTGTTTATTCAGAAATTTAATAGACATCTGGCTAGTCTGCAAAATTTTCCTCTGAGTCCTCATTTAGCTTTTGCATCCTGTCACAGATATTTCAACTCTTTAAGTTCTGCTGCTTGATGTGGAAGTCCAATGTTTGGGATGCCAGGGGTTTTATGAATCTCCTCACAGCTACTACAGCATCTCAGAGTCTCTGTAGACATATTCTTTCCTTTAATCCTGCTCAGAATATTCACTGTCACCTACAGTAATGTCATTGAGGCAGAACTGTATTTTATATCAGAGTTTCTCACAAACTGGGTTGTTTCTGTCCAGTGAAAGAGGAATGCAACATACCTGGGTTAAACATCTAAAACTATAGCTGAACTGAATGCTAAAGGTAGAAAAGAAAACATCCTTCCTGCCATAATGTGATGAGGAAAGAGTTTGTATTCTCACTAGAAATCAGAAAAGTAATAGAAATATTAATCTACATATGGGGAACAATGTTTTTATGACAATTATCCCTCAAGGTCAAGAGCAAGTTAACAAGTTCATCTTTCATTCGAGAAGGCAAGAACACTGATGTTAAAATCCTTAAAATTGAGCTTACAATGAGAAAATACAGTGCCATTTCCTTTTAGCCAGTAGCATCAAGGATGCAATCAATAAATTCACCCTGTAGCAGCGTCCCTATACTAAGAAACTGTCTTGAGGGAAATAATATTACTTCAGTCCTATATAATTCAAAGCTCCTTGAACTGGAGTTCTTTGAAGATAAAAGACTACCTTCTCAGCTACTGTAAATCAACATAGCTATTTTGACTCTAAGGTGCTATCAATTAAAGTGTATTTTTGCAAGGCTCCATTATCCTCTTGCTCAATAGTGACTTTAATAATGTTTTATTTAGTCTCTACTGGTTTACACTATCTGGTCACACCGTAAAGAGAGAGGCAGTTCTTTTCCTCCCAGGTATTACTTCCCTTGGTGAAAGTCTTCAGCCACAAATTAATTTTATAGTAAAGTTGTTTTATAGGAACTGATTCTCACAAAGCCTTGCTAGGATTGCACTCCTATGTTGCTGTTATGTTATTTCCCTCTTAGCAGGACTATTTTGCAGTTGACTCTGGCTTGCTGAATTACATTACCTTAATTGGTAAGTATTTTTAGTTTTTCTCTTTCCATGCCGAAAGAGTTGGCATACCACCACATTCCTGACAAACCAAACTTTTCCACAGCAGGCAGTTTCTCGGAATATATTTTTAAATCTTTCCTAAGAGTGAAATCAACATAATGAGAAGGAACGTGAAGGAGGTTAATAAAGGTTTATTAAACAAGAACCTTTGACTACCTCATGTTGTTTCATTTCAGTCCTCTCTGTGTCCCAGAATAGCTCAGCTTCATCAGAGCAAACAGACAACTTAGGTCACAGGACAAAAAAAGAGTGAAATTTGCTGACAGATGGTTAGAACAAAAATAATAATTCAGAATTTCCCATTTTTTCTTTATAGTCAATGGATATAGGATGGCAAAGTCTTAACTTCTTATCTATCTTTTTACGGGTCTGAATTATTTCCACATTACAGATTCTTGGCATAAACTCTTCTCTGGGTAGGACCAAAGTAAGTTACACCAGAATTTTCATCTTAAAAAAAAAAAAAAAAAGGTTAAACTTTTCAGGAAAGGTGAAATTATGGAAAATGTACAATATTGGACTTGAAGATATATATATTTATTTATAATATATATATAGTAAAAGTGTGATCATATAGAGTTTTAATTTTTCAAATTAATTTGTACATATTTAGCATTACAATATAAATAATAGAAAAAACTCCCAGTATTGAAGACTCCATATTCAAAACTATTTTATAATCTAATAATACTAGTATGAGGTGTTGAAGTTATCACATATTCAGCCATCTCGTATTCTAATACATCTGCCAAATGCAAAATAGAAATAATTTCCAATCATAAAATGGTTGTAAACAGCACTCATGTTTGCCAAGATATTATATAATTCTCCTTGCAAGGAGAATTAATTAATTTCCCACTTGAGTTTTACCAATACAAATTCAAAGGCAATTAGATGATATCAGTGTCTAAGCAGTGGTATTTCAGATTTTTATGTACGTAATCATGACTAAAATCTGCTGTGATGTTAATATTTTACTTAGCTTGTAGTTTCATTGGCTTCATTTATTTAATTGGTTTGAAGGGCATGCAAGTGGTAATGGCATTCCCTGTAATCTTAGCATTATACAGTTACCCCAAAGCTGCAACAGATTAACTTCTGACTCAGATGCTGCAGCTTATAACATGAAAGCATAATTCAAAGCAAAGTAAGGAACTATGAGAATCTTTTATGGTTGTTCCACTTAAATATATATCTCTGTGTAAGTTAATAAATTCATATGCAGAAGTTGTTTAGCACCAACAACCCACTTGATTCTATATTTCCACACAAGACTATTTTACCTTTCCCGCCTTGCAAAATGCAGACTAAGAGGAAGTAATCACTTCAGGTAATTCTTCCTTTTTCTTCGACAGTAAATAAACTTATGATCAAACCAACAAAAAGAACTCTCCATCTGCAACTCACCTGTGCACAGAGAGTTTTTTACGTGAGTTGTAATTGCAGCAAGCAGATGGCAATGGCAAACACATGGCAGCAATTGGAAAAATGGGTTGAAGAAAGGACAATAAATAGAGAGCTGGCCCTGTTAACAGTGCAAACAAGGTGAAGGGGATGGTCATGGGATATACTTAAGGCATTAGTTACAGTAGAGCTGAGCAAACAAAACTAAAAAGCAAAGAAAGTATCAACTTCCCGTAGTTAGGAATTAAATAGAGGAAGCAACTCTGAAATAACTTATTGAAAAGAGGAGTGAAGGTAGTGTGAGCAGGAATATGCATTTTAGATAATCTGAAATGAAGGGAGGTGATGATGGTATATGTGCTTCTCCCGTAACACATCACATATTTTAAAATAAATGTCAAGGTTAGGTGAGAGGCAAATTAAGCATCTTTATTGCTCTGGCTTCAAGGTAGATGGTCTAATGGCATGAGAAGAGTCAATATTGTCATTATAGAGCAAAATAGCAAAGATGTGCCCAAAGAATAGATTTTTTTATTCTTATCTTCAAAGAAATAGAAAACCTTACTTGTTCAAAACAGCAGTAATGTAAAAGACTGCTTTTAGCTTACTGTCAAATATTCAAAAGGATGTGCAAAAAAGAAGAAGAAAAATGCAACAAAAAGCTCTGCCTGCTGTCGGTTTCACATTGCTGGGAAAGTAGTATTCTGATGTTATCATGAAATGAGAACAGCAGGTGTGTAACTATGATCACGTTTTATTTGTAACAAACAAAGGATGGTGAAAGATGAGGGCAGAACAGCACCAAAAGCAGGGCAGAGGAGACGAGGGATTCAAACAGCAGTGGATTAATAGGATATTGAGAAGGGAGAGCACTAAAAGAAACACGAGCATAAAGGCAGATAGTCTAAACCCTACCATATAAAAAACTCTGCTTTTCAGATCCTTGATTATTAAACCAACAAGCAATGAGTACACCTTTTAAAAAATAATCAGATTATTCCGTTTGTAAACTAACACACATGCATGGGTGGGGTGAGGCAAATGCACAACTCTGACAATGATAATCCCCGTGTTGCTACAGCTGTCTTCTTTGTAGAACCTCCCAGAAGGCTTTTTTTCCATCCCACCATCTACTAAAAACACAGATGCCAGGACCTCAGTGGCATTCCAACACTGGTTTTACTGGAATGCAGAGAAAATTGTGAGCTATTCCTACAGAGAGCTTCACTTCTTCGCACAACTATATAGCGCATAGCACCAGCTTTTTTTTT
>VZDJ01007754.1:30782099-30949812 GCA_008694505.1 Cyanoderma ruficeps | reverse complement strand
GGGGGGGGGGGAGTGGAATTCAGAAGCTTTGCAGTCATGAGAAACCAAAGATCTCTCAGAATACAGTTAGACCTCCCAAGAATTTCCAGAAAATTTTCATTAACCAAAAACATACTTCCTTCTTTTCTTAAAAGCATGTCTTACTTCCCCAGCACTTGTTTACATTACCCCACTGAGTTGCTTCTTTTTTGCTGTTGTAACTTCTGTGGTTAACAATACTACTGAGAGTATTGTCCTGTGTGCTTAAAAATTCTGGCCTAAGCTTATATATCACCACAAATGAACAAGCTTTTCTGTTTTGCCCTAAGCATGAGCAGAGATTTTATCCTTTGAGAATTCATGTATGTGCAAAATAGAGCAGCCTTATGTAAGGGAAAACAGGGCTTTGGAATTTGAGAAACCCCAGTGATAATTTAATGCTTATGGAACAACCGAAAAATTTGGCTCCCCTGTGATCTTTCCATTCAAGTTGGAGGAAAAGTATCTGTCTGAGTATCTATCTTTTGTGGGGATGTAAATAATTGAGTTGGTTAAACTCATTGGTACACTGTACATGCACACGCCAAGCTTTGGGAAAACCCAGTGAACAAAACTTCTGCAACCACAGATGACTCCAGGTACATCAGACTTCTCTTAAAAATTGTAGTATTAGCATTAATAGTAATTGCCACATAGGTGTTCCAGGAATTTTGAAGTGACTGAATGTGGAACCCATTCCAGCTGGAGGGCTGGCTGCCCCTACAAATATTGCACAGCAACTGTCTGTTTATATGTTGGATAAGGAGATTTCCCAACTCTGCTAGGGTTTTGGAAGAGGGTTTTTACTGAAAAGTTGGTTTCATGCTGCATGATTCTCCATAGCTGGCACCCACATCATCTGGGATCCTAAATGAAAAGGTTTTCATGCTAAAGGTAGCCCAGGAAAGGGTTTTTCCTTCCTTACTTACTTTTGTTTCTTTTTTCCTTACTTCTTGGTCCTTAATAGTCACCTCCTAGCAGAACCATATTTTGGTATGGTGAGGATATATTCTAGCTGTGACTACAAATGGTGTATAAGAAACATGAATATAAGGCTGTCTGAATCTATGATTTTCCTTTCCTCCTGAACAAATAAAGATTGTCATCCCAAATGTTCTAATAGCTGTTTATATATAGCTTATTTAAAACTGCTCTTTTTTCTTATTTTCTAAATTTGTTTATATTTGGCACTGCAACCCCCACATTAACAAATCCCATCAACAAATATGGCCTTCTTTGTGTAGTCCTTTCCCATACATAGCTGAGGAGCCAACAGAGACACTGACAGCCCACTACTGTTAATGCGGGCCATATGAGTCACTGCAGGTGTTTCTGGTTCAAAATTAGAAGTTTTATAATTATTGACAAAATCACTATATTCTAGCGCTATGGAAATGCTAAAATATCTTTCTTTTTTAAATCACTTGATCCACACTGAATTTTCTCCTTTCATTTCCATAACTCCTTCACCCATCTCAGAACAATTTGGAGAAATAGTGCCATCAGCTCCCCTGAGCATAATAGTAAGCTTTTACCAGTGAGATCATGGCTCTCCTTGTAAAAGAGAAGGAGAAATCTGAAGGACTTTTTAATAGAAAAATGGAAACCACAAAATTTTTCTATGTCTTATCTAAGATAATTCTGTGGATCATTTGAAGAATTCTTACTTCTGCTTAAGTAATTCTATTATTCATAGTATAAAGTAAGCCTGAAGCAATAAATTTTTTTGGAATTTATGAAAACATGAATGGAACAAGCCTAGAGACATATACATTTGCCTTTGGCTTTGAATTGAAGATGTTGTGTCTGCCAAACTCACCTCCACAATGTTAAATGGCAAAAAAAATTCAGGCTTTGATGTAAATGCTTTGAACTACTGCTATCTAAAGTAAGGTTCCAGGCACGTGACAATACCCCCTTAAAACTTTCTAAGCGTGCATTCTGTAAGGTTTTGGTGGACTAGAGACTGACTGAATTTGCTTAAAAATACACATCACTGAATCTTAAATCTTCTGTTCTTCACAACTAATAATAAACTTGCCTTCAGTAGGCAAATTAACTGTACAAGTGAGAAACATGCCCTTACAGTTAAAGTTGTTGTCAAGTGCTTATTAAACAAAATCTAAGAAAAAGCTGTGTGCTAAATGCTAAAGGTGTGCTCATTGGTCAAGTCAAACTAGTGAGGCTGGAAGTCAATTTTGCTATCATAAAAATGATATTCAGGTGGTTGCAAAAAACCACACAGATGTCTGCAGAACTTCAGATGCTATCTTTGAACAGTATCACAGCCCCTGTTCACGATACCGATCAAATAAAAACCAGTATTTTCACTACAAAAAATCATTCCAGAATTACAAACATAGTATTGAGCGCAGTAGCATTTCGGGATATTTCCATAACATAACCAGTTAAGCATGTTTAAATGATGTTACTATACATTATAACCTTTTACAGGTTGCTGTAAGGACATTTACTACTGGAGTGTGAGCACTGACATTCATTACATAATAGATTGGTGTATTAATGATGTAAGGAAACATTTATGTAACTTGCTGCTGCTATTTCAAAAGAAATATATAACATAGCTATTTCTGGCCATTAATGATATGATGTTATTTCATAGCTATTGCACTTTGTGAACTGGATATTTTCCAGAGCAGTTTAATCCAGATTCTGTTATAAATTGTTGCTTTGCATAACCCAAGGGAGGGACAAAAGGAAAATAAAACAAAAGAAGAAAGCAGTAATCAATTACTGTTCTCCCCTGAATCCTTGGAGCAGCCTCTAAATTACATCAGCCAGAAGTGGAATCCAGGGGTTTTATTATGTAAGCAAAGATTTTTGGAATGATTTGAGAGCAAGGCACATTTTCTCTCTGAATATTTCCCAGGTTATTCATAAAGAGTTCTCTGTACTGGGAGGACTGGCTAACACTCAGGTTTTGCATACTTAGCTGAGAGGCTAATGAAGGTGTCTAGTTCCACTTCACAAACTGGTAAAACAGGGCCATATAGAGGTTAGGATTTAATTATTTGAATGGCATTGAAAGAACCTAAGATCTTTTAACAAAATGTCAGTATTTCTGCATTGCAGTATTTCAGAAAAAAAGTTAAGAAATCCACCCGAATTTCACTTCAAGGCATGACCTCTGGATTCAAAGAGCAACATACCAATATATCAGGATTAATCAGCACAAGAAATTGCTGGACTGTACTCTGTAATTACTAAGTTTGCATGTCTTTCTTATTGGTACTTCAATAAAAAGCTAATCAGTCTTAAATGTGCACATCTGGTAGATGGGAGTTAAGCTTTTTAAGGTCTGATATAGAAAAGTCAAGTTAATTTTAAAAGAAACTACTATGATTTAGTTTCTCAAACGCCTACCATTTTGCCCTCCTTTTTCCTACAAAATTATTTATTAATCCAAGGAATAGAAATATGGAGTTTTGGAATACTTCTGGAAGAAATGGATTGATCACATTGCAGCGCAAAACAATTCACTAACATCAGCCAAATCATATTACATTATAATTAATGCAAAATAATGGGGTTTCTCCTTCTTTTTTGAAAAGGCAGCCAAGGTTTTGGAGATACTGAGCAATTTAATTAATATTAATGCATGATAGAGTAAACACTTTAGTTTATAGAGGAGTTGAATATTTTTCCAAAACTGCCTCAGTCTTATGAGGTAGATAAATATTTGTTTGAAGAATGTTTTGGTCCATCAGTTGTTACAGTAGCATAGTATGTAGATCTTCTATCTTGCTTTACATCTGAAAGACTTTGTTTCGCTTTTTTTAACTGAAAAAGTGTTCAAGTGCTGTGGTGTTGTCCATTCTTCAACTCTTTCCCCCAGTTAAATAACCATTTAGCTCATGAGTGCAATTAGATTGACACAAAATCTCAAATTATGAGACTTTGTTGCACACTGAAATATGTGATGGATTTTTATTTTCTATCTGTAAAACAGTACATTTTATTAGGGCCATGCACATCATTTGCTACAGATAAAAAAAAAATCTTTAACTATTAACTATATTACTCTTTGTAGGCCCTGGTAGCTCTGATGTTATCAGTACTGTAATGAAAGCAGAAAATTTGTGTTTTCTGACTACACAGATGCAGCTGAGCCTCGTGTTGGTACTGCTCTTAGAACAATACACAGGTGCCTTCTATCCTTAATGTCTTCTGTAACTAATCTTGTACCTGGAAGACTTAGCACCCCTCACAGCTCGGTGAGTCAGAGGGATGGGAATGGAGATGCTCCTATAGCACTGCCCATATTCTCTCACTTCTGGATTTCAGGATATTCTAGCTCTGAGACTGTAAAGGCAACAATGGAATATTGTACTGTGTTATTATAAGGAAGGATTTCCATGAGGAGCAGTCCAAAGCAGTGGAGTACTGTTTTTAAAGGGGCAAACCCCTGAGTGATTGAAGGTTGATGAAGTCAATGTTAGTGTAAAAAACTGGACAGGGGAAAATATATCCATGAGACATGCTCTTAGAATAAAAAAGGAAAAGCTTTGAAATGGAAATTTGCTTCCTAAAATAACTCTGATGTCTAAAAGTCCATGGAAGTGTTGAGTCTGTCTCAGTTAAAGTATAAGTATACGCACAGTGTGCAAAGACAAATGTGAACCTTTTATGGCTCTAATTAATTAGGTGCTTTCAGCCTTTCATTCTGTCACCAAATCTATGTTTTCTGTCACTAAAGCCAACACCTAAGCAAGAAGCTGGGACATTAGGTGAAAGAAGAGATTGTGTTTCTAAAGGTCACATACATAATGACATACATACTGTTTTTATTTTAGGTGATTAACAAAAAATATAGGCTAATTGTTCATACACTGTAATGATACTTCTGATTACAATTTTGTGTGAAAATTGTGATGATTTCAAAATAGAAATTACAATCTTTATTCTCTTCTCAAACTGATAGAATAATATTTTTCTTATAATATAAAGTTAAAAAAAGGAAAGAAAATACTATCTGTAAACATCTTTTTCAATGATAAAGCTCAGTATTCATAATGCCACCAGCTATGCTTACATTTATTTTCTCCTTACTCCTGATTGAACTAGGCTTAACAAATACCACAAGGTTAAAAATTACTGCCATTAATGGAGAAAAATGCATGGAGCAAATGGTATTTTTAAAAGATGTAGTTAACCAAGGTCAAAAGGTCAAAAGAGGTCAATAATCCTGCTGCATTAGTGTTTGCAATAAAACATTGGCAAGGATTGTTATAAGCCACTTTGTTTCTCTTCATATGTTTTGGGAAAGGGATTATTTTTTACTTGTAGCTAGTAAAGCACAGCTCAAACAGGGAACACAATTTCTCTCTTAGTCTATCAAATCCTCTACCCAGAAAAAGTAAGGATTATTTGGAGAGCTTCCATACTTTATTCTACATGGGATCAAGCCTGGCCATAGAAAAGCAGACATCCAGACCATAAAAAGTAAAATTTTATTGTTCAAATACCTCCTTACAGTGATGGAGTAAGTCTGCTCTGTGATGTAATCCTTGTTCTTCTTACTGGCAATTTTATTCTGGTTTTGATAAATACTTTTATTATAGATAGATACATAAAAATTCAAACTATCGGAGGAAAAAATAGTTCATATTAACTGGTATTTTCAGGTGCAGAAATGTTAGGTGGAGGGCTCTTTTTAGGCAAAATATATTCCCTGAATTCCCATTGAGAATGACCTCCTGATGTACAGGAGAAAAAACAGAAAAATCAGAATAGGATGGATATGGAGGTGTTTTGTGAGTCTTTTTCATGGTTCTGCTTTAGTTTTTTTTCTGCACTAGGTGTTTACATATAGATGAGAAACTGAATGGGAGCTAATCCAAGCAGCAGCTTTTTGTTGTGCTCTGAAAAATTGAGCCTTTCAACCTAATTTACTGTGTTATAAGAATTCAAAGCATAAAGTCTGCTCTAGTTGAAGTATACACTTTGTCTCCTACAAACATTGCTACACTCTTTATTGTGGACATGTTTATTAAGGGATGCTAATGCCATGGATGTAACTTCAGTGACACTAGTAAAACTGATGAAAAACTACATTCTCTTTTTCAAAGAAATATGAGTTTACATGTGAGCCCTTACTGCGGCCACACCCTGTGCTGCTCAGAGGGGCAGACCTGCTCCAAAACTCAATGGAGCTTTGACTCCAGATTTCTTCTGGGTACCTACACACAACCACTACTCTTCAAGTGGTACCATCTTTTTCACCTGCTCTGAGTTTTCCCACCTTTCATTTTCCAGGTCTTAGGCTATAAATCCTTTGCTGTTATCAAAGCACACCACCATCAGTAGGGTACTTTTGCTGCCCCTTATAACCAGGGCTCTCCTTCATGTATCTTTTCCTGTGAAAGAAAGAAGCATATTTCTGACTGGTGTGTCACACCACAACTCATCTTTCTTCTGGCTCAGGAACCTACTCACTAGAAAAGATGAGCTCCAGATTTCCTTATCCTGAGCAGAGGCAGGGGCAGCTGAAGAGACTGAAGTCCACTATTCAGAGGTCATAACTGGGAGAAAGCCATCATACAAAAGGAGTCTGCTTAGAGCAATTTAGTGGCTTAACCCCAGCTGGCACCTAAGTGGCACATTAAAGTGAAATCATTTCCCCATCCCCAACACTGAAGGGACAAAAGGAGAATCACGGAAGAAAAGAAAATAGAACTTGTGGGTCAAAATAGAAACAGGATAATAGTTGAAACAAAATAAAAGCAGATAATAATGATAATACTAATACTGCTGTGCTACTGCTACTACTTAGAATAATTGCAATAAAGAAGAGAGAAGGAGATAACCCCCAAGCAATGCACAATACAATTGCTAAACCGCCCAGTGACAAATGTCCAGCCCATCCTCAAGCAGTGACTGGCAGCTCCTGTTATAAAAGATTCTTAGCCAATTTAATATGAAGCAATTTTATTTCACTATGAAAAGCGATCTCGGACAACCACAATAAAAGAGACAACTCCGATCCCGGGAATCGAATGTTGGGTGAACGTAGAGTCAGCCCCAGTCGAGCTGAACTCCTCCTGCTCACCAACTCCGTGTTCTGGGGGACAGTTTTTATACAGTTTTTTTCCCTTAAGGCAGGGTCTTCTGTCCACCTTTGTTCAGTTTGCATTTTCATGTAACTTCTCTCTTGCGTTTGGTTCTTTGGTTCTTCAAAGCCTCTTTCTGGGCAGGGATGAGGGCTTGATTTGATTTAGGGGAATCCGGCATTGGGATGCACAGCTCTGGCCGTCTTATCACTGATCCATATCCGGTATCAATCACTGGGTGTATTCTGGCCCATCCCTGGTAATGAGCCATCTCCGACTGGGCCACTTCTCTTCTGTTGTAAATTCCAGTCTTCCTTGGTGCCGCCCGTATTTCACAACCGAAAATCTGCCTCCTGCTTAAGGTTTTCTTACAGCATTGGATCTTTTAATTTCCAAGCACAAATTAATATATATGTCATATATCACACCACATTAGTTTGAAGCATGAATTTATCTTATAACATATACCACAGTTCCCATCCAACTACCCCACTTTATATTCTGAGCATGATGTTCTATAGTTTGAAGTATCCCTTTGGCCAGTCTGGGTCAGCTGTCCTGACCTTTCTTCCTCCCAGCTTCTAGGGCACCTGCTTACTGGCTGTATATGGGAAACTGGAAAGCCCAGGATTTTGTGTAAGCACTGCTCAGCAACAACTAAAATACTGCTGTGTTACTGACATTACTCTCATACTGAATTCAAAACACAACACTGTGCCAGCAATTAGGAAAAAAATGAGCTCTATCCCAGCCAAAACCAGGACAGCAATCTGTGTGCGTGAACATACAGACTGTTGACTTTTGTTGCAGTAATTAAGTAGCCTTGATATTATATAACTTAATATTGAAAATGGGATAACAAAAATAACCTTTTGGCCTAAACTGTAGCTGCTAAGAGAGGTACAATCTTCTGATCAAGCCAGACAAGTAGTAAAAGTCATGGCCCTGAATGTTTGGCAACTGCATTTCTGTGTTTACCCAGCTACTGTGCCTCCAAAGTCTATGAGAACCAAGAAGAGGCAAAACTTTTGAAACATTCCCATTTTTCCAATTTTCATGTTTCTTTTTCTCCCCACCCTTTTAACATAGGCAAATTAAAAATTTTTAACCAATGAATACTAGTAGAGAAAGGAGTAAAACAAATCTGAGCCCTAATTCAGTGAAATCATTTTTGTAGTCTTGCTCATCAAGCTTATAAATGTTGGAATTATGAACATAAATGTTGTCTCAAGTAAAATCAGGATGCTGATGAATTTTGAAAAGGTAGACAAATTGGCCAAACAAAACTATTTATGGTGTTAGATTAAATGCATTTATAATTTGTACATGAATTATATGCATTTCTTTAAAGTTTATTGTCTGTAAATAATTTTAAAGGCTACACATTTTTTTTTCATCAGTTAACATTCTTATCAATCCATCCATTCTCTTTGGAGAAGGGTCTGTAGCTAGTCTTTTAATTAAATGATAGTGTGCTTACTCCTAACTTTGAAAGCTTGAAGGCTTCACCATCATATGACTGATGACAGTATTTTGGCCAATAAATGCTAATTTATTGCCTGAAAGCTGAAATTTACATACTTAAAAACATTTCAAGAACCAGTATTTACCATGTTACAGGTAGTAGACTGTAGTAGTATACTGTAAGTTTCACTTACAACTACTTCATTGTCTAAATGCTAATAGAGACACATTAATCCCCCCTGACACATCTAAACCAGTAATTAACTAATACCATTCATGTGGTGTGGGGTTAATTGAAAGAGGTCTTGACATTCATGACCTGTCAGTTTTGCCTCATCAGCTTGACCCAGGTCAGAGATTGTCCCTGACAACTTTTGCTTATCAATAAAGCTTTACTTTGTGTAGAAACAGCAGGGGCATATATCTATATCTGTGTGTGTACACATGTATATCATAAGAGAGTATATATATATATGCACAATAATAGCTAATTATAAATATTAAATATTTGTGCTATTGATTTTTGAATCTTATTTTTCTTTTAAAGTAATACAGGAATAATGTAAATTGAAAAGTGAAGACTGTCTTTTGTATGTAGCTAAAATATGGTACCAAAGCAGATTTTCCAGATGAAGCTAGAGCAAATTTATTGTTGCTTGTGTTATTGCAAATATTTCTGAGAAAAGAATTTGTCTGACATAAAGTTTTTAATTTCTAATATATATTAAACTAAGTCCTGCTTAATGTCAAACAGTTCTTAGTGACTGATGCACCTGTTAGAAGGGTGTAAGATTGAGATACTTCTTGAATTTTATGGGGTTGTAAATGGAGGGAAATATGTATTCCATCTTCCTAACTTATTAAACTGTATTTCCCTCTGAACATCAGAAAACACTTTTTTACATTGAGAGTGACCAAGCACTGGCTCAGGTTGCCTGGGGAAATGAATAAATCTCCATCCTTGGAGATATTTAAAAGCTTTCTGCACACAGTCTGCATGAACATCTCTAGATGGTCCCACTTTGGCAGGGGGCTTGGACCAGATCACCTTCAGAGATCCCTTCCAACCCCAATCATTCTGTGATCCTGTGATGGGTAAAGTGGAGTTAAGAAAACCATCAGAAGTTCTCTGGCAGGGTATCCTCAGTTGCTTTGTAATTAAGAAGCATATGCTGCCTCCATGGGTAGGAAAGACATCCAGATAGGAAGCTCCAGTGCCAGATACTTGCCCAGCCACATTGATTAATTGTTGGTTTATTTCTTACCCTAGGTAGGATCATTCCAACTAGCAAGGCCTGGGAAAGCCCAGAGTTTGGTTAAGTTTCCCTTGACAGTACTCACCAGAGGCAGTGGAGACAAGAAGGAATGAGGGTGTTCTGTTAAACCACCCCGGTTAGGTCCCTCTGCTGCCTCACCCTTGCACCCCTCCACATGGCAGCTCAGGCAGTGTCATTTATCCCCCAGTCTCCTTTTACAGTAAAACCACTCTAGTGGGATACAACACAATCCTCTCATTATTCCACAGAGTTTAGGACAAAAACCACACAATAATAATGATTATGCAGGAAGCAGGGAGAACAAGTGCTGTGATGGAGTCTCAGCAGCATGGCTGAGCCGGCCTCCCTGTGGTCTGGTATGGGAGCCTGGGCCCTGGGAAGGGTGGGGCAGCCCAGGTGAGCTGGTGGTATCCTTCAGTCCCAGGAGCAGCCGGGTACAATCATCCTGATGGATCAACCACTCCTAGTCCATGTGGATCTTGTCTTATCACATCCATCCAGTCCTCTGTTAGCTTATCTACATCTAATTCTGTATTAATTGCACTTTAAAATGGCAGCTGTCAATATAACATTTATAATACTTCTAAGATGAACCATAATGCACACAGTTATGAGTGCATTTTCAGTGAAGATTTGCTAGTAGGTTACTGTGCCTTCAGAGACAAAGAGCAGATCCAGCCAACTGACCTGGCAGAGGCCCTCTGCATACTTAACCCTCAGTTCTTTATGTATCACATGCACTGTAATCTTGTTTTCTGTGACATTTCTCAGATGCACTAATCCTTTCATCTGGTGAGATCAAATCTGAACCTCCATTGATTTTATGCTAAGGCAACCCGTGGGCCCCTCAGACAGCAACTTCTGTTCCCTGCCTGTAGTTCGTCAGTTGTGGTTTCTATTTCCTCAATGTAAAAGTACATTTTACTGGTTAATTCACCTACTAAATCTGACTCAAAACATGCTGATTTGTGTCTGTTTCAACATATTGGCCTATGTGTAGTTATTCTGAACGTATACTAAAGTAAATCACGTAACTAAAGGGATGTACTTTCATAGATCAGAGGGCTAAAAGGCAGACTGTGCTGCCAATCTTGTCACTGGAGGATGTATCCCCATAAACACTTTGTGAGCTGGACAGGAGAACAAGGTGCTGTTGTCCATAACGTTGTGTGTTGTGCCTGTCCATCACCAACAAAGGGAAAGTATCTTCCAGTTCCAACAAGAGCTGAGATTCTTCACAGGCAGAATAAATTAAAGAGCAAAGGACATTTTGTATTCCGCAGGAACATACAACAATTGACAAGGCACTAACAAAATATTTCTAGTCAGGTACAACTGATATAGCCATCAGTATTCTTTCTCTTTTGTATACAACAATGTTCCCCAGTTCCCTCTGTTAATTGAGATGGAAAAGCTCTAGAAGCAGCTAGAGAAAGTAGCTGGTTTTCTAAAATGCTTATTGGAGATTTTAGGGAAGCAAGTTCTTCTCGATAATAATTATGGGAAACAAAAGTTACGGAATTGATTTTGTTGAATTTCCCAAAATTGTACAACACTTAATCCTATGAGTTCTCCCAGGTAAGTAGTTTGTGCTTCTCAGATATCCTGGTTTTACCTTCCAAGGGATATAATTTAGCTGCATATTACATTGAATTTGTAGAAATGGCATATTTTTTACTGATATCTGCTTGATATCTCTAGCAGCTCTGAAAATTTGTCACAGAAAACTCTTCATTTGTCTTCTATTTGTCTTTTGTTTTTCTCTGTAGCTTTCTCTTTTCAGTTTACCTCAGCCCTCTCTTTTTCTCACGTTTTATCTCCATGGTATTTTTGAGCCATGATGCATTAGATATAACAACTATCTGAAACTGCCAGCCACTGCAATAAAATACCTTATGTATATCAGGATATGATTCTCTCTTCTTGTGGTAGATTTATATATATACTCCCCACCTAGTCAATGAGATGCATGTGTCTCTGCTGTTTGGGTACTTTTTGAACATGTAGTAAATATTATTTCTGGCACGTGTGTTACTGATTGTTTCCAGAAGGAACAAAACATAAGGCAGCATCATTATGTCTGGTAGATGCAGGCCACACTCTCAACAGTGGTCTTGTTTCTATAAATTAGCTAAATGGCTTCCAGAGAATGATGTGCTGAACTATTTGGGACACATTTCTTTTAAGAAAATGATGAAAGGATTTCCAAGTAGTTCCAAATGGTGCAAATTTGCCCTGTTTAACATTCAGGCATACTAGTCACCTGGAAAGTATCTGTAAAAGATTGAGGCTGTGACAGAGTCATTTACTTTTATTTAATCTTTACTTTGATTCTAAGCACTGCATTTGTACCTAATAAGACATTACCATATTAATAAGGATTTAATATAAAGTCATGAATAGAATAATTTTGTTTATGGCTTAAATCTGTATGAAGTGTTTCTTTACATATATTAGAATTTTAAAGAACTGCTCACCTTATGTTCAGAGATAAAATTGTTGCCTCATTCTGGCAGAGAATACAGGATATGTTTTTGTAAAATGGTAAACCTCAGACTTAACTTCATCTGAATAGGAAATAAAGTTCGCTAATAAAAGGGGTTTTTTTTTGTGCTGATGGCATAAAGAAACTAACAGAAAGCATTTGATTACTCCAAATTGCTTTACTTCCCAGCAGTTTATAAAAGGAATAAGAACAAAGTGATAGAAATATTACAAAATTATCAAGGTTCACAGGACTGCCTAAGGCAACATATCAAATAGAGAAAAAACAGCCTTTGTTTTCACCTTTAATTTTGTATCCTGAAAATAATTTCTTTGCAAGATACCTCCAGAATGAATATTTCTTGTCCCAAAGGAAGCTGATTTTCATTGCATTTGCAATATCTGATTGGGTGACACTGAGATCTGTCATTATTTCAAATTATTATAATGATCTCTATTGGAATCTCTAGAATAAACCAAAGAGAGGATTCTTTAAAGAGCAAGAGTTGATCAGCATTTAACTCTGTTCACATAGAAACAGAATTTTTGTGTTGATAAGAATATGTATGCTTTTCTATAAAGAAAATATGAATGTTCCAAAAGCTAACTTTTTGATTTAACATGACCAGATGAAATGAGGCAATGACAAACATCTTTTTCTAATGTTTATCCCTTAGTTTCTGATGATCTGGATTTTCTTATTATCCTTTAGTTAGGGATTCCCTAGTATTTCCTAGATATACAGTGAATATACAGCAATGCATCTCTTGTGAATTAGTGCATCCCATCTAAATTCGGAAATTGGTTTATGCAAGTTTAATTCATTTTTAATATCTATTTTTTTTCAATATGTGTTGTGTTTAGATGGCTGCATAAAATGTTAACGTAAAAAATCATAGAAAACAAGGAAAAATTTGCTGATTCTGAGTGTGATTTGCTTACATTATTCTTATGAATTGCTTCACAAATAATAATGGCTATTGTTCTGATAAAATCTGTACCTGGAAACTCAGACCTCAACCTTTAACAGGCTTGCTGATTGCTAAATAATTCATATATATCTTAACTAAGAAGTGAAAAAAATAAAAATTCCATTTTCAGTGAGAAGAAAGTCAAAAGTTCATTCAAATTCCAAAGAGAAAACAAAATACTGGAGAATCAGGAAATGGATTGAGAGACGTCTCCAGGAATCAACGCATTCTTTTGAAACTCCTTTTCAAGAGAAGATTGCCAAATTTCTCGGAGCTACATCTTGAACCTGCTTTGAGATTATTTTGTTCTGTTCTTTTGCAAAGGAAAAGATTCATTTTTCCCTGATTCACAGGTGAACTGGCTGTTGTTCAAAGTTGTACTTTCAGGTAAAAGCTCAGCATAAAGCAAAGCTAGTAATTTGCATTACCAGAGCTGTGTTGCTTTTGTTGCCATTGCAAACAACATGGACTTTCATTATGTACCTGCTTCATAATACAAACTTTTTCTTCCCCAACTACTAATCCCACAGCCTTTCATTAAAAACCTCCTCTAAAACTGCAACTCTGAAATAATAATGATCAGCAGTGCCAGAGACTGACTTAATCTCTAAACAGTGCCAGCAGCTTTCGGAACAGCTCAATGTGCTAATTACTTCAAACATGTTTCACAATATGGTCTTTCATTTCTGTCCTTTTTTACAGCGAAATCCTATCATTTTAGTTTGCAATGACTATTTCTTTCTGCTTTATGTAGTATAATTTTAAAAGAACTGAAGGACTTGCAAGCTGAGAAAGGCAAACTGGTTGAAATGAAGCCTATGAAAGGGTTTTGTTTCATTTTATCATGACAATAATGGCTAATGAAACAGCCTTTACCATCAGTAAATGTTACTTTTGACCTGTAAATTTTCTAAAGGAGTAAAAAGAGAATCTAAACATGGTGAACTTTTATAAACAAGTATATATATTTTAAAATAAAACCAAAAGGAAGCATCACTTCATGAATTGGTGTGCCAGGGGCAGAAGGTTTACTTTGTTAGTACCTGAGGATCAGGAAGCTTATCTGAAACTGGCACCTGTATCCAGAACCACCTTGGACAGGCAACACAGTTATTCCACCTTAGTTTATGTTCAAGGAGGCAATTAGTCTCCTGGCTGCCTGGAGTGGAAGAAGAGCTTTTCTATTTTATCATGTCAGTGTTTGCTCAAAAAGTTCTTATGTTTCCGGTCATATGAGTCCTAGAAGCTATACTACTTTTGCTCAATTTTTAACATTCTTAGATTAAAGCCCCTTTAAGAACTTCTTGACAATGAGGCTTGACTAACTGAAGAATAGATTCTGATTTCCCTATTTCCCTACAGTGTAACATGAAGAAGAGTGGATAAGTGGCAACCTGACAGAGAGGTTTTCTCCATCTGACCTGCTGTGCTTCATGTAGTCAGATAATTTATTGCACAGAGAGAGAAATTACACTGCTATTAACACTTCTGAGTCAGTGGTTTCAATACTGAGGTGAGAGTATAATGAGATCAACCATCTTGGCCATTTGTCCCATGTAATCTGAAAATGCATCCCAGAACTAACATATAATTTTAGCATAAAAAGGTTGGATTACTCAGAATTTCACTGCATAGATGAGTCTGGTTTGTCTAGTCTCTTGGGATTGTCTAGTCCAGTTTTCCTGCTCAAGGAGAATCCATTACTGCAGGTTCCTCTGTGCTGTGTCCAGTCAGGTTTTGAGTATCTCCAAAGATAGGGACTCCACCAACTCCCTGGGCAGCCTGTTACAGTGCTGAATCACTCTTACAGTAAAAAAAAAATAATTCTTGATGATCACAGATTCCTGTTCATGCCTTTATCCTCTTAGTGGATACTACTGAGAAATGTCTATTCCACTCTTCTTTATTTTCCCTATTGCATATTTACAGTCATGGATAACATCCTACCTGAAACTTTTCTCCAGGTTGAACAGTTCCAGCTCTCTCAGCCTCTCCTCATGTATATTATGTCCCATTCATTTAATCCCCCTTGTGGTCTTTTGCTGCACTCACTCCACTATGCCTGCATCTATTTTTTTTGTGGGAAGCACAGAAATGATCCCAGCCCTCCAGATAAGTCTCACCAGTGTTGAGCAAAGAGGAAGGACCACCTTCTTGGACTGCTGGTGATGTTTTGCCTAATGCAGTCTAGGCTGTTTGTGGCTTTCATTGCCATAAGAGCACACTACAGATTCATGGTCAACATGTTGTCCACCTGGATTGAAAGGTTTTCCTTTGTCAGGGTCCTTTCAAGTCATTTTGCAATCAGCCTGGACAAGTACAGGGCTTATTCCTCCTCAGGTGGAGGATTTTGCTTTTCCCTTTGCTGAACTTCATGCATTCTTCTCTGTTCCTTTCTCCATCCTTCTGAGGTTCCTCCAAATGATGACGCAGCCATCTGGGTATGAAGCACTCCTTCCAACTTTGAATCATCTGCAAACTGGTTGAGAGCACACACTGTCCCATCATTCAGATCACTAATGGAGTTGCTGAACACTATGGGAGCCAGCAGTGGTAGAGTTCTAATGACAGGTTTAGGATTTTTTAGTCCTAGAAAATGGACTACTCTTCTATTCAAAAAAAGAAAAAAACATCCTTTAGGGGATCTGACATAAGCATGAATAAAGTCAGTCATACTCTTTTGAAGTACTTCATGTTTATTTAATTTGTATTGCATACATGTCCTGCAGACTGTCTTAATTATTTACTCTTGTAAATGATGGTGAGTCTAGAGATTCACTTAGGAAAGACAGTCTTTCTGTTATTTTTCTTAGGGATTCTTATCAGATATAATTTTCACCAGGTCCAATACTGGGATGGGAAAGAGAAGCATTAGTAGAGAACTGTCCTGAAATGGAATTAACTGGGAACCTGTAAATCTGTTCATTCTCAGGCATTTCTGTACCTAGATACTCACATCTTTTCCATCAGAGTAAAGGAGTTCTCTGGGAAATAGTAAAGGTAAGAAGACTTTCAGAAGGTGTGAAAGCAGGCCTCAGGAACAGAAAGAGCAGAGAACTTAGAGCTAGCTGCAGCTGAAAAGCCTGAAAGTAGAGAAGATATATTGATACAGAAAGCAAGGACATGAAATAATAGTTTGAGTTTTTAGGTTTGGCTAAGGTAGACCTTAAGACTGCAGAAAAATATGCTTAGCAAGATAGTAGAAGGTTTAAAGCTTAATAATGGAGTATTGTGTATTGTCAGTAGAAAGTATCAAAGCAAGCACTGTTTGAAGCAGGTGCACGTGTGCTTCTAGTGTTTGGCTAAAACAATTGTCTGTAAGCTCTAGCAATATGCTATTGGCTGGAAAACTTTTAAAATGCCCTGTAACAAAGAGATCTTTGGCTGCTACTGGCAAGACATGAGCTGTTGCCATCTTTCAGTTGTCTCAAACCTTGTTATGAAGCTGATGTCACAATAAATCTCAAGGAACATCTCCTAGCAGTACCATCCTGTTTGTGCAAACTCCAACACAGAGTTCCTACTTAAGTTAGAATCATTCTTGCAATAGAACAATAGGAATAAAAATATAGGGACACATACAAGAAATGATGACTATTTGGTACATCAAAAACTGAGCTGGAAAGCAGCTCTTGCAGATAGTGTAAATGACAGATTTTTTAAAAATGGATTTTTCTCCTTCCATGGTATTAAAGAGTTTTTCAATATGAAAACTTAATTTTCAAATTTTATTGAGTGGGATGTCTCGAGAACCTGCAACCAACCAATGCCATGGTGATCTTTTGCCATATCATGACATTGCAACATGTTAAAATGAACTTGTCTCTTGAGCCTCCTATCTCCACTATGCCACCTCTGCATCTTAGATTACTTGGAATTAGTTTCAAGGGTTAAGAGAGAGGAAACATCAGTTTCTTCAGCAGATTGGCTTGTCTGGAAGAGTCAGGTTATCAGCATTATAGGTGTTACCATAGAGGATGGCTGGATAAACCGCAGTCTTTAAGAGATTCAGATAAAATAATTTATCTGAGAAAATAAGGCTGGGCATTCAATTTATGCTCTGTAACATTGCAGTTTGCAGTACATAAAGAACCTGACCTCCAAACACTAGGGCTTGCAAAGGGCAAGCTTGCCACACTTAAAATTCTAGAGATCTTGGAGGTTTATCAGTCTTAGTACATTGAAAGGGATGGACTATGTCATGCACTTTTGCAATAGAAAGAAGCAAAGAAAAAGTTGTGCCTAAATAGGAAAGATAAGCCTCTCAATGATCAGATAAACGGGAAGAGCTAATGGCTCAATTAGGATGCTCTAGATAACTGAGGAAGATTTATAATTTGGCGAAGGCTCAGCAGAAAATTGCTTAATGCATTTTGCAGTGGAAGAATAGTTATGCTGTGTTTATAGCAAAGGCGTGTTGGACCTTACCCTGGGTACTCTTTTTTGCTTACCAAAATTGTTCCTTGATTTCAGTGTGACTTCAGGTCCTTAGCAAGTGACAACTATTAACTTCCAAAGGAGATGTACTGCTCAGAATATGGCGTGATTGCTATACTTACTGAGCTCATCTCTGCCAAGATTTTCACCAAGCACAGACAGGTGGAAAAGGGCTGTGGAACAGGTGTCATTTCCTTCATCCTGCACTCACACAGGCCCTGGTACATAGGAAGAGGTGACCCACAAGTATCTCAAAGCAGCTTTGTGTGCTCCCACAGCAGAACACTTTCCCAAGGAAATAATGCTTCTGAAATGTCAAAATGTGTGTCACTGCATATTGTTTATCTTTCAGGAACCATACCCCAAGAAAACAACACTCTTCCCCTGCCAAAAAAACCCTGAAGATGCTATTCACAGTGGAGTTCCTAGGAAACCCGATAGTCAACACAGATCTGTGGCATTTTATGGGGACTTACATATGACAGACATCTTTACATCTTTGGATTGTGCAAATTCTGAGAAAAAATCAGTTTTATCCTGGGTTCTCAAATCACTGCATAAGCAGATAGAAGTATTCCTGACACAAGTGGAGAAATAGGAACACCGAGGTTTTCTTTCCAAGATTTTACAGTGGTCTTTTCCTCCATTGGGTATTCTGAATTGGTGCAAGTCCATAAGGAAAAAAGGAGAATTAAGCCACTAAGCACATAAAGCATTAACATGTAACAGGCAAGTGTACTGGTGTTTTTAATAGGCTGCATCAAACTGAAATATAAGGCTTGATCATACTGAGTATGCAAAAGGTCAACATTTTGGTGTTATAAATCATACTGTTCTGAGCACTTTTAGTTTTGGCTTTCTTAAGAATCCTTACAGAGTGATTGCAATCACAGGGCTGTGAGGAGGCCAGTTCATTAAATTGCTGACTTGGCTGCTTGCAGATGTTTCAGGCAGGTGTTCTGTGCAGACCAGGGAGTTTGCTTTCTTCTGCGGCGTGTTGCACTGCAGGTCAGAGGTGACACCTCAATGGCAAGGTCTCAACTGTATGGCAAGTCTCAGAGGTGTTTGTTAAGGGAGAAAAAGAATGCAGTCTCCTTAAAATTTATGTACTGCAAAAGATAACTGCACCTGCAGACTGCTTCTCTTATTGGAAACACATGGCGGCTGTTGGAAGAAATATAAAATGCTACTCTGTAGTTCCTGTTGAGAATATGCAGGAACCCCAAAAGATCAGTATTAGACCAGAGATACCTGAATGATTCATGATTCCAATAGTACACAGTTCTGGTACAAAGTGTATGTTTTTATCGTATACTTAGGGATTTGTGTAAATCCACATGTGTTTAAAAATTGACTGTGGCCAGTGCTGTATTACCATCCAACAGTTGTCTTGCATGATATAATGTATGCCAGCAGGCATTCCCAATGACCCAGCTAGTTCATAATTAGGAAAGGTTAGTCCAGTCTTTCCTGGCCACCTGTATGTTGGCTTTGTAACTTTCCAAATGGAAAGAGCAAAGATGGATTCCTCTCTATGCTGGAAATCCTGTAAAATGGACCACCCATACTAGAGAATCTTCTGCTTTAGAAGACCACTGTAGGTTTACTGGGTAAAAAAATGTTCTGTTCTTGCTAGAAATAGCCTCCAGCAAACAAGTTTTGGTCAGTTCATGTTACAATAGTCAGGTATAAACATTAGAATCATGGAATGATTGGTGTTGGAAGGGACATAGGTAGGTCTTCCAGTGAACCTACATAGTCATATCCAGAAATCCATTCTAAGTGCTAGTAATGAGATAACTTTTTTCAGCTGGTGATTAATAGGGCCAATGATGCTGGCTGGCAAATTTGGCAAGAAAAACAACAGTTTCTATAGTTGGAATGATGTTTTTCAGAACACTTAATATTTGCTGCAGCTGCATTCTGTTCTCACAAATTATGACTTACTGTCAACCACAAAGCCCTGATGGAGAAACAACACTGAACAGCATTTCGTTCAATTCTGTATGAAATATTTTTATACCCATCAGACAGTGTACTGCTGAAGGTTATCAAGACTTCTACATTCATATTTACCAAAGGATAACAAGGATCCCTGTGAGGCTCAACATTATCTGCAAAGTCTCTGATGGAGGAAAAAAAATCCTATTATCTCTGAGTAGAGTATGAGGACAATGTGGTGCAGAACTGGATTCAGAGCTGGTAGTGTGGTGAGTGAGGAGCCATCTAAACTAAGCCAGCAGCAAACATTGAGAATAGATGTTTTTTAACCCTATTTCTTTTCATAACTTCTCTTTTCAGGTTATAACAATGAATCTTGTCCAACTGGGATGGCTTTTAAAAATTAAGAAATACGGGTGGATTTTATAGATAGCATTTTTTTAAACTTTCGGACAAGAATGGAGGAGGTTTGTGATTTTGGTGGTTGTGAGGATTTTTTAAAATTTATTTATTTTTTAATTATTATTATTATTTTTTACTGTATTTCTATTTGTAGCAATCATCTGGGATTTAAGAAACTCAATTTTACTTCCTTTTCTATCTGAAAGATTTCACTTCCATTCTGCCACTAAGGTGAGAAAGCTAACACACAGACCACATTTGCATCCCTTACATTAAAGAACAAGGTATTCACTCATCCTGTTAAAAGGTAAAGCAGGAAAATTGTGTTCACAATTTCAAAATTAGACATGTGGGACACATTTGAAAGCATAAATTCTTCAGTTAGCTTGCTATGCTCTGCTCATTAGAGTTATTGTGATGCTAATGTTTTACTGTGGATCATATAAAGTCTGTTTCAGGGAACACTTTTATATGTTGCCCATCTTGTGTACTTTGCTCAGATTGCTCAATCATTTGAGTCTAGGACACACATATAAAAGCCCACGTATAAATCTCTCATCACTTGCACTATGAATCTGAATGTTTTAAAGATTTTTTTAATGTCTCAGCTGTTTTAATTTGAACCAGAATATGCAGCATTTCAAGCATCAGGAAGCTTTCTGCTTTTCTAATTTCCCAATGTATAGAAGTATCATTTGGGGATTTTAGTACATTACCTTAACACTATGCTGTTTCTTTATGTTTAGAAGAAAATGCAACATGCCTTTAATGTTGCATACAATGCAACAATAAAAAATATTCCCAATATAATTTTATTTTACTAATTCTGCCGGTGGATTTCTGTAATCTTCACTTTTAAAGGATAAAAGATTTCCCAGCTGAGAAGATGTGATGTTAAAGTAAGGCTTTTTTCCTGCTAAATAAATGCAACCCCCCAAAAAACCCAACCAAGCAAACAAACAAAGAACACCAAACGAAATCTCCACAAACAAAATAAAAACAAACATAAAAAGCCCCCCCCTCCCCCAAACCTAACCATAAAAAAAAGAAATTTTTAATGAGGAAAATATTTTAAGTATAATCACTTTATACAGCATAGGTGACTTCTTACACATTGTCAGGTGAATCTGGTCCTTGACTGTTACGAAAATGAGAGTATGATTGATTTTTTTCAGTTTTTTTCTCAGGACAGAACTGCTTCTTTATAAATTGCTTGAGATCCATGAAAGACTGTTCTTACTCAGGGTTGCAAATAGCAGCAAGGTGTCTATAGAGCACCCTGTTCTGCAGATTAATTCTGATGTGTGCAAAGCCCCATTTACATGAATTTCGCCTTCTAAGTTAGCAGCTCACCTTCCATCTCCTTGCCTGTGTAATATTTCTTATTTTCGTCCCTTTAGCTTGGCCCCTGTCAGTTTTTAAATATTCATCAGTTATGATATTCATTGTCTGACAATTATTCTTGGTCAAGCTTCCAGGAAACAAATGAATCCCTAATTCACTTGGAGCATGATCTATTTTCCATTTAAGCCATTGATAGCTTAGGGAATCTATTGATGAGAACAATATTCTAAAGATGCAACAATTTTAGGTTTCTTTCTTAACACTCCTCTTAGACTGTCTGTATTAGATAGCTTGCAGCAAGCAGTAGCAAGTCATCTGTACCAAAGTAAATGAACACAAACGCCACCAGATAATTTCTGCTTGAAGTTCTATGCTGCTGTGTCTCTGCAGTTGAAGGACAAAATTCAAGTTTTATACATTAGAAACTATTAGTTTAGTTCACAGAATAGTCCAGTGATCTGTCATGAAGTGTACATGTTCTTGCTCTGAATGCAGTTCAGAACAGCCAGGGTTTCATTTACTGGTATGAGGTTCTACAGAGGTCATGAGGATGGACATAGGACTTATAAGAAACTTTGAGCTTTGTGTTCTAGAAAACAAGTAAACACTTAAATAAAAATATTTTATGGAAATAAACGCTGCATTTGAAAGGTAAAGAAAATCATAATTAAGGCTCATCCATAGAGTGTATCACAATATAACAAATCATTTTGCAATTTGCCAGATAACCTCCTGATGTAACTAACTGCCTTGCTACTTAACTCTACAGAGCATTATAAGACAAAGCAGCTGCTATTGACATTAATATTTTATACTAAATCACAATAGGATTTCCAACATACCCAACTTCCCTGCAGAAGCCATTAGGGAAAACAGCTTGTGATTAATTTCAGCAACATGTCAACCGGCAATAAAAGAAAGTGAGCCCCCAAACCCAACAAGCTCACTTGTTATGAATGAGTGTGTGTGTAAAACTTGCTGAGACACATGATTTAAAAGAACTTACTCATGGATGTGCCAGCCAGCTAGGAATTGCAGTGTAGGAGGTCTTTCTGAGACCTTTCAGCAAATGTTATTGTAATATTATTGTGCTGCCTAGGGGCCTTGGCAAAAGCTTAACATATCTTTGCAGAGTGAAAACAATGATAAGATGAATGAAGTACAACAGAATCTAAAGAAATAACTTTTTTGCATGTTTGTTTCATAACTCAGGAAGGATTTGATGGTGTCTTTCTGTAGGCAGCTTTGGGTTAGAGGTCAAATGTCCAAAAAGCTAACCAAAGGTAAAAAGAGCTTTTAAAGGGGGTAAGGAGGTTTTGTTTGTGTGCTTAGGGCCACAGAAAGCCCCTGTCTGTATGAACTCCACAGAGCCATTTAGGTATTTCTGTTCACAAGTGAAATATGTCACTTCAGTAACTCTGAAATATGAAACTGCAGTAACTCTGAAAATCTGTACATGTAGCAAATGCATTTATATTTAAATGAATTGCTACATTTATATTATGTATCTACTTTGCTAAAATGAGCTTGGAAAGTCGTAATCTGTTTTCCTAGGTTATCAACTTTTTCTTCATAATAAAACATTTTCATCTGCTCCATTCTCATTCTATGCTCACCCTCTGTTTATTCTTGTTTTGTGGTTGCTTGACAACTAGATCAGAAAGGTAAAAGACAGCTAGAGGGGGATGGATAAGGAAGCTTTGACCTTCCCCCCTCCACAACAGGAGTAATAGTAATATAGTAATATATAAGAGGAATTGAGAGATTTGTTCAGTTTACCTTTATTATAGTGGTTGTGTGCACCATGGGTGAAAAGTACTTCTTAAAAATTCATATGTAAAAAGAGCAATTTACAAACCTGCAAATATTTTATTTCAATAATCTGAGCTCTGGATTTCTGGGCATATTTTCTGGCACATAGAAGCTTCATGTTATTGCCCCCACACCATGTGCATAAGTGTTATTCTCTCTGTTACAGAATATAAGAGAAGGAGTTAAACCAACCACAGCAATAGCCTTGCTTTCTACTGTCATCAGAATCTTTCTTTATCATCTTGATTGCTTTGAAAAAAATGATACTGCATTTTGCTCAACAGAGGCACTCCTGAAAAAATTCAGTGTTCTTTCTGCAAGATGACATTTGTCTTACAGAGCTGAAATGGAGTCATCATTTCATTTCATCTTGATTGAGAGTAGAAACATTTTGAAGGAACATTTTGAACTTCCTTAAGTCTTATATTTTCTGCTTTGGTAGAGATCCAAAACTAGTAACAAGTATATGGTTTGATCTTGCCTGAATACCAGACATTTCATGATCTATTACTTTGAGGTAGTATATGTATGATTACTTTTTGAGTGATGAGTTTAGGTGACTTGATTAATCAGTATCCATTTACATTGCTTAGAAACTTTTGTTTTCCTTGGGAAATTTGGCTTTCTCACTATATCTGACCTTAAACTTCACTGATGATCTTTCTTCCAGAAGGAACTGTATCTGATCAGCTGGACTGAATTAAATTGCTGTGCCTTTTCATTTTGAGACACTAGAGTAGATAAGCTGTGTTTATGTCCTTTTGACTTAGTGCCTTGGAAAAATAAAATATTTCTGTGGAAGTTACTGTCCAAAACATTGCATATCATATTCCAAGTTCCTTAGCAGCATACCAAACTGTATCTAATACCAGAAATTGAAAGTGGGGCTTCTGCTTGTCCGTTCAGTTAAGCAAGGAAAAACACACATCCAGTGATGTGACTGACATTTCACATTCCATATCCTGACATATAAACTTTAATTTGGGTAATTCATGAACAATTCCTGAAGTATGTATACACAATGCTATTTTTGCTAGATTTCTGGAATGCAAAAATAATGACAATGAGAATATTGAGGTTTTGATTCCTTCAACTGTATTTTTTCAATAATATTTGTCTACCAAGACTACTACCATTAGTTGTATGACATAATAGTTTTCTTGAAAATTGTTGATAGACATATTAAAAGTCAATATTATATCAGTCATGACAGGCATACTTTTGATGAAATACAAGCTATCTTATAAAACTCAATAAATTAAGGAAAAATAATGTCATCACCTACATATGATACCCATATAACTCCTCTTGTGTTAATCTGCTTTATTTAACCTACCATAATTACGTGCATCACTTTCCAGCAATTGCTCAAGAATAATCTCTCATGATTTTTCAGTTGCCAGTTGTGTGTCTCAGTAACATTTCCACTGTTACCATTATGTCATTTTGAATGGCAAGAATTTATATTGGCCTTTTTTTACTCACTTTGATGTGAGTGAAAGATAGGCATGTTATTCTGCCTAGAAAACAATCAGTAAAATGAAGTAATAGTTGAGTTCTTCTTCTACTGAGATATTTTCTATTTATATTATATCTTGCAGTTCAAATCCTATTTAGTAAGTCCTTGTTTTCTTTTTTTNTTTGGTGGGTTTTTTTGTTTGGTTGGTTTTTTTGGGGGTTTTTTTGGCATATGTCAGCTAGCCCTCAGTACACTCATTGCCCTTAAAATTATTTTGCAAATTATAATCATTTGAAGAGTATATTTGCTCTCTGTGCACAGTCAAAAATAATTTGTATCCAAAACTACAGCAAAACTTACTCACAAATTTCATAGCTACACAGCTTAGAGCGCAATTGGATGTGGAGAAGGGCTTTATTTTCTGTGCAAGATACAAACTAAATGTATATGGGAATTCCTAACAGGCTGAGGTAGCTAATAGATGATTGTTGGAAATATCTTTAAGGAAATTATGTGGCATCTCATCTGGACATCCAAGGAAGTTTATCTTCTTGTTTTGGATTTTTTTTCCCTTCTTATTGTTTATCCGTGTTTTAAGTGTTCCAAATCAAGAATGTGAAAATTTGCTGTAGTTTTGTTGGTCATTAACCATTAGATAAGACCTAACTGGGACTGTAGAATGCAACAAAATATTCAACAGACTGAAATACTGGTCTGGTTTCATGATCGGATTTCTGCTTTTGGGAGTCAGTCAAGAAAAAGACAGGAAGAATGAAAACTTCTGAACTTAGCGATACAATAAAGATTCTAATTTTGTGTTTTGGTTTTCTATCCCTTTAAATTAGAGAAAGGGCCACTTAAAACTGAAACTGGTCCTATTCAAAGTAATTTTTTCTTCAATATTTTTAGGACTTCTATCAAACCTGAGGCTGAGGAACGATAGCCTATTTTTTGCTGTAGAAAGACAGAGAGACTGAGAATTCTGTGTATAGAGCTAGAAAGATTTCATAACCTTTACAGCAGAAGAAAGATCATGAAGACAAAACGTATAGGAAGGAATGACTTTTAGCAAGGCACCTTGCAAAGGGAGCTTAATTTACTAAGCTATTTCCCAACCCTGGAAGCTGAAGTTCCATCTATATTGCTAAATAAAAGTCCAGGGATTGATCTTTTGCTGAAAGGCTGACTGCTGCCAGCTGGCCGTGGTCCACTGTGCTTAGGGCTAGCCACCTCTGCAAGAAATTTGTCTTGGAGAGAGCAAGCTGGAGTATTCCAAAAAGGAAAAGGAGCCAGGAAGTGCTGTTAACAATTAGGTATTAAGGTCATATGGTCCAGTGCTGACCTCAGTCTTTGGCCGTTTTTTACAGAGGGCATCCAGAGAGATCAGAGTACAGAGGTATCCAGAGAGATCTGTAGCCTGGCGTTTTCCACTGGAAGCCCTCTGATTCTCCAGGTGAGAGAAGGACATTTCAAACAGAGATCAGGATCAATAGTGTATGACTAGTTCTAGTTTAAGAGTCCATATCCAACTCATATCAATTAGAATAAAAACTAAACTTATCTATTTTTTTAACCTATTATCAAAAATGTTTCTTATGTCTGTCCTGATTTACAATGTTTTGTTTTATTTTTTTTTTTACTGTTTGCCATGTTATAACAAAGAATATATTGAAAAACTTGAACTGGCTCCATGCTTAGTTATAGATTTGATTTTGAATTATTCTGCTGAATGTAATGAGAATATTAAGAAATATTAAGAGCTTTGCTGGATTGGGGCCAAGATTAACATTTCTAGATAGACTAAGCTATATTTTACACAAGCTTTAACTGAATGTTCATAGTCTTTTTCTGTAATGTTGAAAATGAAAATCAGTCCCAGCTCAGTAGACTGCAGACATTACACAGTGTACCACAGAGGAAGGGTAAGCTGAAGGTTGTCAGTTTGCTTAATGCTGAACGAAAATAAAAGGCTGTTTCTAAATGTTCCAAATAATAGGACCATCATGGATCTCAAATCCAGCTTAATCCTCTTTGGCAGCAAATTACATTTCTAGAGCCACATAATCAAAGGGTGGGGAAGAAAATGATCAGTTTTAACAGACAGACTAGAATTTGGACCTCTGTATGAAACCTATGTGTTTCATACATAATTTAGCAGATACATTTTTCTTATACATATTCTTATATATAAAAAATACACTATTTCTTTAAGACTTTGGAGATTCAGTAATTTTTCTTTCTTCTTCTATATTTGTTTTATTTCTTCCCAGAGAATTTTTTTTAACAGTGTCCTCCTTCTGGTGAAACAACTTTTCCAATATTTCCCCTGAAAAGCTGTGCTTTGTAGGACTAACAGTGTCAAGTTGATTGTAGGCATGTATTGCAAAGCCAGCCCTTTCAAAGCCAGGATTTTATTTCCTAGTCTGGAAATTAATACATTTGATACATTTTTACTAATGGTCACTGTTTTTATTATTAACTCCTGGTGACTTGTAAACTCTCAGGACCTGGGACAGATTGCGTTAGGTACTATAATGCCTCTCCTAACTTTACTGCAGTCCAAATAAATACTAAAAGAAAGATTAAAAAAAAAAAAAANGAAAAAAAAAAAAAAAAAAGAAGAAGAAAAACACTCTGAAAGGTTAGTTTTAAGTCAGACAACACCATTTTAGAGGTGTAATTTCCAGAATGGAGACTATAGGATGTGATTGTCTAAGTGCTTAAATAAAGAAAAAGGAGGAAAAGGGTATGCAAATTAAGGAAGAGATTTTAGGGTCAAAATAGGTCAGAAAGGGACTGCTGGAGTGAATTCAAACCGAAATTACTCTGAGAAGAGATATGAGGGGGAACTGGACTGACATTCTTCAGGAGAGAGAAAAGTGGTTCCTACCAGATCCCAGCCTTTAGGTCTCTGTTTTAGCTGATTGCATGCTCCTTCTCCTAGATTAAAGTGGGAAAGAAAAACTTTAACTATTCAGCTTTAGAACCTCCTCTGTGTGAAATCTTGTTTACTATGGTCTTTATATTAGAAATCATTGATACTCCTTAATGTTAATTAACTTTTTTTTTTAAAATAATCATCGTGTCAGTGTTGAAAAACGTTTGTAACCAGTACGCAGTCTTGGTTCATTTGCAGAGGTGCACATTAAGGATGTCATATATGCATTGACACAATTCCTGTTGTAGTTTATTTTCCCAGTGATCCATGTGAGTAAGGTCTCTGTAAGTATGAAGTGATACAATCATTAATAACTTTTGTAATCTTTTTAAATGATTCATGGGTAAGGACAATTTATCTTGTATTATGATTTGGTTCGAGTCTAGAAAGTGATGGCAATACATTTAATATAAGAAATACAACTTTCATGTGAATGTTTCTGTGTTTTTTAATCATGTCATGTCATGGAAAAATAACAATAAAATCTGCATGAAATAATGTTTATTTCAAGATACAATTGCAAGACATTATCTGTCTTTTTCATGATGTTTAAGTCTTGAAAGAATTTGGCAATGACTGGTTTTGTATCTTTACAATCTAAATCAATATTTTTACCATCAAAGGTAGTACATACATAATCTTGTACAACTTTATGGTGAAGAATCTGATAGTAGGAAAATACACAGACACACACATATAATTGTGTTACATAAAATATGTGCATTAATGGCCATTTTGACCTCTAGTGGGAAATACTTCTTAGGTGAGTTAGTTACATTTGAAAATGGTTCATATTTTACTGAGGTATTTCAGGACTTTTGAAAACTCTTCCCAGTAAAATGAGGACCCCAAAATACCAATGCAATTGAAATCCAAATTTTAAAAGAACAAAAGTGTACATATCAAATATCAGGCATGACTAAGATCCTGTCTGTGCAAGTCTCTTTTCTAGTGTTAGAGATGCTGTGAGTTGTCCATTATGGAGGGCTGTTGAGATCCCTTTCAGCTGCATTTTGAACTTGATGTTTTTTCATCCTTTTTCACACACGTTTGCCAGATGCAATTCATGTGCTGATTGAATGCGTCTATAAAGTTAATACACAAACTTTTATTGCTTATCCTATGCAACATAATAATAGTCATTTCATCTTTCAATAGCGGTCTTGTTTAGCACTGAAAGTACGTGAGTTACTCTCATAAAAAGAATTTAAAATTCATCCATCTGATATATAATGCCTGTTTAAGAAATCATGGGATTTGGATGAAATTATCCTTACCTGTGTGCACAAGATTATGTGGATTTTGAAACAGAACATGAATCACAAAATCACAGAATAATTTATGTTGTAAGAGACCTCTTGATATCATTTAATTTGACTACCCTCTGGAAGCAGATCAGGTTGATGAGGGCTTTTTCAAATCTTGAAGACCTCCAAGGAGGTAAATCCCATACCTCCTCTAAGCAACCTGGGCCACTGTTAGATTATTGTCACCATAAAAAAAAATTCTCTTTATCTAATCAGAATCTCCCTGCAGGAAGATGTGTCTGTTGGATAGTCTGTTTCTCTTGAACACTGAATGTGTTGGGGGCAATACTTGTGTGCTGAAGGACAGATGTGTACAGCTGATGTGGAATAGATCACATTTGTTACATTCAACCTTGTCCTGCAAAAGTAGGAGGTTGCACCCAAAATTTGTTGTTAATGGCTCCTAGCCCGTGTCAATTCTTGTCTAGTCCTTGGAATGGTTTGGGAGTAAAATGTGAAGGCCAAAAATATACACAGGACATACCAGAGATTCTGCTTGTTTAACAGTACAGATCAAGTTCCAGAGCCTGGAACTGATGAAATTAAATAGCTCTTCCCTTGATCTTGATACACTTTTCATTTTCTGTGTCCCATCATAAGTACCTCTTGGTGGAGTTTGCAAGACTTGGAGACTGGCTTTTCCCTCAGGAAACTCTCAATCCATGGGGTAAATGAATTCATTTTCACCATAGAATCATCATAGAATCATAGAATAATTTGACTTGGGAAAAACCTTTAAAGGTCATCTAATTGAATCATTCTGCAATGAGTGTAGACATTTTCCCCTAGGTCACAAAGCCTCAATCAACTTGACCCTGACTGTTTCCAGGGATGGGGTATCTACTACATCCCTGGGCAACCTTCCTTATTTCCGCTATTTTAAAAAAAAATTCATATTTCTTGTCTAAACCAACTCTTTGGTTTAAATGGATTACCACTTGTCCTATTGCAATTGACCTTGCTAAAAGTTTTGTCCCCATCTTTCCCATAATCCCTGTCTATGTACTGAAAAGCTGCAGTAAGGTCCCCCCAGAGCCTTCTCTTCTCCAGTCTGAACAACTTCAGTTCAGCCTTTCCTTGTAGCAAAGGGGCTCCGTCCTTAGAAAATGCTTGTGTTCCTCCTCTGCACTCACTTCACCAGGTCCATGATTTCCCTGTGTTGGGAGGTCCTGAACTGGATGCAGGACTCCAGGTGGGGTCTCATGGGAATGTAGCAGAGGGGGAACATCATGTCCCTCAACCTGCTGTCTATGTTTCTTTTGATGCAGCCTGGGACATGATTGGCTTTCTGGGCTGCAACTACACCTCTGCTGCCTTTTAAGCTCTTTCTTCTCAGCTGCTGCTGACTTGCCCCTGTATTTTGATCAGGTCTTTTTCAGGTTTCACAGAGAGAGCTGCTGCAGCTGGGCTATGTTTAAAGTGTTTGCACAGCTTTACCTATATCATCTGTCAGACACTGTTACATGTAGATGTAAAATGTTTACAAAACTATGCTCTTTTCATGACCAGATGTGTACACCAGATAAGGAGTTTGGAAGAAGTTTCATGACTGCCTCTTAGCATTTATCAAAATGTTTATTTTAATGTAGCTCTTTGAGTATTGCCAAACATTAGCAGCTAAGAGTGGGCCAATCAACCAGACATGAATTGTTCTTTTTTCAGAAATCAGCCTAAATGATGCAACATATTTTCCCTCAGTGGGTTCTAAAGACAGAGGAGTCATCATGAAAAATGAGTGACTTAGATATTCATTACAATTTTCAATTCTCAGAGGTCTAGTCAGTTGTTCAGGTCTCAACTGAATGAACAGGTCGTTCACAGTTATTACAATCTGTAGCTTTTCAATGACTGTTACTGAAATGAACTAGCAGAAACTATCTGTTCCCTATTAAGTTTATGTTAATGAGAAAAATACCAGCTAGTGCTTTCATTAGCAGTTTTATGAGACACATACTTGAAGCAGAGCTCCTATCTCAGAATAGAACTCATCTCAGTTCTGTCTACCTGAAAAATAGATTTTCAGGTTGCCCTTCTCAATAATTTTCCCTTTAGGCCTCTTTAGTAGGCGATTCCAACAGCCTACAGCGTACATACATCTGAATAGTTCAGAAAACGTCATGCTTCATTATCTATAGCACTTATGTTTTAATTTTTTATTACATTTTTCCACATGTTATCCATGCATCTCTCCAAGGAAAAGTCTATAGCATTTGAACTTGTATCAAACTTTTCCAGATCTATCTGTTGCAGAGGCTCTCTATTGCCTTTCTGCGCAATGACTGGCCTCAAGTCTGAGGGCTGTACACTTGGAGTGTGTGCAAACCCTTGAAATTTAATGGCCATTTTGCTACAATGGGATTTCTTTATTAGAGCCTGATGGAATGCATTTTAATACTGTGCTGGTGTATTAATAATAATTGCAGCAATGTGCACAGTAAGTATGCTTAAACTGATAGTTCTAGAGTATTCTCTCTTTGAAGTCTGGCAAACACAATTTAATGTGCCAATTGGTAATAATTTTAATCCATAATGAATTTCATATCTTTACATGCTCTGTATACATAGGGGAAGATAAAACAATAAATATATATAGAAATATTACTCCCAATAACCACTGTTTGGATTGGTTGGTGAGCTTTTTGCTTCATCAGACATTAGACTGAAAACAAGCAGTTCTTCATACGTTCTCGTTTTGTTAATGCTTTTTTGTTCTCCAAGTGTGCCCATTTGACCTGGAGGTTTTATTTTCTTAAAAGCACCTTTGATCCTCAGCTGTTCAACTTCTTCGAATGGAACCTGAAGCAGTTGGCCAGCNTATATATATATATATGTTAAAAATCTCATAAATATGCATATATTTATACCTATTTGTCTGTCTAGCTAACTGACAAACTAATTAACTATTTCCAAATAATATACATACATGTTTGGAGACACATATATATATGTGCACTGAAGAAAGGGTTTTTTTGTGGTAAACCTTTGGTTTTCATTTCTGTGTGTCCACTCACGCCCATCTCACATCAGCAAAACTAATTTAATTTCATCAGGATTCTTTTGATTTATACTGAAACAAATATAACAGAATTCTCTTAAATCTATTATTTTGCCAGAAGAATCTGTTTACAATAACTGAGACATGAGGAAAGTAAATGCCTCTGTTATTACATGGTGTATTGACTAGACTCCTGTTAGCATGTTATGAACCATATTAACTGCTTTCTTATATGGATTTGGATAATCCAATATGGAAAGTAAATTTGTATATGTTATAACAAAAAAGTAAGCAAGTGGCTATTTTTGCGTAGGAAGTAAGTTCTGTAAACTGGGTTGAGTACAAATACCACCCTAGGCTTTGCACTAGAACTGTGTGGATGTCTTCATGGAGGACATGGGTCTGTCTGGGCAAAAGAACTCAGAAAGGACAGAGGGTGTGGAAGTTTTGCATGGTTTATTGCTTCTTAATTTTATAAATTGGTGTTCTGAGGCCAAAAGGAAAGGACCACTGTTTACATTTTGTCTGTGTGTGTGAGGTGTTTAGAGCTGTTACTGCTCTGCAGGGGTGTCCTGGGTAATACCTGTGCCCATTGTTGTTTTAGAAGAGGCTCAGCTTTGGACAGTCATGCCAGTTTCTCCTAGAGCTACAGGAATCCTTGTTCTGAGTCATATATGTTTTTACTTAACATGATATGATTAGGCTGCAGTCCTGTTAGAAAGAAAACCCAGAAAAGAAAGCACACTGTGGATTTTGAATGAGCTTATGGTTTTTTGAATGAGTTTATCCTTTTTCAAATATAATGTGATATTCCATTTAACAAACATTAAGACAAAGTCTAAAATAGTGCATCATACTCATCTTTGAATATATTTATATCCATATTTAACTAGCTACATTTTTTATAATGCGGGCTGGAAATCACAACATGGACACCTGCTTGATGAGGATATTTTTCTCTCTACTAAAACACCAAGTTGCAGATTGGATTGTATATCTTCACTGTCTTTTGATTAGTCTATTGAAAATTGATATTAGCATAATTTTATTTATCATTTTGGCTCTTTTCATTATTGTCTGTCACAGGCTTTTTCATTATCCTTAGCTCAATTTATATGTGATGGTAAACTTGCTCTTTTACATTTTTTTATTATTATTCTGGCAAGAATACTTTATTCGTTCTGCAATTTTCATGGTTTCATTCTAGTTGAAATCATTAAACCATTATTTTTAACGCACTTTACAGTTTAATGGATATTTGTAACAAATATTGTTTGAATTTTTAAATGCATCCTTTTCAATTTATGGATGCATTACTTAGTCCATTATGTCCACGAGTATATAAAGCAATGTGTAAATGTAGTTTGTTAGGAAAGGACTCAAATATTTCCAGACTGGGAAAAAAACAACTCTCAATACAACCTCCTCTGCTTTATTGCTATATAAAACAAAAACTAAAAAGAAAAGAACCCCAAACAAACAAACAAACAACCCCAAAAATTTTCCAGGACACTCAGGGCTCATGGTGCCCATGGAGGGCACCAGGGCAGGGCCTGTCAGCCAGGACTCTCCCCAGACCAGTCAGGGCTGGAATGTTCCATGTGTTGCATTATTTTGCTTCTTCTTCTGAAGCTTTCCTTCCCTTTCTCCTAAATCAGTGAATGAAAAAATTTGTGACAATATCAGTAGAAATAGGACTTCATTAATAATAATCAGAGTATGTTTGAACATGCTTTGGATCTGTTACTGTATGAATGAACATGAAGCTAAATTTAATGGATCTGTTGTAAAATGAGAATGGCCTTTTCAGTGCATTGCTGATTCTGAAGCAGGAGCCTAACTGAGATACTGTTCAGCCATCATTTGCAGTTTCTGCAAGAAAAATATACAGGAATGTCTAGACATAGTGGTTTTTGTGCTTTTAGGTTTTTCTTACCCCATAACAGAAAACCTTCAATTTTTGTTATTACATTAAAATATACACGGTACATTCATCAAAACTGTTAACCAGGAATCATCTTTGACAGATTATACTAAGGAAAGATTTGACATGAGAAGGAAGTCCTGTACTGAAAGAACAGTTATAAATTAAATTACCTGAAGACTCATGGTCAGAGAGTGAATGTCAGGCCACTTTGATAGAGTCAGAGATCCATGGAGAACTCTGTGTAATGTTTTGCAGGACCCTAGAAAACAGATGTCTCCACATTCCAGTGAAGAGAAGGGATGTCTGCTCAAATGCCTCAATAGAATGGAAGATGGAATAAATGGATCACATCATAAAATGGTCAGAAGTTGTAGGAACAGCATTAAATGGCAGGGCTGCAGAAGCTCTGATAAATAGCAGGTTTTAAGACAAAGTAATATTTTTTCTCTTACTTTTGCCTTTTCATGCATGAAACTAAGAATCTGGATGTTTACTCTGCATATGATTGATGGAAACCAAAGCCATATTTTAAAGGGATTAATAAGGACCTATGAAAAACTACTAGCTTTTAGAATCCTACTGTTCTGATTCTTAATTTGAAGATGTCTTTGTTTATATCACGAAGCCCCTGACATGTAAGTCACATCATATTTGTCTGTAGCTGCAATTTCTAGGGAATTAAAGTCCAGTGATTCTAGCAGTTGCACAATTATTACCATGCTCCTATTTAGATTATAGTATCTTTTGTATTAGTATCCCTATGAATACCATCAGGAAAAAAGCTATAAAGATGTTTAGAATATATAAATGTTGAAATGCTGAATGGGTAAAGAATATTGATTGACAATCTTTCCTGCAATCTATTAGAATTTAGGTCCTTCTTTAAAAACAAGCAAACAAATTAGCCTAATATAGGTTTATTTTTTTGCTACAATGTAGTATAATTTGAAAAGTCTTACAGACCTCAATTGTTTATACAGAGGATTTTGTGCATTTAAAGATGTATTTTAAGGGCATATAATATAAAAACATATCTGATCTGTCTAATGCTCTCCATATAAAGACATATAGTTCTTCAAATATTTATATGTTAACAATCTTACAACTGGCCTAGAATGGTGAACTCTTTATGAGTTCAGAATGAAGAATCCAGTCAAGTATAAAGTGAAAAATAGGTTTGTTTTCTTTTGGTTGTTCAAACAAATTTTACAAGGTTAATTATCATGTAGCTGCTCAATAGTTGCTTTAAAATAGAAGGCACAATCAATGAAACAAGGAATGTACATGGCATAGAAGCTATATCATGATTGTAGGTTTCACTTGACCAGGTAAAAATGTTAGTTTACCTCCACATCTGAGCTTATTTTCTAGAATGTCTCCACAGTCAGTAAAAAAGGATCAAATAATACGTTTTATGCACACAAGTCTATGAGGCCAGAGGTGATTCACCCAATATACTGAGGGAGCTGGTGGAAGTTCTCACAGAGCTGCCTTCCATCATTTATTATCAATTCTGGCAAACTGGTAAGGTTTCAGTTGACTGACTGGAGGTTAGTAAATGTGATGCCCACCTACAAGAATGGCCAGAAGGAGGATTCAGGGGACAACAGATCTCTCAGACCTCTCTTTTTAGAACTCGTTCCACTTCAGCTGTTCAAAGATCACAAGATTTGAGCAAGATCCAGGGAGGAAACTCAGATGCTTGAACAGAAAATATCTAAAAGTTACTCACGTGGCCCTAGCAAAGTGTCCAATGGAAACTTGGTCCAAGGCCTAATCCCCACAGATAAAGAGATAATTCTTCCCCAGATAGGCAGCTTCTGAAATGGTATATCATGAATAGGGTGCCATTACTGTTGATAGGGAACATTAAACCCAAATGTGTGTTTGTTGTTCTGGCCATCCATGAGGCACCAGAAGGAAGAAAAGACCTCTAAAGGACAAAATAAATGCAAGCCCACTCTCTCATGACTAGACATTGAGTTAAACAGGAAGATTTGTGTTTTCAGTTCTGTGTTGCCAAGTTTGGCTTTGTTTATATTTTGTGACTGGAATGAAAAAGTGGAAAAATCTGTGTCAGTTTAGGACAGAGAGTTCCTACCAGAGAACCAACCTGCCACTGCCAAACATGTTGGCACTGTGCTCTTGCCTAATGGTTTACCAGGTTGACTTCTAGCTCCATCCAGATATTTTGTATGCAGGTAATAAAAACATTCTCCTGGGAAGTGGGCCACATACATTTCAAATCCTTAGGCTGTTTGCAGTCCAGGAACTAGAAGTGCTTTTTTTCTGATTGCTTTCCTGCCCTCCACCAAAATTTTTTGTATTCTCACTTGTTCTGCACTATAAGCAGAAATGCAGTAATGTTTTTGGATGTTTCCTTTTGAACTCAAAATGATCTAAGTGACCTCGTTTATATTGTGGCCTCATAAGTAAGTGATTGTATTAAGGATGATGAATATAGCATTAATGTGAGAATGAACACTAAAATAGGGAGGGGGAAATGGACTTCTTTAGCTAACTCATCTACCAGAGAGAACACATTGTGTAACTGCACCTCTTGCTAGAGAAAATGAAGATTTACTAAGCCAAAAATTTGAAATATTTGGCTAATAATGGAATTGATTAACTGTCTAAAATCATCAGCTGTTGATAGACATATAGAAGAATTATCTTACAAGAGATATAGTGCCTACAATGTTAGAATTCCTCACCAGATGTGGTTTTTGATGCTATGGGATCTATTTTGACAGGACTAACACATTGTTTATGGTCAATCAAATTAATACAACATGTAAATAGGAAATATTTTGTTGGGTTTGATTACCCGTTTCAGCTGTGTAATAAGGGCAATTATCAGAACTTTACTCGTATGTTTATTGCTTTACAATGCAAAGCTCTGAAACAAGAGTAGACCATGAAAACTCCTTGAAGTGAATTATGCTCAAGGTTAAATAACCTTGTTAAAATTTATGAAATATCCACATGTGAGTTGCTCTAAAAGGGTTATATATATAATGGAAGTAAATGCACTCTGGCTGTTTTCACTAATGTTGACAGATGTTCTTACATGTACTCATAAGAACTACATACAAAAGAATGAACAAAATGAAACCCATATTTCTTAATAGCTGCTTTCAAGTGAGCAGCAAACTTCAGAGATTCATGGAACCTCAGAAAAAAACATTTTATAAAATTGATGACAAGATCAGAGGTTTCTCAAAGCAACTTACTGACTTCCACAATAAATATGAAGCAGTAAACATGCCAGGATCCCACTGCACTTTGCAGTAGAGCAGTTGCTACATCTTGATAGCAGAGTACTTTTTCAAAATAACCTGTGCACTGACTATGATATATGGTCCTGTGTGCTTTATCTACATGAATTTATTTTTATTTTGGGAACTTTTCTATTAAACTTGAAAACTACTGATTTGGGAGGAAATCTGTTGCTGATTAGACTGGTTCACAGAGGCACACAGTGCTTCTTTAATGTGGTAGTTCACATATATGCTCTGCCTAGGCATAAATGGCAGTCCTGGGATTTAATCTACTGCTTCTTTTTGTCCCTATTACTAGTGCACTGAGGAGGAAGTGTCCTTACATTTACTCCAAATTCACATCTGTGAATTCATTTCATTCATTTCTCCAGTTGGATGAACTTCTAAAATTTGAGTGTGATGGTGCAGCTGCTGCCCTTTTGCACATGCTGTCTCCTTCTTTGGGAACTGAGAATTACTTTTCTCCTTTTACAGAACAAAGATACAAATACTTTTCTTTGGGGGCTAGTTTTCATCAGGATCTTCTCACACTCAGCTTGATAGAAGGGAAATTCTCAGAACACTTTTCCATTCCTGTGGAAGGTTCTGTCACTGCTCCCTTGTTTAACTTTCAAAAGAGAGAAGTCACCACATAAGCTTAAAGCTAAAGACATCCTTTTCCATACCTGTGGGTAAGAAAATTGTATTGGAAGGTGGAAGAGCAGAAAATAGTTTGCACAGTCTCCTGGACACAGAAAACTGTATATTTATGATACAAATGAACCCAAAGCTCATTTTGCAGACCATAGTGCATTAAAATACTGCTGCAAGCTTTCATCTGTCACACAGAAAAATGTGTTTATGTACGCCATTTATTGTCTCAAGCCATCTTCTATACGTGTCTGATCCTTTAGCTTTCTCCATTTTCAAATACATGGTGACTAGTGTGCATGTGGGAGGCTTGGGGAGGCATTTTTAAAGTGAGACACTGGCAAACTGAAAACATGAGGGAGTGTTAATTACAGTAATTCCTTCACTGAAATGTTTTAAAACAACAATAATATAAATTATGATTTCATGTTCTTTCAGCTTACTATAATACACAGTAATACTGTCCTATGAAAATTTATTCTGCACTTCAGTGCAGTTTGAAGGTGAATTTTTTTACTGCCCTTAATGCTGTTTTATAACATTCCTTTGTGTTTTAGTGTGTATGCCAGGATACTGTTGGAATTAAGAATGGATGATTTCAGTACCCTGAAAGAACTAATGAAGATTAGTATAAGTAGTTCCATGAGGCATGAAAATAGTGAGACTTTGGAGAGAAGATGACAAATCAAGGTTAAATTTTGCCTCTACAGAAGAATGAGGGTGTAGTCAAATTATCCAACAAGAGCTGTAGAATCCTTTTTTAAGGGAAATAGAAAAATCTTTTTCATTACATTCCTATGATTTGTTCTAGTACTGCTGACACAGGCTATTAAAAACCTTGTTTATGTTTTAGAGACTTTTTAAAGAGCACTTTGGAGCTTTATAGTGTTTGTAGAATGTTCTTTATAGTTAAAATTACATGCTGAGATGGCAGGCTGCTGAGCTAATATATTGTTACACTGATTAAATTGATTAAAAGCTTCATTTTTGACAGGCAAATTGTAGAGGCTTAGATTTCTTTATCGCACATTTCAGTAATTCAGCTCATGTCTTGTCCTATCTAATAATCACTTCTCTGCCTCCCTGTTTGGGAATCATCTCAACAGTGGGTACATTTTCAAACAGCATATTAGCTTCACATCTGAATTACATGAGTCACAGTGCATTGGCATTACAAAAGCCTTATTCAAGGTAATGGCGTATTCAGTGAAACACTTGAAATTTATTCCATTTTGGGTTTTTTTCTTGGTATACTGTGAACAAAGAAAGGGACCCTTGATTTATAGATTAGAAAAGAAGATATTGCTCTTACCATAGTTATGGATTGACAGCAGAGGTTATAGTGCAGAAACATTTTATGTCCTACTCAGAACAACATATGCTTACTTAAAAATGTCTGGGACAGCAGAACAAAAAACGCCTGAAGATATAACAGACAGATAAAGGATTCAGAAACTTAAATCAGCTGCAGAGGAGATGTTTTGCAATATAGAAATAAGGTGAGAGCACTTAAAAAAAATTAGTAAACCTAAATTGCTCTAAATAAATGTATAAGCCTACAAAATTGTCTTCTGATGGCCATGCAAAGTGCAAAGTGTTCACAGCTTGCAAACAGGAGACTTTGAAGGCAGCCCAAAAATGTGAGTTGGCTGCTGATAGCACCACACAGATAGGGGTATTCAGTGCCAGCTACAAACTGTACTTCTGCACAGCACATTCTCAATTTGATATAGGCATTAAGCATTTTTCAGGGTAAAAGCAGACTTGTTTAGCTAAAGATCAGTGCCCATCGCAGTGGCTCTACTAAAAGAAGAATACACTGCTTGCTTACATTGCAGCATGCACAGTAAGAAGATGAATCTGGTCTACCTGGTTCAGACTGAAGCTCCATTAGCTCAATACCTTGAATTCCTGACTCTGTTCAACAAATCATATAACCTAGGTTCTGGTTATTACAGATTAAAAACTTCTGAAGTGGAGGTGACATTCTGCTTACTCTATTTGGATGCCTCTGATGAGGCTTATCTTGGGATTTTACTCTTTGAAACTATTCACTGTGTCAGCCACATGGTATCTTGTGACACTGAATTCAGCAACTGAGTTATTATCTTCCTTTTTAAACCTGTCATTTCATTTGGAGACCTGTTTTTCTTTTATTTTGACAAATGATAATTAATCACTTTTTAATTTCATCCTACTATCCATTATGTCACAGAGCTTTGGCTGTCTCCATGCATTGTGTTGGTAAAGCATCCCAAATACAGACAGCAATGCTTCCAAAACTGCTCTAAAACCACTGGCAACTGACAGAGAACTTAATGCAGGCATAAAGGCAGTTTAAATTCTGATATCTTTCCCTCTGCAAACAGAAATTTAAAAGGTGAAATGCAAAGAAAAAAATAACTTGGGTTTTGCTTGGAAAGAGGTAAAGAGGGCATTGGAAACATATGGAGCTCTCAGCCACATGAAAATCTGGGACACTGTATCTTCTGGAAGCTAGAAGTTGATATCATTTGGTCTTAATATTTATAAACACCTCTGGAAAAATGGAGAGGGAGAAGAGATAGGAGGACCTGCTGCACAACACAGATCACTGGGGTCTGCCTGATGCTAGCAGAATAAAGTATCCAGAGAAATTCCAGGAAGAGACTAAGAACTACAAAGCCTTCTTTTTATTTTCTTTCTTTCNNTCTTTCTTTCTTTCTTTCTTTCTTTCTTTCTTTCTTTCTTTCTTTCTTTCTTTCTTTCTTTCTTTCTTTCTAATTGCTTTCTAATGAGCTAAGAAAATTAAAAATGCTTGTAAAATTAATATGGGAATCTTGTAAATCATAAGTATGCATTAAATGTGATACACATAAGGGGTAGAATAAAGGAAGTTTAGATTTCATATAGGGCAGAAATGGGAATGTGTAGAGGTGATGATGGTCATCCTGGCAGCATTTTGACTAGCACCAGCAACAGGTTTCTAATCCCCAGAGCTACAGCATCTCAAATCAGTCATACACAGTGCTGGAAATTATTTATAGGAAATTACATTACTTTTCAATCCCCTCCCTAATCTGTATATATGTCCTAACAGGCACATCAGATCTTTCTGATGCCATTTACACAAAATATTCTCCATGATCCACAGATTTGGAACTCCTTAAATCAACCTAGCTCTCAGCCTACCAGTGAATTATGTGTCTTTCCTGTATCCCTATGAAAGAACTTGTTTATTAGCCTCTAAAGCTAGTTAAGAGATAATTTTGGATTTACTTCATCCAACAGGTATTCAGAAGGTCTCTTTCTGCTAAGTCTGTGCCAGGATAATGGTGCCTAAACATATAGAATCATAGAATGTTACAGGTTGGAAGGGATTTTATAGATTATCTGGTCCCAACCCTCCCTGCCAAGGGCAGGGACACTTCCCACAAGACCAGGTTGCCCAAAGCCTTATCCAACCTGGTCTTGAACACTGCCAGGATTGGGACATCCACAGCCTCCCTGGGCAACCTGTTCCTGTGCCTCACCATTCTCACAATAAAAATTTCTTCCTAATACCTAACTTGAATTTCCCCACTTCAACTTGTACTCATTACTCCTTGTCCTATCACTACAGTTCCTGATGAAGAGTTCCTCTCTGGCTTCCCAGTAGCCCTCCAGATACTAGGCAGTGCTTTGAGGTGTCCAGACAACCTTCTCCAGGCTGAACAGCTTCAACTTTCTCAGCCTGTCTTTGTAGAGGACGTACTCCAGTCCTCTTAGCAGCTTCATGGCCCTCCTCTGGACTTGCTCCAACACTTCCATGTCCTTCCTACATCAGGGGCACCAGAGCTGGCTGCAGAACACCAGGTGTGATCTCATCAGAGCAGAGGAGAGAATCACCTCCTTTGACCTGTTGGCCATGCAGCTTTGGTTACAGCTCAGGCTTTCTGGGCTGTGAGTGCACAGTGCAAGCTCATGGAGTTGGAGTGTGGTGGAAATATTCATCAGCCATCATTCCCAAGTTCTTCTCCACAGGACTGCTCCCAATCACTCTCCACTCAGGCTGTAGATGTGCCTAGGATTGCCATGACCTACATATCTCCTTGAGTGAAGGACATTTGTGTATTTTTTAGAGAGAATTTGACCTGCTATATAGCCCTTATCAGCAGCTAGGTAAACCCCTAAACCTTATCTACAGTAAAAAGTACAGCACCACATGAGCCCATGAGGAAAATACGGAGTAGAAAGAAAACATGTGTCCAATAGGCTTAGTCTTCCTTCATCAGCCACCATAAAAGACTACACATTGAGGTTTTTTATTTAATGAGGTAGAGATTTTACTCATTATCCATGCTGAATCATCCCACACACAGGGATTTGTAAACTCTATTGACTCTTCCTGCTTACCCTCCTATAATCCAGAGATTTTTTTTCACCAAAACTCTCCCTGTGACTAAGACATGATGCCTTAGATGATACTTTAATTTCTGCATTTTGTGCTATTACACATCTGAAAAAATACATTTATTATTTCATTAAGGACACTGAAGGGAGATCTGGGGGAGTTTTAAGGAACAGTTATTACAAATTCTGTTCTTCTTTAGCCAATTAACCCTCTTCTGCCTTTTTCTATATTTTGCATTGTCACCTGTCATTTTAATTTTAGAGGCAAAATTTACAGAAAATGCAGGGACTACAGAATCAGGGCTAGAAGGTTTATTGTTAAGTTCCTTACCAGAATTTGTCTACAGCAGTCAATTTTAAAAGCAGAGGCACATATTCAATCACAAAATTATTCCAGATTGTTTTTTAGTTTCATCCAATCTATTTTTTTTTTATTTGGAAATTTCACCACGTTTGTTTGCATATTCAGGCTAAGTTCCTTTTGATTGCTATGAGGAATCTCCACAGCCTAATTTTAGGCACCTAACTTTGCTTCTCCCTTTCCTCTAGATATGGTGACTCAGGGCAGGAACATTCTTGGAATAGTCTATGTCTTTTCAGTGTCTCTGTATGGATACTGGCAAGACTATCCTCCTGATTGAGACCTATTAATAGGTTTCATAATGGTAGGTGATGTAAATATTCCATTCCACAAAGGACTGGCTTTCTACTCAAGTGCATAGTTACTTTGGGATTTGGGGACCTACTGAGGATGTCACTGGTGTACAATAACATGTTTTGGATTTAGGCATGGGATAAATATATATGTGTTTGGTTGATTGCACACCGTTTCTCTTCCAGTGGTGTGCACTTTATTGGTACCCTCTAAAATTTTTAAACCTGGACTCAAATGAGAATATTTTTGTAAGTTTTATCCTTGTGTCTCGTTCCTTACAGTCTGAGTCCTTGCAATTTTTAACTGTTAGCCAATACAGAAGAAATATATCTTTGTGTTGGGACCTTGATGATTGTTAATACTTACAGAATGATGAATATATTTTAACAAGTGTATATCCAGCTGGCTCTGGACACCTTGGGAAACAACACAGATGTGTGGAAAAAATGAATGTCAAGACAAAACAGAGCAGTAAACTGTGGATGACATTCTTCTGACTTTTTTTTTTTCCTGAGGTCAAGCCATTGGAAGTAATTTTTGGGACTGTCTATGACAGAGACAGGAAAATTCAAATTAGGAAGATAACATTCCTAGAATTCTTTGGAACTGAAGTGACATATTCTAACAGGAATACTCTAAGGTGTCATTATTAATAAGCCAAATGATGGAGATGTTTACTAATCACTTTGAAATAGCTGGATAATATTGGAACCATCCCTAAGGAGATGTGTTTCTTATTATAAAAGGGGATGACACTCCTTGATCAGAGAACTTGCAAATGTACAAAAAAAAATCACTATCCCAGATTATTTTGGTTCACTGCTGGAATCCATGTATCTCCTCTTCACCTATCCATTACTCATCAGACCTTAAAGGCTTAAGAAAATTGCTGGTTTAGATTTATCAGTTTTGAGGCAGAACATTATGGAAGGTTCCAGACTTGATATTAGAAATATGTTTTTTATAAGGAAGAAATTTTTTACCATGAGGGTGGTTGAACAGTGTAGATGCTTTTTCCCTGGAAGCACTCAAGGTCAGCCTGGATGGGGCCCTGAGCAATGTTATCTAGTTCAAGGTGTTCCCACTCATTACAGGGGGACTGGATGAGATGACTTTTAACATCCCTCCCAGCTCAAACTATTTTGTGAGTTTATGATTGTTTCCAGTGAGAAACTGAATTACAGTAATAGAAGCACTGTGAATGTTAATTTATATTGTGATTATTTTTCCCATTCTGAAAGACGCAGTCAGTTTTCTAATTCTTAACAGAAGATCCTAAAGGATAACAAACTCAATTTCCTTTCCCTATGGCTACCTCTGAAAACTTTTGATGGATTTTCCTATCTTCATCAACCTACATTTAGGACAGAAGTACAACCCTGAGAATGTATCTTATGTCTTGCATTGCTTGTGAATGTTAAGAAACTGAAGAAAGATCTAGAAAGATGGTTTAAGAGAGAGCGCTGAATAATTGGTAAAAGATACGAACGCCCATTAAAATTCACTAGTACTTTCTCATCTGAAGCTATGCGGTACACTCTTGTGGATAAGTAGGGATAGAGATTTCTTCAGAAAACCTGGCCAGAACAACAAAAAAAATCTGGAAGGCACAGTGAGTCACTGAAAGTTCTTTTCATTCATTTCAACAAAGTTTTCTTTGCTCAGTTCTTCACAAAAACACAGCTTGCATTTATAGAGGACTTGTAAAGTAAAAAGCCAGAGCATCTGAACAAATTAAACAAAGAAATGGCTCCAACCGTAAAAAAAATTGAAATAAATTGAAATGTGTTTTCAGTTTAATGTAGTCTATCTAAAGAAATGCTGCAAATATTACTTACATACCCAGTTCATTACAAATGTAATGGAATATATTTACTGCAATCTTAACATTTTCACAGAATCACAGAAACACAGAATCACATAGTCATCAAGGTAGGAAGATACCTTCAAGATCATCTAGTTCAACCATTAACCAGCATCACTATAATCCCTCCTAAGCCATATCCCAAAGTGCCACATCCAGAGGTCTCTTGAACACTTCCAGAGAATGTCACTCCAACACCTCCCTGGGAAAATTATTCCAATGCCTAACCACTCTTCCAGTGAAAGGTGTTTTTCTAATAGCCAATCTGAACCTTCCATGGCACAACTTAAGGCCATTTCCTCTTGTTCTTTCCTTTGAGACATAGCAGAAGACACCAACTCCCATGCCACTACAATCTCCTTTCAGGTAACTGTAGAGCAATGAGGTCCCTCCTCCTCTTCTCCAGATCAAATTACCCAGTTCCTGCAGTTGATCCTCAGGAGACATGCTTTCTAGACCCTTCACCAGCTTCACTGCCTTCTCTGAACATGCTCCAGCACCTCAGTGTACTTTTTGAAGTGAGGGGCTCAGAAGGGACAACACAACTCTCAAGGTGCGGCTTCACCAGTGCTGAATACAGTGAGACAATCCCTTCCCTAATCCTGCTGGCTACAGTATTCTTCATACAGGCCAAGATGCCATTGGGTTTCTTGGCCACTTGGGCATGTGCTGGCTCATATCCTGTTAGATTTTAAACAGTGCCCCCAAATACCTTTCTGCTGAGCAGCTCTCAAACTGCTCCTCACCAAGCCTGAAATGTTGCATGGGGCTGTAACTCAGAAGGACCTGCTCCTTTGCTTCATTGATCCTTATGCTGCTGTACTCTTACTATTGATCCAGCCTGTCCATGTTCCTCTGCCAGATCCTCCCTGCCCTCCAGCAGATCAACACTTCCACCTAACTTGGTGTCATCTGCAGACTTACTGGGGATGCACTCAATCCTCTTGTCCAAATAATTGATGAAGATATTAAACAGGACTGACCCCAATACCGAGCCCTGGAGTACAGCACCAGTAACTGGTCTCAAACTGGATTTACTTCCATCCACCACCATTCTCTTAGCCCAACCACTCACCTGGTTATTCCACGCAGTGAAGAGCACACCTGTCCAAGCCACGAGCAGCCATTTTCTCCAGGATGTGGAAGATCGTGTCAGGTGCTTTACTGAAGTCTAGTTAGACAGTGTCTAGAGCATTTTTTCCTCATCCACAGAGTGGGTCACTTTGTCACAGGAAAAAGACGAGGTTGGTCACCTGCCTTTTGTAACCCTGTGTTGTCTGGACCTGATTCCCTCGTTGTTCTGAAAAGGTATATGATGGCACTTAGGATGATCTGTTCCATCAGCTTCCTCTACAAGGACATTTGGTTTTTATCACTTAAAGTATAACATGTATAACAGGTACAGGGCTGACAAGGTGGTCATGAGATAGAGCACAATTATGTTTTTATGTAGGCAAAGTGTATTCCTGCATGGGTTGGGAACTTCATGGCAGTGAATGCAACAGTGACAGTTCATCAGCAATCCAGAATAACTGACTAAAACATCCTAAAAAGTTTTTTAGGATGCATATGGTCAAACTGCTCTGATCAGCTATAAGAACAACTATATGCAAAAGACTACAAAATGCAAAAAAGCATGCTAATGGAAAAATATCATGACTGCAAGTAGAGTTTAACTTTCATGAAGAGAAAAGAGAAAGCTTCATTCCATTTTCTGTTTATACAGAGAAACATCCACACAGGAGAATAACAGGTGTTTGCTAAGATTTATTAAGGGTAAAACTGATAGGAGATGCTGAATGAAAATTTACATTATTGGGAAGGTATTCTTCAGTGAATGCTCAAATTTCTCTCAGAACAGTGTTAGAAAGGTGGGTTGCATTTTTTTTCCATGATACAGGCAAAAAATTTGAATTACTTGATCTCATATATGTCAGTGTTTATCACAGAATGTATAAGGGCGTCAGGGTTAAAAATAATAACAAAAATAATTGAAAGGTAGTGAATGTAAACCTTACTGAAGTTATCAAGGCAAAGGAAGCAATATGTATAAAAAGATATACCAGATTTTTATATTTATTTTTATTTATAGTTTATATTTTATTTTTATTTATTCAGGGATTTCAGCATCATCATTAGTGTAGCCAGATTAAGCTGTATCTCTGAATAAAATGTTAACTTTGCAAGACATCACATGCACTAATGAAGGGTTGAGTCTTGACGAAAGCCTGGGTATGAATAATTTATATGAGGAATGTTATATACTGAGATTTTGCATGTGTGTGCACATATCTGTACATGCACTCACATGTTTGTGTGGTTCAGAAATAGTCATGGGGAATGGAGTTCAGGTCTATGTCCTAATCCAGCTTCTCTAAGTACCACTGAATTTACAGAATTTATGTACAGAATTAATTAGTGCTACTTTAAATATCACATTTGAAAGAGTATTATATAAACACACTTGGTCAGATTATAGAAACTTGTTAAATATCAATTCCACTAAGGTTTAGTTCCAAACTCAGGTCAATTTAATTATGTTTTTTCTTACTATTGCTATCATTTTGCTTGCTTACTTACTTGTAGTTTACGAAATGTGCTGGAGTGAAAAAAATAATTGCCTTTTCTTTATAGTCTCATAATTCAGGGAAGTTATTGTAGCAATTGTACATATAACTAGTTTTATGAATTAATGATAAAATGTATTGAAATATATTAACTTTAGCATCATTTTCAAAACAAAGCTGAAGGTTATGAAAATTGGAGTACAGTGTTATTGGAAGTAAAAATGGGCATTTCTGATATAAAAGTTTGAAATACACTCAGGGGAGGCTTTTTTTTTTATGTCCTGTATGGTGCCGTTTTATTTAAAATGTTGCCATTTATTGAATTAGATTCTAATTTGCATTCAATAACATGGGGTCACACAGCTTCTAAGGTGGGACTTGACTACCCCTCTTCTGAGGAGAATGAAGCTCTTTGCTGTGTCATCAAGACATGGTCTAGGTGGGTAAAAGAATCTGCAAACCATTGCCCTTGGGCTGTCTATAGCAGTGAGATGGAGCTGGCATTTGAAGATGCACAGAAGCAGGAACCAGAACTTCCCTGACTTACCTATAAACAGCCACCACAGAGAAAGCTGTTTTGGAGTCATGTTGTGTAACAGACCAATAAAGGGATTTAAGCTCATTGAAGTGTGGCAGATGTCTGGAATAAACTTTCTAGATCATGTTGCCTTGGAGAAAAAGACCTGGGGTAGGAATTTCCCAAAATATAAAAGTCACATGACCGAAAATAAGAAAATACTTAAATTAATTGGATTTTTCTCAGATCTTGGGGGGAGAAAGGCTACATCTTCTCTGCAAAATGACACAGGCCATTAACCATTCTCTAAATATGTGTCTAAGTGGCAAACCATGATTTGTAACCACACACTTAAAATCTCTTCCAAAACATTGTAGAAACATTGGAATTTCCTATCTAAAGCAAACCCCGAATACACAGGCATTGTCTGGGGCACAGTTAGTTGCCAGTCAGGTCAGAAATGTATCAGAAGGCAAATTCAAAGGCAGGGTATAATGTGTATTACCATTCCTCTAGAGAAAGCTGATAGCATGAAGTTCGTTGCTGTCTGGCTTCAAAGAAGTAAAACCTCTACAGAGATTAGTCATGAGAAAAATCTCTCACTTTGCATCATTCTTTCTTTAAATGAGGAACAAATCTTTTAAGTCTGAAGAACATTCAACTTTGCTTTTATCTTAGCCTGATCATGCAAACAGAGCATAGTGACAACCGAAGTGAATCCAGACTCACAGTGGGTTCAGATTTCCTACATTCTTTTGTTAAGTTTATGCCATTTTTCATTTTTGTAGATTACCCTTATGCATGATGTCACATTTCAGTCATAAAAATCCCCTCCAGTTAAACATCAAAGGGTGCTCTATGTTAAAGAATGTGTATTTAATGGATCATATGTTTAAATCCAACTGCAATTATTGGGAAGCTCATCATTCAAAATAACAGCATAATCTTCTGCTTTGGTTTGTGGGCTGGCCTCCTGTCTGTTTTGGTGATGGGATGTTGATTCACACCCTCAAGACAGACTCTGATGCTGTGCCCTACAAAAGGAGGATAGCTGTTGGTTAGTTCTCCCAGCTGCAGAATTATTGAGGGTGGCGCCTGAGACAAGGACTACAATACAGCTCAAGGTGGATAAATTCATGGGTGATTGAAAGACACTGAATTCAAGAATAATTTGTGTTTCTAGACTGAGATAGTAATTTTCTACAAGAAAAAGTGAAAACTGTGATTACAATTGTTATGATGGAAATCAGTGTGTGCTTTTAGAAAGTTTGTTTTCATCCAGGCCATTTAGGAATTGAAAACAGTTTGGAGCAGTGCTGCTTTACTACCTGGGTTCAGTAAAAATGGCAGATGCTGTAGGGAAATGCTGTCTCAGTTGAACAATCATCTAAGCTTTTATTTAGCTTAGATTAGTTTCTTGCAGTGTCACATAAACTTCAAGTCAGATGTAAACTCTTTGGGTGCATTCCTACTCTTGGCAGCAGGGAAGAAACAAGCAAGATCTTCTTCTAGCAGCCAGAATGATTATTGATAGAGTGTCACTCAGTTACTATGCTCCCACTGCCAAAAGGTGGGAGGGGAGGCTTTCATGGATCAGACAGTGAGACACCACTTGGAAGAAAAGAAAGAAAAGAAAGGCAGAATAAATGAACTGCAGGGATAAAAGGGAAGGAGAATTTGCTAAACTTATTCAGAAAAACTTGGCTCAATTTTTTGGAAATGGGAGCTCAGGGGACAGAGAATCATCCTTTCTAAGATGCTGGGAAGCTCATAGAGGTCTCAGGGGAAAATAAGTTACAAAGCTGAGAAATGTCACTAGCAATGTATCTGTCTGTTTTCCCTCTCTCACTCCTACTTTGTTCCCGTTTCCAATGATTTAGAGTGGGCTGCAATTAGCCTGGTGACCCTGGTGGGTGATTTCCCCAAAGAGAAAATAAACTGCAATATTTAAATGTAGTGTTTGATATAAGTGTGAGACAAGCCTCACCTTTTTATGGCTGGAAAAGAAGGAAACACAAGAGACTTATGATTGCACTTTAACAGTAATGCTAATAGCCACATTGGCTGGTGTCAGTGTGCCTGAGACAGGCCTCAGCATTTTTCTGGTGTAAAGGAAGAAATCACAAGAGACACTCTTTTTCCCTGTCTTAACCAGGTGTTTGTTATTTGACCTCAGTAGTGGATAGAATTTGTGTACCTTCTTTTTTCCTCTCTTGCATGTACTGGGTGTTTAATCTCTCTCCACAGAACTGTGTTTTTTAAGTTTTATTCTGGTGGCCATTAAAAGCTAGAAGAAAGCAAAAAGACTTTTAGCTGAACACTAGCGATACTGGACAAGTTTTAGTTTTGTGGACCACAAAAGTTAATTGCAAACAGTCCTCAGTATACTTCTGAAATACCAAAAATGAGGAGAAGTATTTAGAAATGTATGGCTTGCCATACTGAGTCTGGCTTCAGATCCACATTGTCTAGTATTTTGTCTCTGGGAGTGGCCAGATGTTAATTAAAGTAGCATTTTTACATAAAATCTGAACGTGTGATTCCCTGCTCTGTTGCCAATATAGCATCAATTTTGGCAGGAGAAATACATGGCATCTGTTATTAGGCAAGCAAAAGGAGCTTTATGGAGGAAATGAAAATAATATGTCTTTGGCTTTGTTTGTGTAAAATAATTCATGGCTAATTGTTAGCAGATATTACACTGAAATACTGGGATACATCCTAAGCTGATGCAAATCTTACAGCTCCATAGCAATCAGCAGGGCTCTTCTGAGAGACATATGCTCATGGTGTGATTCACAGTGAGAAAGACCGATTGCCATAACAGAAATTCCAGTTGGGAGTTAACTTTTCTTCACTTTTTCCCTCTTTGAAGTCTATCTTAATGTCCTTTTCACTCTCAATTCAAAAAGTTATACTTCATTTGAATTTATATAGCAAGTTAAACAGAAGCTTAATCTCAGTCTGATTCTCTACTGTTCAGTACCCTTTGTAGCCACTTCAGAATAAATGTGAAAGGTTTCCACTCGTATTTAGTGGCATTTGGTATTCATTTCATCCAAGTCTAAATGACAAAAAGGATAGAGGGCAACATATGATAAAAGTACAAAGCCCCAGTAGAACTAAAGCAAAGCAGTGCTGTTTCTGTTCGTGCTTCTTTGATGGCAGTAGAATCATTGCAAAATATAGTTATGTGTTTTGTGAAAACCAGAAGCACAGTATGTTCTGTGCTATGTCAGAATGCTCTCTTTATAAGATTGTTTACAACAGACAACCAAAAGAGCCATAAAACTGTATCAGCCTTATAAAATGTTAATGCTAATTACATGTAAATTAGTATACACTTCCATTCATATTATGCATCTAAAAGTCAGACTGGCTTCAAAATCCAGAAAATAGAGTTGTTCACAGTATAACCTCCAGTGGTTTAAAACATTTAAAAAGACTTTCAGCTACATTTATGTTATATCTGACTTTAAATATATTTTCTAGCAAGGACATGCAGAAAAAGAACATCAAAATATGAAATACAAACATTCAGATAGATGAGATTAAAAAGTTAACTTAATTTCTTGGTGTCTTAAGCAGATTATTAGGAAGGAGAATTTCTAGTAAAACAAACTATTTTTTGTTGTCAGCTTTCAAACTATAGTTTTTTATTGCTGCTTGCATTGTGTACCAAACATAGCATATACTCCTGGTATATCATATACTCATATGCTAACACTATGACTTGGTTATTTCAAACCTGTTAAGCTATGTATACTTTGGCAAAGGAAGATAGAACACTCCTACTAAAAGACTCAGCAAATATGGAGAATGTTTTTCATAAGTTCCAAAGAAAAGTTAATTAACAAAGCATCTGGGAGTAAATAGGAATGAAAAAATATGCTGCACTAGCATAAAGACACCAGACTGAATAAAGGCAATCATATGTGCATTCCAGAGGAGAAATAAAAGCACTGTTCTTTCCTTCAGAGAGCACCTCTGAGTTTGGCACAGTAACTCTGGTAATAATATCTTCATGACTTATGGTCAAATGCAAAATGGTTTTAGGCTCTTTCATTGAAAAGTGTGATCTAGAGAAACTTTCCACGGTGGCTCCCTGACACAGGAAACCCTCTGGCAAGTAAGTTCTCCTGTGCCTGCAGCTCTCTATACACATTATCAGGCTGCCTGGCCTCAAAAGCTGGTTTCCCTAGCACTCACCTAAATCTGGGTAGATCTAAATTAAAACCTCTAGATTAAATTCAACTTGTTCACTTGAAATAACATTGCCAATATACGTGACATTATGCCCTGCAATTAAAAGTTCACAGAACAAAAGGATTCTTGGCAAATTGCAAAAGAGAGGAAAATGTATCCAATTGCACAGTCAGTACTAGAGAGATGCTGCTAGAGGATCAGCGTGCAGGATGGGTTGTGATGCCCCATCTAGTCAGGACACTCTCACCAGGGCTGGGGCATCCAGGAGCCACAGTGTTCATCTCCGGTACAAGGCTGCTTGAATGTGGTTTCTGCCACCAGAACTGTGGGGCTTGGGTTGATGAAGGGTTTGTCTGGTGTTGGGTTCTGGCTTTTTGGTTCTTGTTTTGGTTTTGGTTTTTAGGGTTTTTTTTCTTTTCCAGTGGTTATCTTTTTAAATTAATGCAATGCCTAATTCAGGTAGGTAGGAGATCTGAATATCCTTAGACTAAAACAGGAACTAAATCCAGATTATTTACTTTCAGGACAAAAGTTTCAAACTAGTATATAGCTTTTTAAGTGAAGGAAACAAATATGGTTTTATTTATTCATTTTTACAGTCCCTTAAACATCTGCCCTCAGGAGTAGGTTAAACTCTCGGGCATATCTTCTCATGTGACTAGGAGCCCAATTTCACTTGATTAATTTCCATCAAGTCCTCAACTACCTCTGAGGGCTAAAGATTGAAGATCTCTGGTCCTGTTAAAAATCAGTACAATGCAACTTCCTAAATATGCATTGGTTCTGTAAAAGGGATTGTTGTCCCACATCAGAGACACCCAAGTCCTCCGCACACTCAGTCCTTGAGAATGACAAGTGTATTCCAGCACAAAGATTCACCTGGAAACAGGCAGAATTTGGGATATTGTATTACAGCAATTAGTAAATGAGTCATATGGTATTCATTTATGGTGTTGTTACCTATGTGGACATGGAAAGGAACTCATATAAATATTTAACGTATAACATTAATGAAATCCATAGAAACTCCAAAAAGCATGTGTTTTACCTGATTCCATTGTGAGCAATTAGAGTAGTGACTAGCAACTGCAATTGAAATCAGGTCTTGTTTGTATAGAGCAATATGCAAACATATAATGAGGAATAGTTCTGACCTTGAAAGAAATGTTGGAAAACATTGCATATCAACATTCTTGCTATATATTATAGTGTCTTAAACAAACTTCTTGGTGTAACCTTGAAATTTCAAGAAAGATAGAAAAGAAAGAGTATTTTAGCATATTTAAAACTATTCTGTTCTATGCCAACTGGGTCACAACTAACATCTTAGCTGGGGAATAATTAATATAGGTTCTATTTGATCATATTTATGAGTTAAGTGCAAAGGTTAATGTTAATATTCTCTGGCACATTCACCCAAGGTAAAAATGCATTCATTTGCAGCTGTGTCTGTGAAATAAGTCAGATCTCCTTTTGGAGTCTGAAATTGTCTTTGAGGCAGCGCACTAAGAAAGTATTCTGGGTACAGTGGTTAACAACCCATTTGATTTAATTTGTAGCATCTTTGTGCAAATCTTTACAGTCAGTAGTTTCACATTCTGAGTCATCAGGAACTATCAGGGACACTTCAAGTTTACTTCCTGTAAACATTAGTACAGGAGAGGCTCATCTAACAGTGAAGCAAAAAACGCAGGTGAGATTAATTTTTAAGTGCAAAGAGAGATAGAGTGTTGTGCAGTTCTAAATCAGCTCTGACACTGCCTCACAAAGTCCCCTAATTGTTGATATAGGGAAGATTTCTTGGTGTGGTTTAGAAGGGAAATAAAATAGGCTGTGCTTTTTTTTTGCTTTTTCTTTTTCTTTCCCCCTTACCACCTAATTTAACTATGAGTGTTATAAGGAAATGAACTTGCTACTGCAAGACCAAAGACAACACAGAAAATACATGAATGTTTAGACTTCATATTGAGGGCCTGTGAAGAAAGCAAATTTTGAAAAAGTAGGGCAGATAACCCGCTTTGCAAACTGCTGTGAAAGTTGCTCAATCAATGTCTCAGCAACGGGTGGGTCTAGCTGGGAAGGTGTGTAGGAAGGTGAGAGCAGAAGTGATCCTTGCCCAGAGGAATTGCTGTGAGAGGAGGTATCACATCAAGAGTCTGGAGAGCTCTGGCCACCCCCTGTGCCCCGGGATGAAGCACCATGCTTGGGCAGCAGCCCCACACAGCCCAGCACGAGTGACAAAGGTCATTCCACCTGACCAGCAAGGCTCTCTGCTGCTCATCCAGCCCTCACCCACAGACTGCAAGAGGCTGCATCTAAACTGCTGGAAAACTGAGAACAGAAACATGTATGAGCAACTCATATCCCTATCAGGTTTTGCTGAGGTGTGGGATGGGGAAGCCCTGAGGTGTGCATCTGGCAGTCAGGGGCATTTATAGCCTGTGCATGGAAAGATCAAGAACAAGACAGAACATGGGTTGCCGCAAGATTGCCAATGCAACCCCCTCCCTAGGATTTCTGCTTACCCCTCTGCCACATCTGCCTCTTTGTCTGACTTGTCTCCTTGGTTCTGAACTGCTGATTTCACAGCAGAGCAGAGCTCAGAGGAGAATAAATCATCCTGCAGAAGTGCATTTTTCAGTTTAGGTTGAGCACCAGTTGACTGCCCCCTAATTTGAAGCTTGAAATGAACTAGTTTGAGTAAATCTGTACCTGTAACCACCTGGGAGGGTAATTTGGGAAGATAAAAGTGTATCACAATTGTGTAATTCTGTCTCAATTTTACTCAATTTAGATAAATGCTGACCTAACTCTTCTGAATTTCATAAGTATTAAAAAATGCTGACTGGCACACAAAAATAGTTTTTAAGGTCCAATTACAGATAAGAATTTCACCTCATTTAAAGATCAAATTCTAAACATCTGATTAGTCTTAAATCAAATTCTGCTGAATACAGCTGGCTTGCTGGATAGGTGTATCCTTACGACCTAATTGAGAATTCAGGTGACTAATTCCTTCAGATGTTGTAGCATAACTTAGTGCTGCCAGAACAGTGCTTGGCTTCTGTTGTGGGTGAGAGGGAAGAGCAGTACCACAGGTTCCAATGCAGCATCCTTTCAAGGTGAGCAGCAGAAACACAGCCTAAGAATGCTCTGGCTAGGAATGGCAAGGAGCACCAAATGTGGACAAAATACTTTGCTCTAGCCACACTGAAGAGTAGTCAAGCAACTTTCCAGAGCACAGACATGGTATCCAACTTGGCAGAACAAATCGAGAGTAAAATAGGTTTGAAGACAAAGAACTCACTAGAAATTGAAGTCCAGCTTGTTTGTGAGACATTATTTCAGTCCAAGTTATCCTGAAGGAAAGGCAATCTCACGTGGAATTTCTGACCCAGGAGTCAATGATGAGATGGCTACTGATAGTAGCAGGCTCTGTCTGAGAAACTAGGCATAGTATTTACTAAAAATAAAAACAAAAACTCAAAGAAGCTTAACTGCAATAGTTAAAAGGCCTAAAATAATACTAGAAAAATAAACAAATAATTCCACAATTTCTGAATCACTGCCTCTAAAGTACCATTTTTTGTCTTGAAAGTCACCTTTTTCTACATATGCTAGGATGTTGAATAACAAGAAGAGATTCAACACAGATATATCCATGGGAAGTCAGTTTTTAAAGCTAGTTTATAAATCATGGCAGAATTTGTAGGCAACAATGACAACTCCATCGGAATTAAACATTTATTTAAGATTATATATTGAGGCAGCAAGAAACCTCAAATGTCTGACAAAGTCCAATCAAACAATATTGCTAAAGAATGTATAGTATAAACCCAAAATGTCAGGGTAAGTGGTTGAACTTCACAGATACTCTTTATTCCTTATTAGTCTTTTTTCTTCTGTGAGATTAATATGTTACTACAATTTATTACTTTTCCAGACCCAGGTGGATTACTGGTGTGCTTTGTTAAGCCTTGTTTGTATTGTGTTTTCTCATAAAGCTTAAGTAAAACAGAGAAATGAAAACTGCAGACAAATCTATAAATTGCTGTCCACTGCTGATGTTCTTGGAACTATGACCTTAATAGTGGCCAAATACAACAATTATAATTACTCTTTTTACTAGCTCTGTTATTCTCATTTTGTACCTGCACAGTGCCAAGTTTTCAGTACTGTCAGGAAATTGAGGAAGCAATTAGAACTTTTTGGCATGTGTCTCTACAGTACACGTACTTCTTAATCTGGGATTTGGGTTATTTTTCAGGCAAAGATATACTGAAAAAAATTTAAAAATTGTTCCTCTGTAGAATAGACAGGAATGTTCACTGAGAAGTGGGACAGTAATAGTGGAACAGAGAAATTGAGATATTTAAAAAAAATGAGGTAATATAAAAGGTCATGGAGGGTCACAATAAAAGAAGTTTGAATACCATTTCAGTGTGGTAGCAGAGGGAGTTTGTTATCACTAATGCTCAGACCCTCAGCAGCACAGTAACTGTGACACTTAGAGGAGATCACTATGAATTCTTGCCTTCATATACCTGTTGTGTAATACTGGAGTTTATTTTCTGTGCATTCCAAGACTAACATGTGAATAACAATGGCAGTTTAAAAGCTCATCTGATCAAAAAATAAAAAAAAAATGGGTTTGGTCAAGTATTATTGTATACTAACCTGTTCAAAGAAGGTATATATTGTTACTACTCTGTGCTTACATACTCATTCCTTATGGTTATGAACTTTTTCTAGGAAATAGAACTTTCTGCCACACTTACACTTCAAATTTATTCAGAACAGAATAAACTGCAGGTATCCCAGAATAGGTGCATACACAACTTTGATGGTAATTTTCCTCCACTATAAACACTTATAAAACAGTGCAAAAATTGGGTTCGCATTTAATAAGTGCTCAGTTTCCATAATGACCTATAACAAAGGCCTGTTAAATCAATTTTGGACACTTAAATAGTCTATATCTGCTGGGTTTTCCTTATAAACACAAAAGTTTATAAAGAAGGTTTCATTTGACTTTCACAAATTTTATATTCCTTTTTCAGGAATGAAGAAATATTTTTGAGGTAGAACTAACATAAGTGTATGAGAAAGACTGTGCTCAGAATTGCCAAGTAAATGTTATTTTTCATCTTAGTATAAATATTCACATTTTTCAGAGGTTTATTTGAATTGGAACTTGCTATATTTCTTCATAATCTTTTTTTATTAATATTATTTAATGCCATTTCTATATATTAATCATCCAGTAAAAGTTTTCTTCCAGATTTCAATTGGCACATAGGAGGATATATTTTTGGATCATTTTCCAGTATTTTCTTTTCATATACTTAATTTGATAATTCCTCATCCCACTATGTTTTAGTAAAGAATTCTATTAGTAGTTTAACTTCTATCTACATTACATTTTTCCTAAAATAGGAAATCCATTCTGAACCTATATAAACATCATTTACTGCATTTAAATGGCAACAATTGACACATTTGTTTTCATTATTTCAGTTCATGAATCTAAGAATTATAATTTCTATTAGAATCACACCAATTTAACAAGTTACAGCTCAGCCCAAAGCTTGCAAGAGGAGTATGTGCCACAGTTTAACCTAAGGTTGTTATAAAATGTGTGACATTCGGTGACTTGTTAATAGCCACTGGTTCTTTTTTCTCCTTAAACACTGTAGTTAACAATTTATTTTTAGAAAATTGGCTTTTCTAACCTTGATTTTGGCATAATATATATTGATAGTTTCATAGTACGTTGGGAAACAGCTAATGATTTTTAAGGTCCTTGGCATGGCATGTCCCATATCTTCCAATACTTGAAAATGCTGTTAACAGGAGACAATATTGTGAATATTTGTATAATGGTACATAGTACATTTTTACAGTGTTATTTTAGCATATAGGAGAAATATATTTTTCTCTATATACCTTATATACCTAGTAATTTCTGTGTCTTAACTTTTTATCAGGGCATCCTGAAGAAATAAAAGTCTCAGATGTTTAATGAACACCAAATTTTTGTGTCATACAATTCCATTCAAAATAAAACTAACAAAACATGATTTGATTCAACAGCCAACTTCCTTTTGATCAAAAATGTGATGTAGCATTTTTTCATACACTTTTTTAAAAAAAGTGAAAACATCAATCTTGCCATTCCAATTGCACTATGAACTCAGCAACAATGTATTGACCAAGGTTTATCTCCTCACCTAAGCTGAGAACAGACTAAAGTGTTTACAGATGCATTGATTAAAACAATTCTTTGCAAATACCTTTCAACCTGTAGTTATTTGAGAACTCTTCAATATGATAATTAGTGTCAATATTTCATATTTTCAGTCCGCTCTGAAGCTTGTTCTTGAACTTTGGTGATCTGAGGTGTCTTCAGTGAGGACGGCTCTAAGAGCCATCTGTGACAGTGTTGGTGACTCAGTATCTGAGTGTGAAATCTGGCATCCTAAAGTGATGTCTATGTTGTCAGGAGTGTGATAACCATAGGAGGAATGGTGTGCATTCTGGTTGTCCTAACCTGGAGAAGAAGAACAAAGAAGACTCATCTGAATCTACATTCACACAAGTGTCACTATTTCCCCCCCCCCACAAATATTCCTTAGAAGAAAAAAAAATTAAACAAAATTTTAAACAAATGTTTTTCAGCCTCAGAAAATGTAAACAATATTTTGTGTAAATTTCATGTTCATATTGTAATCAAAAAAATCACTTTTTTAACACAGGAGATATTATTCTAGCTTTTTCTTAGTTTCTAATTTTTTTTTTAACTTTGACATTCTCTGCTTGCCATCTATTGAACTATGAGCAACTGTTTTATGGCATTCTCTGTCAACACAAGTATTTTTATAGAGAGTGTCTTTAGACTTATCCAAAACAATTTTTCAGAATATCAAGGTTTGAAAAGAACATCACACAAGGACTTAATTTGAACATTATCAAACATTACCTGTAATTGAGTTAAAACTTACTGGCAAGAGTGGGTTTATGTTTGTGTACTGCTTTAAAGAGCACAACAAATATTTTTGAAAAATAATGTCACAGATGATAAGAGTATGACTTGTTCGCTTCATGCCATTCAAAAAGATGGGTTTTAATGAAAACTTGTGCCTTGTTCCTTTCAACTACTAAAATTGAATATTTGAGTGTGTAATAAAAATGCCATTAGAAAAGTTGTGAAAAATTGTTTGTATGCTTGCATACAATTGTTGTGTATGCCAAGGCTGTGATGAATTAGAGGAATCATGGTTAAAATATGTGCATTTTCAGGTATCTGTTAATACAAAATAAGTCCTAAGAAGAATTTATATGGATTTATTTTTCCTGAAAAGAGACCTAATCTATGGTAGCTTCATGGGCATCATTACTTTGAATAGAAATATCAATGACAGCTGTTGTATTTGTTACAGGAATGAACTTACAGCAAATCTGTGAGGGTCCCATGAACATTTCAAAGAAAAAGACTACCTTTTTTCCTGAATATAATCTTATACTGGGAACTTTAATCCAATTTAATACAAGTTATTCTTTTAAAATCGGTTGAACTGCTCTACATTTTTCAGGAAAGTAAGACTGTCTTCAAATAAAGTGAAACTGAAAGACACACTCTGAATCTTCATCTCAAGGACTTGAAATAGGAGCAAAAAATAATTAGGCATTGTATGGTAAATAAAGACAGTAGTGGGATGCTTTTTTTAAAGAGTGTATCAAAATATTACAACATTACATATAGTGAACACAATATCATATTTTTATTGCATCTTCTAATTTGCCTATCTAGAATATAAGGATACCTTTATCTCTTTAAAGTGCTTTGCACATTGAAATCAAGTATTTGTTAATATCTAAACATCTTTATAGAATTTAATTTACTGCTACTAGTAAAATTTTCTGAAAATATTGTTATAATACTGTGCTGGAATAGAGAGAGGATTTCATATTCTTCTTACTGATTCTTTTTCTCACAGCTTCTCTCTCAATGATAAGATTTGAGATATTATTCTTGTACTTGAATACTTATTGCACAAAATGTCTAGAGCTAGCTGAAACTTCTGAAGTTGATTATTAGAAACTGAGCCATCTGATGTTGCTAGTCACTTCTTGCTGAAGTTGAAACTTGGCTAAGCTTCAGAATTTACTGTCTCTGGGACACTCATTTGAAAGATCCTTTGAGGATTTTTCCTGCTGCCTGGAGAGTTTTCCACATTTATCACTGGTTACATGGATTGGAGAGAAGATTGGCATAGATTCCCTGCTCTTTCCTTTGAACTTCAGAAGTGGTTAATGGCCGTATTGTCCCCAAGTTTTGCAACTCCTTGATTCAGCTTAAGCTTCTTCATTTCGCACATTTTCCAACATATAATTAATTTCCCAGGAAAGGAAATTCTAGAAGATGGTACTGGCTCACTCTCAAGGTCAGGTAGTGTGGAGTCTGCATGGTAAGTGCTGTGGACTGAAGCTCAGTGTCCATACAGCTTAAAGACAGCCAAAGAAGAACCAAGAGAGATGAGGCTGGTCATAGATTTCCTAGTACTTCCATGTTCAATTGTCATATTAGAAACAAAAAATGGTGGTTTATCTCCCGTCAACATATTTCTACTAATTGCTCTGGGAGGGGGATCAAAAACACACACAGGCAACATCCTGACCTGCTGAGATCATTAATGCTTGCAACAGGTATCTCCCTTACAAAAAGATTGCTGGATGAATCAATATCTCATAGAATCATAGATTCATAGAATGGCTTGGGTTGGAAGGGGACCTTAAAGACCATCTCATTCCAACTATCCTGCCACAGGCAGGGACACCTTCCACTAGATCAGGTTGCTCAGACTGCCACCCAACTTGGCCTTGATCACCTCCAGGGATGGGGCATCCACAGCTTCTCTGGGCAACCTCTTCCAGTACCTAACCCTCTTCTTAGTAAAGAGTTGTTTTCCTAATAAACCACCCTATTTCTTTTTAAACCAAATTTCCCTTGTCTTTTCACTACATACCATTGTAAATAGTCTTACCCCATCTTTCCTTTAAATTCCCTTCAGGTACTGGAAGGCCGCAATTAGGTCACAACAGGACCGTTCCTCTTTTCTAGGTGGACAATCCTAATTCTCTCAGCCTTTCCTCACAAGAGAGGTGCTCCATCGCTTTGATGAACTTTGTGACCCACTCTGAACTTGCTCCAACAGGTCGATGTCCTTTCTGTGTTGGGAACCCCAGAGCAGGATGCAGCATTCCAGGCGGGGTCTCACCAGAGCGGAGCAGAGGGGCAGAACCCCCTTCCTCACCCTGCAGGCCACGCTGCTTTGGATGCAGCCCAGGGTACAAGTGGCTTTCTGGGAAGTAAGGGAATACTACCAGCTCATATCCAGCCTCTCATCCACCAGCACCCCCCCATCTCCCTCTTGGCAGGACTGCTCTCAAACCCTTCAGCCTGTGTTGACACTGGGGGCTGCCCCAACCCAGGTGCAGCACCTTGCACTTGGTCTTGTTAAACTGCACGATGTTCCCATGCACCCACCTCTCAAGCCTGTAGAATACATCCAACCATAGGAATTCTTTTTGCATTTTGACAGCAGAAAAAATGTTTTTGCTATAGTTTCCTCCTAATCCTAATAACTGAAAAATTATTTTCACTGACAAGATGAGATTTTTTTTCCTCCATTAATTGTAGTAATAATTCACTTAATTTAATTATTTTTTTAGTTACCTGAATTTTCCATTTTCCTTAAGTGAGATCTCTATTCTGGGTCCTTAAATATATTCTACAGTTACATGCTACCATATAGCTCTTCAGGGACTGAATTAATTTACTCAAGTGGCACTGATTGCACTATCCAAGGTCTTTCTCATTTTAACTGTATCCCACAAACATTGACGTTATGTCAGCATTTTCACAGTTAGCTAAATTACCAGCTATTTATAGATGAGTGGCTAGATTTCTCAGGTTTGGAACTGAATGGAAGAACTTCAGGGTAGGGTTTACTGTGAGAAGTGCCAATGAAATAATGTAGTAGCTTAAAATATTTTGAGAGAATGTATAGTGTAGGAATATGTGTGTAATCGGCAGTTGCAGCCATTATCCAATGAAGTTTTGTGCCTGGAATGGGAGGGATATGATTTTGAAATTTACAGTTGTTTATAAATTAAAATTACAGTTTAAAATTTTCTTGTATTTTAGTTTGATATTTAAATGTTATAGATAAAATTTTTATGTATTTTAGTTTGGTATTTAAATATTCTTAGTACAAATACAGTGTTGAGTTTGAGTTGTCTAAGAGAATGAAACCACACTCACAAACATTTAGACAATTTATGAAAGTATTTTTCTAAATGATATTGTAACCTTTAAGGGAAAGAGAGATCCAACATCCTTAAGAGAATTTTTTTAATCAGCAGAAATTATGAGGTCCCCAGGAAGGTCCCCAGGGCACTGGGACTGGATCACTTCCCCTGTGAGGAGGTGCCTGGAGAGCTTGGCTGAGTCATCCAGGAAAAGAGATGGCTTCAGGGGAAACTAATAACCCATTCTTGTCTACAAGGGGTCATCGAGGAGATGGAGCTGGGTGCCTCACTGTGGTGTGGGGTGGGTCGGAAAGAGGAAACAAAAACACATTGTAAGAGGGTCATGCTGGGCATAAAGAGAAATTTTTCCTCAGTGTTCCCATGGAGAGTGAGGCAGTGGAACAGGTCCCCCTGAGAGGCTGTACTGTCTCTGTCCTTAGAGGGTTTTACCCCCTGACTGGTGCAACACCTGAGCAGCCAGGTCTGTCCCTAGAGCTGTAGTTTTAGAATTCCATTGTAGAAGATTCTATGGCCCAGCCATGGGCCACTGAAATGAGAAATCAGAATTTTATGGGGATATTTCTTTCTTTAGAGTTATATTACTTTTCCCTGGTTATCTGTTTAATGGTAATAATACTTTATGATTTTTGTGGTTAGGGAAAAATACCCACTGTAAATACTGTCAATAATGTAATACACAAAGGGTCCCAGTTACTCTAGAAAGCTGAGCTTACGATCATTTGATGAGACCATCTAGCCATGGTCAGAGTGTTTATCAGGAAAAGCAAACAAAGGGCAGCGTAGTTCACTCCTTCCAGGAGCTGAGATCTGCCCTCTGACCCTAGGAAAAATGCCAGATCACTGTCAATCCTTGTAGAATGCCATGACAGCCAGCTCTTTACATTTTTTTCTCTTTCCTTTATTCTGCAAGGGTTGGTACACAGGCAATGGGAAGGAGGGGCTTTCCCAAACACAGGCAGTGATCTATAGGTCATGATCCCTGATCCCAAGGTCACACCCATGAAAATAACAGCAATCTTCCCTCTCATTTCAAAAGACTTTGGCTCAAGGTTAGGATAAATTGGAGATTTATTCCTCGTCTCATTTGATGCTAAAACCAATGGGAAAACCACATCATATTCTCTTATGAGACATCAGTCTTGCTAAGTTTTTTCTTTCACTTTTCTTGTTCTTTCAACTGTAATGTTTGAATCATCCTTAGTCAAAACATTTTTGACATCTCAGAATTACATTCTTGGTTAATACATTTTCCAAATATTTCTGATGTGAAACTACTATGATGGTAAACCACTTCCCTTAAGAAATCTGTCCTGACTGGCCTATGACTTACATTGCTGTTCAGCGACAGCTTTTTAAGTGATCTTGAACTGTGGCCAAAGTTGTGGTCTTCATATTCTGGAGAACTAGATCTCCTGCTACCTACACATTTTAATATGCCTGTGAAATCTAATGAGGCAACTATAACCACTAATGCCTGTGTCTTTCCAGCCTCCCAGGAAGAGAGAAACTGCCCTTATTATTTTGCATAGTAGCACTGACAAGTAACCATTACTTAGTTTATCTTTTTAGATAATATTTATTTGGATTAGGTGAAATTCTCATGGGCAATACAAATAAAGAAATTACTCATTTTGGTTGATATCACCCAGAAACATTTGTGCCGTAGATGTTTGTCATTCTGCTAACATGACCAGCAGAAAGACAAAATTACTGAGCCATCAAAATGCGATAGAAATGCATCCATATATGCTTTTCTTACTGGTGGCTGAAAAAACAAATAAAAATTAGTTGTCTTCTATAAGAGCTTCCAACTCTCTGTCCATAGCACTGCTTCTAGCACTGACAGTGAGAGATTCAGAGGACTGTAAAAATTTAAACTATCCAAAATCATCACAGACTGAGAACAACTGGAATAAAGATTTTTTTCATGGAAAAACCTGATTTAGACTATCAGAAACGCAGACAGTGGTATTGTGTTTTAAAAGTCAGTCTTTCATAACAACTAAAGATCCAGCTGTTTATTTGTTTAGTATTGGGCCTGATTTCATCAAAAGTTTGTCTGATCCTTCTCAGAAAATTTCTGCAGAATAGGTTTACATTAGAACCATAATTCTTGATCAGTGAGCTTGCATCTGATAGTTTTCATACATAAGGTAGCATTTATCTCACCTCAGCCTGGGTCTAAATTTGAATCAGTCATCACCTTCAACTGAAGAAATCTCTCAGGAGAGAATGTATCTGACTCAGTTTTATTTTTTCTCTTTCTTAAGGGGCACATCTTAGGTGAATTGTTTTTCTTGATCACTTGTGAAGAAGTCTAGTCTAGTGAAGGAACTAACTCAGAGGTTTAGATGAGTTCCATCAGCACTATAATTTAGGGGGAAATGTCTCATTCACAGATATGATTTGTGATTGTCTGAAGCACTCAGTTCTGCCTTTCTGTGATGAATTTGTTAATGTCTGAAAACACTGTAGGAAATCCCTGTAAGTGCAATGGAATGATGCAGATTGGCACTAATTGTACATATATATATATATATATCTGCCATTTGGATTCTGCTCTCAGATACAGAGAAGGTTTTACATCGTGTGACAGGGATTGTGCCATTGTGTCATTCCCACAGGATGTACCAACAAAATCTTGCTCTTTTCTCTTTGATGGTTGCCAGCTACATTTAAATAGCTTGAAAATTGCTCACCTTTTTTGATATTAAAGTATCCAAATACCTATTCTGAGTGTGTGAATATGTGCAGAGCATTTTCTGCAGCATCCTGAGAATGATCTGCTCTAAACATGAATTTGTATTTTCCAATGGATGGAAGTATAAAAGCATTCTATTCTACTGTTTCTTAAAGATTAAAAAGACCAAAAAAATTCTTTAATAAGAAATGAAATTTACACACTACTTCCAATCAAAATACGGTTTGTTTGTCCTTTCCATAAACCACTGAATAAGCACATTTTGCATCTTGCTGTACTGATTGAATTATTTATTTCACGGTCTTTTTAGCTCATGCCCAGATTGCATCAGCTTCAGAACATAGCTCTAATGAAATAGAGTATTGTGAAAGTGTTCTACATAGCTGACTGTAATACATTTCCTAAATAAATACAAATTAAAATCATAAAAGTAGACTGTTCATCAAAGCCTTCTTTCTCAGTTCTTGGCATATACGGGACTTGGCCAGTACTCTGTTTTGCCAGTTGAACCAAGTATGAGTTGGTATAATGATCCCACTCAGTCTGACCAACATCTTTTGTGTATCTTTGGAGGTTTTCCTCATTGCTTGTGACTTACAGCTGAACAGGGAAGAATGTTACTCTTTACAGCCCTCAGACACTGCAATACAGTGCTTAGATGAATAGTTCCTTTTAATAAAATGGATCAGTACAATTTTTCTTCGCATTCATATCTCCCACATGAAAGCAATAGTTTGAACTGTAACTTAATGCTGTTTCTGAGCATAAGAAAACCCTTCACTGATCAAAGGATTTACTCTATTTATTTTTCCTTAAAAATGCAACTTGTTCATGGGAAAGTTAAGGCTATATAAGGTTATATTTTGTTCTGTCATTATGAAAAACCTTAATTTATATTACATAAATTAAAAAATTAGCTAGATAGCAGAATGTAGCTCATAGTTTATAAAAGTGCAAAACACCAGCTTTCAAGAGTTTTTAATAGAAAATTATTATGGCTAAGTGATAACCGTTTTGTCTGCGTAGCTCCATGAAATCCATACTTACAGATATAATTTATCAAGTTGATCACAGTCATTAAAGTATCTTCACTTTAGTTTCCCCCCAAACTTAATTCTATCTCTTCTTGAACAGAACTGAGCAAAGTTCACATCACCACTGAGTGTGGCAGTGCGTTACACATTTCAGCTATGCACATGGCTGATGGACTCATCCCATAGCCTTTCCTGAGTCAGGGGGTGTTCTTGTTGATCTTGCTGCAATGCCTTCAAGGGCCAAACTCTCTTCTTCTGGATTCTGGCAAATGCAGGATTCCGTTCACTGGCATGAGCTTGTGGCACTGATGCTTGGATTGTTTAAAAACACAGCAGGACTTAGTGGAGAGGTTCTATGAAGCATGAATTTGAGGAGGGAGGCTAAGCTGGAAGCCTGTATACTCCAGGAGGTGTGCTGGTATGGGAAGTGGAGGCAAGACCAGAATAGTGTGAGGTAGCTGGCATACAGAAAGGCTTGGCATTAGAAATGGCATTTGACCAGAGATTGTAGAAGGAGGTACACAAGTGAGCAAGTGATTTGCATAACTGATTTTTAAGGTAGACTAGTCCAGAAATAAATTCAGAATGATGAACAGGGAATTAAATGGAGGACTCTTCTAAATGTTTAAACCCAAACAGATTACACTTCTCCTATGAGCATCTGATTATGCTCTCTTAAGAGTATCTGATGGATGGTCTCAAATATAACAGAGAACTTTTACAAAAAAATGGCTTGTCTGAAAAAACAGCTGTCAAAATACCTGTTGAGGAAGAAAGTGTTCTGTAAAAGCAAAAATGGCTTCAGGTGGGTTGGATATTAAAGTTTGGCTTGATTGAGGAGCATAAACTAGATGAGTAGATAAATTTAGTCTGGTGCATGGAACTTTGTACATGACACAATGTTTAAGCAAGTGGCCTGGAGTCAAACATATCCTTGCACTGGAAGGTTGGGAGTTCAGCCCCCATCTGAGGTTAAGGCTCAGCCTTGGCCCCTGACATGAATGTAACTGAAATCTGCTCCATCTTCAAGGAGCTAAAAAAACCTTGGCAGTTTGAGTAAATAATTAGAAGATCAAAGCTAGTTACCTTTCTGTACTGTGACTGCAGGAGAAGACTGATCCTCATTTAGCATTATCTGACCTTCAGGCTATATTTTCATACAGAGTATAATATTACTTTGAATAAAAGGAGATTTTAATTCCCTCCCCTGAATACAAAATTACACAGAATTAAAATATACCTTTGTGTAATGCACAAATCAGCACCTGGAAAATTTCCTCCCTCCTCTCCTTTCTAAGCTAATATATATATTTTACTGCAGCAAATACAGTATTTCTGTAATTCAAAGATGTGCTCTGGAATACATTTTCTTTCATTTTCATTGTATGGTAAGAATGGATTTTTCAACTTCTGTCTGAACCTCTGAGCTAGAGAAAAGCTTCAGATTTTTGATTCAATGCAAAACCAGTTTTACTCAGCAAAGAGTCAGAAAAAATACTTAAAGGTTTTGTAATTTCCCAGAGATTAAAAGACTTTGTTATGGAATATTAACACTCAAAGCATTGGAAACAAATCTGGACCAAGTCTCAACATATTCTTTTTTTTTTTCCTTCTCTTTGCCCACACCAATAATCCTGCTAGAGCTCAGCAATGCATCTGAGAATTCACATCGAATTTAGATGGTGTAATTTCTGTTGTTTCAGGAGAACTTCTGGCTAAGGCACTCACAAGCATCTCTGGAATGCAAGCTATCATACTGAGAACAAGACAGCACCTTGTCAGCACTCTAAATGTTAAAACAGTGCAGGTCCTTTGGTCTTGAACTACATAGCAGACTTCACTTCAATTTGTGTAGGATAGTCCTGACTCAGAATCCTGTCTCCCAGGACAGTTCAAATATTTGAAATTTAAAACTACGGCTGCTTTATGAGTTGGATATCTAAGTGCATTAGGGTACACATACTGTAGCAATTCCTGTAAAACACAACTCCAATCACGGCTTATTTAATTTAAAGGCTCATCCATTGCAACCTCCACCCTGGCCCTTTTGGGCCAGATTATCTGTTTTAACACTGGAATGAACTCCTCCCTTTGTTCCCAGCCTGACCAACCATGAGGGGTTCCTGCTAGAGTCCACCACTGATACGGTCCTCACCCTAGTCCATATAGTCTTCATCCTAGTCCTTCTGCGAAGGCTGAGGAGGGACAGCTGCTTCACATGGTCTGCACCACAGGCTTACAGGGAATCTTTGCTTCCTCTGCTCCCAGGTGTCCCTGGTCCCACCCACAGAAGACTTGAACTTCTCCAACATGGGATGGGTCCTTCCCACGGGGTAGAGTTCTTCATGAACCTTTCTGTTGCCCTGAGCTTTCTGTCTTTTTGTCTTAGTGAAGAACTTTCTCACGCAGCTTCATCTAAACAATGTCTATTTTCAGCATGTTTACATACTTCTCCTCTGAGAGAAGAAATGATTGATGGTGATGTCCACCATCCAGGTTCAGAGGTGGTGTTCTGTGTAGCCAATCCCTGACCTTTGTACTAAACGTATATAATGGAGTCAGATTTTGAAATTAAAGGAGTTTGTTCCTTCACTGTTGTGTGTGAGCTACATTTCAGTGTTCCTGAAATTGGGACATGCCCAGCCTTGACAAGCCACATCTGGTAACCCCCGAACATGTAAGAACTGCAGCCTGAGTCACATCTGGTGACCCCCTGCCGTGTGAGGACTGCTGCCTGAGTCACACTTTCCCTGTGGTGTCACAAGGCCTGCTAGCAAACCTGCTCCAACCCAGGCTTCTCACAGGATTACAAGTCCCTTCCTCCCTCATGCATCTGCCTGCTCTGGTGTGGGGTCCTGCACGGCCTTCAGGTGCATCTCTGATCCAACGTGGATGCCTTCACATGTCGCAGTCCCTTCAACTCAAGTTCACACTGGAGTTCCAGCCTGTCTGGCAAAGCAGCATAGAAAACAAAAGCAACACCCTGGCCACCTGCCAGCCCAGGAACATTGTTGTGCTGTTATCAAAATATTCTGAGGCACAATTCAGTAAGTGATCAGCAGTACAGAACTATAGCAAGCAGCAAAAGCAAAAATTGTCTGCTAACAAGCTCTAGACTCTAATATACAGTAAGGAAAGAGAGCCCCATGGCAAGGACAGGAGCCTCCTCATTACTAGCTAGACAGCACTAATGGCTGTAAATTTAAACTTGTGCATCCCAACAGAATCGAATTCCAGTTGAGAGTCAGAAGGGTAAAAGCAGGAAAACTCATGGGTGCAGATACAGACAGTTCAATAGGGAAAGCAGAAGACACACACACAAGCAAAGCAAAACAAAGAATTCACTGCCTTTTGTGGGCAGGCAGGTGTTCAGCCATCTCCAGGAGAGCAGACACCCATCATGCACAGATGTCGCTTGGGAAGACAAACACTCTCATTTCAAATGTCCCCCCCTTCCTCCTTCTTCCACACACTTTATGTACTGAGCATGATGTCAGATGGTCTGGAATATCTCTCTGGTCAATTGGGGTCACCTGTCCCATCTGTGTCTCCTCCCAATCTCCCATACACCCCCAGTCTCCTTCCCAGCGTGGCAGTAGGAAAAGCAGGAAAAGGCCTTGGGTTTATCAGCCCTGCTCAGCAATAACAAAAAATCTCTACATTATCAATCCTGTGTTCAGCATGAATCCAAAACATAGCCCCATAATATCCACTGTGAAGAAAATTACAGCCCCTGGCCCTACCCCAACTGAAAATGAGCAGTTTAAAAAACTTATCCCAATTTCCCTCTTTCTCAAAAACACACTCTTATATTTTAATGAGAATAAAATTAGATACATTCTGCAAAAATCATATACATGCTTAATGTTCTACACATGACTAATTTCAATGAAGTTAATGGATTTTAGTTGTTATTGGAGGTAAATGAGAATTCATTATATGAGAAGGCTGCCTCTATTTAGAGGAAACAAAATTTAAACTACACATCTAAAAGAAATGAACTTGCTATAAATCAGCTATTTTATTGTAATGTTATGGTTGAGCAATTAAATTAAAACCAAAACCAAGAATGCACAGGAAATCAAATCTGATGAATCTGATCTTCAGCCAGTGCAAACTCATACAGATTAAAAAAAGCCAAAAATGCAGTCTTTGAATCATATGACTCTTTGGTGAAATACTTCTATAGCAAAATAATCCAAACTTTCTAGTTTCTTGAGTATCTTGAAATTAGTACAAAGTTCCATGATGGTAATATCCATGCTGCTTTTTCTTTTTACATCTGGGTGATAATCATTAGAATCACTTGGTCTGGATTGGAGCCCTTGAGGATATCTCTGGCATTCCACTCACTAATGTTTCTCCAAGGAGATTATTCTAATGTACAAAATTCTAAGTGGCTCCAAATAGCTACAGCAACTTTGAAAAGGTTATGAAATACATGATCTTTCTTCCCATTAGAAGTCTATTAATTTCTCAGCAGAATAAATCTGATCTTAAAGCATTGAAGATTTTAAATTCGTGCACAGTGACAAGTGTTGGCTTTGAAAGGTTCCAAATTACCTAAAAATCTCTACTTTCATGAATATTTTTCCTTTGGACCTGGGAATGAACTCAGCCTAAGTCCCATCAAATTCACATTCTTGAGTATAGCCTTTTATAAGATACTTAAAGAATTCATGTCCCCACTAAAATTCTAGGAAAATCCTCATTAGTTTCCCTTAAAAAATATGAAACAGCATGTCAGCAGTTTTGATCGTGTACCAATCATTCTTGGTAGCAATACAGATTCATAACAAAAATTTCTCAAAACAAAACTTTTAAACATTTTACTAAAAAAGGTACATGACTCTTTCCATTCATCTGTAACGTTTTTAAACTAAGTAAAAAAAAATTTTTTAAATATTGATGACTTTGAATATTATAAACTCATGTGAAAGGTCTTTGAGGTCTATTCTATGGCATTATACTGTACAAGAGCTTATCAGAAATATTTGCTTTGAAGTATATCACATGGCTGTCAGAGANGACAGGACAGGACAGGACAGGACAGGACGTGGGGGTAGGAGTTGCTCCAGATGTTGGAACAGAGATTCCCCTGCAGCTCCTGGTGCAGCCCAGTGTGAGGAAGGTGTGCCCCTGCAGCTCATGGAAGTTGACATTGGTGCAGAGATGCATCTGCAGGCCATGGATAGCCCCATGCCAGAGGAGATGGATGGCCAGAAAGGTCAGTGACCCTATGGAAAGCATGTGCTGGAGCAGGCTTCTGGCAGGACCTGTGGATCTGTGGAGAGAAAAGTCCATGCTGCATCAAGTTTGGCACAATTTGTGACCCCGTGAGGACCCAGGCTGGAGCATCTGGTTCCTGAAGGACTGCACCCTGTGGAAGGGACCAGTGGTAGGTGAAGAACTGCAGCGTGTGGGAATGGCTTACTCTGGAGAAATTCATGGGGGACTGCTTCCAGTGGGAGACACCCTGTACTGGAGTAGGGAAAGAGTGTGAGGAGCCCTCCTGCTGAGGAGGAAGCAGCAGCAGAAACAATGTGTGATGAACAGACCATAGCTCCCACTCCCCTGTGCAAATGTTGGAGAGAAGGTAAAGCAACAGGAAATGGAGTTGAACATGGAAAGAAGGGAAGGGTGGTTGTAAAGTGTTTTAAGGTTTGGTTTTATTTATCATCATCCTACTCTGATTTGGTTGTAATAAATTAAACCAACTTTCCCAAGCTGAGTCTGTTTTGCCTGCAAGGGTAATTGGTGAGTGAGGGTAACTCCCTGACTTTATAACCATGAGCCTTTTGCTATATCTTCTCTTCCCTTTCCAGCTGAGATAGGGAGTGACAGAGCAGTTTTGGTGGGAACCTGGAGTGCAGCCAGGGTCAACCCACAACAACAGCTAAGCTTGTTCTTTTTAGTTATATTCATACCTTCGATAAACAAAGAAGTCTTTCTTTACTGAGCACAACTGTATGCTAATTCTGTCTCCAGAAATCTTTCTTTCACTTCCGAATCTAAAGACACATTTTTGACCACATGGAAAAGCTGTATACATAAACATACTGCTCGGTTTATTTCAGAGAAACCTGCTGGTCACATAGGACCTTGTATCAGTGGTGTATCAGAGGCATGACAGTGTTGAAACTGTCTATATTCTATACAACTTGTCTTTTTCACTTTGGCTGATACAGATTTTCCCACTTCAAAAAGATACAGGAACTTTTTCTCAAAAAGATAAGAGGCCCATCCTTGCTCACCTTTCACTATGACCTCTGTGTATGCTAGATAGGAAGAACTTTGTGTTTATGCTTGATAGCTGCACTTGGAGACCTTTCCTGATCTATGTTCCAGTGAATCCCATACTTACTTGTATATCACAAAACGGTTATCTAAAATCTCTGGAATTAATTTAAATTTAGTTTCTATGGTGATTCATTCAAAATTTATATTCAGCGCTGTGAATAATTTCATGTTGCTGATTGTCATCCATTTCTTTCCTCACCATATGTGTTTAGCACAGTTGAAGTAGTTATGAAGTAGCAGTAAAACATTTAACTTATATGACAGATTTCACATCCCATATCTATGCTACCTGTGTGTAAAGGAGATTTGAGGATTTTCTGGAGCAGCAGATTAAACATCCTCCAACAGAAAAGTCTGCCTAAAATCCAGGAAGACAGGTAGGCAGTCAGGCAGGTGCTGGAGACATCCCAGGTGTTTCAAGGTTAGACTAAGACAGAACATGAAAGTCTGTACTGTGAGTACAGATGACGCCATCACATTTTTAAATATAATGCCACTGTGGTGATCATCAAATACCATGCCATTTAGGGTTATTAACTTTTTAATGATTTATTGCTTGCAATACATGATGAGAAAGTTTGATCTCACACTCCTATCTTAATTTGAATTGATTTTTCTTTGCTGTTAAAGAAATTATCACTTGAAAAGGCCTCAGTCAGGAGCGTGGAATGCATGTCAGTTTAGCAGAACTGAAGGAAATAAAAGCCAGTTCTATCTGCATATTGTAGGAGTTTGGCACTGAAGACATTAATAGCACTCCTGACTGGTTAGTCACAAGGGTATCCAGCTGTTAAAAAAAAATCAGATTTGGCTTTAAGTCAGAAACAACAGTTTTTCAGCAGGACTGGAAATGTACAAAGCATAATAGGTTATTTTGATAGTGCCAGAAAGGGTTTAATTTACTCAAAACTCAGCACTAGAGGTATGGGACTCCACCCTAGCCCCACAAGTTTTGAGAATAGATGCAGTTGTGCCAACTAATGGTCTTGATGTCTGCAAAAGGTAAAAAAAATAATCAGCTTCAACAACCAATAGGAACACTCCTATCTATATTTTGCATTATTCATTTACCATGAAATGGGAATATGCTCGAATCACGCATATTGGAAGGAGTATTTTCTCTGTGAATGAGGTTTTTATTGTTTAGAAGGAAAACTTTTCCCTGAAGCAGGGAATAAATCCACATTTTTTCATACTTTTTTCATGTCTTTATCCTTTTTATTATGCATCCTACTAAGAATGCATATTAGTTTGCTACCAGCTTTATTTCTCATTGTTTCAAAGCTAATAAAAACAGCCCTATGACAAACTTCTTTGTTCTTCTAGACTAGTTTAGTGGATAGGTGCAAGAGAAATTCCTAGATATGTGTTTCCAAGAGGCAGTGGAAGTTTTATTATTCTTGTTGCTACTTCTGTTTTTAAGTGGAAAGATATATTTCTAAAATAATTGTTCCAGTTTTGGAGACTGGTTTGATTAAGACAGAAAGCTGATAAATAGAAGTGTGCATTAACAGCTCACGTGTTCAGGTATGACCTTTTTACTCCACTGACATGGCGTATCAGCACTCAGCTTTCATACTCATGTACTCAGCTTTCTCTCTCTTTAGTCAGCTTTCTCTCGAGGCTTCCAGCAGCACACTCCTAGCAGGCCAGCTCATTCCTGCTTTATAGCTTGGTTGCTCTACTTCTTAATAATTACTTGTCCTCCTCCTGCAGATAATTTTCATGCTAGCCCTATCCCCACTAATGCTCATCACTGTTACTCTTGTGTAAAATCAGTAGTGGGATATGTAGTACCGTGTCCCTCTTCCTAACATTTTCTAAATTTACTGTTACCTTTGGTAGTGATTATTCAAAAACTGTATCTTGTTTCTAGTTTCTCCTTTTAATGGCAGTGTACATATATAATTCTCATAGAATCATAGAATGGCATGGGTAGACTGGACCTTTAAAATTGTCTAGTTCCAAGCCCCGTGCCATGGGCAGGGACACCTTCCACGAGATCAGGTTGTTTAAAGCCCCATCCAACCTGGCCATGAACACTGCCAGAGATGGAGCATCCACAGCTTCTCTGGGCAACATGTTCCAGTGCCTCAACCCATTCACAGTAAAGAATTCTGTCCTAACATTTAATCTAAACCCAGTCTCTTTCAGTTTAAAGCCATATCTCTTGTCCTTCCATGCTTTTGTAAAAGTCCCTCTCCACACTCTTCGTAGGCCACCTTTAGGTATGGGAAGGCTTCTATAATGTCTCCAAAGAGCCTTCTCTTCTCTGGGCTGAACCACCCCAATTTCCAAAGCATTTTCTCATGGGAAAGGTGTTCCACCTCTGTAATCATTGTGGTGGCCTTCCTCTGGAGGACCACCCCAACAGGCTCATGTCCTTCCTGTGCTGGGAGACCCCACAGCTGGATTCAGTGCTCCAAGTGAGAAGTGGTATTACAGGTGGGTAATTATAAGTGGTATTATGTAAATTATAATTGTATAGAATCTAGTATAAAAGATGTTTCCATAAAATGTTTCTATCTTCCCATGAAAGCTTTACTTTGACCTCTTTTGTGAGAAAGAACTGACTACACATGTACAAGGTATTCATGTGAGAGCTTATTCTGCAAATATTCTTTGTGTGATAGAAACCCAGCTGTCTGACCTTTAAAGAGGAAGAAATTCTTTAGGAAATTGTGCTTTCAGAAGGACACTGTAAAGGCAAGGAAAGCTGATGAATACAAAACACATGAAAACAGAGATTAGACTCAAACCTGGCTGTATTTTAGATTGACAGAAACATTTTTTGTCTCTTCATAAGTCTTTGTTTCTTTGTGCTTTGTCTCTTTCTAGCATCTAGCTTAGGAAAAGAAAAAAAAGGATGCCAACATAACTTATATGCTGTCACAACATAAAAAACTCAAGGCATTAAATGTGATTGTAAGTTTCCATGGCCCAGTGCAATTCTACTCGTTGTTCTACTCATGGACTCTAATGTCTGCTTTTGATATTTGAGAATGCTTGAGAGCCACTTAAATTTTCCACTCTGAGACCTGAATTCCCACAATCTCTAAATGTCATGTGCCTGGCTGGAGCAAGAAAAGCACTCAGGTGGGGCAGGAGTTCAGTGAGGCAGCAGCAGCAGCTGACAACACAGAGGACAGCTGAGATTTTGAGCAGGGTTGGGAACAATTGTACAGCTGTGAGGGTGTGATAGATAAAGTAGAGCCAAGTCACGGTCCCCAGAACTCGCTAGGATGGCTTGAAGCTCAGTTGAGACTTGCTGTCAAAACTCTTACCTAGTTTATCAGCAAGGTTTGGCTGCACAGTGAGCTACGTTCTGTCATAGCTGTATTACTTGCAGCATCCATCACTCTTATTTTAGAGTGAATTGTGCTAGGTAATGACAGCTTGTCAGCTGCCTGAGGTTGAAAATAGAAAGAAAATAAGTGGAAAATAGAAGAGGTAGAAAATAGAAGAGCAACAGAGAGAAAGTTTGAATAATATATATATATTTTTTAAAATATTTGGGCCCTGTATGGCTCGGATACAAGCCTGAAAATGTATACCCCGGAAATGGGTGTCTTTCTTCTACCCAAGGCTGGGAAAATTAAGTGCTAGGGACACAGATTGTGAGACAGACACACAGAAAACACGCTGCTCTTCAAGAAAATCCTAAAAGAGATGTGGTGTCCCAAAGACTTTTTCCATGACACCTCTACTTTTCCAGACTGTCCAACTGACCTGTTTCTACAACGCACAACATAATGGAATCTGAGCTTCCTTCTTCTAGGCGCAACACCAGGTGCCCAGATCTGCTCAAAATAGCTGAAGTAAGAGATGAATTCATACCAGAATCTAGTGATATCTTTTCTTGCACTCATTTCCTTTGCAACTGAGACCAGAAACTTAGGAATCAAGGTTATACTTGAACATAACCTAAATATGTAAATTTAAAAAAAAAAAAAGAAGACAGCTGGCTTGACACATTCTCCTCTTAAAAAAATAAAAAATCTTGCCCCGAGCCACTGCTTAACATTGTTTCATCTCTTCTCACACTATTAGTTCATTCAAAAAGGTGCTGCAGTGCAACCTGCCCTATCCTCCTCCTGTAGAGTAAGGAGACGTATTTATACATTGCACAAATGGTATTTGGTGTTCTTTAACGTGTAAGAGGAGCTATCCTAAGGAGACCAGGGGTAGAAGAATACGGCTGTTGACCTTAGAGTGTGAATTGCACTTCTGTGGATTATGCTGGGCCATCTTAAGAGCATAGCAATGAAAAGTTAAGATTTCCCTTCTCTGCTTATCTAATGATAATGTGTTGCACTTATCCTGGCATACTCAGAATATGTGCTTCTCAGAACGGCCAGAAACTGTCTCTTTTTCCCAGCTGATGACATCACATTGAACTTGCATAACACAGTGTGAGAAAATACAGATTTTTTAGGAGTCATTTGATGAGTGTGCACCTGAAGGAGGAAGGGCAAAAGGATTTATGTATAATATAGCTAAATAATGGTTTTGATAGTAATGAGGGAGCACAAGGACACCGGGTGGTACAAGGAGGGACTAGCTAAATATTATGGAGGAAAATGAGAAATCAGAAAATATTTCATAGCTTATATATTAGGAATTTCCTTAGGAAGAAAGTCCTGCCTATTATTATTAATAATTTTACACATTTGCCTTCAAATAAATATACTAAAAGTGTGTCTGAAAAATAAAGGAAAAAATAAAAATATTTGAGATATATGATAGGGACAAGGCAAAGTGTCATGGGTTCAGCCAAATTTTTACTGCCATAATTCAGTGTCCATATGAAAAAAATAGGGACTTGTGTTTACCTCTTTCTTTCTCACGACAATAACTTTTATTCCTTTTCAACCACACCTTTCTTGCAGATTGTTTTTCCCTCCCAATACTATCTCCAGTGAAACATCTTTTGGGTTTCTCTCTCTCTCTTTCATCTATGTTCCTTTGTGTGGAAAAGGTATAATTTCTGGTTTTACACCAGCTTTATGGTTATTGCTCAATGGAAGCTTTTGTGAGGCAGCAAACTGCATAAGAATTTATGATTTTTGGAGCACTTTTCACTAGAAAGTTGTGATGTCCTAAACAAGTAAGAAAAAAAGCTTTCTCTGTGATATGGAGATGTACACTGCACATTTTAGGAAAGTTTTTTCTCTCTTAATGTCTTTTTCTAGCTTCATTTTTCTAGGAAGCAGAACTATATTTTTTCCTCCTTTCTACACCTGTTTTCGTTATTTTCCTTCTTTTTCTCTCCCCTCTTCTTTATTCCAGTCATTTCTCGCCTCCTGCAATACTTGTCAGCAGAGTTCAGTGCATTGCATCATTTAGCCAGAAATGAATTTAAGGTGACAGTGATAATTTAAGTCAAACACTGTGCTTTTTCCTGTTGCCAGGGAGAATATGTGATAGCACCCATTCTCATGGAACATTTTATTTTCCCGCTGCAGCCCACACAATGAGCCATCACAGGAGGAAGGTCAGGAGGAAGGCTGGAAAACATCTTTGAACTCCTTCACCAGGCAGTTGTTACTATACTGCCACAAAAACTTCTTAACTTCTTATCTCTTTGAGCACTGACTATGATTTCTTTTCAGCTGCCTGTCTGACCCTCTTCCTTGATTGGTCCTCTTTCACTCTGCTGAAACCTTAGGTCACATAAATTGATTCCACCAATGAAATGTATCATGTTTTCTTGCTTCTCAGTTTCTTGCCCCAACCTCATATTGCAAATTAAATATATCTGATTTACAGTGTCTGTCACTTATTTTTTATTTCCCCTTTTCTTCTCACATGAAAAATTTCTGGGGAGTGGACTGCTGATGAAACAACTTTAATGTGCTCTGAAGATCATGTATTTCTGAAATTACTGATGACACCCGCAAAATTACAAAGCAGATTTTAAATCTCCACCTAAAAACTTGACTCTCTTCTGGCAAAGAAAGAGGTATTCAAGTGATTTTTGTGCATACATTTTTAGGAATGAAAAAAAAAATCAACTTGATTACTTAAAGCATTAGTAAAAGAAAAATAAATCTAAGAAAAATCATACTGGCTTTGGTAAGTGAAATAGACTTGCTTTTCTTTACTAACTGTGACTAAAGATTGTTTTAAGCTGATGTTATTCTGGCTGGTAGAATGTGGGCAAAACATAAAAGTGTTTTAGACAGGATTCAGGTTGTATTCTGACTTAACATTAACCTGTTTAGAGTCTGAATACTTCAAAGGCTCCAAGAAAAAACAAGTATCTTGTACCATTGCCAAAGAAAAACTCACTAAATCTTTTCAAAGCTCAAAGCACCTGAAGTTTCTCAATTCTTTGTATTTATTACTTGTACTGCAACATACATTTCTGAAAATAGGAGTTGTTGTTATTGGACCAGAGCTCAGTAGTTACAGCTTTTGATTTCCTGTAATAAGAAAAAAACCCCATTGTTTTGTATAAAGAGACACTTTCAAAAATACTAAAATGTGATGTTGGGAAAGAATTCCTTCTCAGAATCTTATTGTTAAGTTTTAATGATCTTACATGTCATAAAGAAAATACAAAGTTCATTGTTTGCTTTGATGTTAGAACCATCAGGAATCAATGACATTGCTGGGGACGCAGTGTTAAATCGAAGGTATTACTTGGCTATCTTAAGGCAGTTTGAGTAGTGGCCCTTTCCAGAATCATGCAACAGGTGCCAGATTCCTACAGAATTATCATCGTGCTAAATTTGACACAAATTCTTACCAAACCCAGAAATGACCTTATGGCTGCAAAGATGGGGATGCATTTGGTGTCTTTTGCAAGATGAATCCATGCAAATGTTTTTGTATTACTCCTCTTAATGTCCCAGAGAAATGCCTTCTGGAGGAGAAACTCATTGTGTTGCTGAACTCTACAAAGAAGAAAAATTTTCTTACGTGAGCTTTATTTCATTTGTGTGAACAGTTTCTTATACTAATAACCTAAAAGAAATGATAGATAGGTAGGTATACATAATGATTATTTAATGAACTGTCACAATATAGTGCAGTAGAGACCTCAGGGGTACTGACATATAAATCCCTTTTATACTGTCTGAACAATTACACTGGATTTGTGACTGACAAGTGTGGATAAATATCTTAGTTTGTAATGTAGCCAGACTCAAGTTTTATGGCTGAGAAGTCCATTAAATGCCACCATGCAAATTCCTCTTCTTCACATATTTTTATCATTCAAGGGATAGAAGAGGTTGACATCTTTTGGGTACCAAAAATGTCAATGTGTGCACATGGTCTATTATTTTACAAAAAAATCACACCTTCTCCAGTTCCTCATTTAGTGGGAAGAAGTTATTCCAGGTAGATAATTTGCCTTTAGCCCATTTGTTTTAACAAGTGGAGTACTGCATTGTATGGGGGAAAAAGTACATTGCTTGTTTTTCTTGCTGACTAGAACTTGGAAGTGGTTCTTGTTGAAATAAAAAGACATCCTCCCTACAATGTCTTCAGATATCTCAAGTCACATATCACAGTGCTATTTGGAATGCATAGTTTTATACATGGTGTTTAATCTGAGAAATATATTACTATTACTTGAGTGCTCCTAACTGCTGTGATTTCTAAATCACACCTACCACACATCTGGCTCTGTACCATAGAATCATAGAATAGTTTAGATTGGAAAAGACGAGATCTTTGAGTCTGACCACTACATGGTGGCTGGGGCATGGGGCTCTCCACAGGCTGCAGGTGGATCTCTGCTCCAGTGTGGGCCTCTAAGGGCTGCAGTGGCACAGCTCCCTCACCATGGGCTGTCTGCACCATGGGCTGCAGAGGAATCCCTGTTCCAACAGCTGGAGCATTTCCTGCCTTCTTCACCTTGGTGTCTGCAGGGCTCTTTCACTCATATGTTCTGACTTCTGTCTTCTCTGTCTCCAGCTGTTTCTCTGCAGTAACCTCCTTCCCCTTCCTAAATGCATTATCTCAGAGACGCCACACCACTGATGGGCTTCTCTTGGATCTGGCTGGTAAAAGCTCTGTCAGACATGGGGGAACTTTGTGGCAGCTTCTCGCAGAAGTCACTCTTACAGCCCCTCACTCCAAAAACCTTGCCACACAAACTCAATACACTAAGACAAGGAATTTAATTTTTCTGGCACTTTGAAAGAATAAATGGACAATATTTGCCTCCCAGATTTGGATTTTTTTTTAGTATTGCTTAAATTTTCTTCTCAGGAAAACATATTTAAACAGAAAAGAGAGCTTCGTAAAAACAAAGGATTTTTTTTCACTTGGATTGTCTAGTTTTCAGTAGTGCAAGTATTGATGGGCACCTGAAAAAAGTTCCTTAGTGAAAAAAAGAACTCATGCCCAAAATTCTAAATTCTGGACCATACTACTGATGTTAACTGCTACTGTAAATTTAAGCATGCACACATTTGAATTCTGAAGGCTTAAATCCGACATATCTGCTTAAATTGAAGCACATGTTTTGATTTGGGATTCATTGAGTTTGGGATGAAATACCCAACTTCATAAGAGAATACTGGTTCTGAAAGTTCTATCCTGTCGGTTGATTGAATTTCAGAGATTCTGCATTGTACTTAAAAACAAAAGTACAAAAAAGCTACCTGTATCTTCAAGTCACTTGATCGGGGAACTTTGTGTCTGAGAAAAAAGATCTGCAGCCATGGCTTCTGGAGCTTTGTTTCTGTCATCATCAATCCCCTATTTAGCTTTCATTCACCTTCTTTCTCTGTAGCAGGGGAAGATTTTTCAATAGAATGACAAGTGATTGCCAAGGCTCATGAGAAAATGTGGTAGGTGATTTGTGTTGCTGGATAAGCAGATGAACATTTCACATTTTTTAATCCAGAGCATAAGTTTTCATTGATGGATAAATAAAATCTCTGGGTTTCTGGAACATGACTTAGAAGACGGCAGTGATACTTAGTGCCAAAATAACAACTTTTCCAGGTGGCATTATTAGAAAATAGGAAATAGTTGATTTGAGGTTTTTTTCAGTACATACTCAAAGTTGGTGTGCTAGGCTCAGAAAACTTTATTATTTGGTTTCACTGTCAGGGAAAATTCAACTGTTTAATTTCTACTGTTGAAGAATGACAAGTTCTCAATTATTCTTTATTTACAAAACTCCATTTCCAGAGATCAAAACTACACTTTGAGAGAAATATGGCTTCAATTTGTCCCTTGGATGGAGTGGTTTTATCAACAAACAGAATTTCTCGTAAAATATATCCTGGAGAGGATATAAAAAATAAAATTTTGATGTTTTTCTAAATGTTTCATCTGATTGATATATTCCCAGCAGGGTTTTAACTGCTTCATTGCTGTGACTTTTATGCTAATTTTGACAACAGAAGTTTTACACTTTTTCAAAGTAAAATGGGAAAGTTTAGGGTATAGTATCTGACATTTGGTACTGAAAACCAAAGGAGAAAATTCTGTCCCCTCTGGTGCCATTACCAACTGGATGTTCGACAGGAAACCAGTGAGTAATTCTGCATTTTATTCTCCTAGTTCGTTGTGTTCATTTGTTTCTGCAGTGTTTGACTATTCATTTCTTTTTTTATCAATATGGAACTGTTTATAACTAATTTGCCTGGAGATTTCTATTTTGAGTTGATTATATGTATTCATTACACGCTTCAGGGACTTAATTCAGTCCCCAGATTTGCTGTATTAGCTCCTTATGAACTTTTGGGAATCCTCAGATAAATTAAGTTGTCCTAGCTCTACTGGCTTAAATGGAAATATGATAATCTGTGGTTAAATATGTCTATCCCAACAATTGTTAACTTTAACATATGAAGATCCAAATCACTAAGAAAATAGACAATGCTGTCACAACTCAACCAGAAAAAAAAAAAGGCAAGCTGACATCTGCAGTTATTTAAGGTTGTTCATTTCATATAAGTTTATTTAACAGTTTGGAGAGAACAGATTTGGGGAACATGCATGCATGCCCTAAAGTCTGAGAAAGTTGTACTTAAGAGCTTGAAGCTATCAGCTAGTTGAGGGGATTCTTTCATGATGTGTTCTTGCCTTCTGTTTCTTTTTTTGCAGTGATAATGTAAATGTAGCTTTAGTTCATAATGTCTTATTTGTTGACTAAGGATCTTAATTTTATTTTGTGTTGCATTGTTGTTTCTCATTTTTTCAAAAGAAAAAGAAAAGAAATTTAAATATGTGTGTTTCTAGTGTGCAGAAAACTAGACCAAATGCAATGAAACTGATCAAATATTCAAACATATTCCAGCTCTGAATAAAATCAAACTTGATTTCATGGCATACAGGTTAAATGTTGTTGTTCCATCAAAAGAAGTCTTTAAGATTTTCTTTCCACACTTATCTTTCATCACACAGTTGTCCTGGAGAGCCAGACAGAAAACAAAACCTTGTTCTTGAGCACATGATTAAACAAGGGTTGGTTTTCTTAGCAATGAAAACCTAATTTGTTAGTTCATATGCATGCAATCTGAAGCAGCAAAGAAAAACCATACTGTAACATTTTGATTTAATATCAAATGGGAAATACAGTATTTGTTGCTTTGTTACAAACTTGCTAGAAAAATCACAAAGTATTATAATGAAATTAAAATAAATGGAGGAAAACCCTGTGGAGTATGAAATTGAAATCACCTGAATTCACAGAGCTAAAATAAGTCAGATAAATAATCCTTACAAATAAGTGTTTCTCTCAGATGGTTTTCAAGTCAGCCAGATTTAATGCCAGCAACTATATTGCTGATGCCTAAAACAAGGTTGGAGGAATCCTACTACTCCAGAGAACTGTAGCAGAATCTTTTCTTCTGTAGCAGCAGATTACTTTTTTCCTGTCATATCCTGGTTTATGAGCATTTCAAGTAGCACATTAAAAAAATGATTTCCTGACAAATTATTAAAAGTTCATTTCTGTTTACAATGGGCCACCTCAAAGAGCACAAATAGATCATCTGCCCATGGATTTGTGGTCAGGTCTCCATGCATCCTAAGCAGAGGACATGTTTCAGCATAATGCAAATTCACCAGGATTTAAAAATACTGAAGACATTTCACACACATTAAAATTATTTTAAAAGTAAGCATAATCCCTGGGAAAACAGCTTGAAAATTGCAGTATTTATAATAATGTACATGCAAAGAGGCAGGCTAGGCTGTTCCAGAACTTACTATTTTATCTCTGACCATTCTATTATAATATGGAAGTCCCATGTTTTACTGTTATACTGCTGCTACCAGTAAATTTTCTATTATTCTGATCCCACAGACATTTAGACTTTGTGACATGATTCACTCCACAGATGTAAGGTTTTTGGTTTTTTCAGTTAACTACCTTCAAAGATGAATTTAAAAATTTCCTTATCAGCATATTTTAAAGTAAAACTGATCATAGGTTAGTTTACTAGTTTTTCAGCATGCATATTGCAATCAGATGCTTGAATTATAATTAATGAAATAATCCTGCTGATTATTTAGATGCCAGTAAAGAAATTTGCCACAGTACTTTTCAAGCCTTTGAACATTCCTGGTACTTATGATTATATTTTAATTTTTAATAAGAATGCCATTTGCCTTCTCCTGAGCTGTAAAATACTGGATGCTCATTGCAGAGCTTGAGGGATATTGATTTTTTTTTTTTTTGCCAAAACCCATGTTCATTAACACAGATTATAGCTCATTAAAACTAAGTGTTTCTGAATACCTTTCAGAAGTATCTCCTGTAAAAATTTGAGATTAAATAGAGTGTATAATCAAAACAAATTGACCCATACAAATTCCATAGTTTGGAAAGTCCCTCTATGCTTTTCTCCTCCCACACTTAAATCAAAGTGTATTTAAGAGAGAAACAAAAAAATCCTCAGCATTTTCTTTTGCCTCTGCTTGTAGTTTTTGGCAGATCCTTAACTGTCATTCACAGTAGTGTTGTATGTCCAGAATTTGTCTATTTTTTGTTAGCTGGTAATTAATGCAATGTTAGTTAAATATTGTTATACTCCATGCAATCTTGGGAGTCATACTATTAATACAAATTTTCACAGTACATATTAAACCACCAACCAAAAAAAAAAAAAAGAGGAAAAATGTTCTGATTTTTTTCTTAATTTTAGACATGTTTCAGTAATAAACTACTTAAAATCACTACAGTTATCAATAAAATAAAAATCAACTGTAGTGTCATAATATGTAATTTTACGTGCATTAAAAACTTTTATTTATTCAAATGAATGATTGGTTGATTTTACAGCATTATTTATTTCAAGAAGATAAAACCAGTCAAAAGTGTCAACTAATTGAACTGTTTCGGATGGACATCCTTTGAATTTACAAACCATGGCCTTTTCCTAACTGTGGCATTTGACTGTAGTCCCATCAGCAAGAGACTGCAGTTCCACCTCCCAGGACACTGATTCCCTTTTGGGTGTGGTGCAAAAACCAGAATGACTCTCAGGTGTGTTCAGGAGTTCGGCTGGGAGCCTTCAGTGAACGTCAGGTGATGCCTTCCCTCTTGCACACCAGTGCTTTGGGAGGGAAAGCACTTTGGAAGAAGAGGTTCCAGCCGCAGATGGCCTGTGTGGAGGTGCTCCTGAGTGCACTTTCCCAGACCAAATAAATAGCTATGAGCATATGCAATCCGTGTAAGAAATGAATTTAAATGTATGTTCGATCATGTTTAAATATCCTGCTATTCAGGATTCAAAATTCTCTGCCCATTGTATCCTCTAAGAGATGCCTCTAAACTTTGTGACAGTTTTGTACCTTTTAGGTAGGTTTTTACTAAATAGTTCTCTAGGCTTTGTTATCTGTACAAGCCCTTATGTTATTTTAGGGTGGCCTTGTTCACATTTTGATGGACTGTGAACCCAACTTCCATAGGGTTTGTTTTACGTTGAGTTTAGAGGAATGAACTACTGCTCCAGCTTGAGTTTGGCTTGGTTTAGGTTTTTGGCACTTTTTGGTTTATTTATTTTGTTTAATAGCTGGTTCTCATTCATGTAGCAGACATTCAGGCTTTGTGGTGGGACAGGAGACTTGCATTGTAATTCATCTTTGAAGAATCTCAGACATAACAGTGAACTGACTATCTGTAGCTGTGGTTTTTTTGTCTGCTTGTTTTTAAAACAAACAAGTGGGGTTCAGATATTTCTGTAGAGCTATATAATTTAAGCCTGCAAATTATGATTGGGGTGTAAAAAACTGTCTGTTTTCTTGCTCTGTATCAATTCCCAAGCAAACATATTTCCTGACAGGAACAGAAAGATCCTGCAGCAATCTGTTTGTCAAAAGATTGGTCATATAGGTCCTTAACTGAAGTATGTGTGTATGGTCTTCATAGATTACTCAATAAAATTTGTTGAATTAATGTGCTCATAGTTTACAGCAGGAATAATTCCTACTCAACTGTTGCAGAAAATCTTTAATCTGTCTTAAAACAAATTGCAATCTGGATAGTTTACAAGAAACTTCTTTCAAATTACCTCCTAATGCTAACAATCTCCAGGTCCACTGGATGTCAAATGTCTAGATTGCTCATAGTCCAAACTATGAAGACCAATGGACATGCTGAAAAATAACTTTCTCTTGACCAAAAAAAGATATCTCATACCATGAATGTTTTCTGTTCCAACTTTTCTTTTTAAAATGTAAATATTAGCCAGAAGTTGTTTTTTTAAAAAAACCAGCCCTTTCACTTCAATCTTAGAGAATGGGTGAAGATTACAAAAAGACCTTAAAAAACAAATATGTACCTATATGATGAGGTCTGTTCACAGTCTGAATGATTATTTGAACTTTTTACTCCCCCAGAATTTCTCATCTAGAGAATGAGATTAATTAAAGAGCCAAACTACATAAGCCAGATGGGTTTTTGGCTGTGGTGATCCAGTCACTCAAATTCCTGTCTGGACTTCTATAATTCCTTAAAGCTTGTGTCTGAGCTCACAATCCTTGCAAATATTTCACTAAGTACAGAAACCAGGAGTACTTCTGTTTTCAGAGAACTACAGAATCATAGAATGGTTTGGATTGGAAGGGACCTTATAGACCACCTCCTTTTAACCCCCCTGCCATGGGCAGGGACATCTTTCATTAGACCAGGTTACTCAAAGCTGAACACTTCCAGGGATGGACAAACTTGACTTCTCTTGGAAATGTGTTCCAGAGTCTCACCACCCTCACAGTCATGCTTTTCTTCACAATATCTAACCTAAATCTGCCCTCTTTCAGCTGGAAGTCATTCCACCTGGTCCTATCATTACATTCTGTTGTGTACCTAGTCTCAGATCCTTCCATTCATCTTTGGACCTTCCACAGAATGGCTCTGCTCATGAATAAGATTTTGTGAGTTTTGCAATGCAAGCAGCTTTTCTCCAAATTGTGTTTCACAGGAGCCAGATGAACTTTATAAAGTCATCTGCATTAAAGGTGGAACCATAGGTTTGTGGGACAGGGCTATTTGAAAAACAAATCCTGGGTTCTGAAGCCTTACAAGAGGAAACATAGCTGGATATTTTCAGACTCTGCAGCCTGAAAATAAATCTAATATTTGCTGTTTTGTTTCATTACTTCTGTAGGTATAGCTGTGAGTATGAAGGAAGAAAGCATATTAAAAAAAAAAAATAGTGTTTGAAAGAAGGTAAGAGTAAAGGGAGATAACAATAAAAATGTAATAAAAATGAAGGGGAAAATGGTGACAGTAAGGAGAAATTAACAATAAAACCCAGAGAAGTTGTATTGAATATTTGTATAGAGGAAAAAGAGACATCCTGGCCTACTATTGTTATGAATGCATCCAGGTGTGTGGATTGAAGATATAAACATATTAAAAGATGAAGAAAGGACATGAAAAAAATTGTAGTTGTGCAATGATTACCATGATCCATGCTGCACACAAGATTTGTAATTAATTCTGGTATTTAAACTGTCCTCTCTGTGGCAAAGAGGGAATATTGACTTAAAATACTTTGAGGTTGTAGCAAGTGGGTAACAGTCACTTGTTCAAATAATCAGGATGCAGAAGATGGAAGGATTTTACAGAAAACCAAAAAATAGTGAAATTTCGAAATTGTTGAGATAGAAAACCGGAAGTTTATAGCTTGCCCCGTCTTTATTCAAATATTAAACAGCTTTGTTGTGTTGATTTCTATGGGACTTTTTCCCACTGCATCTCTTCTGCTAGAAAATCCCATTTATGCTATGAATTCTATCAGCAAGGCACAACTTAAGGAATTTTAGCTCACTGATATCACACTCAAAAAACTCCTGTATATTAATAGACATGTCTCTTGCAAACACAAAGAGGCTAGCAAATAAAGTAATGAGCACAGTCTTTCTTTCACTATCATAGTACTTGGTGAAGAAAATAATTACCATTGCCCACACTGTGGGGCAAGTACATTAAAAAATGTTCAACAGGTAAGTGACTTTCTCAGGGGTGAAGATGGAGTAAATTTTATCTGATCAATACATACAATTCAAGAATTCTTGGCTACTAATTCCACTTTCTAATTCCAACATGAGATAAATACAGCAATATTCTGTGTAAATAGCCACATGAAGAGTTGTGTATTTATTATTGAGAGACATTTTAAAGTTCAATACACTCTTTCAAGCAAAACAACAGAATATCATCAGTTTCCTTAACCTTTTTATTAGATTCTAGAAACTTAAGGTTTAGTCTTCAAAGGTAAAAATAAACTTACTGTAGCATGAATAGCCCAAGGGATGAGATAGATTAATAGAAAAACAAACTGTGATTTAACAACCATGTCTGATCTTGTGTGAAAAAGCTCCAGTATATGGATATGTCTGGGCAAGATGCCGTCTTTTAATTATGCACGAGAAACACACATATTTCTGCTTAATTCATGCAGCACTAATACCTGCTTGTACAATGATCACATTTTTCACTGTATGAAGGTGTTCATTTCCAGAAGCGAAACAGAGAAATATAAATGAGTTTTTACCATAGACAAAGTAACATTATGTGCTTAGTTCCAGCTGTTGTAAGTCACGAAGGTCCTCTGAATCAAGGGCCAAAGAGGTAAGCAAGGCCTTAGAAGACAAAATACCTAAAAGAACTCATCAGAAACCTAATCCTGTACCATGCAGGTTTTGTATCATTTGAAAAATCAGTCACTTTCAGGAAAGAAATAATTTATTTCTTTTCCCTACTTCAAAACTCTGCAATAGTTGCAGATGGTAACATAAAATATGGAAATCTAATCATGTTCTGACTTGTGATATTCTTTAATTTTGCAGGGAGATATTTTATCATGGGAAGATGAACTGTTTATGGCTGCTGGTATTTATATTGGAGTTACACTCATCACTGATTCAAAGCTCTCCAAGAGTTAGGAACAGCAGTCTCTTATCATACAAGATAAATGACCCACTTGCCAAAGATGTGAGGTGAGATTTCACAGAGGAAGCACTGTGAGAAATGATGTCAAAGACTGTCAGAGATCTGTAGCTGCACACTGGTTATAACACGACTAATAAAAGATCAGCAAGGTTGCTCATACTTGCTAGAGGACCACTTTTTATCTGCAAGTGGAAGATATTCACAAGATAGGACGTTCAACCAGTATTTCACAGATCTTTACAACAAAAAAAGCAAGATCAACAATTTAATTTATAAACCCCAATGACAGGATGTTTACACACAGAGGTGAATAAATACATCAGCTGTTATATATTCTAGTATTATTGAGTTACCCTGTGTTAATGAAGTAGGAGTATGTGCATGCTCATGGAGCTATTCACCTATGCTCAAACCTGTCCATTAATCTTTGGATTAACTAATAAAAGAGGGGTAAAACAAACAAGCAAAAATCAAGGACTTTCACACTGAAGACAAATGGTGGGCCAGGATGCATGCACAGAAATTATAGCTCATATCTATTTCTATTCTCTGATTAACATAACTGTATGGAAACTTGATTCAAATATCAGAAAATTAAAATGAAAGCCCTTTCACCTGTGTTATAGGAGGTCAAAGAAGGATTATTACAATGATCCACTCCATCTACAATCCATGATATTATTAACCTTTCTGTAGAAGTTTGAAAATGTATTTTTAATTATATTGTGTAAACTGAAAAAATTTAAGAGAAAATATATCTAGGTTGACACATTATAGCTGATTACTAATGTTATTAATATTGTGCTTCAGAAACAGCAAGAGCCTTTATAGGAAAAGTTCTTATTTGATGGTATTTTATTTTGTTCAGTAACAATTTTTCTCACTTTTAGGATTTTTATTTTTATCGTGTACTAATCTTTCCTTGTACAGCTGTCTCAGATCGTCAGATTTCCCCTCTTTATTCCTTCATTGTTAAAGCTACTACTAATGCCAACTTTATCATTTGCCTATTTTTTGTTACTATAGTAAAAATTGAAGTGTTAGGTTATACAGCTGTGGCATTCAGATTCAGGTATTGATTCATACTTAGTGTTGCTACTGCTACCTTTGATATTTATTGACACATTGAGACAAATTTCTATAATATTTAAGAATAAAAATACCACATAGCCTTCAAAATCAATTAAGAACTATGGTTGAAATTGAATGAGAAAAGTACCAGTATAAGGAATGATAAAAAACCTAAATGAAAAAAACCCCAAACCTTACTAGAGTATGAAATATCTTCTTGTTCAAGGGAATAATGCACGTGCATTTCTTATTATTTAATATGGAATATAGGATATACAATTAAAATGCAACGTTTACCGAAGTGCTGTGTAATTGCAATGAGAACTAATTCTAAATTCTCTGCTTTGCCCGTGACTTTGAGGCTTAGAAGAGAACCCAAAGCCACTTCCAGCAGCAGCAGTAAGACCGTGGCCCCAGCTGCAGCCAAAGTAACTCTAGCCTTAGAAGACAATGAAGAAGTAAATAGTCAACATTAATTAAAATGTATCATTAGGTAACGTAGAGTCAGATCTCCAATAAAATCAATATATAAGAAGGGTGTTTAAATCTCCAGGTTTTCTGAAAATATCTACACTATGCAGCAAAGCTGTTATCAGTGACAATTGGGATTATCCTGAAAGATCTTTTGCAAAGTGTAGGAACTTACTAATGTACTGAAAAAGTGTTTTTTTATCCTGTTACTGACATAGGTGGATCACACATTCAACATCCAACCCATGACAACTTAGCCTTGAGTCATGACTTGCTAAGCTTCTAATTTACCTGTCAAATTGCAAGCATCTCAGAAATGGAACTTTCCCCTTAAAAACACACACGAAGTTCTAGCAGTGAGCTACACTTGAACAGAGCTGAAATGACAAAGCACAAGCTGATTAATCAGTTAATTCAACAGGAGTGTCCTACAAGGTGAAATGAGTATTTCACTGTCATCTTGGAAGACAGGTTTGAAAATTTCATCTTTAAATTAGAAAATCTACTATTTAATGCATTAACTATACATGTTATGCATGACCCCAGAGTAAACTGAGGCACCGTATTCCATTGATTTAACGGCTTATCTATATTTAAGACATTTATCTTCCATTAAGTATCTTCAAGTTTCTAAGTTAACATATTCCAATTTATACTCAACTATTCTATAATTATAGTACTGCTAGATTAATGAAAAACTAAATATTCTTAATGGCAACAATAAATTACTCTCCCTTACTTGTGATAGATTATTCTAGTGGATTGGTTCTTAGCCCTGCTATATACAAATCTTTCTCTTACTTATGTAAAGAAAACAAATAAAAAGACAAGATGCAGGTGTTCAGCTTCCAGTCAGAGCAGGGTTGATTTTTGCAGTAGGTGGGAGGAGGCATGGCTAAGACACAGAAGTTATTCATTATTAATGACTCAATCTGTAAAATGTTTGATAGAATAAAATTCATTTGATATAACTATAAAAATTAGAGTTTATCCTGTATTTGATGGAAACAGTTGTAAACTACGCTTATACACCTCATCTGTAAAATCACTGCTCCATTTCTGTGACTTACTGAAATAACTTACTAATTACTCCATTCAGGGACTAGAATTTTTTTAAAATTTTTTTTTTTAGTGAATATCATTTTTCTGTCATTACCCATGTAGTGACAAGTTCTAAATTTAATCTATTAATATAAAGAAGATCTGAAAGACAAAGAAGCAACTTCAATCTAGCAGATATAAACAAGTATATTATTAAAATGTCCATTGTATTTCATATTGGAAAAGATGGAATCAGAAGTAAGAGTTTGATTTGAGTCACTAAAATAGATGTTATTCCAGTGTAAACAACCTGGCAAGTTCAAACTGCAGGAAGAAATAGAAAGCAGAATGTATTAAACTGACTTTATCTGACCTTGAAGGCATAAATACATATCACATTACTGCACTAGAGATAATGTGTTGTCTCTTGATAAAATGGGCTTTTTATTTGGTATTGTGGTATACAGTTGAGCCAGACTGATATGTTAACATGATTCCCTAATACAAAATACTCATATGCAGTGTAGAAAAATAACATATGTATTCAAAATAGTGTTTTAAACAATTTTTTAATTTACTAGGATGGTACATTTGCACTGTATCCCCACTACAAAGATTTTGCTTTATAGTCTTAACATTTAAATACCCTTAAAGTAATTCAGTCTAGTGATTCTCAGATAATTAGAAAAATTGGAAAATTTTAATGCTTTCTTTAGGAAAAACCCAAAACACAACCCTAAACACAGAATCATGGAAAGATAGAAGGGTTAGTTTAATTGAAAAATTTTCCTTAGTGTATTTTCCTAAGTGTAAAGATAAATTAATTCATCAAAATTTATGAGATATTTCAAATTGATTTCAATAGGCTTTAGATCATGTTCGGCATGGCATCATTTGAGAAACTAGGACATAATCAAAATGGGCAATCTGAGGCTGAAAATGATACAATTGGGATATCTATGAATTCACCATTTAGTGAAATACCAATTTTAAATCAGAAAGTATGAAATAAAATTAATCCTCTACTACTAGATTTTTACATAAACCCAGGGGATATGAAGAAGAAAAAAATATTATCTAAATAATGTCATTTAGCAACTATTTTTTCAATATATAACATCACTATGGAAAGTAAAGTTACATACTAATATAACTCAGAATTAAATGCATGGGTATTAAATATGCAACCATATTAAACCCAAAATACTTATCAGATTAACTGTCACCTATAATCCTTCTGTGCTTTTATCTCTGGAGTTAGAGGTCTTACAGAAAAAGTACACAGGAGGTATAAAATGGAATTTCAGGATAAACCACAACTTGATTCTGAGAAGCTTTGAATATCCTGGGACACATCAGTAAGATTAGTGAGGTAATTAATCTAAAACAACAGAAAGTACTTGATCTGGCCAAAAATTGTATGGTATTCAGAAAAGAAAAAATAAGTAAATTATTTTAGAAAAAATCAAGATGTTACAGACATTGAAAGACTCTCTGTAGGTGGTGTTTTTATAAGATTCCTATTTTTCATGATTGATCAGAAGAAGTTTTAATTAAAAACTTAGAAATTGAAATTTGGGCTATTTCACATTTCTAATGCTGTCTACTGAACTCCAACTGAAAACAGATTTTTTTTTTTTTAAGATCAATCATCCCAGATGGCTCAGCTTATTTTGGTCCCTACTAGGGTTATTCTTAGACATCCTATTTCTTCACTGCAACCATACACATATCTACAGTAGGAGAAGAATTCTATAAAATAGAGTATGATTTGGTTTTTTTCACTAATATAATTTATTATCCATGTACAGTGTATTATTGGTAAAAGCAAATGTCATCATTACAGTTGTGCTGATGACTATACCTATTGTAATGTTAGCTGAAACTCCATTACCTTCATGCAGGAAAAGCCAATTCTTTATTATCACAGCTCATTTTATAGTTTTTACAGACATCATGTGCAACTTTAATTGGTTAATAGCTTTCTTACTGATTACTCTCTTGGTTAGTAAAAGGTATTCTACTTTTCCATCAAATCTCTCTATTCTTGGATTGTTTACATATTTTCTTTACTGATTTTAATGGGACAGATCCCTTTTTATTGCAGGTGCATTTGTTTTTCAGCCCAGGAATAAGCTGTTATGCTAATGAGTTTTCATATCAAGATTGTTTTCACATGGGAACTTGGAAATTACTTAGAAGAAGCATCAGCCTAACTTTGGCAATTTAGCAGAACAGGTCTAATTTTATGTGGCCTTTTTTTTATAATTCTTTTACCTGTCATGACACGTACCATTCCTCTTTTTAATTTCAAACTTCTATTCAAATGTTTATATGAAATATCATTTTTAATTTAATATATAATAATGTAGACCAAACTGTAGGATAGCAACTAAGCAGTATGATAATGAGAGAAATTCAAGAGCACAACTTGATCAGTTGAATTTGGGTGGAGATTCTGGAGATGTTTATCTATTAGATTATTATTAGTAGTAGTAGGAGGAGTAAAATTATTTAGTAGGTATTTACCTAATCTGTGCTGATTTTTTTTCTTTATGGCCATTTTCAGCTGTATAAAATGAAGACAAAATGACATCAACATTTCCTTTTTTCTTATGATGTGTAAGTATATCAAGTCTGCACTAATTTTTTGGTGATATAGATGGCTAGATGTCCCAGGGGCTCCCAATGGTCCAATTTTCAACTATACATATTATAAATATGAGCAATAACTCATGATCTTGTGACCTAAGGGATTTTATAAAAATAGGACTGATGATTTATTGAGCCAGCTACTCTGTAAGTGGGAACTATTTTGAAACAAAGCTGAAGCAGTTTGGAGAATCTTATATAAAATACTAAAAATGTAATAGAGATTATGACGACTGCGAGCAACTGCACAAAAGCCTGTTGACCACCTCAATCTTTCTACAAATATTAAATACTATTTTTCTCTTGCCATAGAAAGTTCAACATGGAGAACTAAAAACTAAATGAAAAATAGAATCTCAAAAATAAGAAGCGTATATGGACAGAAGGAAAAAAATGCATGTTAAGAGGAAATATTTTATTGGGTGGAAAGGGGAAGATGTCAAGAATGAGGGGAAAAATGTTTAACTTACACTAACTTTGAAATGGGATTTAATAAAACAGAGAGTGGAAATATAATGATTCACGTTTTCCTAAGTGCTTTGTAGCTTTTTCTAGTGCACAAATGCTAAGCAGCCTTTTGGGAAATACCTTAGTCACAAGCCAGCCTGGCAGACTCTGCTCTATGAAAACAGACTTTTTTTAAAAAAAATATAGTTGCCTGAAATTAAGTTTGGAATTGCAAATAAATCTTAAGAAGTACCAGGAATCCAGAATATTATTGAAGTCATTATGAACTTTGTGTATTCAGCAGATTTTTTCTAAATTGTGGATCTAAGGCTTCAGAGACAAGCCTGAAATATTTGGCTGAAGAATTTTCACTCCTCAGCTGAACTACAAAATGGGAGAAGATGGGATTTTATGAGTTTAATATAAATTTATCATTCTGGGAGAGTTGTATGCATTATCAACAGCAAATTTCCAATTGCAGTGCTTACCACTACACCGTTGAAAGAATTATTGGCATCTGGTGCCTCCAAAGATTAGCAGTCACATTGCCTAATCGATTTGATTAGGAGAGAATCCTTAAAGTAGGAAAAGTAAACTGGTGTGCAGGTGTGTTCAAAGGGACAGGAAGAAGAATATATAACCTCAGAGCAGTTTTATTTGATTTAGAGAAATATTCTGTTGCTAATCCACCCAGACATAGGTAACAATGAGGTAATTACATGGCAAACACAGCAGCAAATAAATATATTATTTTGCATGCATTTATTTCTTTTATTTATTTCACTCATAAAGTAGTCAAGTAAAATCAATTTCATAATTTTTCCCTTCCACCAGTGAATATATTAATTCTGTAGATCTGGGAGCGCAAGGAAGAGCAACAGGTGAATTTACTGTTTGTCAGATTGATTGATAACTGATGAAAAAAGCACTCATAAGAATTATTTATAAATGCTAGAAGACAGATCACTCTCTCACATACACAAAAAGGAATACACCTTCCTCTTCTATAGGTGTTGACAGCTAAGAACATATGCATTACATATTTAACTTAACAGCAGAAAAGAGAAACTAGAAACAGTATGTCAGTAGCTCAGGAAGAGGCAACATAAACAAGCTGTTGACTTGCATTTTTGTCCTGAATAGGACAGGGTGAATCCTGTATTATTTGCTCTGTAAAATTTGAGATTCACCCTGCCACTTCAACAATAGACCAAGAGTCTTTTATCATGTCTGCCTGGAGTTTTTCCCTGGACTATCACAGAAGTCTTTACTATGCCACCTGTGAGGCTGCTTTTCTTCTTATTCTGGAATAAACTTCTGAAATAGATAAAATGAGGCCCAACAGAGATGTATCTGCTCCTCTCTACTGATTGCAATCAGGTCAGTTATAGCATGGACTAAAGCAATCCAACAAACCTTGACTTTGGAAATAACGGAACAAGTAATTTCTTGTACTTTATTACCTATACATAATATGAACAAACTCTCTTAGAGGACAAAATTATCTCCTGTGAATCACAGCCTGGTACAGAGTAGCAAGAATATGTCCTATAAATCATGAAATATGTCCTTGGGAAAGGGTTCCAAGCTGAGAGCTTGATACCATCCGTGAGGCTACAACTTCCTTCATATTATTCCTTAGCTACTGTTAAAAGAGCTTTTTGCTTCTTCTGACAGATGTCGCAGACACTATTGGTATAGATCCAGAAATTAGAAAACACTTTATTTCATTTCAACACATGCTTATGACAGTCCCAGTTCAATTTGGGCCTGCAGAGTTCTGTAATTTCTACACAAGATTCAGAAAATCTCATCATTTTCTCTGGACACTGACATTTTTAAGAGGGAAAGACCCTTCTGTCAAGGTCATGGAAACCATAGCACTGTTTTCCACTAAAAATATCCACCTCTTCTCCATGCAGGTCTACTTTAACAAGACCAGAATTGACAGGATGTTTAAAGCCAAAGGTAACTCTTTTAAGAGCAGGGTTGTACCAAAATCCCTTAAACCCCCCTTTGATTAATTATCAATTACTCCTGGGGAGATTCTGATTGAATACAAGGGAAGAATTTTTCACAATCAGCAACTGGAATAACCTCCCCTGCAGAAATGGTGGATTATCCAACATTGCATTTTTCTAAGATATGGCTGCTCAGGATGCTACACCATCTTGTCTAAACCATGTTTTTGAAAAGACTGGACCAGATGATCCTTGAAGTGTCTTTCAACCTGGTATTCTATGTTTCTATGAATATATCATGTTACATTTCATTCTGCTTTCCAAATTTCAATGAAATAATTTTAGAAAACCTGTTTTTAATGTGTTGCATTTTAATAAGTACTTTCTGATGAATCAAAATTTCATATTGTTAAAAAAACACATAAATTTTTAGAGGATTTTATTTTGAAACAGACTCATGAACTCCCAGCTATTTGCTTTAACTGTTGAGCTCTTGCTGTTGAACTGTTGTGAGACGTAAGCAAATTTGTGATAATTAAATTATTTAATTATACATACGTAAAGAAAAATTTCATGCATGCCACACATACAAGATACAGTTTTATCCTTGTTATATGCATACATTATATATGGCATACAAATCATGAAGTTTCTGCCCTAACTACTGTCTGTTTAGAATTAAGAATTAGGAAGTTTGGGGATTTTCAGTTATGTACCAGAACTTATATAATATCTTTAAAATTGAATTGTGATGAGAAGATATGCAATGAGATTCCGACTCTATTTTTAATCTTCTTTTATTTTTGTTATATGCTGTTCTCTCATGGTCTGTTAATAATTTTTCCCGAGCAAGCAGATTTTTTTATCTTGGTGCACCATGGCTGCATTTCAGAACAGACTGACATTCACCATAAATTTATCACTGTATTTCTAAAGACGGTGATAAAAACCATTACTCATTTCCCTGTCAAATCAACATTTAATGGAAGCTTAAGGCTTTGTCCTGTGTGAGGTAAAAGAGAAAAAACCCCAGGCAGCAAATTAAGAGCAGGCTGGGATTTTTATTATTTTGGAGAAAAGTTCTTAAAACAAGACCAGTGAGACTATAACCAGAATGAAAAATTAATATGACATTCTAAATAGAATCCATTTAAATGGCTTATACTCAAGAAAATATATCATTGTATTTTAAGGACTCTGTATAGTTAAAAACATATGGGAACTTTTACAGTTCCTTTGGCATTGGCATGATGCATATTTTTTTCCAACAGGAAAAACATAGAAAGGTGATATGTTGTCATCAATAAAGCCTTCCAAGGTTATCCCTGTTTACATAGAAAGAAGGATATTCCTATGTTTGAACTGGAACCAAGCGGCATAACTCTGTCCAAAAGCAGTTCTGAGAAGTGCGATAATAATAACTGATATAAAATGTTACATGTCCTTTTTCTTTAGAATAAGTGTGAATAGAAGCAATGTAAAAGTAAAGGTGTTTTAGCTAAATTATTAGTAATTCTCACTAGATTAATACAGGTCCCTGATCTAGAGAAAACAGTTGGGCAACTAGGACTAAAGATAAATATACAAATAACAGCAATTTAACATTCCAACATGTATTTCCTTCCTATTTCATTGTATTTATTTTAATGAGACAGGATTATCTTGGCATTCTCTGTGAGTTTTTTACTGTAAAATCATAACATATAATTGTCAGATGTGTGGCGACACTTTAAAATTATGAATTAAGTATAATGATTTCAATGTAGCATGAATAGCCGACTGGTGAGTGAAGACTATTTTCATTACATTTTACTATTAAAATTACATTGAGGGAAATAATAGGATTTTTTTTTCTTAAAATATTATTTTACATGGCTTTAGGTAGGAACATGATACTTCCACTGGCATATAGCTTTTGATACTTTCATCCCAATAGGTGTCATTTAGAACTTATTCAGAATTACTTTAATAACCTTCTATATGGTAAAGTTGCTTTTACTGTATCTGAGTGAATCTAAAACCATATTGTTAGCCAAGATCACATTGACTGCATACTCAAAATATATACCTCAAAAAGGAAATGTATATTTTTGGTTTCAGGCTTTTGGCTTAGCTGAATATTGTGACATCCATGTTTTCCATTAAGTAGAGTATGGAATTTAAACAGCTAGTTAATCTCCTTCTCCTATATCAGAGGACTTTACAGCAGGCATTTCTTGTGCAAAACACTTCTATTTAGAGGGAATTTCTTGGAGATTACAGATATTTAAAAATAGTGCTTCAATCTTTAAAAGACATTTTAAAACTCTTTTGATTTCTCTCTTTATATGCATAAAATGACAAAGCTCACTAGCTAGGCAAACGGAGAAACATGTAGGTTTCTGAAGAAAGCTAAGTCTGGCATTGTTTTAACATCTCAGTCTTTAGAGTAATTTATTGTACATAGACAAAGACAAGATCATAAAGTGATATAAAACTTGATAGGCTAAGTTATTGATTTTTAAACTAAAATTAATGATAATAGCTCTGAAATTGACCTCTCAATATAGGATAGTATCTGGGGCAAAGGCTTCAGTGGCTATAAGAAAAAAGTCAAAATAGAATTCTACTGATGGTTATTAACAGTGCTGCAAAGGAAGCTGACAATGTTTCAATATAAAGTTGTACAGTACATATAACAAATACGTAACAGGAAATTTTATGTCATTATATGTAAGTTGAAATTTTCTCTGCTGCAAGGTGTTTAAAGTACAACTGAATGAATGCACTCCTTCTTAGAAAGCTATGTAATGCTTATCTGGTAGGAAAATGTAAAAATTTACATTTTAAGGGTCACTTAACATGTGTGTCATATCAAAAGCCCCAAAACCAAATAGCATTTCCATTCTTAGCCTCATAATACTCAACCCAAAGTTAAAAAATTGACTATCACGCATTCACATTAGCAAAAATATCTAACACAACCTAATGGTCATTTCCATCTCTAATTCCATGCGGTCTGTACAATTTTTATGTTCAATTGCCATGCTGTTATGGTGTGATTATGAAACTATTTATGCCTTTCAAAATCTCTTTGAAGACAGAATAATTTAATGCCATTTCTGGACTACATCCAGCATTGAACACTAAGTAGCATGAATGTAGAGCTGATTTTATATCCACAGTAAATAAAAATGTCAATATAAGCTAATTTGGGTGGAAAAAATCATTATTCTTATTTATACTTTTATAATCTTGACATCCTTATGGTCACTGAACTTTCTGTAAACTTGTCATTCTGTGAGCTGTTTCTCAAACTTGCAAATCAGAAGAAAGAGAAAAACCCAGGAAGAAAACGAAAACCTTTTGTTCTATAAAGATAGTACCTGGATTATTGAAGTACTTTGTATGTACTGTTGCTGCTATTGCCACACCTCTTTCATATAAAGTTATATTTCAGCAGTGTTTGGTACAGTAGTAGGACAGGAACAGGTTCTTTGTGGCTCAGCTGCATGGGACATTATGGCAGAGTGTCTGACACGGCTGTTTATACATAGTTGACAGCTACATAACTCACTTGTCTATGTTTGAATAACTGATAGACAAAGGGAAAAATTAAAAAAAAATATTTGGCTTGGGTCATACTAAAACAAATGAGCCTCCTTATTTCTTCTGAATGAAACGAGTGCAAATATTTTAGTTTATATCAAATTAGCATCCAATTCTTTTTTAAAATTCTTTTTTAGATTTTGTTCTCTTAGCTTTGCTCTTTGAGGCCAGTCTTATGAGCAATATACTTACCAGCAATATACTGAGAAAACTGAGATTGCAGTGGAGTTGGGCTCAAAGTCTCTTCTCCTTTGCAATACACCTTGTGCCTTCTGAAGTCTCCATAACACTTTCACTGAGCAAGAATCAGCTGTGGCTGTGCATCTGATCAGTGAATAGTTCAGCTTGTGCAGAGTTAATGGGCAGAGTAATCAGTACTGATTGCTCATCTGAAGGTGGCTGAACTCAGCCCACCTCTCCCTCACTTCTCCTTCAGTCTCAACACAATCGATCACATTGTCTTTCGCACCCCTATCAAGCATTCATTCCTGCAGTCTTTAGGAATTTTATTATGCTTGAGGTATCAGTTTAATGCTAAATGTGTGTGAAATCTGCCTATGGCTACAAAAGGCTATAAAGATGGACTAAAAAGGGATTATTGTATAGTCAATTTAATTTTAGGTAGATTCATTCTCCCAGTCATCTTTAAATGAAAGGACAAGAAATTTTGTTTCCAGATTTCAGGATGGACATTTTGTTTAACGTACCTTTTTCAACAGAAGTATTCACTAGTTGCCTGATGGCAATTATTTATTAATTATTTTGAAGAAAAACATGGATGTTGATTAAATCTGATTTGTCAGATTTAGCTCTACATCTTTTCAGCCTCTAGTCTGTTGTACAGTGTTTTTCTTTTTAATATCTTAAAAGAAGTCTTGAAATAATAAGCACAACAGCAGAATAATTTAAAATAGCATTTCATGCCAGCTGAAAAGAATTCCAAGGAAAAAGAGTACAACTGATTGCTGGATATAAAGCATGTGTTGGCTCTTTAGAAGCAGTGACAAATCCCCACCCTTTATGTAAGTAGGCTTAAGGGCCGCGACTGAAATCTTTCCTCACTCCTGACATTTGACTATTGTGCGACTCTGTGGACTTCCTAATGCATGTAGTGTGATGCCTTAAATATACATAAGGCAAGAGATGGTACACACTGAAGTGCACATCCTGTAGAGCAGCAGAAACAGAGCTTGAGTTGTCACAGAACTCTGCTTTAAGGGCAGTCAGGGCTGACTACCGTTGCTTATGCTACTTATGACGAAGTTGGGGCGGCTTATCAGCTGCTTTTCACATGATGGCTGCTTTCTGATTGTCACATAAGTGTGGATGGGATGCACATTCTTCCTTTCTCCTACCCAGTGTAGGGCAGAAGGGACTATTAAGTTTACTGAGAAGCTAGAGAAGGGAGGGAGAGGAAGTTCTCAAGCTCTTGTATTGATAGCAGAAGCCAATAGGGTGCCTTGCTTTGGTGCTTTTGGTGCAAGGCACCCTATTGGTTTCTGCTATCAGTACAAGAGCTACATTTAATTCTTCTGCAGGCTATAGATTAATACAACTAAACCCTAGAAGAGAAGGGGACCTGGTGATAAATAAAAGATACTGCTTATTTGGAGGGTTAAGGGAATTAGAAGGATCTATATATTTCTTCAAAGAAAAAAAATAAAGCAGAGAGACTAACACACCTAGCATTTGTCTTGTATATTGGAGTACCTGAGAAAAGGTAAATATGGAATATAGGGGGACTCAAAAATATCTTCATTGTGAGTTTTATAAATTAGGCAGCTAAAATTCATTTAATCAGCTCTCTGTTTTCCTCCCGTTCCTGTTATCTAGAAAACAATATTCCCAGGGCAGACAGTCATGCACAATATTTGTTTGGCTTGCCATGGACAGCTGGGCAGCCTTAGGCATGCAAGATGCTCATTAGTGCTTGCTCGCTGCAGGTTTCCCCCGTGTTCACCCATGAACACCTTTTTCTGTTGCTCCTGAACAAAATATTGTGTTTGTATTGAAATTCTCAGAACTCAGTCCTGCAGAAGTGCTCTGAGTGTACAGCTGCTCTCTGCTTCCAACAACTTCTATGTAGCATGATGCCCACAAGACATTGTTCTGGGAAACACTGAGGACAGATAGCAATTAGAAATTCCTAGTTGCCTGTGGTGAGGGCCAGATGTACGTTTACCTTTAGGTACTATCAACCACATGTAGCTTGAAGTCCTGCTTGCAAAGGGAAAATCATACAGATTTTCCAGTTCATGAGGAAGCTTGTAAACAATTTTCCATATTCTCCAAAAGAAATTTTTGCATTGCTTTGGAATTCAAAGCTTATTAAATAGCTAAATGTGATGAGGAAATGAAGGCAAAGGAATTTAGTGAAGTTTCAGGCCGTTTTGATGAGGACATCCACAGACGCTCCAGGGAAGATGTTTACACCAGGAATACCTTTTGGGACCAAGTTCTTCCAAAGAAGATTGCAAATCTCCATGGTAAGTACAATAAAACTGACTCACAAGTTGAAATATTTCATAATTTAAGGCCTTTTAGCCTCATACTTTTCAAAAACTTGTTGGTCTATATATGAAATCTCCATAACTAAGCCTCTCTCCTGGCTTTCTCCACATTCCCTTCAGCTTCCTTTTGCCAACAACCTGGCCTTACTGAACCAGGATGTCTACCTTGTTCTTAGCAACAAATCTCGTTTGCTCCCTGTTTAGCCTTTCTCTCCTTTCCTCGTTTCATAAATGCTTTGATTTAATTTATTAAATTTTAATTCAAAAAACTCCAGACTTGCCTTATATCCATCTCTCTTGTCTGTTTGTTTGCACTGTCCTTTACCTGCAAGGCTTGGACAAATGTTATAGACATTTAGGCAGAGCTAAAATGGTGGCAGAGAAAAATGTCAATAGGCTTTGGGCAGGGTTTACAAAGTTTTTGTCTGAAGTGGTCAAGGGAGCTAGTGTGCACATACAAAGTAAACCATTCAGACACCTGGGGATTTTGCACATCTATACCTGGAAAAATAGCAGATTGAGGCTTTAAGTGGCTTCTGAGATCATGGGGAGGTTGCTGAGGTAAACTGCAAAGCCAGATTTAGTGGTGTAGTTCCACCTCTACAACTGATGTAGTGAACATAACTCTAGATCTAAATAAATATCTAGTGGTGATGCAATAGTTCTGAAACAAGCCCTGAAAGTCAATTTGCTTTCATGAATCAAGATTTTTCTAATAAGTTGTCTTAAATTGTGAAAATTCATAATAAAAATTAAAATAAATGCTTGTGTATGTAGTAAGGATAATAAAACTTACTGTTCGAATTTAAGCTAATATGACAATACATCTGTTAAATATCATGGCTGTATTCTGAGTCTGTTAGTCTGAGACAGGATTTTTCCAAACCAGTTATCCACAAAATCTTATTCTCTGGTTTCTACAGTTATTGACTCAAGTTGATGTCACTGTTGCTCATTTAGAAATGGTAAAAAACTCTGTTAGCTCTTAGCTAGAAGTTATTTTCTTTCTGGCTGATGATGTGGCTTCCTACCACCATGCAGAGCATCACTAGAAAGGATTTAATTGTTCAAAATGCAAAATGTCCGTGCATATGGCTTCTCCAATGTGACAGTTATTGTAACAATAATTCTGTGATTCTGTCTGTAATTCCAAATGTTTGGAGGAACTTCCTTATGTGACGGTACCTCATCAGTAGATCACATTAATGCTATGTGGATAAATAGTGCCTCCCAAAAGCTAAGATCTGTAAGATTAAACATGGAAATATCTTTTTTCCCCAAAGCTGGTTTGTTCTTCACAATATTCGAAATATCAGTGAATATCACTGAATATCAGAAATTTCATTAGCATGCACAGTGGTGACAACTTCAATAATGTTACTGGTTAATTCTGTAGATTTCAAAATAGGTTTGTTATATTTATAAAGTGCTTTGGGGTGAATGGGAAGAAGGTAAGCAAACGCTCTCAGGAAAATCTGTTCTTTGTTGCTCCTAAAACATTCAAAAAGTTGGCACATTTTCATCCCAAATAAATTTAAAAAAATATGGAAAACTGAATTTATTATATAAAAACTGATGGAAATCTTGGTTTTCTAGAAGGCAATCATGTTCTCCTTAAATAAAAGTATTTGTTGTAATAATTAAAAAGAGACATAACTCAGAATATGAGTTAAACAAAATGGTAAATCACAAAATCAACACCATTTTGTTTAGTGTAGAAGAAAGTCTCTTTTGTCATAAACCATCTCTGATGAAAAACCAAACTGAAAGTACTGTGCAATCTTTTCATCTTCCTACTTTGAGCTTAGTGACTGGGCACATAGCTCAGGACATCTGAGTGATCGGAGCTGCCATCAAGTATGAAAGAGGCCCATGCAAATAGACACAGTAAGGTCATGATTCCCTCGTGGGGCACAGACACATCACAAAAATGACTGACTTCCCAGCTGCTGTCACTTTGGGACACTCAATTGAAACCAGATTCATGGCTACTTACCAAAATTTTAGAACCAAAAATAGTTGACTAAATCAATCAGAAAGTTGGGAACAAATGTTTTGAGGCAGAGGAATCTGGATTATTTTTAACTCTTTTAGTGTCAAGAAACTGGGAAAATATATCATCACTCTTAAGATGTAGCTAGAAAACAGATTTTCTCCAGCTCTTTAAAGAGCCTCCTGTTTGCTGTTTTGTGCAGTAGTAGCTGTGATCAGAGCTTTGTGGATAAGTTTTAAGATGCAGTGAGAATTAGTGTCATGGATTTGTGGAAACCATCTACAAGGGATTTGTCAGATACTTCACGTAATTTGTTGACAGGAACATTATGAAAGTCCTAGAAGAAAGTGGTCCAACTGCAGGCAAGGAATGTTTTTTCATTCTGGATTGGAGACCAGTATGGGGGAGGATGTGGGGGGAGTGCTTCAAAGACAGTAATTCTTAGAAGTCTGGTTGAAGCTTAAAATGAAAAATGTGTTTCCCTGCTCCTTGTCTGCTGGAGAAAAATAAAAAAGAGAAAAGATTCAGTAGTATAATATATTCTTAAAATAAAAACTTGTTCCCTTGACAATTCCAAGCATCGTTTATAACACATTCCTTCTGACTGCACGGGGGATCTTTGTCTGATAAGGATATTCTATAAATTAAAAATATATATTATACATAAGTACACAAAACGATTTCAAATTTTCCTACTGACGTAATAAAGAAAAAAATATTCCAGGAAAGGTCAAAAAACAGTAAAAAATATTTCTAACTATTATAACTATCATCTTGTCCATATGGAAAGAATATATTTCTAGGAAAATAAAACAAGTTTAAAAAATAGTATAGTGAATTCACTCATTTGCTATTAACTTGAAGAATAAATGCTAAGCTGGCTTGTAAAACAGAAAGGGTGTCTCAATGCAAAGAGTAAATACTTGAATAAACCTTTTAAAATAGATTCTATTATTTAAAAAAGGCAATGGGAGCATCAAGTTAGACTTGATAGTTTGTTGGAAAAATTTTATGTCTGAGTAAATTTTTTTCTTCTTATATTTTACACTGTGACACCACTTCTTTCAGCCATTTTATGTTTCATTTTATCTTTAAATTTTTTGTGTTGAACTCACTGAGGATTCACAGGAAATCATTACACATTCTGAAAACTGAACTTGAACTGGGGAAGCATTTATCCCTCATTAAAGGTGAAAGAATCATTAATGCATCAGTTGTCCTCTGATTTCACATGGTGTTGTAGTTTAGCTACCTAGCTCTTGCATATGCTCACTTGAGAAGAACTTGTTTTTCAGGAATTCAGTCTTGAGAAATGTGATCAACTGATAAAATAAGATCTGTTGATCACTACAGTAGGTTAGTGTTGGAGTCCAGGGTATCCCTTTGAATAACCTGGGACCTGAGGAAGGGAGTTTGAACCCTGGACAGGGGAGTGTGGAGCCGGTCCAGGGGGGTTGGAGACCTTGGCACAGAGCCCAGGAAGACACTGGGTTTGATTTTAGTCCATGGGAGAAGCTTCCAACACTGAGAGAGGAATTACAAACTTCAAAGCTGTGAAAATAGTAGTTTAGCACAGCATGGAGTGAAAAATTTCTAGTTTAGGGGTTCTTAGAATAGAATTAGGGACAAGATGGAGGATTTAGGGTGTTGCCCTAAATTCCTCTCCTTCTTCCTTGTCCTCCACCTTCTGATGTGGTGATGACACAAAGTAGTTTGAGGGGATTGGGTCAGGGTAGAAATGACCCTTCTAGTATAGGTACTGCACAAAACTGTAAATAGTGGACATGTAGTTACCTGTAAAAAAGTAAAGCAATGCCGCATTGGCAGTCAGTTGCCTCGTGTCCCAGCCACTGTCCGGACCTCGGCTGGATGTGGAGAAAATTTTGAGATATCAAATAATAAACAACACCAAAAACCTGGAAACAAGGCCTTGAAGACTCCACTTTTTTCTTGCGATGCGGCTCAGGACTTTTAGAGGGCCAAGGACTTTTAACAACCTGAATCTCAGGTGAGAAACCAACCCAAGAGGTTAGTATATGGCAGGAGGAGATTAAAATTTATGCGATAATCAAATATTTACTGAAGTTTCTTTTCCATAATTGCATTGCTGTTGTGGCTCTACATCTGATGCCTTTGTGGGTTATCACAACGTGAGTCCCTGCATTTATGAGTATGGAGATGGCACTTAGTGAAAGTAAAAGGACACTTATGTTTTGTAAACTTGTGCAGGTATTACTTTAACTGCTTCACTTTGACCACATTTTCTAAGCTGCATTAAAAAATCAAAATAATGGGCTGATTTTCAAATCTTGCAGAGAATCCATGGCAGTCTGCATATTATCTTGCAACAAGCTCCTTTTAAAGTTGTGAGGGGCATTTCACTCAATAGTGCCCAGATCTGCGGCTATAAATCCAAACTACTGTGCAAATAGAGAAGTCAAGAAATCACCATGCTCCATCTGATCTCTTGCAAATAGGTAAAAAACTTAAAACTGCCAAAGAAACATCTAACATAATTACATTAACTTAATCCAAACAGAAGTTTCTCTGAATATATCAGAAATTTCTGTACTGAATTCTATACTTTCATCTAATTTGTGGCTTTGTAAGTCAGGAATTTTGGACTGGGTTTGCTCCTATTAAGTCCATTGCTAACTGGGGATGATTAGAACATCAGTTGTAAATCTGAAAATTATTATATAAAAAATATTAAAAGAATCTCATATGTTTCTTCAGGCATAAACTAACATCTATTTAAGTAGCTATTTTATTCCAATTCCCGGGGGTCAGAAATGTTTTGAGTACTTAGGCTTGAAGTTCCTTGGAGATATACTTGGCAGTATCCTTAGAAATTATTTAGAATCCCTACAGAGAGAAAGATCCATGTATGTATCAAATGCCAGTATAATTAATCTAGGAAACACATAGACACTTGAGTGACTGGTTCTTACATGGGGATATACTGATCTGTGGGGAAATATCTAAGGATAAAACTATAAAATAGATTAAAAGAAATATTTAATAGTATTTTTAATTAAATTATAGTATTTGTACCTTTTTTCTAAAGTAGAACAAAAAAAATTGAAAAGGCCCATGCATTTTTCAATAAAAGTAGTTGAGTTTAAAACACAGATTCTTTTGTTCCTGATCCTTTTGTTCCTTTAGAAGAAGAAAAACCCCAAGTTTTCAACTTATTTCTGGTACCACTGCTTCATTAGCAATAAGTCCCTAGGTACTAAAATTATTTCAAACTTTTTGAAATGATTTAATTTTGGGACAACAATGATAATAAATAAATGTTGGACAAACCTTCAGTATCTATACACCTTTTGTTACGGGCTGTTTCTGTCATCCAGGATGGATGTATGCATAGGAAGCTACACAAAATCACTAAGTAGAATGAAGGAAAATAAGGATATTGCATCTAGGGGGCACTTGGCACAGGGAAGAATTTGGAAGGATGCTTCTGGAGCTGCTATTGAGTTCCTAATTGCGTCCACTCCACCCAAACAAGTTTAGTTCTATTTGCTTTCTGTCTGGCACCCACTCTAGCACTGGTTGAATAGCTTCCATTTGAGGGAAAAGATGACAAAAAAAATGTTCTTGGTTGGGAGACCATGCTGTTTTGCAGTTATGGTGGTCCTTGGCAGAGACAGAAATATAACCCTCCTGAGCTATTCCTTTCCCACCTCCTGAGGGACTATTTTGGTCATTAGATTCCTACTGGAAAACTGCAGATGCCATATCTTATTTTTCAGCCTTTTCTGAGCAGAGTCACAACACAGTGTTTATCAGACTTTAAAAATTATATGAAGATTTATTTATATGGCTAGTGTGGGACAACACACATGATGGACCACTGTCTAAATTGTTTTTCAGCTTCTAAATCCTCTCTCAGGTAGGCTCTCAGTGTGCTGGCTGCCATTTCTCATATCCTCTACAGTTAAGACACAATAACAATTCCTACCACAATAATATTTTATATGTCTGAAACTATTTGAATCTGAAATTTTCCAGAACTGTGTTCCGGGAAACAGAAAGTTTTGTAAAGTAAAATACAAGTTTTTTTGAGTAAAGACAGTTCAGCTGAACAGTGTGCAAAAATATATGCTTGATAAATTATGGAACTGTTTCTGTAACTTGGAATTATGAGAGCAAGGAAAGTGCTTTCAGTGAGATACATTCAAATTATGGCTTTACATCACAAGTTGGGCATGGTTAGTGTTTGCCTCACTGGATTTTAGCTTAGCACCTGAGGTGTCTCAATGAGCAAGGCTGCACTGGGCACTCATGACTGATATAGGTGTTGAATAAAAAAAATTGCCAGTGGTAATTGCCAGTGGTATACATGAGTTATCTGCAACACTGCTCTCATTCCCATTGCTCTCAGCTGTTCTTAAATGTTCGTAGTTGCGAAGTCTCACACAGCTTTACAATCATAAGAGAGACTTTCTTGCTTTTGCAGACGGTCCTGATCCAAAGAAGACCACAGCCTGGTGACTGAGGTCAGGATACATATGGTCTAATTCCAGATGCTTGCAATGAGATTCATATGAGTCATTGGAATGAGGTAAATCCCACCCTGCAAATTCTTCTTCCATTCTGTTGACTATAAAGGCTGTCAAACATAAATTGTTTCAGTGATGAATGTTTACTTTTCATTGCTACTGAGTTCAGTGTATTTTCATCAAGGACAAATGTCTCCGACAAATGTCCCCGTGTTTGTTTTCTTCAAAACAATGGAAAATAAAAAAAAAATTGCAATATAAGTTGGTTTGATGTGGGTGCCCTATAAGCTATGACCAAACAGAATGGAATGGTCTCATCAGAATGATAACCTTCTTGTAGGGGGTAATTCTCTTTTGTTTCTTTTCTTACTAGTGTAAAGTGGAAATAATCATGCAAAGGTCAATAGCGGGAAGCAGCTGGCATTAATTCTATGGTGCCAAAAGTCTATGATTTCTCAAACAGTCTGCTTTTGGCAACTATTACTGCAAATGTATACATTTACTATGTAAGGAAATTTTGAATCTTTGTTAATCATGTATTAGTTTAATTTAAAGTTACATTACTATACCATTTTCCCAAGGTCTTCAAAGGATTTTGAGTCTAATTTCTATTGTTCTCAATGCCTTTGAGGGTCTAGAATTTGATGGATATATTTAATTTTGACCATTTCCTTCAACCATCAAATTCACTAATCAATTCATAGATAAGTCACTATGTGCCTATTTTGTTAGTACAGATATGCAACACTGAAAAACAAAGGGAAATGCATTCTAGTGCTGCATAACCCAGTTAAGGAAAATAAAAATTAGAATCAGTTTGTTTCCCTTTCTACATTCCTCCCAAATTATTGCCTCTGGTGTGATTGTTACAACCACATTAAAAATACAGTTAAAATGGAGTATATCCCAAAACCTCTCTATTTATAATTTGCTTTTAAGAAACAAGACTTTGAGAAAATGGAAACTGTCCTACAAGAGAATCAGAAAAAATGTGTCTTGGTTTTAAGAAATTTTAGAAAATGTAATAATATTAGGAAACTGGTAAAATTTGGCAGTTGCATGGATGGTTCAGAATTTGAAGTAGTTTGGAATAAACAAGTACTGCATGTGATCCTACATCATTAAAAGAAGGGCTGTATTTCAGAATGCTTTCAAGCCTAAAAAACCCCATAGCTATACAGACATCTTCCAAGAGAAAAAGACAATGCAGGGTGAGTCAATGAAGAGTGATGGAGAAGAACATACATCTGCAAACCACAGACGCCATGGTACAGCCCAGCCATGAATGAATTTACCCAGCTGGCAGAAAGCAAAAGTTCAAATCAAGACCAAAAGTGCCAAACAAAATTATTTTCTTCCAAATACATAGTTCCAGAGCTGAAGCTGTCCTCAAACTCTTCCCAGATGTCCTAACCTTAGTCAAATATTTCATTGTGGAGTCATGCTGTGAGTCCTCTCTGGCTTCTTTATTCAAGGCTCCAAGAAGAAAGATGAATTCCAGCAGCCTGGAAGGGTACAACTGGAGGGGCAGATGAGGCACTGAGCTGCTCCAGGACCTTCCAGTTTAGATTTCACTGAAATGAAAACGAGTTTTAGGGAAAGCTAATAATACTTAAGGATACATTCACACTGAACATTTTTCCAAAAGTATTTAAAATAGATTACTCCCATCCATTTCAATTACATTATTCTTTTAAGGAGACAGCTAATGGGTGAGTTATTAAATATTTACTTCTCTGGTACATATATGGTCCAAAATACTCCACACAATAACCAAAAATATGTGTTAAAATACATTCCATTTTTACCTTTATCACATCTGATCCAACGAATGGCTAATCTTTCCCAGTGAGGACTAGTCATTAAACCAGTGCAGCATATCCTTGAAATAAATAAGCACACCTTATTTCAGGCAGTGCCCCTGCAACTCTTTTATGATGATCATATTTAAGTAAGATTAAAATCTTTCCAGAGCAAATACATTGTCTAAAATTCTACAGTTCAATAACTTGTAATAAAACAATGCTTTCAAATGCATCTAAACTCTTACTAAGGAGAAAGGAAAGGATCTTAAATTTAATGTGTTGTTTTTCATTGATATCTTCATATATGTTTTTATATATCTCTCAGAAAGAGTTTGTATTAAGTATTTCTACAACATCTACCTCCGTTGCTGTTTTGGGTGGCCACGTGGAACACTGGCGTTGTTGTTATTGGAAATTATGTCCCAAGCATGCCCCATTTCACCTCTGTGCAAGGAATAAGAACAAAAGCAAAGTGATGACTAATGCATAGAAATATCTGTAGGTTTTCAGTGAGATCCAAGTTTATGGGTCCTCAAAAATGTTTGGACTGAATTGCACTTAATAATTTTGGGGTGGTTACTTTTCCACAGTAAACTGTCCAAATAAAGAGGGCATTTTTTTCATATAGAAGCAGATCTCAAGGTTTTTAGAAAGAAATGGAAAGACAAGGTAAGAAAGAATTAGAAAGAGTATAGAGTATCTTGTTATTTGGTTAATCCACAGAACTTCAGAAACTTCATCAGAAAGCCTTTGCCATTTGTTTAATGCAACATCTGCATTCAAATGTTTTTTGTAAAATATATTCCGAGGTATAGGTTTATGAATTATTAAAAGTATTGTCAAGGATGACATATTGTCTTGTATTCTCAAGACTGAGGCAGATTAACCTGAATCAGAATGTCTATCCATACACATAGGTGTTGTTACTCTAAGTTTGGGGAAAAAAAGTGAAATTCCTGATATTTAGCACAGTTCTTTTTCAAGATAGATATGTTTTCTTCTGTTGTGGGTAAAGAAAACTAACACAATCACTGCAAGTAGTGATGGTTTGAGATTTCAAGAGAAGCCGCTACCATTAAGGTAGGGAATGTCAACCAATCACTACATGCACGTCAGATGGCGTCTGGTCTTACATGACAGTGAGGTTTGCCAAACACCAACTCTTTGGTATTAAACTAAAGAGAGAAAACTGTGCAGAAATGGTGGACTGCGTTGTTGCTAAGTAGTAATTTAAAAAGACATCATCTGAGATTTCACCAGGGCTTTTGACTCTGTCTCTCACAACGTCCTCATAAGCTAACTCAGGGAGTACGTAGTGGATGAGTGGATAACGAGGTGGATTGAGAATTTACTGATTCTTCAGAAGAACCTCAACAGGGTGGCGAGGTGGTCAGAGAAGAACTGCCTGAAATTCAGCAAAGGTAAATGCAGAATCCTGCAGAGGGGAAGAAGAACCCTCTGCACCAGTACAGGCTGCGGGCTGACCTGTAAAGCAGCTCTGTGGAGAAGGACCTGTGGGTTCTGGTGGACAACAAGCTGTCCATGAGGCAGAAGTGTGCCCAGATGGCCAAGAAGGCCACTGGGACCGTGGGGTGCATTAAAAGGAGCATTGCCCGCAGGGAGGTGATCCTGCCCCTCTGCTTAGCCCTGGTGAGACACATCTGGAGTGCTGTGTGCAGTTCAGAGCTCATGAGGCAAGGGAGACGCAGAGCTCCTCCTCGAGTGGAGAACAACAAAAATAACAGAGGGATGAGAGTATCTCTCTTATGAGGAAAACCTGAGGGACCTGTGCCTCTACAGTCTTGAGAAGGGATGACTGAGATGGGACCTCAGCAATGTCTGTGAGTATCTGAAGGAAGGGTGTCAAGAGGATGAAGTCAGGCTCTGCTCGGTGATGCCATTATTGGTGGTGCTGATCTTTTCCAAGCAATAGGACAAGAGGCAATGGGCAGAACCTGATGCACCTGAACACAGGGAAGGACTTATTTCTTGTGTGGGCAGCTGAGCACTGGAACAGGTTGCCCAGAGAGGGTGTGGATTCTCCCTCACTGATGATATTCAAGAACCACCTGGGACCAATCCTGTGCCACGTGCTCTGGGATGACCCTGCTGGATCAGAGAGGTTGGTTCAGATGACCCACTGTGGTCCCTTCCAACATGACCCATTTTGTGATTCTGTGAGACCTAGGAGATTTGAGCACCTCCAACATTCATTCTTTACTGTGCTGCAGACACCTATGGATGTAGGGTGGGGGGTGTTATGAGGAGGAATTCTAAACTGGGGTAAATAGGAGTGTTTCCAGAGTTCTGGGTCTCAGTGGACATATAAGTGCCTGCCAGGCACAGACTGCCTACCAGGATGGGGCCATGTTATGTCCCATTTGTCTTGGTACTCTTTTGTAAGAAGACCTGAGGGTGAACTGACTTTGTGTAGCTGAGGCTGAGTTATCAATACTAATCTTTACTTAAAGGAATTAAGAACTTTTAAAAGGCCCCTACTAGGCTGGGATCCTGATGCAATGATGCAGCTGTATGTCTGACAGTCATCAGGTTCCAGGTTCTGATCTGGGCTTTGATGCTCATGGACTCTGCAATCTTGGGCAAGCTGTTTCTGTATTGTGTGCTTGCAGAAAGGAACAATGATATTCCTTTTCCTCCTCCTCCTCCTCCTCCTCTACACGGAGAGGTTATGCAAATTCATTAGCAACTGTTTGTGAAGGGCTTTGAAGCAGAAAATCACTCCATAATTGCTAAGTATTATTTAATAGCTGTTTTATAGTAGGCATTGCCTTCTGAATTGCCCTGTTTGATGTTTCATTAAAATGACATCATGCTCACTTGCAAATTACAGTGGTAGGTCATGTGCTTGTCAGTATAATGAAGCATGAAGAATATAGGCATACCTCTCCCTAAATAAAATAATTTGCAAAAATTATCACTGCTGAGGCCAGACAGTAGGTCTCTGCTTTCTCACATCCATGACCCTGATCATATACTGGTTCTCCTTTATTTTTATTGATTATTGCAACATTAATTTGAAACTGCTCTTTCCATCATACCATCCAGGAATTTTTTCTGTTTGAGGTGAAATATTGGTCTATATCTGATCTATGAGATAAATGCCAAAGATCAAGGCAGGACTTTCATTTACAGTAACTGCACTCTTAGCAAGACCAACAAAAAATGAGAAAACCACAAGAAAATTATAAAACCAAAATTGTCCTGCTTGGCATTGTTTTTAAGAAAGATCAATCTTTTGGTCCTTATGCTGTAATTTTATGAAGGTGAGCATGGGAGTGCTGTGCAGCGGCCACCTCAGATTTCTGCTCCAGTGTATTTCATGTTTTGGACTCTAAGGCTGTGTTTGAACTGCTGGATGAGAGGGTCTCAGGCTCTTATTCCCAGATACATCCCATCCAGGAAGCTGTTAGTTCCTCTATGTGTCTTCACCTGAAAGAACAGATATATTGATAGGCAAGACTCAGGCCTGGGCTTCATGTGAAGTTACCTGGTGCCAGGATGAGTGTCTGGGAGCTGGGACTTTGGTAAGCACTATTTATCCCACCACTAGAAATAGAACTCCAGTGGCACTGCGAGACAGACAGACCTTTCTGGATTTTAGAGAGAAATAAGATTTTTTTATAAAATACCATTATGGCTCTGCTGTTTCAATTTATTATTTATGTGAGGATATTCAACCTTAACTAGCAATTTACAAAACTGGATATTATTTTTATTTCATTTCTCTGTAAAACATCACAACTTAGGATAACAACAGAATTGGCTATTATGAAGGGAAAACCACTTATTGGTCTCATAAAAATAGTCATTTGGCATATTACTTTATTACTCTTTGGAATGATTTTTGCCTTATGAGTAGGGAGCATCTTCAAGTTATTTCTTTACAAACGTGGATTTCTATCAATAGCTACAAAAGTAGGACATCTTTCAGGAGAAATATACAGAAATGAAACATGGGCTTTTCCATAGTTTTCCTAGATTTTTTGTATTGTTTCGGTGTAAGGATTATATGTAGTGGGACAAAGAATAACCATCAGTGTCTGTATTCTCAACTAAAAGGAACATAACAGGGAAATAATTTTACTTTGGATGAAAAGGCACATATTAGGGACCTGCATTCCCCAAATGAAAACTGATATTCAGGAGAGATAGCAAAACTTAATGTTCTGGAGAGCAGAACATGCTGTTTAAGTGTCTATGGCACCAGTGCAGTGGGAAAATGTCTGGATATGCTATTTGCCAAATAACTGTTATTTGTGAAGGAGTAGATCCAAAGTCATATCCTACTGTTTTGGCACATGGAGTGATCCAATAAATGAAGACAGACGCTGAACCTGGCCTTGATGTATCCTATATAATTAAAAAAGAGATCTTAAAGAACATGTTCTTAGTAAATTAAAAAAAGAATGGTTTGTTTTTTTTAACTTTCAGTGTTGCAGTGTATCATTCTTGGTATCCCCAGCCGGTCTAGTTTTTTGTGGGGTTGGTTTTTTGTGGAATCCCACTGAAAAATGTAGAAAAATGGATGAAACAGTGAAGCTGCAAAACCTGAAAGTGAAATTCTTAAATTTGATTTCCTGAGCTGTAAAACAGAAAGGCAGATCAGCATAAAAACAATAAACATATTAACATAATAGATTCAGATAATCATTCACATTCAGTTGCTAAAATTAACTTTTGCTCCCTCACTCACAAAAGTGAGTTGTATATTACCCTCTTAGCAGGGGAAAAACAACAGTGCAGTGAAAGAGAAAGAAGCAGCTCTGAGTGTTCAGATTAAAACCTTGCATCCTTAGATGCTTCAGCTTGGCTGACCAATTTTCTTTCTCAGAGAAAAAAAGGCTTCCATATATGACTTCTGATTCGAAATGAGTTACCTTCCTACATCTCATCACCTCTACAGCCGAAGAGAACACCCTCTCTCTGCAGGCTGCTGGCAATGCTGTCATCCAGAGCCCTCACAAGCCTGAGGCTTCATTTTTCAGTCAGAAATAGGAATACACCAGATAAATCAGTTGTACAGCCCCAGTTTTCCTGTTTTACTAAATTAATGATTAATGTGAAATCGTTTAATTTAGAAAAGGCAAATGAATATTTCATGTGTACCCTGTTTAGAGTTGGCAATTTGTTTGGCACATGATTCTTCCTGTATAAAATAAAGGGAAAATCTCTATTTGCACATTAATGTGCTTTACCTGATCTTCACATAGCAAGAGAGATTGTCTTTATTTCTGTGCAAGTTTATTACACATTTTTCTTCTGGATAGCTGTTGCAAAATAATTTTTGAGAACACTGGTATTCCCTCTTTTAAAGTTTGTTTGTTATGGATATTAGAATACAAAGTCTGCTTTGCATCTTAATGAAATGCCCATATTCTACACAGCCCCCAGCCCATCAGTTATTTGAAATTATATTTCAAGTCACGCTCAGTTTAAAAATTAATTGAAAAGAAATTAGTCCCTCAAGAATATAGCTGTGAACTGTAATTTTGACTGACAATGGGATAAAAGACGGTGGATTTGTTCGCATCACTTTTAAATGCATTTCATATATGTAAATTTTTTAAACTTGCCACAAGCATACATTTAAATTGATCTTGGCAGACATCTATTAATCTGCGTAATCCAGGAGCTCTATAGGAAAAAAAAAAATATAGGAATTACTTTGAGATGCCTGTCACTAACTATTATTTCATTAAAAATGCACCTGCCATTCTGGAAAAAGCAAAACCACCCCAAACTCCAACCCAAATTAAAAATCTCCAAACACAAATGCTCTCCTGTTTTATAACTGGAAGACTTAATAACTGGAACAATTTGTTAGACTTACAGTCTTTCAAAGGTCTGAGAAGTCATGGCAGTGAATCCGTGATACATATCTACAGTATTCCTAATGATACAGCAGACTGAACAACCAGAAAGACATCAATACATAGCAAGACTACATGAAGAGAACTCAAAATTTCCGGTGTGCAGTTTGGTTCATTAAAATAGTTCAAATATTGATTGTGACAAACAACTGGAATGGGCAGAATCTGAGGGAAATTACAGTGTTGAATTGGGCTTTATTAAACCATCAGGATCCTTTTGGAAGTCTAGACTCAGGGGTGTGAAACATGGGGAAAAGGATAAGGTGTGGGTTAACACTTTGGAGTGAGTAAGTACTTTCTTTCAAGAAAAAATTTAAAAGGTTTGAATCCATTCCAATCCATTTCTGTCATGTACAACTGTTTCAAAACATCAAGAGCTTGCAAAATTAATAAAAATGTAGAAACACATTATTATTTATCCACAAGTAAGCTGGAATTAAAAGACAAACCCCTCTCCCCACTCATAACCAGGTAATAACACTTCGTTCTGCATTAATGATTCACTTCTGCTAAAGTGATGGTACATCCAGGTGATACTTTGGCCTTCTAAATTTATCATTTGAGGAAAGAGGATAGGAACTAAATGTGTTCCTCCAAACCTTCCTTTTCTGTCTTTCAAAGGTGGGGTCACAAAGGTGAAGAACACAAAAATCAGTAGCTCCTTAGAAGAGTTACAAACATGGACTCTCTTTTAATGTTTTGTCCTATTGCTTTGCTTTGTCATCCATCTCCTTCTGCAACAGAATCTGCATTAAAATATCTCAAATCCAGGCCTGCCAATGTCTCAAGGAACCTCCAGTAGCCTGAGGGTTTAGGAAGGGAGATCTGCTTTAACTAAACAATGGCAGTGAAGAGTCAGAGTGATGTATTCAAAAGTCAGTTTTGACATTGATCTTCAATTACAATCAGGTTTTTCTTTTAGGGGTACTGGCAGGACTGATGGAGGAAAAATCTTTCATATTTAAGCTTTAAGAATCTACAATGATTCACCTAGCACCTAGAAATATGAGCTTAAATGAAGTTGATAGTGAAGAAATAGCACATAGGTGAGTACTTTACACTAGGACATTATAGTATTTTTTCTGGAAGCTTTCAGCTAATGGCTAGAGAGAGTTTTACAGACAACATTAATTAAAACATAATACAATAATTATCTTTTCACAGTCTGTTTTGCCTGAGACCAACAGACACATTAAGCAATAGATGTACATGTAAAAATGCGCTAAATTTTATAAATAGAATGTAAATGTAAATGAGTAAAGGTTAGAAAAGTTTAAAATGCTATTTGGCTTTCTGGGGTAATAAGTTTCCTTAAAAAAATTGAAAAGGACGCATCAGGATCTCTGAGTCTAACTCCTGGCCCTGCACAGCACAACACGCAGCCCTTGCACATGACAAGAATCACACCGTGTATCTGAGAGCATTGCTTAAACACTTCTTGAACTCTGTCAGGTTTGGTTCTGTGACCATTTCCCTGTGCATTCCAGTGCTCAGCCACATTCTGTATGAAAACCTTTTTCTTGATACCCAGCCTAAACCTCCCCTGACTCAGCTTCAGGCCATTTCCTTAAGTCCTGTCACTGGACACCAGAGGAATGAAATTGCTACCTGCCCCTTCATTTCCCCTTGTGAGGGTGTTGAAGACCTCAGTGAGGTCTCCCCTCAGTCTCCTCTTCTCCCAGTTGAACAGACCAAGTGACATCAGCAGCTCCTCAGGAAATAAAGATCAGAAAATTAAATCAGGAAGAAAAAAATAGGAGTCTGTTAAAACCTTGGATAGAAAATGGATGACTGAATTACACATTGGTTTTCTATTAGGAAGTTTCAGAAAAGAAAACAAAGAGCCCTATGCAGACAAATCACGGAATGTGCCATTTCCACAGCCATCTGCTATAAGGATATGACTGTCCAGCTGCACTATACTGTAAGAAGTGAGAAAAATGACCACTCAGACAGGACCTGCAAAGAGGAAAAAATCCCTTGACAAGCCTGAAATCTTGTTTCACACCTCCTTCACCACAGGGGTTTTCTGTTCCATCATACCATTTATTAAACTCACATCCCAGGCCAAACCTAAGCTGTAAAGTGTGGTGATTTGTGGAAAGCAAACCTAAGTTGCAGGTATTACAAGACACAAGGGAAAAAAGATTAAGTAATGGACTGTAAGCAAAGAGTTTTTCCTACTCTGAAGTTTTTCACAGATTCTGGAATTGTCTCCAGCACTTAAGAATATAAATGCTGATTTTCAAAACAATAAAAATGACAGTGTTGAAATTTCTTTAAAGCAGTTGATTGAAAATGTGCTTAGGCAGAACACCAGTAGTTCTTATATGGTAATTGTTTAATGTTACTCTTTTTACCCTCATTTGTAGCTGCAGTGTTTTGTTAACAAAGTGAATAAAAGAATATCTTCAAGAAAGTGACTCCAGCATCACATTGGCTATCATGAGGAGTAGGCTCAGGCATCAGACCTGTTTACAGTTGTTCACCAAAATCAGAAAGATAAAATTTCTTAGACTTGATATCACTAAAGTGCAGAATATGTGAATAAACCATACCTTTCCAGGACCCTCAAAAGAGATAGTTAAATAATATTAAAGATAAATCATCAGGAAAAAAAAAAGAAGAGCATCATTCATTTTTGACTGAGAAGCATACAAATACTTAAAAGACACCTTTATAGAAAATCATTATCAAGAAACATGTAACTGGTGAGAATAAAGAACAATTCCTTTTTTGAGATCTACACCACATCAAGAAAGGAAATTGCTGGAAGCTGCTGAATCAAGCTCCTCTCAGAATCTCAGAGACTTTCTGTTAAAAAAGTTTTGCTTTTCTTGTCAAATTCAAATGAACAAAAAATGGAAAAAAACCCCATAAACCAAACCAACAGACAAAAAACCCCGAAACAAAACTCTTCAAGCATTGGGATTAAACTTTGAGTTAGGTTACTTAGAGGGGAAAGATGAATTCAGTGGCCATTGGAGAGCTGCAAGTCAAGTCCTATAGGACTCCTAATTAACCAGGCATCTTCCAAAGAGTGTGTGTGTAAGAAAATGAGAGAAGCACAAAAGGGTCATAAGAGAAGAAGGTCACCAATGGGTTAATCTCACAAGCAGGAAAAGTTTGTAAGCAATTTATAGTGCTGGAACTTTTTATTTATTATGCTGCTTTGGAAACAGTGTGATTATTTGCTCTAATGTTTTGTGCAAAGGCAGCATTAGATATAAGTAAGTAGGTTGAAACATTCCAAGAGAGCTGTATGTCACCATACGGCTAAGCACTCTTAATAAATATGGGAGATCCATGCTTGCTGAATAGGAACAATGTAATTATGGCAGTCATCCAAGAGCAAATGAAAGGATTGGAATATGGTTTTTAAAGGGCTTACATTTGAAATAGTTGGTTTCCAGCTCTCTGCTAGACAAAAGGGAGAGAGAACTGGAGAAGGCCACCCTGGAGAAGACCTATGGCTGGTCCAATTCTTGTAATAGTCTTAAATCTCGACATTTCAATGAAAAAGGTGCAGGGTGATTTGCAGTGCACACATATTTTCCCAGTGGCTGTAAGTGCTATATATCTCGTTGGATTTTGTAGCTTTGATGAATGTGTCTCAGTTCACAGTTGAGAAGAAAAGCTAAATGCACACATGTTGTCTGATACAATGGCTCAGCTGAGAATCAGTCACTTGCCACATTTCAGTGACTTGGTTTAGACTTTAGACTGCATGACCGTGTCCTTAGAGCAGTAATTAATACCTCACAGCTAAAAGCATTTGTGTGTTTTACATCAAAGTGTTCATTTTAGCTTTAGATATGAAAGAACTGGCATTTAGTATTGAATTCACAGGGAATATGTGGGTTTAGGCACTCAGATTTCTAAGGAAAAAAAAAGTCTTTCTTTTTCCGTGAGTACCGTCCTTTTGCCTGCATCCTTCTCTAAGTAGTCTGGGAACCTGATCCCACAGACCATGACTTGTTTGGTTTCCCTTTGGCTGCAGAAGCCACATTTCTTTTCAGCCTAAAACCGGACATGAAGAGGGAAGGTTGGTGCATGCCCAGGTTGTGCCCCATATGGAAACAGGAGGTAATTGGGGGATATTCCAGCTCAGAGCCAGGAATTCAGAAGTGCCTCTATCCCTGCTAGTATAGGCGTAGTCTCTGAGAATGAAAAGCACCATTGTTTCTTCTCAGACTTTTGGCAGAGTGCAGTGAATGTGGCTGAGTACTCTTCCCCCACCACATAAAAGCAAGACAAAATTCCTAAGAAGTGGTATTGGACAAATTCCGGAAAGTGAGTGACTGACTACAGCAAAACCAGGAAAATTCATAGTTCAGTAAACATGTAAAAAACAGAAAACTGACAATGAGCCACTCCTTTCACCTCAGCTGAAGTGTACAAACCACATGGAAACTTCAGAACTGTTAGTCGTGCAAAAAAAACCCATCATTGTGTTGTAAAATTGTTATCTAAGCTAGCAATTGCTTTCTAATCCAAAGATGTTGTATATCAGAGGTTTGACTTCTTCAAAAAAACAAAGTTGAAATAGATATCTATATAATACATATTTTAAAAAAACCCAAAAATCCATTATATGTTTTCAATTCTTTTTAACTATGTTTTTGCTTTCATTCATCAGTTTCCAAGATTTTTTATGAAAATCTGAGGGCAAAATTCAAGTGATATTGAGAAAACATCTAATATGTAGCTGCACATTATGTTGTGAACAAACATGAGTCAGCGTGAATGCAAAAGTTTCATCATTGTATTGTTTTGGTGCTGTATTCCAGGGCTTTCACTCTATGTAGTCTTTCTTTTAAATAAGACTTTCTTCCCTTGCCATATGTTCACTGTTAATATATTTTCCTTCACTTGTCATGATTTTGAATCTGATCTAAAGTCTGTCAGAAGCAATTAGAGTCTTTTGAATTAACTCAGATCTTGGAGATATAATTTTGGCAATTTTATGTAAAGAAAATTGACAGGCGACCACTGTTGCAAGAGAAAACTGCTCAGCTCACACAATTTTGACCAAATAAGTATCAAAGACGTTTATGAATTTTTAATGTCACGTAATTAACCAGCAAACACAAAACTATATATTCAGGATCAATATGAGGAATTGAACAGATAAATCATGATACTGGGGTCTTCCCATAGGTTAGTAAACAATTACAAGTTTCTAAACACTCTCCTGTAACTAATCCCCAGAGCACACATACACTCAAACACACAGACAGGAATTCCCCAGTAGTACATTAACTATATATAAGAAAGATAACCAAATGCAGTCTTATACATCAAAAATGCCACATGAGATTTCTTAAGCCCCATCTTAACAGTATTTACTCTTTTGCCTTCATTTGCTTCCACTGAATTACTCTACCAGAATCTCACAATTTTCATTCTTGAACATTGTTTGAACTTTCAGCCTATATGTATTTAAAGTGAGCCAAAAGATTTTTCATCTGGGATAACATTGCCCTTTAGTATATACAGATGTTCTGGTGCCCTCTTTCTTCCTCACCACTCAGAGAGGAACAGAATTCTGTACTGCAAAATTAATTATAGAAATGGGGAGGGAAGAGGATCTCTAGGGGTTGTTCTGCTCCTGCCTCTGATGAAAACTGGGACAATTGTACTAAGGCATTTTGTCTGTATAGGTTATCTTGAAATACCTCACAGGAAAGAGATTCCACAACCTGCTGGGGCTCAAGGCCAAGAATGGCTCAGCCTTGGGGTTACCTGCTGGGCTCATCAATCCTGCTCCTTTATCTGTAACCTAGAGTCCTGTTCTCTGGAGGCTACACAGATGCAGTGTCCTCTGAAAATGCTGGTGATGAAGCCTATTATAGAGCATATTTGTGTTTTGTTTAGTATGAAGTACCCTATGGTAAGTCTTGACACAATTTCACCCTGCTGAAAGGACTTTGAAAAAAACTTGCATCCAATATCATCTCGTTCCTCAGCTGTAAGGAATACTGAATATAAATCATTTACACTGATAGTGCAGAAGTGACTTACTTCAGTCAGATTACATGCATTTGTCCATTTGATAGACATTCACAATGTTCTCAGTAGGTAGATGCCTGATCCACTGCCAGAACAGAAAGCAATCTACTGAGCAAGTTTTTGTATTCTTTCCTCAGTCATGCACTAGACATGCATCTTTCGGATTAAATATTCCCTAGTGTTGATATTAACTTCCTGAGGGGACAGATGTTCTAAGCTTAAGGTTGTATTTACTTGCAAGGGCAACATTCAACAGGCACAGCGCATGAAAATTTCCTGAATAATCATGTCTCAGCCAGAAACAAAGAATTCTGTTCTTGAGTTAAGGTTTCAAGAATTCTTTGCCCCAGCATAAAATCAACTTGCAAGTGCAGGCTCTGCAAGTCAGATTTGTACAGGAAGGAGGAAAGGATAGAGTGAGCATAATTGTTTCAGTATAATCCTTATCCTGTTTACTTGTTCAAAAAAGCTAGGTTAAAAATGTAAGTAGGAATAAATATCCATGAAGAGAAAGTAAAGGAAAACAAGCCAGCAAGTAACCTCCCCGCATGAAACAGCATAAATTGCTTCATTCCATTTTATGCTTTTGTCACGAAGACAATGCCTTTACCATTGCTTTAAGTTTCCAATATTCTTGTTCCATATTGAAATTTCTCATCTGAGTCAGAAAAAGTATCATTGACTTGGCAATATCAGAACATGTGAAAAGACAGGATAGCATTTTTAACACATTTCTTGGTGTGCTGTAGTGTTCTATTGTCCTGTATTATCATTCAGAAGTAGTAGAAAAGATTCCCATTCCTATAAAACGTAACTATAAACATTTTCCGATCAGAATAGAAATGCAACTAAAAAACAGCATAGTGTGGAGTTTGATTTGTTTGCTGACTTTCTGATGATGCAGCAGCACAGTTTTGAAAGTCCAGATGGAAGCCTGCAGCCACATGTAATGGCTCTGGTTTACGCTTCGTACATCTTTCTCTGCTCTCTGTCTATCCAGCTCTCATTCAGATGTTGTATTTCCATGCTCTAAGGCAACTCTGAGTAAAAAGTCAGTGTTGTGAATTCTAGACTCAATTTTCTGACACACAGCGAATTGCTAGCAATGGAGTTGCAAAGCATATGCTGAAGCCATTTGGGGACAAGTAGCAGCAGCTCTCAAAAACCACTCTCTTGTGGCTTATGGTCATATTGTGTTTGAAAGATTTCTTTCTCTCCCTCAAGTGTACCAGATGGACTTTTTGCACATAACTTCTCAAGTTCTGAAGCAAAACATTCCTGTTCAACTTCAGCAATATGTTATTCCACTGGCAATAGTGATCTGGACATTAGGTAGCTGTACTGTCTTTGGCAGGAATTAGTCTCCAACACTATCCTGAACGACTGACCTATGCTCCCCCTGAGTATCTCAGGATGTTGTAGCCAGACGTTGTATCCTTGAAACACATAATAAATGTGTTATGTTGCAGGCCTTGTGTCACAGAAACACCTTCCCTCTACTACATGAATTTCCAGATATCTGGAAAGCAAGACATTACTTTTTTTTTTTTTTTTACCCAGGGCTTTGCAGTCAGTGATTTTTGAACTTATCTAATAAAATTGACAAAGGAATCAGGTATGTTTCCTTCTTGGGGAGTTTGAAGCTGGGTGCACTGGGGAAGGGATGGTCATATTTTATCCTGCATTTAGTTCATCTCCCCAGTTCTATAAAAATACTCTGACTCTATTGGGATTTGGGATATTTTTCTTGAAAGGTCATACTTTCTTTGTTTTATTTAGTTATGTCTGTCCTGTTCTTCACACTTGGACATGGGCTTCTTCATCAGTTCCATGAGTATCTTGAGATTTCAGCAGAGTTGCTCAGGGTTCTCTGAGACTCTCTAACCATCTTATACCCAAGCCCTTTCCTGATGATAGAATTGTCTGAGCATTGAAATATGGTATTTTTTGATTTCAATCAGTGAAACCCTCTGGGAAAAAGACATTTTCATCCCAGGAAAAAAAGGAAAAGCTGCTCCAAAGATATTGCATGCAATAAAGGTAACTTCTATCCCCATTGCTAACTGCTTCAAGGTGGTATATTTGCACCAATCTGACTGATTTGATTACTGAGTGCCTCTTCCTTACATTAGCTCACATGAGCATTTCTCCATAATTGTGACCATTCTTGACTTCAATGCTTTCCCAAGTCCAGGAGTGTTTCTTAACAGTTTGGGGAGGAAATCTGTAATTACCTAATGAACTGTGTATTTGCTACATGTTCAAAAATATATGTGAAGAGATCATTCTTTTGTGTATTTTCCCATTTCTCTATTGTAATGAAAAGACCATACGAGTTTCTTTCAGCTGAAGAAGCAGCCTTCAGATTGGGAGCTGTTATTATGAAGCACATATTTTATAGTACATACTGAAAACTATAACAGGCTATGGTAGTGCAGCAGAACCCTGATATTTTCTGGACCTGAGAAAAGGAAACAAAACTGTAAGGGGTGACACTTTTTTAAAAAAAGTTCCTATAATATGGAAAAAAAATGTGCCTATGGCAAAAGGTGAAATGCTAAATAACATGACCTCATTAAAAAAAATAAATCATAACTGTCCATCATAACTGTCACTCATTTGCCTCAGTAGTGAATGCTACTACTCACTTGAGTGACCCACAATGGCAGTGAGAGAAATCTCATCTCCCCTCTTTGTATCTGGCAGCAAGCATAAGAAAGCCACTTAATTTTATTTTATTTTCATCTCGAAGCACTAAGCCTTGGAATTTGTCCCTACATGAATTGTATTAAGTGGAAATATACTGAATAAGGCACTGGCATTTCCACGGCTGTTCCGTGCTGTGCCTCACTGCTCCCCTAGGATGCTGCTTTGTCTCTCCTTAACGACATCTGATTGCAGATGTGCTATCAAAATGTAGCTCTTTTTTCCAGCATTATGCACCCAAAAGTCCACGCTTTGTATTTAACTCAAAATATTCAATAGCATATTGTAATATGGCATGCACAGTAGTTGACATTTGAAGCCTTTGGATCACACTTAGAGGTGTGCCAGACTTGTTACTTTAGGAAACATCTGCTGCTTGGGAAATGATACCTTAGAAACTGGGTTTGCAGCAGGATGAAATGGAATTCCTATATAATTTGCCTATGCTCAGAATTGTGCAAATTTCTGTTCTTATTTTCATCCACCCATATAAAAGGAGGGAGTGGTGCTTCAAAACTGCATTTGACTTTTCCTTCTCTCTCTTCCTTCTGAGACCAACTGTAAAACTGCCTTTGTCTTCTACTGACACAGAGTTAAGTGTAAGCTATGATTTTCTGAGGATTCTCTTTGTATGCTCATGTGCCAGAGAGATCACATGAATTTATCTCCCAATTTAAAAGATATTTCAGAAGATGTTTCTTCCAAGCACCCCCACAAGACATGATAATTACATATTTGTACATTTAGAAGCAAAAGGCCTCAGTCCCAATGTTGCTGTGGAGACTTCTTACATCAGTCAGAGAATTACTGCACTTCTCAAGTAACTGGCTGCTCCCATTCTACCCACATACTGTGCATGTACACCTGAGGCTCACTCAGGTGCTTGGAGTGGCATTACAGCAGCCTTCTCTTCAAGTGGTGAGCTCCACAAGGGAATATTTCCTTCCAGAGGAGTTGTACTGTGTGAGAAGCCTAATGTCAACACAAGATAGTTTAAATACATATTATATTCCTATAAATATGTTTGTATTTCTTTAGACTTTAGAAATTTTTTCCAATTAAAAGTTCATTCACCCAGGAAGCAATTCAGTCTTATCTGGAAATAAATAATCACACACTTTCTATTATGGAGGTCAACTGCAACAACATCTGAGCTGAGTAGGATCCATACCCTTTCAGTCACAAAAAAATAACAGTGAAAGTCATCAAGAAGTAGAAGGTGGAGGAGGCCTCTATAGGGAAATGTGTTCAACTGGATATTCCTATAAGCATTTCAAAATGGCAGGATCAGAAAGGGTTAGCTAAGCTATTAATCTCAGTTCAAAGAACATGCAAGTAAATTCCCTGGTGCAGAGAGAACTAGATTGAATCCTTATGAACATGCTGACCTGTTGGATCTGAACATTATAGTGCAAAGAGAAAAAATTAAAAATAGAAGAAAAGAAGGCAATTTTTTTTTCTATAGAGCAGTAGCTTATTTCCAGCTAAACAAATCATATGTTTCTTTTTAGTTTTTCTTTTTTCTTTTCTTTAAAATAAAGAGAATTAAAGAGATTTAGTTTTCCCTTCTTAGTTTTTTCTTGGTAACAATCTTTATCTATTTTGTTGAAAATCTTTACTCTCTGTCTCCAGGAACAATCATTATAATAAATTTAAGGAATCTTTATTAGTAATTTTTCTGGACAAACATTCTTCTTATACAGAAGCCATCTGCATCTGGGTGATCAGATTAATATCTCACCATAAGTGCAAATAGACTGGAAACAAAACATATAAGGAAAACATAGTACTGACCAAAAATCTTTTTTCTTTCTATTTTTAAAATTGACTTATTGGGTCAAGTATAGATACATTTATTTATCTCCTAGACCCCCCCCCCCCAAAGTGTCCAACATGAATACCTTTCTTGAGTATTTTAGGTACAAATAGGTCAGTATTCCAAAGGCAGAGGAAGTTATCCCTAGTCATGTCAACACCTCTGCAGATGTAGCCAAGAATAATATTTTGTAAGACAGTGTGAAATAACATTAGCTCAACATAACAGAAGGTAAGTAAAATTATGCAACAAAAAATGTATCAAGCTTTTATGTAGGACAAAGTAAATATATATTATGATTTACGCATTATTTTTCATTAATTGAAATTAAAAGCAGTACTACAATATCTTAAACTTCCGAAATCACAGCTAAAAATATTGGATATTTGGTATTCGCTGTAACACAAAATTGATTTCTACCATAAGGCAGAGTTGGAAGGAGGCCACAAGGATCATCAGAGTCCAGCTCTCAGCCCTGCACAGTGCCATCCCTAAGAGCCACAACATGTGCCCAAAAATATTGTTCAAATGCTCCTTGAACTGTTTCAGGCTTGATGCAGTGACCACTTCCTTGGGGAGCCTCTTTCAGTGCCCAGCCATCCTCTGGGTGAAGAGCCTTTCCCTAATATCCAACCTAAACCTTCCATGGCAGAACTTCAGGTCTTTCTCAGGTCAGGCCCTGTCACTGGTCACCAGAGAGAAGAGATCAGTGCCTGCCCCTCTGCTTCCCCTCATGAGGAAACTGTAATTGCAAGGAGGTTTCCCTTCTTCTCCAGGCTGAAGAGACTGAGAAACCACAGACTCTCCTCATAAGGTTTCCTCTCAAGACCCTTCACATCTTCATGGTCTTCCTTTGGACACTCTACAGTACTTCAATATCCTTCTTACATTGCAGCACCCAAACCTGCCCCCAGCCCTGGAGGCGAGGCCGCCCCAGCTCAGAGCAGAGGGGACAATCCCCTCCCTTGCCCGGCTGGCCGTGCTGGGCCTGATGTCCCCAGGACACACTTGGCCCTCCTGGCTGCCAGGGCACTGCTGGCTCATGTTCAACTTGATGTCAACCAGGACCCTCAGGTCCTTTTCCGTGGCACTGCTTTCCAGCATCTCATTCCCCGATCCATCCTTGGATGTCCTTGGTGACATCCAAGGTCCCCCCATCCCAGGTGCAGAACCAGCACTTTCTCTTGTTTAATTTCATATGGTTGGTGAAAGGTGATTCTATAGACGACATAGAAACAAGATATCTAACAAAAAATATTCAACTCCTTAACAGGTGCTTCCAGGATCAAACTTGAATTAATTATAACTACAGTTATAACTACAGAATGGCAACAAGTCCAACCATCCATGTCACAATACGCAGTGAGGCAAATAAATGAATAGTGTACCTTAGTTTGTACTTTCTAATTTTTGTTTTGTCATATGAGGAGAGATTGAAAGCCTTTAGGATTGTTCGGTCTGACCAAGAGAAGGTCCTGTGAGAATCTTATGCCTTCTTTTATCTGACAAGATCTGACTAGATAGTCAGCAGTGGTAATCTAAATTATCTATAATTAAAATCTAAGATATAATTTTTGTTCAATTTGATGATTTTTGAGCATCCTGAAGGGCATATAGGCACAATCAGCTGTCTAAAATTCAAGATTTCCCTTTGTCACTCTTTCTCTGAACTGCAGAATATTTTATTGCTCTCTTTACAGTGAGGATTGATAAATAACCCATTTGAAGCTGTGTAATGGGTAACTCATACTGGGTAAAAAAACCCCAGCAAACAAATTTTAATAAATTAGTTCAAATAATTAATTTGAATAAACTTGAGATGATCCTCTACTCAGCCCTAGTGAGGCCACATCTGGAGTATTTTTTCCAGTAGCCTTGTTTGCAGTGATGTTAAACAAAGTTGATGGTCCTGAGGTGTGTGAGGAAGGAGACTCTCAGGGGTCAGGGCGCAGGCTCTGCATTTCAGGAAAAGAGATTCTGGCTTTTTCACAAAAATGATTGGTGACATTCAGATAGACATCATCTCTCAAAGGCTAAGGAGTCTGGGAAATATGGAAGGCCTTTAAGGATAGCATTGTCCTACTGCAAGGATGGTCTGTCTTTGTGCTTGGGAAGAAAAGTGTGATATTTATAGCTTGACCTAGTTATCTGTCCTACTTTGTGCTCTTTATTGACAGAGCATCCTCATTTGTGCTTCAGATGGATTAATTAGGGCAACATGGGCCTAATTTTATTTATAGCAATGTGGACTTGGGTAATGTTTTACTGAGATGACCAAGGATCTCACTGAAGATCTAAAATTAAACCATGCAGAAGAATAGGTTATTTTATCAGATTTGCATCCCATGAAAGCAGGGAATTCTGTGACCAACATGTTGTTTGTATGGCATTAAACAGGAAGCAAGACCATTTTAGTCGGTAAGGACGGTAAGGACATTTTTCTCCTGGGTTGTTTTTTGCTGATTTATTGTTTTGGATTTGTGTTTTCTTGTATTTGCTCCCTTTTTCTCCTATGAGAAGCCTATTTTTATAAATACTATAAGGAAATTAATTTTAATCATTTCTTCTCAACCCTATCAAAAGACTAGCTTGGCTGGGATAGCTAGAGCCTTGATGCAGAAAGGCAGCACATGGGCTGGAAGCAGGAACAGACTGTACAGAAGGAATCTATAAATATTTCTCAGGCATATAGAAGTGGTGTCAGGAGAGCTAAAGATCCATGGGGGTTGAGCAGAAAGGCTCAAATAGACAAAGCTCTGAGCAGCCTGGTCTGACCCCAGAACTACCCCTGCTTTTGGCAAGGGGTTGGACTGAAAATATTCTGGGGTCTCTTCCAGCCTCGGCTGTTCCCTTCTGCAATGAAAGAGGCACTAGCCTGTATTATTTTTACCAGCTTAATATTTTTTACCTGCCTTTGGCACCTGATAGATCTCTATCCATGATTTAGTGCCATTGAGTCAGAGCAGGGGCTTACCTACAACTCTCTAGAGTCAACAGAAAATATCAGAGGTAGCTATATGATGTAGAAAATAATAGGAAAAGTTTTCCATACTATGTACAAGATGACACTTCAGAGACTCAAAGACTTTTCAAGTAAACAATATAAAACTAAATTTAGCTATTGTTCTGTTGTCTTTTCATTTTAGATTGCATTCTTGAAATGCTATCATGTTTTCTTTCAGCAAATCTAATTTTGAAATGCACAGCCAGCATAGCAGCGCAGACTAATATAAAGCAAAATGTATTATATCCTCTCTGAATACAAAAATGGCCCCAATGGACTTCTGTTTCATTCATAACCAGATCAAGCCAACTTCAGCTTGTCACAGGGTCATAAGTCTGAGATATCCTAATAGAGGAAGCCAAATTTTTTTGCAAGTTTTAGTTTTCCACAGTGATTTTAAATGTTTTCTTAAAGCAATTATTTCCACTCCTCTCATCTGTAATTTATTATGCCCCATGTGTGATGAGAAGACAGAAAGACTGGTTTTCTTCTTTTTTTCTCTGTCACTTTTTCTCTTCTTTCTTCTGCTTCCTTCTGTTATTTCTAGTCCATAACCTTTTTTTTCCCCAATTCCTTGTCTTTGACTCTTTATCCTTAAAATAGAAAAAAAAGTCATTCTTCTATATATATGCCCTCCTTACACTTCCCTCCTTTGCACTGTGTCAAAGGAGGGTGTCATGGTAATCTAAGGAGGACAAGCACAGTAGCTGTGCATGAACAGTGCTTGGTAAAGCTGTGAAATGCTAAAGTAGAGATAGTAGGTTAAAGGTGTGGCCTGGGTTGAAACAGAATTATTGTTTTTATTTAAAATATTGAAAATGAAATAGTTCCATCAGAGGATTTTACATACATCCAGTCAAAACTAATGCATAACTAATCTAATGTCTTCACCACAGAATTATGGAGGTTTCAAAAGAAATGGGAAGAACGTGCAAAAAGGATAAAAAGAGTGAAAGACGTGAAATACTGTGTCATAGACAAGATAATTTTAATTTTGCAGTTGAATTCAGAATTTAAACTTTCTCCAGTAAGTGATGAAGCAGGCTTAGTCTAGACAACTATATTTCAACACAGGCACAGACACTTAGGATCTGTACTAAGTATGTAGTGCTTCTTCCTCTTGGAAATATCAGTAGTGTGTATTGCATCAGGGATCCCAGTGGGGAGCCTTTATTGTTGAGTCCTTTGAAAGCTCAAACAAGTTTCAACCACTTGTGGGTTGAGTATTTTATTATCTCCAGTTGAGCTCTTTTCCATCTTTTCTACACCCATGTCTATTGTTGTAAAGGTAATGAGTCTGTAACATTCAGTTTTATTTCTGCATTACTTTGAACTACACATTTACATATGGATTCGTTAGCATCAGGCTTGCATCTGCAACAAGATTTCCCTGTTGTTGGAACCCTGGAAGCTGAGAATTTTAGGCTTTCTGTGCTGACAGGCACTGACCCTCAAGAGAACACTCCATTTGATCGGAGGCTGTGGAATAGGTTTCCAAAATTGACTGATAGCACTAGGATTATGGGTGTGTAGTTGAATTGATGTGTGTAATATCACAGGGTGGAAAAGCTTGGATTTTAAGGTTTTAGCATATGGTAATATATGAAGCAAGATGGAGGTGTTAGGGTGTAGGCTAAGTTCTTTTTTTCTCCTTCTTCATGGGTTTGGGTGGTTTCTTGTAACTGGATAGAATAATCTGCATTGCAGACCACGGATGTTTGGTTATTAGGTTAAAAGTAAAAATAATTTATGTGTCCTTTCATAACTGGACAATTTGGGCTTTAGAGATCTTTGAAAAAAAGAGATGAAGCCATTTTCATGGCATTCTCATTTTCTAGCTTGTTACCTAGAACTCACAACTTGTAAGACTGCACTATAGATAAGAATTAATAAACATCTGAGTCCAAACATGAAAACTGCATCTCTTGAGCACTTAATCCTGGCTCTAACAGAAGAAAAGAAGATAAGGACCCACACTCTGTCACCTCAAAAAACCTTCTTTCAATGTTAATAAATGCTTTTTATTATTTAATTTTGTTCCTTCTGAGCAGATAAGTGTTTTATGGTGGCTTTTAGAGGAATGATGCTGCCTTTCTCTTGTCCCATAGGTTAATATGTGCCTACTTTTTTGAAAGACAAATTCATATTTTGCCAAGATTGAAAGCATCTTTTGTTCTCTAGAAATGTGAGAATATCAAAAACCAGGGGAAAAAATTGTTGGGATCTACTGTTCTATTTGCCATGGAGAAAGCTAATTCCTTACACAGTTAGTAAAATTCTAGTAAGTAAATCATATTATCTCAAGTCTTAGTCTGAACTTTGATTTGTGTAAAGAATATTAAATGTATAAAATCAAATGGAGGTTTGAAAGTCTGAAGTTGCTATAGGAGCCCAAAACACACAGACTCCACTGCAAATGTCTCCTGGATTCTACACATGAAAGGACAAAATTTTACAGACTTTGTTTTAACATTCTGAAACAAATCTCCTTACCTTTAGCAAACAAAACCTAAGTAATTAATATGACTTCAAGTATTACTGAAATTTAGAAATTCCCAGTTTCTCTATAGGTTTCCATTATTATTAAACATACAAAAAAACTCTTTGAAGGTAAATTAAAAACATGTTACTCCACCAGGACTATAGACATGCACAGTCCCTAGTGTTGGAAGGGTATTATGGATAAACTGTTCTGCCATATAATTCATTGCAAATTGTGTCAGTTTGGCATTTTTAACCCAGGGTCTTCACTGAAGTTTTTCTGAATAGGTGAAACAACAAAAATGTTAAGCAGAACTGTTGATCTAGAAACGGTACACTCTATCGTCATAGTTAAATGCTACCAGAGGCATTAGACGGTCTGAGACCTTCTCAGCTTAAATTTCTGAATTCCTACTATGACATAAAGTTTTCAGTAACTGATGGTTGTTGAAAGCCCAGGTAAACCTAAATACTCCAAATATAATTACATTCCTGTCAATATAATCTGAAATGAAATAGACTTTATGGTCATTTTGTTAGTAATGAGATCATTGGGAATTATGATTTTGACCAGATATGATCCTATGCATGTGTTACATTGAGTAGCAGTAGGAATGATCTATGCTTTTTTTAATTCATATGTGAATTAAAATACAACTTCATTTGGTAGGTTTCTTTTTCCTCTGGTAGGCATTTTGCAGGTATTTTTATCACTCTAGAAGTGTTGTAAACCACTGGTTCATTGGCTAAGAAATATTTTGGAGAATTCAAAAGGCATGGTGGTAAAGAAAGATGGTTTTTAGTCATTCAGTAGCCATATTAGTACTTTTTTTCATTATTTGTAGCTGATCAAAGAAGTATGACCTTAGGACAATTCAGGTTGAATTTAAAGATGTAGAAAAGTTCAATTAAGAGTTTTCTCTGCCAGCTTCAATTAAGAAACAAACTCAAATATGGTATATTTTGGCTTGTGAAGTTATACAACAATAAAAAGAAATTCATGGAGTACTAAGCAGAAAGTGGATTTGTGAAAGAAAACTAGGCCATCAGAATTAGAAATGAAAATTCTAAGTACTTCTGCCTCATTTAATTCTCAGACCAATACTGGGACAATTTGGATTAGCTGTCACTTAGGAGGAGAAGAGGGATTCAAATCCTTTAAAGCAGCAAGGAGAAGGGAATTTTAAGAAAGCTTTGTCAAGAAGTACTGAGATACAATACTAATGTCTTTATTTTAGTAGTGTGATTGTATAAGTGCTGAAAGAACCAGCAGTTTCTGGAGTTGGGATTCTTACATGACATACAAACTGTTCTATCTGTGATACTACTAATAATTTTCATAATTTTTATCTTCTCAGAAAACTACAGCATTTACTACAGTAGCTCCTGAAGAGAAACTGCCTCTATTTTTCAGCACTGTTGGACAAATCTCATCTCCATGTGAGAATGTTTTTTTGTCATTTACTATTTTGTCAATGTGATATAAAGATAGTAACAAGTGACCTACTATTTAAATCCATTTCTTCTTAGCAGAAAAACTTTAACATAATTTGTTTAAAGACATTATTTCTTATTTGAAGTTACTGTAGTTGCATTTTGGAACAGGGAAGAACACATTAAAATGAAATGGACACTATTTGAAATATTGATCCACATATGGTATCACTGCCCATATTATTAACTTTGCACTATGTTAAGAATGCTTAACTTTACTAATAAAATGGTGACACACACTTTACCTATGGAACAGAAGATTTTTATCCATGATACTTTACAAACACAAAGTTAAATGCTGTTTACGTTTATCTTTCTGTAAACTCTAATTTCCCTAAGACCAAGGAAGATCAGAGCTGTTCTGATATTTTTTCTTCCATTCACATATTTTTTCAATTTTTAAAAGCAATTTGTAATAATTTTCTACTTTCTTCCACCCTACATTAATTTTATGCTATGTAATAGACCCATTTTGGGATGATCAGTCATTTCCCTCAAAATAAATCCTTTTGAAGTCCAGGGGTTAGCAAAGCAGTCAGATACCATGTATTGGATGGAAGACGTTTAATCACAAATCTTTCTCAGCATCCTTTAATGACAAGCAGTCATATTCTGAAGTTATTTATGGCTCCGTGCATGCACAAGTGTGAAAACTGGAAAGAAAATTCTAGTTTTGTCTGTGAGGTTTCTGGCTCATATATAATTTTACCTTTATGCTGAGAAGACCAAACCAAACCAAACCAAACCAAACCAAACAATTGTTTTGTATCTACACAATACTGGCCTCATGCATCTCTTCTGGGAACCACATGGACATTTTTTATCCTTTACATTTACTAGTTCATGGCTAAAAAGGAACTGAATGGGAACAGACACTGAAGAACACACCTCAGAACAGAGAAGGCCTGGCTGGCACAGCACCTTGAGCCAGGTGACCTCCCAATCTCACTTCACACCTATACTGTTCTGTGCGTCTAAGAAAACTCTTCCATTTTCTATAGTCTTAGGGAATCTACCCAGTCCTGGTTTTACCCCTAAAGCTTAAAGTAGCTTTCCTAAACACTGAAACTAACTGTCTGCTTGGGATGGAGTTAACTTTTTTCATGTGATAAGATGTTTTAGATTTTCCAGTTAAATTGCCTTTATTTTGACCCATAATATATCTTGTTGTCACTTTAGCCTTTCAGATTCTCTCCACCACAGCACTGCAGGGGGGTGAGAGAGTGGCTGTGTGGGGACTGGGCTAATCTAGAGGGAGATCTGGAGCAGCTGCCAGGAGAGAATGAATGCCACAAGAGGGAGAAAATGATAGAATCTGCCACTACAGATGCTCCTGGCTTTCAATGGGCTGTTAGTAGCTGCCAAATTATCTACTGAAATCCCAGCTTTCTTTGCAGAGAATTACAGCTATATTCTTCAAGAGTAAGCACTGAAGAGGAACTATTTTTAAGGACAACTCAAGTAATTTGTCACTCTGTGACCCTGCAAAACATAAAATTTTAGCTAGGAATCTCTATTTTGTCAAGTATACAAGAAACACAGCAGTGAGAAAGGATCAACAAACAGCACACAACAGAAAAAACCATCGTGAGTTATCTCCTTAAATCTCTGTTTACTTATCAAAGAGCAGCACTGTCTTGCTTCTCAGTGACTGAAGTTTCAGGCAGTCTTGCTAGTAGGTAGTTGTGCTGCATTGGGGAAATATTTTACTTCTTCAATGTGTAAATCCTAACCTATTATATATGAGTAATACACAATTCTCATTATATTTAATTGTCCGGCTCCCAGTGGGTTTCCTAAGCTATGTAATGTCTATCTAGGCCAATACAGTGCTCAGCTGGCTTAAACATCATAGGAATTCTTAGGAATTTTTGATGTGTCATCAAGGTGTTTTGAAAACCTCAGCTGATTATCCAGTAGGCTGTACTTTTCCCCTAGGTTACGACTGAACCATCCACATCCCATTGCAGGCTTTCTACATCTCCTGCAAAAAGTAGCATTTGAGAAGTTGATTGGATAAATAAAATTCTACATCACAGAGGAAACCCCCACCACAATTTTGCTTATATATCCAGTTCTTTAACTATCAGAAGTTAGACTTTCAGAAAGAAAACATATCAAATAATAATGAAGATCTTAAAAAAATCTTTCAAGACACACATCATCTTTCAAGACAAAGACAAAAACTATTTCTTTCAAATAAAAGCAAATTTCTTTCTCATCTCCATTTTTTATTTCCTCCTGTGCTTTAACTTCCATTTATAGAATTAGCAGCTGACATGAACTGTGAAGCACAGATATGCTAATCTACAAATGGAACACCTTAAACTATTGTTTCATATTTGTATTAATATTTTCCATCTGTATTTCAGTTTTTCCATGAAAAGTGAAGAGAAACTTTGCCAGTCTTCCATTTGTTCCTATCAAAATCCCTCAAATCACTCTTGTGAGTAAAAATATATCAAAACAAACTATTAAGAAAATAGTTCTAATTTTTTCTCACATTGCTTGTAATTTAATATACTCTTAAGGCACTAACTGCAACTGCTTGTGAACAATTTATGAAATAAATGTACATTCTTCTTGAGAAAAAATCTATAATTCTAAAAAATGGATAATTTTTCACCCTCTGACATTGTCATCCTATAGCTATAGTAACTTAATGTTTCTTCATTCCCCATGCTCTCAAGAGTGAAATCAGGATGGACATGTTCGTTGTCATGGCAGCAAAACACTACATGTGTTTTAGCCAAAACAGATGCAGAGAGTGTAAATCCCTGGATTTTTTTGTTTTGGAGCGTTTTGAGGTGCCTCACTTAACTATAGGTTTCTGCATAAAAAATAAAGTGGAATGTTTCGCTGCATTGAATGTTAAAGAAACCTGGATACGCTATACCTCAGTTTGTACTTGCCCTGAGTGCTGGCAAATAGTTTGTTACTGTATTTTTTTCCTTTTAGGACAGGCAATGAAACTTGTTGCATTAAATGTGTTGTTTAAAAATTAGGTAATTGTTATAGGAAGCTTTGCCACAATAGAAAAACTTTCAGTCTGTAATAGTAACATAGTAGTTCACAAAAGGATGTTGTTGGTGTGTTTTATGGTAATGTGAGAAATAAGACTGGGTACCTAACAGCAGCTATCTTAAAAGGGCTGCCCAGCTGGTAAAACAACTGTGTCATGCAGCAGGAAAACTGAAGAGTGGTCTTTAAACACTGCCTCTTCATCTCACAAAAAAACCCATGTGTCTCAAGTAGCATTCACCTTATTTTGTGGTCCTGTTCCCTGCAGCATATTTGCCTGCTGGGTTGCCCAGCCCTGTTTGGAAAGCATGTGCACAACCTATGACAATACACAGCAGAGGTGCCTTGGAATTAGATGAAATCATCGAATTTTATTGACAATTTGGTACAATCTGCTGAAATCACTAAACTAGTTTTTCTCTTACTTATTTTTGCTCTTCCCTAAGTTGGTACAATGTTTCTGCAGAGCACAAAGTGAGTTTCAAGCTTTGCACTTGCCTGAACTGTATTAGACCCCTCTTCAATTTTTATAATCCTATTTCATTTGTTCAGGACTTGTGACTTGCACAACACTATTTTGTCTTCAGGAACTATAATTAGGCAATTTCCTGTAGACAGGGCACTGTTGAGAACTGAATCCAGCTCAATGGATACAGACAGAATTCACCCCACTTCTTGTTCAAAAGAATAAGATAGTTATTGTCCTGTGCAAGAGACTGTAACCCCTAAAGTACCTGCAGGCAATTTCTACAATCTCTCCCTGTAGCTTTCTCTGCAGGGAAGCAATGATGCTCTGAACTGGCCCAGGATGAAAATATGTGAAGGCACAGTCTAGAGCATTACACATTTCTTTTCCAAATACCAAAGACCTTTGTTGAACATCCCTCTAGCTTCCTCTCTGTCCTTCCTCCACCCCAAATATTGCAGGAAATAAAAGGATCTCATAAAGTTGAGAGCAGCTTGTGTGCTGTGATTAGTAGTGATGGAGTAGGCACTTTACTACTAACCACTTTAAGGCAGCCTCAACTGCAAACAATTAGAAGTTCTATAGATGGAGAACATAAAGATATTCAATCTTGCAAAAACAGCTTAAAATTTGTATTGAAGGGGGAAATTCAATAAAAGAGTGACATTCTCTGTGGTTTCTACTTTATTGCCAGTATTTCTGTAATGGCAAATTTAGAACTAATAATTTTTTTTGATTAGCTATTACCTATTACTGAATATATTGCAAGTAACACTTTTTTACAAAGGCTTTAATATTATTGTTTGCAACATAGTATTATAGAAGTGAATGGTATTTTATGGCATAAAAGAAGATTAGAAGAAAATATGTATCAAATAAAATCCTGGAAATTAACATTAAAATTCCAGGCATTTCTGCTCATTCTGTGTTTGTTTTGCCTACTGACAATATCAGCTAATTAGAACTGTTAGAACAATAAGCTGAGATGAGGTCGGGGCTGTGGGCAGGGTAGGGGAGCCCTGGCAGACTTAGAACGGACATTTAATCCTGGTGCTGCTCTCAAGGCCCTGCCAACAAATTCTGCTGCCAGCAAAGTGTGTCCTCACAGCTCACATGTGCTGGGTTTGGATGTTACTCCTCATGAGCACCTTCCAATTTCTGCCTGTGAACAAGGTGGTGCTGTCTGTGAGGCCCTAGTAGCAGGAATCATGGGGCAGGACAAGGTAAGGAGTCTGTGGAGCCAGGAGTGCTTCCTGAGAGGGACAAGCTTAGAAAATATGTCCACAGTCACTGGGTCATCGTATTTCTCTGCAAGCCTGTCAGCTCTGTGGTAAAATCAGTAAGTGCTGGAAGGTGGATGGAACTTTGAGGATACCAAGGATGCTTGCAGGGTCCATGTTCAGAGCAGAAAGCAGGTTTTTGCTCATTCCCTTCCCAGATTTGAAGCAAATTGTAATTAATGTCTTCAGAGCTTCAGCTTGGTTAATTTGGCAAAGCCTCTGAAGACATTCAGAGAGCTCTGTGGGGAGAGGCATGGCTCACTGACATGTCTGCAATCTTTTCCTAGGCTAAGATCCCCATACCTCTTTTTGATAAAATATATGGGGTACAGCAGGAGAGATAAAGAGATAGATCAGCCTCAGTGCTAGACTGTTGGTGAGGTACTTCTCAAGAGCACTAACTTAGGATGTCAAGGCACAGAGATGTGCCTGAAGGAAACCTTATCTCCTGGGATCAGGGAAATGAGCAGATATTTAGGTAGTGGGCAGCAGGGTTTCTTCCCCTCTCCTAAATCCATCAGCCCTGTTGCTGTGCTCCTATAAGTGCACTGTTTAGGGCAAGGCTTGTTTTACTGGGGCAGGGGCAAGGGCACAGGCATGGCTATAGGGTCTGTGTAGGTCAGGGCTGCATCTTATGGGGCTGCACTCAGCTGCAGACCTCAGGGCTGTGGTGGTTGGGTGAGGACATGGTACAATCAGGGATCATCACATCTGGTGTGGCCATTGTGTAATTACATTCCTGGGTTACAATCCTCAGGTGGAGGAGAGCTGCCACATCCAGGATGTGTCTTGGCAGCAGGCATGGCTAGGGTGATGGCACACTCAGGCCACTGCTCATACAAGGCAGCACTGGCACTGTAGGACTGTGGTGGGCAAAATGGCCCCAAGAGGATCCTAAAGCTATCCTCGGTCTCTGGGTAAGTTGTTTCTACAGGGAGCAGGAGGATCCCACTCGGCAGTGAAGAAGAAGAGTGTACCTCCCCAGCGAGGGCAGCCCAAGAAGAGGGCAAAGGAGCAGGTGGGTGTGAGGAGGGATCCCTCAGTGCTGGGGTTGCCCCAACAGGAACAATTGCAGGGTGATATCCCCCAGCTGCTACCCCTTTCTCCAGAAGTGGCAGCGGTGGGATGGGTCAGGCTGGGGAGGTCTCTGGGCCCATGGACTGGGATGAAGATCCCAGGAGATTCTCACCAAAAGACCTGTTGGTGTCATCAGGATCAGCCTGCCCAAAAGGTGACAATTTAATGAGAATTATACTGGTAGAGATCTGGCACTCTGCTTTCAGAAACTGGATCCAGGTAGATAAATAGTGGTTCATCTTATGATTGCAGAGGTCACTGGGCAAAATAGCAGAAAGCGATCCAAAGGACGGCAAAGGCTATTATGGTTTTGCTTTTGCCCCACTATGAATATTTCACATTCATCGGTTCTGAGAAAATTCCCTCAAGTATCTTAAGTGCAAACTGACTGAGCATTCAGGGGAGCCACTTAAATTGAAACCATTCTTTAGCTCATAATGTAACCCGATGATACATCAAACATTTTTGCTTATTGATGCAGGATTTTGAACATGAAGGTTTGTTCCATCTTGACCAATTATCAATCTGTCAATGCAGCATGAACATCCACACGGGATAATGTTATATTCTGCCTTAAATTTCTATGTTATCACAGTAGAGGAAAGTGCTAAAAAAACTTCTATTCTCAATCTGAAAACTTTGATGTACTTCAAAGATAAGAACATTTCATTATGTTCACAAAAAGTAAAAGTGTCCTACTAAGACATGAACTCTTCTAATATTATGATTAAGTGAAGCTTAACATTAGTTTCAAATGAATAAAAGCACTTGCTGATATCAGTTCATTTTTCATATTTAACCCTCTTCAAGTCCCCAGTTCTCAATGAAAATGCTTACATCTTTAAAAAAGATCAAATTTTATCTCATAGCATGTCACAGAATTACACTGAGTTGTATTTCTTGCATTAAAATGGAACATTTAAGTCATTAAATTGACATTAGAAATAAATGATTTTCAAATTACTATTCAAAAGACCACCCTCTCTTCTGTGTAGAGGATGGATCTTAATGGCTCTCTTGAACTTTGCATTTCTAGACTCTATGGAACAGCTTTGCAGTGACACAGAACATGTCTGGCACTCTCCTGTGCATTTATACTAATGAGGTAAGGAATCTTAGAAAGGAAGCAAATTTCAATGTGCAGGAGAAAAGGATGCGTAACAGAGATCTTCACCCTAACTAGACTGTGCACATTTATTTTGTCACCTTTTTGTCTGTAATTTTGTCATTCTAATGAGAGAAAGTAAGAGAACATTTCTGGACTTAAACTAAACTATTTATTTGTACTCTACCTATTTATAAAATTCATGACAAAATGTTATTCCATTTGCTAGATACCAATCCAAATAGCTATTAACTAGGAAATAAGAAAGCCTTGCCCCTTTCTGTGGGGCAACGTTTGTAAAAACATAGTAATCTCTTTTCTTGGTTGTACCTCTTTCCTTTTAAGAGTTTTCTCCTCTTCATAATCCTGATGTTCCCATCTCCTGCTGCCCCAGAGTCCCTTGCCAACAAGGATGTGTTATAGCTGTGCCTCCTAAAATGTTACCATTTTCCTTATGCCCATTCTTTAGAGAACTGCTTTGCTATATGGTACTTATGTCATATAATCATATCTGTTATGGTCATGTCTAAAAGTTAACTGAAAGGGAGCTTAACAGTACCGAAGCTAAAACTGTATGCAGTGCAAGTATTTAGGAATTATGTGAGTAAAATTTGTCTGCTGCTTAAACATATATCTTTGCTAGCTGTGTATATTCCCTTTATGTACCATGAAAAAAACAACTATTTAATTTCATTCTGAAAAAGACCTCCAAAATAGGTGAGCCAGAGGCTGTGGTGCCTGTATCTTTCTTGTGAGCAGAATGGCAGTCTAAGGAGAATAACTAGGGAGAATTCAACATCCAGAGGCAAGATGCCTGTGGTTAGGCGAGATGAATTTCTCCCCTGCTGACTTGGATCAGGTCCACTTGAGCAATGAAACTGAAACTTCTCATGTGGCATCTCACAAAATTTCAGGTTGTAGTATGTACTAGTCATAGTTCCAACAAAATATGTAGGTTTTATTTTGTTCTGACCTTGTCAGTGCAATTCTGTGCTTATTAATCAGACATAGTGTTTGCTGGTTAAATCAACTATTTTGATTGCATTGTTGCTCGTGAGACCTACTTAGAGGAAAAGTGCCATTACAACTCTCTTGGGATGGGAAAAATAATGTTGGCTGTGTCAATGTCTTTCCAAGTGAAGCTTTTAAAGCTGAGTTCTCAAATGCCTATGTGTATAGTAAGGGTAGAATCAAATACTTGAAGGCATTTATACTTGTAAAATCATTTGAATAAATAGGATTTCTGGAAATTTAATAATAAACTTAGTTCAAAGGCTGTATGCTATGGTTCATAGCAAATACCAGGTTTCATAGAGCTAATTTTCATGAAGCTGGAAGAATGAAAGCATGGAAACCAGTTAAGCATGTGGAAGAATTCTGGACTTTTAAAGTCATACCTTTTGGGACTATATATTTTTTCTTCTCTCAGATTAAAATTACTTTCATTTCCTTTTGTTAAAGGCAAGGCTTTCAAGGTACTCTCTTGCATTTTAACCCCAGTGGGCATCTCAGCCCCACCCAGCTGCTCAGTCACTTCCCCACAGGGACATGGGGGGGAAATCAGAAGGATAGAAGAAGGTTTTAACCATCTCATGGGTTGAGATAAAGCAACGGCTGCAGGAATCATCAAAACAAAATCATGAATTCATTAGCTAATTCCCGTTAGCAGGCTGTAATGGCCAATTGTGAGGACAAGCAAAGTAACTCCAAAGTCCCCTCTTCTTCCTCCTCCACCTTGTGTTATATCCTGAGCATGTCACCAAATGGTGTGGGTTATCCCTTGGGTCAGCTGGGGTCAGCTGTCCAGATTCTGTTCTCTCCCAACTCCTTGTGCATCCCCAGCCTGTTTGGTGGGACAATGTGAGAAAGAGAGAAGGCCCTGATGCTGTGTAAGAACTACTCAGCAATAACTGAAACATCCCTGAATTATCCACTGGGTCATTGGATAGCAATGCCAGCTGTCCCAGTTGAAACCTGTATGTTTCTATAGTCATGTGCTTCACACAGAGTTGCAGATTTTTCCATGCTCTCCTCTGTTAAAAGTAAAACAATGGATGATAAATAAGATATTCTTACAATTCAAGTATGAGATTATTATCTGTCAGGTCACTATGGTTCAAAAAATCATAATGGGACAGACTTTGAAGCTGACACTTAGAAAGTTGTCTTTTTTGCCTCTTTCTTTTTGTTTACAACTACATATGAAATTGCAGTTCAGACAATAAGATCTAGTATTATGCTGTGAAGTATAGGTAGCGCATGAAAACAAGTGTGTGTTGCAATTGCAGGTACCAGATTTTCATCCTAAGACTTTGCTACATATTTTAATTTCTACTTCTAGGTTTAGTATGCACAAGTTAAAGCTAGAAGGTGCTGTGAGGAGATAAAAGTGTTGAAAGAGCAGAATAAAAATGTTGTTGGAAGGGTTGTAAATAACCACTGGGCTACAAAGCCATAGTTCTGACAGAGCTAGAGATACTGCTCTCTGTGTATATAAGTTTGGTTAAAAATATCTGGTGAATAAAGAGCAGTATGATGCAGTTGCAGTGTAGATTACGAGTGTTGTAAAATACATTCATTATCACGAATTGTAAATGAAGCAATAACTTCTGACTGTGTAATTAATATGTGTCCTGTTGGTTCAATTTGTACTGCTTAGAGTTTGGTTCCTTCTTGTGCCAAAGATATTACCTTGTGTGTGATAAAGTCCACTGCATCAGAGAAAGAGATAAAACCAGTCATGCTGTGTACTCTATATTTCAGGGAAAATACACTGACACTTTTTGAAAGGACAAAGGAATCTTTATCTGATTCAACATAACTGAAAAGCTCTATATTCTCCATTAGATGGGCTCAGGAGAATTTTGACTCAGATATACAGAGCTTTTTAAAATCCTAAATCCCACTGTAATCAAAGGAGCTAGAAATCTAACTGTGGTTCTTGCCAGTGGCCTCTCTTTTTCTGTAAACTCACAGACTGATTTCAGTTCTCCTTGAAGTGCTCTGTCCATAAAGTTCTTACCTATTCTACTTAGAAATCCTCAATGGTGAGGTTAGATGACCCATATGTTCAGTGAAGCATGTCCTAGATATCTTTTTGTCTCTCACATTTGAAAATGTTGATAGGAATAATTACAGGATGAAATTTCCAGCCCCCAGTGGAAGGTCAAGAGAAATTGAAAGCAGTTTCACAGGGATAGTCTGCGTTGGCCATAGTCCATAGAACAAGCCATATGTCAGCTATTATGTCAGTAAGCAAAACTTCTAGGTGGATTTCTCCAGGAAGGAGAGTGCACTCAGGGACTTTGAGCAATAACAAAATTTCAGACTGAGCTGTGAGCTTAATTAAAGCTATAGGCTGCAACAGAAGATACATTTGGTATTTGCTTTTAATTTGGGTGAGTTTAAACTGTGCAAGTGGTCCCCTTGATTAATTGTCTAGATACTGCAAATATCTCCTTTTGCCACTTCCAATCTCTGCCATTTACTGTGGTAATGTATGGGAATAAATAATTTTCAATTTCATTCATGACAACAGTTTGATAGTTATCCCTCAAAGTTTACAACAAAGTCTGTGACTGATGTATCAACGTCTTCCACAGCTGCTGCTGGGAGGGGCGGAGAGGGAGGAGGAGAAGGAGTCTTCTTTGAAACACAGCAAATTCAGTAAAAGGATTACTATCATGCCTTCAAATCATGCAAATTAGTTTTAAAACTGGCAAGAATGATGCCTTTTTTACCCTACATATGACTTGGTTATGGTTCTTCGGCCTATCACATATAAATAATTTCCTGAAGTGGCCTGCTGTCCTGAAATTGTGTTTGATTCACTCAATCATTATTCCAATTCCTTACTATATATACTGTTATTGTATATATTTTATTATATTATATTATATTTTACTATATATATTCTTGCTATATTATAACTGGCTTTGTTTCAATATCTTTATAATGCCACAAAGTAGAAATGAGCATTTAAATGGAAGGAATGAGCATCTATGCAGCATGGAATAACTGACTTAAAAGTCAGATGTAAAACCTGTAAAATACTTGCAAGATGGTGTTCCTTTTCTTATTTCACTTTTTTTTTTTTAAGATATTTGAAACTTTATACTTCTGCTAAAATTTAAAATGCAGTAGAAAATAAAATTAAACTGCCACAATGATTTTAATATGTTGTGTGTAAGCCACACATGGTATAGTAGAGAAGAAGCTAATCTATAACATATATGAGCATAGGTAAGCGTGATGGAGTGTTGCACAAGCACACCAAGTTGGCGCTGGTGCAAGGTACAGTGGAGTCTTTAAAGTCAGAAAGCACAAGTGTTGAACTGATAGTAATAAGGGCAAATGTCAAATGCATTAGCATCACCTCTGGGATGCTTGGTAAAAGTCTAAATGTCCAATTTAAAGGTAATATACTGCTACAACCCCAAAAGAAATAATTAATGGAAAGTTAATGATTTGAACATGACAGATCTTGGAGCTAAGTCAAGACACTTGGGCTTAAGAAATCTAGATTTAGTTTTTGCTTTGTAAAATACTTCTTTTGGGATTTTGAGGAGGCAAATTACTTTGAGTTATCAAAGATCTCTTTTAAAATAAAGTTCAGCACTAGTCTTACATTTTTTTCTAAATACAAGTTTTAGGATTCTTCAGCACAGCAATGGGTACTTTGTGAGAACCATGAGTTAGAGAATCATGCAGGTCATTCTTGTTAGTCTACTTAGTAAGTGACTTCCAGTTAGCTAATACTAATAGTATTAGTTAGTATTCTAATAGAATAATTTCTTCCAGTAGATGATACAAATTTACACAAATAATTTTGGTCGCTACTATAGCAAATATGTTTCATTATGTAACATGAAACATGGATTCCAGTGTAAAAATATGCACATAATCATAAGTTATTAAACTTTCAATACTATTACAAGCTATGCAATATAATATTAACACCCCCCCCCCCCCCCCCCCCNCAACTTTAAAAGCTATTGCTCAGACACTAAGCTTTGTTTGGAAGTCCCTTGTATACAGAGATATGTATAACATATGTAGATATAAGAGGGAAAACACTGCATCTGCTGTAATGTGTCTTACATTTTTATGTGGTTTTTTTTTCCTAAATAAAATAGAAAAAATAGGTAAGATACAGTTATAGCTCACAGCATTTTGATTTAACTTACAAGAAAGAAAATTTTGTTGTGTAAATTTATGGTGTAGCTGTAAGACAGCTATGACAACAGTGTTGTAGCTGCAATTAGTTTGCAGGAACTACAAGTCACTGATGTTTTTGAATGTTTGTGGATTTACAGTAGTGTTGGATATGAATCAAGCACAGTTACCATAGGTCTCCTAATAAAGTCCTGGATTCTTCAACCCCAGCAAGCAGAACATTTATGAAGTTCTTTAAAATAATGTATGAAGATGTTGATTGTGTGTAGGACTAACTTTGACTGTATTCTTTTTGTGGGAAACTCAGCTGTATATGGGGTTTGTTAATGAAATGAAAAAAAGTTCATTAGTAACCTACAGCTCCCACTTTTAAGTAAGAACACATATACAGAATTGACATTCTCAATTTATGACACTTTCTAAATGCTTTGCTTCATCAAACATGGATAAAGATTTCTGTCTCACTATGAAAGAAATACAACAATGTGTAAGGTTTCCATTTCTTTTGTTAGCAGTTAGTGTGTGGCTTAAACAAAATAAAGAAAGAACATTATTCAAAAGACTTCTAAATTTGTATGTGTGAGGTCGCTATATGGTATAAATTGTTCTGTTTTCAACTTCCTTTAATGCATTTTTTCTTTCTATTAAAACAAAAAACGATTAGTCAAAATGAAAACCCATTTCCCAGAAGACCCAGTTTCTCATATTCTGGTATTTTATTGTGAACCTCATGGTATCATTTGACATCTTTAAAGAAGAGTAATACCAAACTGCAAACACATGCCAGCAACACAATACAAACCTACAGTATATTAATCTGTTGACCTTTGCACTTGGAGAATATCTAAAGCTCTTTATTTATAAAAACCTATCAGCAGTACCCTGGTACATTGTTACATATAGTAAGTGCTGTATATATCAGTTGATCTCTGTGTATAGTTTATGGCATCTAACGTGTAGTAAAAGGATACATCAGGGTTTATCATCTGCACCCTGCTGGTTACTTGACAGGCATTTCTGTTTAAGATATATGTCAAAGAGTAAAAATAAAGTGTATTGAAAAAAGAAAGGTATCTATTAAAACAGTACAACTGGCAACATCTGGGAAGCCCATCAATAGAATTTTATAGCTTGCATTTGCTTGAAGTTAAGGTTTATTACATGGAACGTGTGGTAAAAGAATCATGTCATTTCTCACCTTGTTGTTACAGCAGAACATGAGGAGTGTGTGTTGTATCCATTCCTACAATAAAAATCACTTTAATACAAACACAGACACACACACACGCACCCCCCCACACCCATGCACGAAGTGGTTCATCTGGCTGGTGTGTGCTAAGTACTCAATGAAGTCATATATGAATCAAAATTTCATGTCCATCTATAGAAAACCATTAAAAACAAAAGGACAGCAAAAATGTTCTTGTACAGGATTGGTACATACCAATATTGTTTGGATTGTATGTAGATTAGTACACAGTCATTGCTGATACTATGCTGCATTTGTTTCAAATAATAAATGAATAGACCATACTAAATACCATGGATAGAAAAAGAATGCTGGATATGGATATACTTTATAGAAACACGCTGAGGAGCTGCTTCACCGGCTAGCTGGCTCCCTGGCTCCTATATAAGAGAAGTTTGGTGAGTCTGACCCTCAGGTTGAAGCGTGGTCGATGGCGTGGAAGAAAGAGTGGACTCTGCTTGGGTTTCACCTGGTTTTATTCCTCCCGTTTACCTCCCATGTGCAGATGGGCAGAGCAGGGAGGGAGAGCCCCAGACCGGGAGGGCCTGAACCCCAGAGCGAGAGCCCCGGCAGCCCCTCTGTCTTCACTTTAAGTTCAGGGGGTGTATCTCGGCAGAGGAGAACTTGGAGACAATCCCAGGGGAGGGAGGGTGTGACCCAGCATGGGGAACCTAACAAAACAATGACAGAAGGCGGTACCAGGGTACCCTGTCAGATCCTAGGGCTTTTTCCCCAGAATCTTCCAGATTTTACGAGGTGATTGACAAGGGAAACACCATTGGGGGTTTGGGATAGGGGGGTAGGAACAAACCATTACAAATATCTAACAAAATATACGGAACATTAGAAAACACAAAATGCACACTGCTACAATACTTCTTGCATGCTGCAGGAAAAATATGAACAGTTATAAAAGCTTGTTTAAAGGACTAACCCTCAGAAGTAAGAGCTCCTGAAAAAGACTCAGAACCCATTTATTATCTGATTTAACACGGTAACTTCTTTTGCAGAAGTGACACTACAACATAGAAGTACACTTGAACTTCGCTTAAAAGATATATTGATTTCTTTCAGTTTCAGTAGTCACGATAAAGATGCAATTTTTTCCTGCCTCAAATACTAAAACATGTAGAAATTTGCCTCCTTGCTTTGTATGTAGACTGTCTGAGCCTTCCAGAAGATGGGAGAGCTTTTGCCAGTTCCAGAATGATTCACTGCCCTTTAAAATATGCCATATTTCAGTTAATGAAAACATCATAACTTGAAGATTGAAGAAGAAAAGCAAAAGAACAAAGTCAAACCCTTAAAAATGTTTAAAAAACCCTATCCATTTACTTTTTGGATATGTCATCAGAAATGATGGATAGACTCATTCCCATCCTATTAAATAAGGCATCTGTTATGGAGGTCATGTATGTGGTGCATCCCTTAATCACTATAATAAATATGTAAAAATTTATTATAATGAGGCATATGTAGAAAAAGGAAGTTAAAATCACTACTGCATTAAGAAACTGCAGAAATTATTTCTTTCTCACCAGATATGAGAACCACTCAATCTTATTTCGTTCCAGTAGAAGCTGTTCTCTATTCAGCATTTCATGGAGAGAAAACCTGGAAATCAGAGCACTTATTTAGATATCTAACTATGTAATTTTTTATCTCGTTTAAAAAAAAAAAAGATGAAAAGCCCTCAGGCTTCCTTCTAAAAGTAATACTGTTAGTTATTTTGGAAGTGATTCAGCCTTATTACTTATACTATTTTCTAGGTAACTGTTCTTTACTTTTGTCAGAGGCTTTTGACTGGATTAGGCTTAGACTAGGTTTTTTACTGAGCGGGATCAAATTGCTGAAATGTCCCATACAGTTAGAAAATTTAGTTCTTTTAAAACAGGAATTATATGGGACTCTGGACTATAAAAAAATTCAAAAAAATTGTATGCATACAAAAAGAATAATATTTAATTATACCATGAGTTAGAGAAATTATATTGCTGTTCAGTAGCTTTTTAAAATTATAATAGATATGAAGACTCCACAAGCTGTGCAGATTTTAAAAATTAGACTTGAAATTATTCAAATAATAAAGACTGCTGCTAAAGAGTCATGAATACAAAAGGAAAATCATAAATAAAAAGTTCATAGGGGGTCTCGTAATTATATAAATTTGCCAAAGTTTTTATATTCAATTATTTTAGAAAAAAACATTGTCTATAGCTATGTAACATACAAAAGTTACTACTTCAAGATAAGAGTGAGTTTAAAGCCGTAAAGTATAAAATAATTAAACAGCTAAATGAATAGAAATCTATTTGTGTTCAGAACCACAGTTGCTTTGTGGGTAAACATTTTCTCTCATTATTTATTCTGAGTTGTTCTGTTTTTCCAGTATTGCATGAAATGCCTTACGGGCCTTACAGAATGCAGAGAAGACTCCACACAAAAGTGAAAACAGAAGGAAACAAATGGCTAGCCTGATCTTGTTAAGAACCTTCTTCATTATCAGCATTTGTTCTTCTACTCTCAAAATGAGCTAGACATCTCAAAAAAAAACCCCAAAAAAAACCACCAGAACAATCTAAACCCAATTCTCGGCTACTTTTGTTTAGAAGTTCTTTTGTTAAAAGGACAAAACTTTTCTTATTTAATTGTGATGATATGCTACATATTGAAGACAATGCAAAATAAAAATGAGCGTTCTGAGTCCAATAGCTGCAAAGAACTACATTAATTAAGCTTAATTTATATGTTATACAGACATATTAAATAACTATAGATTTAATTTAATAACTTTAAAATGCACTTAAGAATTTAGTGCAGAATATTTTTTTCTGATTAGGACTTTTAAAGGAAATGTAATAGACTGGAACCAAACAATCCTACCTCCTTCCCCCACTCCAATCTTTCCACGCGTCTTGCAGGTGGTAGTACTTACAATCCCCTACTTGCTGGCAATTATCTGACATGGCATTAAATCTTTTTTGATTAATTGCCATAACTCTTTTCACATTATGAAGCAAATTTAAGTTTATAAATGGAGAGGCAAAAAGGTAACACATTTTAAGTAATAGCTTTTATGCTAGAGAGTAGTTCATCAGCTCTCATTTTCTGTCTGAAACTTTTCCTGAAGTGATTTTTGATACCCATCACATTACAGAACTTCCTGGGCCATGTCTTCTTCACCTAAGGCTTTATCTGTAGATTAACAGACTGGCTAGTTTGGACTATTTTTAATGGAGAAGAAAATCTCATTATACAGTGAGAAGATGAGTATTTCTGAAATTAAAGATAATAAGCCAAAGGCATTAAGTTATCAGCTGTCTTAACAGCTAAGCTATTGACTCTTCTGAACATCAAAGCTTGGTCTAAATTGTCCCTATTATTTCTAGATTATGAAATAAAAAAACCCAAGAAGATGCAGTCTGAAAATTATCTTTGTCAGAAAATTACCATATTTTCCACTTTTTGCATCTACACACCATGGTTATGGATAGTATTTTCTGAAATTGTTTGACTAATAATAGTGTTGCATTTTCCTGGCTCTTTTAAATTATGCAATAGTTTGTTTATTAAAAAGGAAATTGTATACTGGAATGAATAACCCTCTACTAAAATGTAAAACTTTGCCATTTTTTATAAGTAGAAATAGGCAATATTTAATATTTGAATGATCAGACAAAGAGGAACATTGAAGTGTGTATTTCTCTTGCTTGCTATTTATTCTCTAGAACAGGCCTGAAAAACTGCAGTTTGACAAGAGCAATGCATTACAGAGTGAGAAATCAACTTTTGCAGAATTTCAATCATCTGCTTTCAAAGACTAACTTTATGCATGCATATAAACGTATGTAAAGAAGACCAACTTTTATATTCAGGTCTATATAAGATATATATTTATGATATTTATTTTATTCAGATATATATTTATATTCAGACCTGAGGCTTTACAGAAAATACAAATAGCCATGTCAAAATCGATTGGAACACACAGGACTAGAAATGATTCTTAGATTTATTGTGAGACTCCCATTTTTCCCTATCTATAAGTGAAGGATATGTTTTCAATTCATTCATACATGATAGCAAGAGTATTATGAGATTTAAAAATTACTAACTTTAGCTATTCGACATTTTCATACCTCAAAAAAATTAAGAAATCACTACATATTCATATACTCAGAGAAGAATATATCATCCAAATGTTGAATGATTACTCTCAGTGGCTACTATAATTTTTAAAGGTTGCCACTGACATTATATATTTCAGTGTCTTAGCAGGAGGCAATTTTCAGAAATTTTCGGATTCTCTATGCATCTTTCTACTTAAGTTCGTCATAACATTTAAGTGAAAAAAACTAATTTTTATTTTTTTCCCCTGCAGTGTAGAATCATAGAACCATATGCAGAGTATCCTGATTTGGAAGGGACCCACAAGGACCCTTGAAGTCCAAAGCCTGGCCCTGCACAGGAACATCCCCAAGAATCACATCACGTGCCCAAGAGCATTGTCCAAATGCTCTTGAACTCTGTCAGGCTTGGTGCTGTGACCCCTTCCCTGGGAACCTGTTCCACTGCCCAATCACTCTCTTGAGGAAGAATCTTTTTCTAATGTCTGATCTGAATCTTCCCTGACTCTGCTCCATATCATTTACTTGGCTCCTGTCATGGTGTATAATACCTCATTTAGAAACAAAACAAAACAAGTTTAGACATAAAATAATAAAACCCAAAGCAAACAAACAAGCCAACAATAAAAGTGGAAACTACAATGAGTAGGATGCATCTCATGCCGGATGATTAGACTCACTTTTATGTAAGAAAAAACACATATTACGCTGCTTTCAATTAAAAAATAAATTAATCTTTCTCCCCCCTTTCCTTTTTTTCTTTTTTTTAATGTAAAACAGCAGGATACCTAACAAAGATTTTAAATGAGAACAGGAAAAAAGAGAAATAGAAGTACATTCAATTCTTTCTTTTACTTCATGGAAGAACTTTAAATTTGTTAAATTGTCACAAACTTACATAACATCCTTCTGTAATTAACTTTGATTTTAAACGCAAAAGGTCTAGATATAATCATGAATTAAAAATGACAGTAATAAAGCTGGAGGAGAATGACACCTCTTTAAGAAAATTTTCACCCCATGAAGTGTACTGGAAATTGAGAATGTAGGAAAATCTATTCTGCCCCTACTTCAGAAGCTCACCTGCATCAAAAGGTTTGCTTACAGAGGAACTGGCTGTGAGAGGTGAAATAAGTCCACTAAGGCTTTACTTTGAAGACAGCAGATGCTATGCTGAGCCAAGGTCCATGGTGAAGCACTCTTTTTAAAGTCATGCCGACTGTCATAGAAATTTATTCAAGATTGTTTTGTGAACTACAAACTACCTGGCTAGGTACGTGGATAACCTGAAGGAGCCTGATGTCCTCTGCAATACCAGAGGAAATCGTAGGCAATCCTGACAGCCTCCTCTGGTCTACAACAAATTAAATTGAGTAACAAGCAGAAGCTCAGCCCAAGGAGAGGTCTAAGATGCACAGAAAGGTTGAAAGGTAATAAGGAAACAAAGCTGTGAATTTGCATTTCTAATCCAGTCTGCCCAGCTGCCAGCTTCTCACAACTCCAAGCACCCCTTCAGAAGTTTCTGGCTGAAGCTTTGTGAAAAAGGGCTTCTTGCATGGATGCGCTTGTCTAAAACCAGAAATTCCTTAACAGGTGCACAGTGTGTTTCTGCCTTTCCAGTTCATCAACATTATTAATTTTGTCCTTTGAATGCTTTAGTAGACACTTCTTTCAATTTTTCAAAATTTATGCAGATTTTTGGCATACCCTAAAACCATAATCATTTTCTATCTCTTGAAATAGGTATTTAATAACTTTCACCTTTACAAGACAGCTTGCAATGACAGTGGCTTTGATTCTTTGTCAGTGTCAGATCTCCAGTAATGTTAAGCACTTTTTTGTAGAGCTTTTATGTTAGGATTTTTGAAATTGTTTTGAATGAGAGAGCCCTACAGCTGATTTTCTAGTTAAAAAAAAAAAGTTTGTTTCCAGTAATGGCATATCAGACACCTTGAAGTATATAATTTCCCAGAAATGCTATGTATGTTATTTCAGTTAGATGTGAATGGAATTTGAACTTGTAAGGAAGATTACGGTAAGTGAGCTGTGTGACTGACAAGATATTTTAATGGAGCAGTGCAGCAAGAACAGATTGTCAATAGCAGTTTATTCATTATGGAATTCCAGACGAGATGCTGAAAGATAATGATTCTGATCTGACTTGTTTCCATTCTATTCTCCATCTGTTTGAATATATTATTTAAAACCTAATCAAAGTAAAATGGGTTGCAATAAAGGTCCATGTAAATAGGGAAGAATTTGATAAAAACAATGAGCTATCGTATATTTTAAAAAATGAAAATTATTTCCAGAGGGTGAAGACCATGTATTTAGAGCTTTATGTTTTATTTGTAGTACTAAGAACAATCCAAGGTGTAAGAATAATATGCCAGAGGTTAAAATCAAGTAAGTGTCCCAAAATTACCTAGAATGTTACATCCTTTTCTATGTCTACAAGTGACTGTGTTATAAGAGGAGATGGTCTCTTTGTCAGGACACCATTTCTTCCAGGAGACAGAGGGTATCAGCCTATTCTTAACTTGAAACCCAACTTGCATGCTCTGGTGAAAAACTACAGTTCTGCTCATTACAAGAGTTCTCAAACACTTGCTTGACTAATTTTGCAATGCAGCTTTAAAGGAAGGGAAGGCCATCTGAGAGAGAATGTTGTTATTCAACATTTTCTACTAGGACCACCCCAAAAATAATGAATTTAATTTTATTAGCATATATTGATTTTTTTTCCATGCTTTCTCTGTGTCATATATTAGTATACATTTTTATAAAGGTACATGGCTATCTCATGTTGTAGCATTTTCTCTTTGAGAATGAAATTTGGATTTCTTTATTAATTTAAATGTCTACTATTCTGTCTTTTTTTCTCAGAGTTAAGGTCTGAAACTCCACTCTGATATAAATGGCCTTCGCTGAAACAGAAGCCCTACACAAGAAACAGAATACAACGTTTTATTTGTGATTATTCCAGCTTCTAGAGAGAAAACTATGAATCTAGGATGGATTAATATATTTAATAATTGTTAAATGGTAGTAACTGCACCTCAAATACTACTCACTCATATGTGGTGTAAGAGTGAAGCTTTCAACAAGTTTGGTTTTTTGTCCCATAGGAGTTTTGCTGCCTTGCAAGGATTTCAGTCTGATTAGAATTCACCTTTAAGGTAGATATCTGCTCTTTAAAAAGCACATTTGACTTACTTTTCTGTCATCAGACCTGACTGGTGAAAATCCTCCTGGGGTAATGAAGAGAAGGTAAGGCTGATAGAACCATTTGTAATCATTACTTGTATTAGGCTCTCTCTGAGTTAAGAAACCTACAGGAGGAATATAGTGTAGGTGGTTTATGTGGCAGATAACTTATCACACATCTTATGTGAAAGCAATGAAAGAACTGCCATTTAGGAGCTCATATCACTGAGCTAACTGTCTAGTGCTGTGTTAAAGGTATTTGTAATGTTTCCTGGCTTCATGCTGGCTTCACTGATTATTTGTCTAGAAAAAAGACAGGACACAGTTTTGCAAATAATACCCAAATTAAAACCTTGTTGAGACTACTCCTTCTATAGATCAATTTGAGAAACTTTGTCCACCTTTCCCCTGAGAAGTTAGGGACTAATTTTAACATTTTTTTCAGTGGACAGATGTTTCCTTTCTATCTTTCTAACTAATTTTGAAGCTGTCCTTCATATATGTGTGTGATATATCATATTATATTTAAAAATTTTCACTAGTCTACTACATAAAGAAACCCACTGCCAGTTCTGGACTATTTCATTCTGCCATGTAATTATTCTTCTGTTCCTATCTTACACTGATTAGAGAAGCATACACTTAACTTCTTCAATAGCTAAGAATGGGAAAGGTTATTTTTAAAGTGAAAAATACAAGAAATTATAATTAGAGACATCACTTGGGATATCCCTTCTAGCAGTAAGAGAGACGGGTGTGTGACAGAGCCTGGTGTCCAATGTACAGACTTTTTTGTTTGTTTGTTTACTTTTTAATGTTAAGCAATTTTACATCTTAATATGATTTTGGAAAGCAGAATCCACAAGGTACTTTTGAATAATACTAATGACTTTTCTAGAATAAAAAAAAATGCTGTTATGGATTTATTTAATGCATAATTACATTGAGATAATGAAGAATAAGCTAAAATACAATGAATAAAATAATTCACATTTGTCTGGGGGAGCACATAACCTAGTTGTACTGTTGTGCTAACCATGGCCTTCAGCTGAACTTCTCTGATTATTTGAAGACATGAAGGAACAGAAAATTCTAAACTGAGGATCAAAATATGTGACTAAAAGAGGAAGGGGAGAAAAATGAGAGTGGAGTGAACTTAAAGAATGGTAATTCTAATAATTAACTTGATATTTGGCTGGGTATTCATATATTGTGCAAATCTATCATTCTGATTTTAAAGCAGGTATTCCATGTCTCATACTGAAATTATATCCATAGTGCTTATATATTAGAGGTTGGTAAATGCATGCAGGCCTTTGATAGATTGCTTGGCTTTGCAGGGATAACTCAGATAATCAATGGGTGCCTGTGACAGGTACAGAGGGCAGGTCAAGGTGCAAAGGTCAAGATGCTAAAAAATCAAGACGTTCAAAAATGTTTTTCAAGATTAGATAAAAGTAATTTTAAAGGCAAAAGTAATCTTTTAAAAATCATCCTCAGTTTACACTCAGCATCACTGGATGTTTATATTCAGCCTCACTGAATGTTTTTTTCCTGCAGCCCATCCTGCATCACACTGAAAATATCACCTGAGACTGCATCATCTGCATTTTATCACAATATGTCTCATCTGATTCTGGTTAAGTGAAGCATCAAAACCAAACCAAGCAACAGAACACCCCTCTCAGCTTGACCCATACTCCAGAAGTATATCTGCAAAAATAGACTCAGTTTTTAGATTTGTGCTGAACTGCTGAGTCTGGACTAGCTCAAGCTCTTACATTTTCAAGACGAAGATTACAATTGTTATGGTCTGAGTAGGGGTGATTCCTTCTTGTTTCCTTGATCACCTGAACAAACTAAGCAAAGAACATCTACATAAAATCACTGAGCACTCAGAATTCATATTTTACATGTTAACTTTTTAATAAATTCTGGCTTTTGATTTCTGATGGGGCATATACTTGATTAATACTTACTGAAAACAAAGGAACTCATGCTGTTTATAACAGGAGCTACCAGCACTTATTGTATCACAAAATGAAGTCATCTTTAGGCAGGCAAAAGCTTTACTTCAGTGGAAGTTTCTTATCATCATTGATACACAATCACAGAGCTGACAATGGGCCAAGAATAAATATTTCCCTTAATGAATCAAGAAAAAGCTGGAATGTACATCATAGCTAACAAGCCTCTTTGTTCTATTAATGGTAGAGAGTATAATTGTGTTACATGAAACATGGCATAGCTTTTTGGTAAGAATTCACTTGAATATAAGTATTGCAGATACCACACTCTAAGTATCTTCACTACATACCACATTATTTAAGCATCTTCACTAATGAGCTAATATTCCTCAAGCTATTTAAGCATATGGAGGTCATTACTTCCAGTTGGGTTTATAGAGGGGTTGCTGTTTTCCATCCATCGCTGCTGTAAAGTGAGACGGGCTGTGAAGGAACTTCTGAAGTGTCTGAAGACTTCACATGTACCAGCCAGAAAGGTTTCCCTCTTCTCTCTGTTTGCTTAGTAGTCCTAAGAGGCAATAGAAGTAGAATGGGTTATAAAATAAGACATAAGGACAAACTTTCTGTTGCAGAAAGTGTGGATTATATCATGAGAGACATCAAATATCTGATATGAAAGGAGCATCAGCTAGGTTCCCAGTCACCCTGTGATACTGATTTTGAGAGTTTCTATGGGCTCTGCTTGAATAACTGACATTTATCCAGACAAGAAGTCTGTAAGTCTGTCTTTATCTTTGAAGCTGTCCTCTTGATCTGATCTCCTGCCTGACAGCCAAGTCTTCAAACGTGCGACTATGTCAGTTCACATCTCAACATGTAGGTAAATAAATTTACTAATACACAGTAGGGCTGGTGTGACTATTTTAGTTCACTGAGACAAGTACAAAAAAGAGCCCAAATCTTATGGTGCCCTATTACAGGTTTTCAGCCTTAGTTAGTCTAGTAATAATGCTGTGACCTTCCAGTCATGGTGATAATTAAAAGAACAGTGCTACTATCTGTATTTTCCCATGGAGCTTCAGAGCTGATGTGCAATTAAAAATATAAAGTTACAAAGGTTTCTGGGGGTTTTCCCCTGAAAGAGAATAATATTTCATATTATGGCTGTATCTTGTGAGTCTGTGGGAACACTTCATCAAAACATTTAGTTGAAGTTTAATTTCTGACCAACTGATATTCCCCAAACATATTACTTCTGTCCAAAATCAGCATATCTTACAGCTAAACAAAAAAAGATTGTAACAATAGGTTGATCCTGGCCTGATTCAAAAATTTGCCTTTAAGTATATCTGAGACTGTACTGCAAATTCAAATTGGTCATATTACTTAAAATTAAGTCAACTTGGAGTGAAATTCAGATAATTTTCTACCCTTTTTTCAGCTCTTTTGTCATATCCTTAAAATGTACTGCTGTGAAAGCACCCACAAGATAAAGCCATGTAAACCTAACTGTTTAGGGTTTTTTATTTGTATTTTGAGCAAGGCAGAATAATTGAGTAAGTATTTATTTTACTTGCCTTGTTTTCGGTTTTAGCTCTCTTGAAAGTATATTATTATTTTACAATTTTATAGCAATTAAGAAACTATTTTTTTAGGCCCACAATTTCTTAACTTCAAAACTTCTGCTTAAATTCCACTGGGATTTAGAGATTAAACACATGCTTAAAGAGAGTGTGTAATTAGATGTCTTGCTGAATTGGATTTTTAATTGCTAATTTATTTTTAGTAAAGTTTTATTGACATCCCTGTTTATGTAAAGGACCTATTTAGGTTTTCAATGAAAGATTTCATTTGCAGAATTTCTGACGAACTACCTACATTAAAGCAAGGAGGTAGAATTAATTATTAAGAACATAGAGACAAAATTAAACAGGGAGCAATAAAACTGAAACCCCATGTATTTCTTTTGGAGTTTTTCCATTCTAATAAAGGAGAAGTGGACAAACATTATTTCGTCTATGAAGTACTTTGATATCTGCTTTTCCTCACATACAGTGAAGCAACTTTATGGCTGGTAAAAGCAAGAATGTTTGGGTTGGGGTTTTTGGTGGTGGTGGCTTTGGGTTTTTTCCAAACAAAGTCTGCTTTGTTACAACAAAAATGACATTGTAAAAATAAAATAGACATAATGAAAAAGAAAAATAGAGACATTACCTTTATGGAAAAGCAACAGTATATGGGTGTCCTTTCTGAAAGAGAAGGAAAATGACTATCACAAGTCTCAAGCCAAATGAGAAACTTCAAAGCGTTCACCAAGATTTCTGTTTTGATATCAATATGGGACAACACAAAACAAAGCATGTTGCAGGAGAGAAATGCTAAAATTTCATGAACAGAATTATTTGAAACTATGATCTGACTTATTGAGAACATAAAACAGACTTGGCATAAGAAAAATGCATAATTGGTCACAGGACAAAAGCCAGCTACTTCATATTGTGATTCCTATCAAAATCCAGTAAGGCCACATAGCATTTACCAGTGATCTTACTCATTACTGGATATCCTGCTGGCATCTATGTGGTCTTGCATGTGTTTAAACAAAGAGATAAAACTGCTGGCAAGAAAAATGTATGTACTCACCCTTCTCTAGGACACTTTTTTCACCCAACAAGCCTTTATTTCAGTCTTTGCAATTGGTTTCAGTATTGCCTTTTTTGGACTAGACTTCCCCCTGCCGATACTGGGGGGAGGCTGTTGTTCCTCCCTTGGAGCTTTCCTCTTTTCCTATTTTATCTTATATGTAAAAGTCCATTGGAACGAATACAAGAATCTGTAGTAAGCAGACTAGGTACATTGATGGTCATTCAGGTTTTGTATATTCATTGCATGCACTTCTATCTGACATATTACCTGGGCTTTTATTTGAAAAGGTGCTGAAAAATAGAAGACAGGCAGCTTATCCTCTGGAGAACCCAAATGCATGAGCTCAGTGCTGTGCTAATGTCACCTTGTGGCATCCTTTTTGTTGTGAGAGTAGAAAAGATCTTATCTTACCTTTACCTGTAATACATGGATACCTTCCATGAAGTTGGCAGCAAAAAGCCCCCTTCTTTCTTAGTACCTCCTCCAGGCTTCTCAAAGAAATATCCACCAGCCTGGTATTTTTCTGTTTCAGACCTTTGCACTAGGTCTGCAAAACAAGAACAAAGAGTTTTTAAGCAACCAAAAAGCCCCCAAAACCACACTGCCTGCTCTTGGCTTACCCAAAAAACAAGTCAATAGTACCAGACTGAGGTTGTAGCAAATTTCATAGTGAATTTTTTTCAAAAAAAAAGCCTGAATCCAAAATCATCTAAGACTCTCAAAGGCTAAATCAGCATAGGTAGAATTTATATAGGAAAAACCCCACCAGATAATAGCAAATTATGCAAAAGAGAAAGCCAATGTAAATCATATATTAGAATTCAATGGTAATTATTTGTTTTGTTTCAATCTATTAAAATTCAATGGTAATTATGCAAGTTTTGTTTCTATAGCTTCTGTCCTTAGTTCAGTAATAATGAACTCTCTATGAACAAAATACCATGGTATTTCAACACATACAGTTAAAAAAAAGATAAAAAAAGAAAGTGAAACACCCCAGGACAAAAATAAATCAGTTTTTGCCTTATGTGAACTAGTGCACAAGATAGAATTGGACAACTTGAAAATTAGGTTAACACTTTTGTAAACATGCTGTCACATAGAAGCAAAAGATGGCAATTTTTTCATAGAGAAGATGGGAAAATATTATATGCTATATTTAGTTATGTTTTCACATTTTTCAAGCCTTTGTCACTCCTTCTTTCTCCAAGTATACAGTCTATTTTCTTTGTTCATCATCTGAAAATCTTTCCTGAGAAAATGGAAGAAGAAAGTTACGAATAAAACTCCGCTTCTTGTCATGTTCATAAACAACACAGTTTCTGAACCCGACATGCTGAGTTTAAAAGGCTTTCACAGCGATTTTAACAGCCAAATGTAACAGCTCATTTAGAGCCTTACTTTACAAGCACCAAAAAGTTGATCCAGATTGATGAATAATTTTGAAAATATTGTGGCAAATTCCTCTTTTATTCAATATACAAAATACAGCCTGACTAATTTTCAGGGAGTTGTAGATTAAATTTTCAAAGATGTAATGGATAGAGTTTTTCACAATTCCTAACCATTCTCATGATAATTAGACAACAGAACTCCCTAAAAAATACTGAAAATATTAACTCTAACTAGTAACAGTGAACACCTCCCTTCCACTAAAAACTATATTACACAGATGATTCATAACACCTCAGGCAGGATAACACATATATATTGAATTAAATAGCTGCATGAGCTGAGTCTGTAATAATGTTCACATAAGGATTATTTTTAATCTGTCCATATAATTATTTTTAAGATTTCATCTGTCCAATGTTAAAAATATTTGTAAGCCATAGTTTATTGAATAAAATAAAACTAATAATATAATACAGAAGACTAAATAAACACTGACAACTTCTGATGCAGATATGAAAAATGCAGGTTTGTTCCTTACTTCAAAGCCAGTTTCTAAATCTGTGTGTTAACAGTTTATCAAATTATACTTTGCACATAAATATGCATATATGCATATGAAAATCCAAGTAGAAATATTTCAACATCACAGTGGGAGACTAGAAAATGATTAAAATATCAGGACAACTGGGATATGAGGTGAGGGAAGAGTGGCCATTTGACTTTTGGCTGACACTTCCAACCATATGTGATGCTTCCAACCATATGTTATAATGAATGTAAAAAATCAAATTATACACTTGACTGAACAACATCATGGGAAAATTGTAGTCCAATTTGTTTCTTTAAACTGAAACTGATACCTGATTTCTAAATATGATGCCACTGCATTAGGTACAAGCTGATCTGGAGTTAATTCCAGTTTCATCTCTGGCAGAACTATCCCTGTTAACCCTATGATATATTCTGCATTTTCCAGCATCAATAAAATAGCTTTATCACATAAAGAAGCCAGAGGGAAGAAAAATGATTACTTGGTCTTAAAATAAACAAATGCATTGAAAAACTTAAAGTGGAAATATTTTAGTTTCTGTCCAGCAGTTTGCTGGAAATCATTGAGAAATTTCATTACCTCAGAAAGGTGCAAATAAAAGTGAGTTCATGTCACAAACACTGGAGTAAGAATGAGATTTTCCTGGTCCTCTAAACCCCCCTGCCTGTTGTGTTTGTTTATATACAATCTCAGCCAGATTTGAGTGTATTAATAATTGAGAACAAACAACGTTTTCTAGCTGATCCTTAGTAGGTGATTTAACCCACTCAGATAACCTAACAATTAACATGTTGCCTTCATCTTTGGTTGCACTGTAATTGTGTTGCTAGTGAAATAGAGAACTGCCCTTGACTAGAAGTGCAATTAATATAATGCATTAGGGAGAAGCCTTCAAGTAACAAATTAAGCTTCCCTTTCTTATTATATGATCTATTGTAGCCAGTAGCAGTTTTGCTGTAATTTTACAGTGGTTGTAATTGACAACCACCTTCCTAGCCAAGGACTGGAAAACGTGCCTGTAAAGACAACATACAAATACAAGGACAGATGTAGGCTGGGCTGAGAATGGGAGTAACCCTAAGGTGTAGGACTTGGTGGTGTTTGTGGATGAGAACATAGAACAGACAACTGGGGATACAAGCATCATAAAGTCACCCTAGGACAGAAGTTCCATATGACCCAGCAATGTGCACATACCCAAAGAGCCAAAGGTGTCGTGGGCTGTAACAAAAGCAGAGTGGCCAGAGGAGAAAAGGGGGTAATTCTGCCCCTCTGCTCTTTTGACACCCCACCTGGAGTGCTGCATCCAGCTCTGGAGCCTCCTCATAAGGACACGGACCTGCTGGAGTGAGTTCAAACAATGGTCACCAAGATGATCAGAGGGAAGGAGTTCCTTTCCTATAAGGATAGACTGGGAGAGCCGGGGCTGTTCAGTCCGGAGAACAGAAGGCTCCAGGGAGATCTTTGTATCAGCCTTCCACTACCTGAAAGGAGATGGCAACAGAGCTGGAGAGGGACTTTTTACAAGAGCATACAGTGATGGGATGAGGGGTCATACATGAAAACTGAAAAAGTGTAGGTTTAGATGAGATATTAAGAGAAATTATGTATTCTGAGCATGCTGAGGCACAGCCACAGGTTTCCCAGAGAAGTTTTGGGTGTCCCTTCCCTGAAAGTGTTCAAGTAAAAGGCATCACTCCCCATGGCAAGGGACTTGGAACTAGATGATCTTTATGGTCCCTTCCAACTCAAACCATTTTATAAATTCTTTCAATATATGTTACAATTTCCCAGGAATTGCTATGTCAAACAAAAAAATAATACTCACCAAAACTAACCAACTAATCAAACATATAAAAACAATCACAAACCAAAGAAAAAATTCCCTACATTTTTCCCTACTTGACTCCTTCCGTAAGTTTAAACAAGATCTCAGGGAAAAAAATCCCCAGGAAGGTGCATTGGAAAAGAAAACAGTTTCATACTGTCCTTATTGACACAGAGGCACAATGCAAATTATTTTGGCAAATTAAGGAGTAAATATTAAACTGCCACTCTTCAATTCACTCTTCAACTGGAGTTAAAACAGGGGTAACCAATGGTAGTAGACAAATTACTTACTCGGGTATCTTTAAGCTCGCCTCTTAAATATTCCTTTTTTGAAAATATTGGTCTTGACCCATAGTATTTGAAAGGTTTTATAAACTATTTTCCTGCATCAAAGAAAACCCTCTCAAAATAACAATTAAAAAACCCCCCAAGCCATTACAGTTTGTTTTTTGGAAACTATCTAAAAAGTAGATTGACATCAAAATGTTTCAGGAGAGAAACTTCTAGAATGGATGATTCGTTTATTAGAAATAATCCTTTCAAGAATCATTCTTGGACTAAAAAAATTAGAAAGATAATATTCAGTCTGTCTATCCAGCATTTCAGGTCAGGGTCACAAGTGTTATTTTCAAGTGAATCTCCCCGTTGACTGATTACCACTGTTTTCCTTGACTTTCCAAGTCATTTCAGAGCATGTGAGTAAGTTTTCTCTCAGCAACTAGAGCAGAAGGGTAATTCTTAAGGCAATTGAACTGCTAATGGTCACTGAGAACCTGGGAAGAGATTTAGAACTACTCCAAAAGTAAATCCCTCTCTGTGATTTTGGTGAGTGCATCCTCTTCAATGATTGCTTCCCTTGACAGAACTGAAGACAGCTAGGATTAATTTTTCTTCCTGTGGCCATTCACTGGAGTTTTATTTTTTGATGACCCACAGCTGCCGCAAGAGGACACAAAAAGAACTAGACTTGCCCGTCAGGATGTGAGATGCAAAGGAAAAGGGACTTTTTTTTGGCAATCTCAACTTCTATAGTTTCTCGGATTTGGTCAAGGATTGGGGGACAAGAACACCCCTCTGACCTCAGTGGTCAAACCAGCAGTCCATCAATTTGTCCTTCTCCCTGGAAAGGAATGTGTTTACCAAACATCAGTCTTTGTTTTGTTACAATGCGTGGGAACTCTCCAGTCCAAGAATGAAAACAATCAGAAGGCTGAAAAATCAGGGCGACACACAGCAGTCCATAACTTAGAAGTATCCATAATTTGTACTTTCCCTGCTCTTTGGTCATTACTGTAGCTAATTGCAAGCCATTTAGAGTGAGACAAACCATTTTTTGTTCCCTATGTCATTTTTTTCTCAGTATGAAAACAAAATATATCAAGAAAGCAAAGAACTGAAAAGGGAGTTCATTCTGACACCTATTTGGTTGTTAATTGTTCCATAGCTATATTTAAGGCTCAAGGTGGTTTTTTACATGTACCTATGGGTAAAAAAAATCTCACTCATCATATGAAAGTATTTCTGCTGTTTTTAAACCTGCTTGGTTTAATAACTGTGTAGATTCAAAGATAAATACCTATATAAGTTCTGCCCATACATACACAGGTTAATTTTCATTAAAGATACCATTTAGTGATGAAGTATCACAGTCCACCCCTCCCCCCTGCTAAAACAACAATAAAACCCCAGTAGTTGAAGTAAGCTCCAACTCCTTAAAACAAACTGTTAAAGGAAACAATTTGCAGACAAAGCAGATGTTACACTGGTCTCAGCTGAAAAGATTTAGTTGCACTTCTTCAGTCTTTTCATTTAATCAAAAGGAATTTCATGCTTATGGTTACTCCTTGTATCTTTCAAACCAGGCAAATGAGCATTTTAAACTAGAGACATGCATATCCGAAATAATGATTCATAACAGAACACAAGCGAGGTTTTAGGGAAAAAATGTCTTTGTTGATAACTTGCTTTCAGAACTGCAGGTTTTTTTAATTGCACTCTGTTTTCCATGTATCTGGAAAAGTTTCAGCATTTCCTACAGTAATCTTTCATGTGATCTCATGAAGGAAGTGGTATTAATGCTTTAATAGCTTACCTTCCTACTCAGTCCAGTAAACCTTGGGTGCTGTAGAAAATTCCCTTAACTGATATACATCAGCTGCAAATATGATAAAAAGACATATTATTTGTTGTTGGAATTTCTGCTGACACCAGATTTCACTTACTGATGGCAGCACAAAAATTCAGTTTTTGAATTTTTCCTCCTTACTTAAATTATTTTCTTTACTGTCACATCTTCCTGTTCCCATCAGTCTGGAAAGACACAAAACTGAGACAATATCAGTACTACAGATGGGAAACCGAGCAAAAGAGGAGACAACTTATTTAAGTTTCAGGTGTGGCAGTCAAGTCTGCTGAAGACTTGTAAAGAGCTGAAGTCTTGTAAATCTTACAGAAGCACAGTATACCCAGTAACCACAGTACAGTCTATTTTCTGAGGTGAATAATTATAGTTACATCAGTTCATCTCAGTGTAATGAATACCTCTCTAGAGATATGGAACAAAGAGGGGGAAAAAGTTCCCAAGGCCAGAAATAATTAAATACAAATCCTACATTTTAGGAAGAGTAATGCAGAAGTATCAATCCACTGTATTAAGACATAATGTGTGAAGCTGGTGAAATATAGTTTTAGATATCCTTATTGATGTCATTCTTTAAGCCATAGGAAATGATATTTACAACAGACTAAATGAAGAAAAATAAGAGAGCGAACAAGTGAGTAGGCACACTGTACTCAAAATTCCTTTTTAAATTATTATTTGGTTAAGTTACAGGTGAATTCTGCAGCAAATGAAAAGTCCATTCTACTAGCACATATTTTTATTTTTTTGTGGATGTTCCTCATTCATACCCTCTGCTTTCAAGTCAACAATTTGCTCAGAAAACTATGGTATGTCATTAATTGGAACACTGGCTGTAACCCTGAGTTAGAAAACATGATAACCAGGCAGGAAGGGATCTCAGTAGGTCTGTAGTCCAACCCCCTGCCCAAAGAAGCCCTGGGAGTATGGGGGGGCATTATGCTAATATAATGTCAGGTAATAAAATAAAATAAAATAATAAAATAAAATGAGTAATGACTGATAATCATGGGCTTGGCAGAATGTGCCTATAACCTTGGACAATATTTATTGCGAATACGTAAGCAAACTTTTTACAGCAATCTGTTTATCCTTGAAAGAAAGCAGCTGCCTTGCAAACAGGACAGAAACAACAAAGAAATACTCTCAATGTCCAGATTGAAGGGATATCAACAGACACAATCACATTTCTTACATACCACAAGCTCACTTGCTACTGGTGAAAGAGAAAACACAGCATTAAACATTGGACATCGCTAGTTTCAAGTAAAGCAAACTCACTTCAATGAAATGAATTTACATACTTCAGCTGTACCAATGCAATTGGAGAGCTAATTCCGTAACAGAAATGCTCTTTGAAAGCTGTTGCTTTTCTGAGCCTCCCTCCTTGGTCCTTGGAATCTAGGGAATTGCATTTCAGAGAAATGCTGCCTACTGCCATAAAAAATCATGATCTGATTACCTCGAATGGAGAATCTCTGTTTATGCCTATTTGTGTGTTCTGTCCAGTCTTTCCACGTGACTCACTGCCATGAAATATCAGTGTAGCTTCTGAATACGGACACTGCTCTTGATTTCACAGAAACCATACCAGTACTCACAGGACTAATAGTCCTGAATTGCAGTCAGTCATGTCCTAGCCAGTCAAACTACCCAAGGAAGTGGCAGGGAGATTTCCCACATAGTGTCCTGTGGTGCTGAAACAGCTGTATAAAAGAGTTTCTTTATTGTAAATAATTACAGAAAAAAATAAATTGCAACAACAAAAAAAGTATTTGCTTAGAATACATGTAAGGGAATATTTTATTTTCTAAATAAATTATTAAAAGTTAGTGCAGATCTGGAAGTTGTTTTTGCTTGTAACAGCTCCTGCACTGAAGGGGGGGAAAAACCCTAAATTTGACTCTAAGTGCCAAATGACTCTTCTGTGTTTTACCCTTGAACATATATGATGCCAGAAGGCAGTTTGAAGGCAATGGTTGAAAATTTTAAAGCCAGGGTGGTTAATTGCCAGAAAAATAAAATATCCTATGTGAAGTCAGTCCTCAAAACTTGTGCCTCAATGCCAGCAAACCCCAAGTGGGGTAAGTATTACCAGTGATCTGTGAAGGATCAGCATAGGAATTTCACTGCCAAGAGCTGCATTGAGCAGTCATAAACCATTTTTTTCTAGCTTTATGTAAGCCCTGAAATTTTCATTTAAGTTTGTATAGTAGCCTACACTGGATATTTCATGATATTACAAAATACTGTGTTCATAACTGAAGTCAATAGAAATGAACCTACTCTTTAAAAAGTCAAAGGGACATCTCTTTTGGACTGCAACATTTATCTATCTATCTATCTATCTA